>JARDVY010000042.1:3086538-3703846 GCA_029030555.1 Ornithoptera alexandrae | reverse complement strand
GCGTTTTATTAATCTTTTAAGTTTTTTTTTTACTTCAAAAGAAGAGTTCAGAAAGGTTAAAATGTAGAAGGCTCAGTTATTATACGTACTGTCCGCACTGCGGCCAAAAAGCTTTTATCCAGCAATGAATCGGAATTCATTCGAAAGTGTTCACTTAAGTTAAACGCTCTTTAAAATAAACTTAAACGTTTTACCCAACAATTTTCAAGTACATTAGTTTTTGTAAGCTAAAAAATATGTTTATCATTACTAATTTACGTTATGAATGTCAAACAAATATAACATTAATTACTTTTAAACTAAATGTTTATAAATATTTTAAAGGCAACAAGTAAACAATGTCTTTACAATAGTAACCATCAATATCATCTTGTTATCACCTTTATCGTTATCAACGGATTAAAGTCCACTGCTGAATGTACGCTGTCTCTAGATGAACTAGCTTCCAGATCCGCTTTTCACCACTATGTCTACAACTACTTACTGCAATCTATTTCATTGTCCCACCGGGCGTCAAATAGTTACCCAAAAGCGCTAGTTAGGATAATGTACACTGCACCACATTGTGCTCTTCGCCTTGAGACAAAATGTTAAGTTTCGTTACCACAGCAGTTTTATTAACTAAGACGCCCTTGAAATCGGAAGATAGTAATGTTTACTCACTACTCTTTCCGGCCACAGCATTTACAACCTACCCTATATGATAAGGTGGGCTATACTTTTACGACAGGGAGTACATATATCAGAATTTTCAGATATGAGAACGAGAAGAGCGCGCTTGTGGTGTCGGTGGTGTCCTGCCAGGGTCTGCCGGGGCGAGAGCCGGCCGGTCCCGACCCGTACGTCAAGCTGCAGCTGCTCCCCGACAAGCAGCACAAAGTTAAGACCCGGTAAGTCTCAAGCGATCAATATTACCCGCCTAAATCTTTAAGTCCTAAATACGTTTAAGAAATCAGTATTATATATTAAAGTAGTTTATTTAATAACACTAATATATTGTATGACATTTTCAAAAGCTTTGTATGAACAAATGGAGTTTGCTTCGAACGATCATACATTTTATCTCTTTTCTATTATCTGCCCCGTTCATTTTTCTTTCTTTTAAAATAAATTTTACCATTATACATACTTTTAATTAAAACGCAATTTATCTCATGTAGCTGAATACTCTCCTTATGAGAAATTAATTCGAAAGAATTCTAACCTCAAATATTTATATCACGTTCCACCTTCATAAGGTTGGCAAGTATGCCTAAAGTTATTAAGTCCATCTTCTCATCGGCAATTCAAATTTAAACTAAGATTTATAGTGATTTTTTTTATACTACCAAGCGAGAAGACGGGGAAGACATTCACCTGATGGTAAGTGATACGCCTGCCGGTAACAATGTGGCGCTATTTAGGATATACACAACACCACATTGCGTTCGACTCTCGTTACCCGAATAATTTTACTTGCTACAGCACCCTTCAAATTGGAACACAGTAATGTTTACACACTACTGTTTGGCGGGTGCAATAGGCGCTGCGGTGGTATTTACCTGGACGTTCTTCAGCGACAGAGACCACCACTAGAGTATAATAGGTCAATTGCTTAAGTATATACTCAACTTGATATTTAGATACTACGTGCGAATTCAAAATCGATATCCGTTATCAGTTTAAGTATCCATGGTTTTCTGCGGGTATAAGGGTAATTAGTTCAACAGAGTATGAAAACAATTTGAAGCTAATTTTTTTTTTAATTAATACTTAATTTTTTTCATATATTACCTACATATAGTTATTAAAAAAAACTGTTACACTGAATATAGTTGACTCATAGAAAGAATTTTCATCTTACAATTAAACTGTTTAGAAAACTTTGGGAACAACTTTATAACCAAAAATAATATTAAATATAAAATCTATATTATAAGTAATAATATTGTAATGAATCGTTTTTTTTTTATTCAATTAAGCGACGAGACCTAGCGGGACGTTCACCTGATGGTGATACGCCTGCCCATAACAACGTAGCGCTAGTTAGGATGATATATACCGCACCGCATTGCGCTCGTCGCCTGAAGCGTAAGATTTTTAGTCTCGTTATCTCAGTAATAACACTAGCTACAGGACCCTATAAACCGGAACAGGGTAATGTTTGCATACCACTGTGTGTCAGCAGAATTAGGCGCTACGGTAGTTCCTGCCTAGACGGTCTCCAGCAACAGGCAGGCACTTACGACTAGTAAACTTTATACAATTAAAACTGTAACTCATTTTAGCCTCAAAACATTTGCGGAACTGATCATGTTCCCCCCTTTGAGGGGGATAAATTACTAAAGTCTTTTGTGACAACGTAATGTGTACATTATTGCGCTGTGTAAAAATCATAAAAATTGCTGTATTGTTAACAACAGGCGTGTCATTTATTATCCAGTAATAATTATGCGGTTCTCCTCGTCTATCTTATTAAAATTATTGTAAACCGATGTTACGTTCATCATCATCATCATCAGCTGATAGATGTCCACTGTTGCACATAGACCTCTCCCAAAGATTCCCATATCGATCGTGTAGGAATTCATATAAGGATATTAACCATTTCCCACAACGTTGGCCCAATGTGTGTTGGTGGGAGACAGAGCCTCCTTTGTTGATTAGCAATGTGCACCACGAGCAGGTGAGGTTGTCTTGGATCCCGTGAGTAATCCCAATACCGATGTTATGTTTGGAATACTTATATTATTTTGCAGAGTCGTCCGCAAAACTCGATGCCCAGTGTACGATGAAGATTTTACTTTTTACGGAATCGCACCGCATCAGCTCGGCGCCATTACACTGCACTTCGTGGTCCTCAGCTTCGATAGGTAAACTATATCTGTAGCCTTTTTTGCAGGTAGAATTAAAAAAGTTTTTCTTATTGAACTTATTTATACAAAATAAAACTGTTACATATACGATTGTAAAGTACTCCAATTTAACATGAAGGTATACGGATCCCGATCTCGGAGACCGCTTCTGATAATTGATTTATTATTAAAAAACTTGCGTTGGTCTTCAGATTTTACTCTCATCCCACTTTGATTAGAACTATATTTAATGTTACTTAAATAATATTCGTATTACATTATACTGTTCTGATACAATGATCTAACTTTTACGATAGGGATCGACAATGTTTTTCGATCGCGGAACAAAATCATCTGATATGAACATTAAAGAAAGGTTACCTGTGGTAGGTCCTAGTTGCCAGAGAGCTTCTAAGTGCAGCGCCTATTTCTGCCGCCTAACAGTACTGTGTAAACATTACTGTGTTCCGGTTTGAAGGGCGTTATACCTAGAAAATTACTGAACTAATGAGACTTAACATTTTAGAGCTACAATGTTATGAGCAAGCGTATCACTTACTATTAAGTGTACGTATTGCTCGTCTCGTTGCTTTGTCGAATAAAAAAAAAAAATTTCTTTTATAATTTTTTTTGTATCGAATACTGGACAGTTTAAATTTATTAAATGGGATTCCCAGCGACGCGCGGATCATAGGTTCGATTCTTTCTCAGATTAATCTGTATACTTTTAAATCATTTTGAAGATATTCCCGCGACGAGATTATAGGAGAGGTGGTGTCGCCCCTCTCAACCCTGCAACTGCACAGCGGTGAGGCCATGGCCCTCTGCCGTGAGATCCAGCCACGTAGCCTTAAGGTAAAAGAGCAATATATATTTGTTGGCCAAATAAAAAACAAATCTGATACTTTTGAAATTGCTAAACACATTTTTGTGTTATAGCTTAGCTGTCTTTCAGAGTTTTAAATCTATAGCTTTATCAATTCATCAATGTAGTGATGACTACGTCTCCTTCCTTCGATAAGGTAAATTATCTCGGGGACTTAAACGACTGTCGTGGACACGTGTCATCCACATGTTTGCGCTTGGCCAGTAGATAAATGGCTTGAGAATCATCTCTTGTTGTAAAAGAAAGCCGTGAGTTCCAACAGTGGAAACATTACGAGGGCTGTTTGTTTATTAATATTAATTTCCGTTTATGATTAGAATTGTAAGTGACTTTGCGGTTCGTAAGCAGATGCGCAGCGTGGGACGCGGCGAAGTGCTTGTCTCGCTGTGCTGGCAGCCGGCCGCAGCGCGCCTCACCGTGGTGCTGCTGAAGGCGCGCAACCTGCCTAAGATGGATGTCACCGGACTCGCTGATCCGTAACTATATTTTCTATTTATAGTTTCGGAGCCAAATCTCCTAAAGATACCCTACATACAGTGGGAAGTCAGGGTTATATAGGATTTACACATATTAAATTTTGAGCAGCACCAGGATCCCCTGTGGATAGCATTAGTGCCCCTCAGCGCTAAGACTAAACAATGTTCCAAGGAAGAATAAAGCCGTCTCTAAGATCCTGTTGTGCTATAGAAAATACAAGACCATACCGCATTTGTCCTCCTCCTCGGACTTAGAGTAATGTTGACGCCTACTCTTAATCCCGGCGAGAGTGAATGCGCTTTATAAGACATGCGGGGCATATCTTAATCCTTACTATTTAAACTAGAAAGGTGCCAGAACTACAACTAGTAATGTTATATAGATTCAGATATGCTAACTTTTATTTCCATAAGTGTTATAAGTTCTACAATAAGATTTTTTTAATTAACTCAATTTCTATTCCACGAAACTCAATTTTGCGCCGAGTTCAGATAGTCAATGGATTAGTAAGGAAGTAAATATTTCATAATTGGGGGATTCAAATTCAGAACTTGTGATAATAAAAAAAACATCTTTCCCTAGACCTTCATCATATTGGCAGCTCACCTTAATGCCGACCTGGGGTATAATAAATAAAATCATCTTTGTTTGTAATCCTTACTGTAGCTACGTGAAGATGTACCTGCTGTACAACGGGCAACGTATCGCCAAGAAGAAGACCCACGTAAAGAAGCGCACTTTGAACCCGGTGTTCAACGAGTCGTTCGTGTTTGAGGTGCCTGCTGCGCCAAGCGCCTCTCTTGACCATGTCTCGCTCGAGCTGCTGGTGCTCGACTGGGACCGCGTCACTAAGAACGAGGTACATGACACATACGCAAGACACCGAATATCCCAATGTAACAAAACTTTGCTGGTTTACCTAATCAAGAGCGGTTGTTTTTCGTTTAGATTTTCATGCCTGGTTATTCCATTACAATAAAAACTGACAGCTGACGGGTTTCCGTAGGTCATTGGACGGCTCGAGCTGGGTGCGAACGGCGCTGGCAGTGCGCGGCACCACTGGCGTGAGGTGCAAGCCGCCCCGCGCCGCCAGATCGCCGACTGGCACAAGCTCAAGGAGTAAACATCACTCATCACACGGCATCCCTTCTCCCTCCGCCATGATCCTCCCTTTTTCCTGTAAACATCCCGCTTTAACTGCCCTCGTCATCAAAATCGCCAAAGAAATAAATTTTATGCCACATTTGGTACTATCACCATTCACAGCCCCGTAGTCTTAATGATCGCTCATCCATTACATATGTATATTATTTTACCTCACATTTTTACCCTGAACACGAGATAACTTTATTTTAAACTGACTTAACCTTAACATTAGCGTGCCGCCACCCTGTGCAACCCAACGTCTCTCCTCACTCCCTCTTTTTATAGAGGACCGCTCGGTATAATCCTGCGCGTTCGCTACACCCCACCTGCTGATGAAAGCTAAATAAAGTTTAGGATAACAAAAACCATAAGTATTCCACTTACGAATATTCTATTATATAATGATAATCACAATTGTTGTATAATCGTCGTAATGAAAATATGGTTCATTGTATAATGAAAGCTTCTCTAGCTCTTCCAAAGCTTCATTAAAAAGAAAAGCAATAAATGAAAAAAATTTCCTTTCTTCCAGTAATAATGTCTTTAAATTATATAGTTGTGTGTGATTCTTCAGTAGAAAGAATACCATTTATTTCTTCCCTAATAAAAAGGCTAAGGATTAAAATTCATACAGCCAAAAAAAAAACTAATTTCTGTTTTTTATTATCTGTTCAATATTATTTATATTGTTTACTTTTATTATGTCTGACATTATTATGTATTTATTTATAAAGTATGTCATCGTTCTGCGGGGAATTAGGTATGTACGAAAATAGTTCAAGTCTGTATCACAAATAACATCCGCTATTAATTATTACGAATATATTAATTTTCTATCAGTTGAGGGAAATAAAGTAAAACCAAAGTCCAGTAAAAGGGAAGGAATTTTCTTATTAACGTTATCGGATAATAAGGAAAGTATTAGATTATTTCGCATGATTAGATAGATTATTTTGTTTAAAACTTTAAACAAAGATGCGTTATGTGTGTCATATTCAATATATATATATAATAATATATGTATTTATTTTCCGTTCGATTTTGAGATCGGTGAATTAATTTCATCACAGAACGCACATTTGCCGAAATTAATTAAATTATTGTAGATATTTATCTTAACACAAAAATATCCATTCATAGTAAGTATGTTGGTACCTGCTTACCGTTTCATACGAGTACATTCAAATCCACTACGCTTAAACGACCTTTCGTTAAACAAATAATTTGCGAACAATTCAAATTATATTTTTACATGTGTATGACGCAGTATTGACATATATAATAAGAAACACTAACCGAAAACATTATTTTAGCTCATAATATAATTAATTAGTACTTTATATCTAATATCTATTAATTGAAATTATGAACTAGTCATGAACTTTTCAACATTTCTCGATATATCGATGTGTAGAGAAAAATAATCGTATGATTTATTAACTTTTGCAAATATTTATATTATGTTATGGAAAATTCCCAATTCGTATGGTCTTTGTGGAAAGACCCCCTTTTTGGTGTAAATATTTATAGTAAAATGCAACGCGGAGTAGGATGAAAGCACCCAATTGTGTGAACTTTTTATTTCAATATGGTTCTACAATTCAATATATTGATAATGCATTTATCTCAACCCAAAATGGGGAAATGGGATACAAATTTACACAAGCATATATTCGTGATTGAAGAAAATATTTATTTTATATAATTTCTGTAAAACTAACCAAACTGTAACGAATTTGGCAAAGTAATACTCATATTATTTTATTCGTTGATTTAAAAACTGTATAGGTAATAGGGTAGGAAAAAATCTATTTTATACTTACTGTAGTATTGTACGTGGATTAGGTTTATGATAATGATAAAAAAAAATTATTAACAGATAAGTTCATTGCTGGCTTTGTGCTGTCACCAACTCTTAGTGTTGCATATACCACGACACTAATCATTAAATATATAAGATTATGTAACGCGGCGAACAGTTCTTAATATGGTTGCCATGTGAAGTGCTATTGATTTTAACGTAATTAGTATATTTTTCATTTCTATGGTTCATAGTGATTTTTATTTACATAATTTTAAATTAATTTAACATGTGGTAAATTCTTTTAATAATTCAAACCTGCTTTTAAGGGTAAACTTGTATTTTGTTTATGTAATTTGTGTTGTGACATCATTACATCTAAAAATCAGTAAATGATTTCTTATATAGGTGGCGCAAAAATAACCTTATAAAAAGTACCTTATTACCTGTGTTTCAAGGTACTTTTTATAAGGTTATTTTTGCGCCACCCTATACATGCGAATATGACATATTCAATAAAACCAAAGTGTATAGATTTTATTAAGGTTATTTAAACCATTATCATCCCGACGTTTTAAAAGTTTTACAGTACCAAAGTGAAGTCTGAGGTGGTATATATCCTGACGTCATAGTCATCACGCAGTACTTAATGATGGTACTCGGAGCTTGGTGGTGGTTGAATCTGATGATGGAAAACTAATCTCTGTAACCATACTACTATATCTATAATATTTTGTTTTATTATATCGGTAAATGTTTTTTCATAATATAGTTACGTTGCGTGCTGTAGGTGATACTCATGTTATTGCCGTTAACATGTATATTCCAAATCATCGATAATAACGTGTTAGACATTGTAATGTTTGGAATTGAAACTATAAATATAACTATAGTTTCGGTTCGATCGTGGTATATAAAATAATTTAAAATCTTTAATCTATATGTATGAACATATTATAAAATATACGATGAATACTCTCCATACTTTGACATTCCTAAATTGAGAAGTCATAAAAGTCGAGTCAGTAAGAAAGCAATGGCGGCATTTCGATTCATACAATTTAAAATATAAAGTACAATTATATGTTTTTGCGTTTATATGCAGAAGTAAAGGCACAGCAGCCGTCGTGACTTATCCAGCGATTCTTGTCATCAGCTGTTCTAACGCTTACCCTAAGTAGGACTTAGAAATTGTGTCCATAAATTGAATATGTATATGTGTATTGTTTTAAAGCCGTTTATGTATATAGGTTGTAAATTACAATAAAATAACAAAATAAAAATGAAACACTTGTCGTTTTCATGTTTTATTTAGTTCTCATTTACGTTACCTCGTTTTTTTTTTAGTAAAGGCAAATTCTTTGCAGACATTTGGTCTGATATTTTTGTATAACATACTATATAACCTTAAATCAACTCTCTGAATGATTTAATTGTATATTTTTCAAATCACACATAACTCTCATCTGGATTGTATATTAAGGAATTTTAGTGAATAAATTATTGACTGGTGCTTTCACAATAAGTGTTGTTTTATTTAAGATTTTCTATATATACTTTTTTATGCTCATTCATCATTAGTAGTAAAAGAAAATATTAAGAGCAAATACAAAGATCAGAACTTATCTATGAAAAATCAATTTAACGTATATTAAATTGTTCGTGTTATTAGTACATGAGACAAGTTGAAAAGATACTACTCATACAAAAGAAAAAAAGTAAATCTAATAGCATTTTTTATTAAGAATTGCCTTTACAATAAGTATGACTTCTACCATTGGTATAACAAACAGACTGATGGTAAGTAGACACGGCAGTATTTTATTAATTTTAGCCACAGAGGCATCATAATGTCTCTCTCCTAAATAAACCAAAATAAATGTTTAAAACTTATTCATAAATTCTTCGTAACTATGATTCGTGTTTTTCAACGTATTGCCGTCTTTGATATTGTGTAATTAATTGATTAAGCAATTTTCAACTATAAATTTGTGTGATCCATCTTCGCTCCAGTGTTGGATGCGCCATTGGTATATCTAGCGTTGTAAAACGATTAAAGTATATATATAAAAATTTGCGTTATTTTATTGTAATGATATACCTCAAATAAACAGTTCAATGTTCCTACGGCTGAGAAACAACGTTTACTATCACAACGACATTCGTCCACCAAAAGGACAAAATATAGGTTGCCATATGGCATACATAAAAGCTGTACTTATTGGAACATGTCGAAACCGACACAGAGAGAGCATCGTGAAAAAACCCAAACGCAACTTTCTCTGAACAGAAGCTTAGGGTTAGTGGGATCGAAGCCACGCCTTATGGACTTGTACAGCGCATAGTCGAAACTAATAAGCCAAGATATCACTCTATTGTTACACGATCGGTTCATAGGAAATTAAAACAGTGCGTCTTATCAATTGTATATTTGATATCAAATCTTAACACGTATAATACAGCATAACAAATCGGAAAATGTACGATATATTAGCCTTGTTTCTTTACCACCGGGCATAATATGGAGGATAGGTAATCTCACGTTGTTCCGGTGTATGTAAGGAAACTGAAATTTTCGGCAGTAAGTGAAGAAACCGTCACTAGGAAGGGCATTCGTTGCTTTACTTTAACATTTAATACATATTTCGACAATTATATACTAACATTGTGTTTGCTTTGTCAACTTAAAGAACTAATGGGAGGCAAGTATAAAGTCGCTCTTACTTATAAAGCAGAACTATTTATAAAACAATAATTTAAATTAATATAACTTACAATAAAAAAAATTCTTAATCTTTCTATGATAGGAAAAGATATAAGCACTAAATTTCCTGCACAAAATGATTAAATTTCATGTAACAAGAATACATATAAACAAGCCGATATTAAATGCCAACGATTACTAACGATACATATTTCTTATGTATCAACGAGTTTATTAATTTATGCAGTTTACAAACTCAGATATCTTAAAAACTATACGCCTTTTAATACAGGTTAACATATAACGGTAAATACCACCGCTTTATAGTAATGTATATTAAAAAAAAAGTAGCTTTTAAATTAACATGACTTATATTGCCTAAGCAATATGTTTACCAGTTTTTAATACATATTCAATTATCCATTGGAGTATTATTTAATATCAAGTACCTATTCTCTATATAAATCAGTTATTGTGTATAAGTGAATACTGAAGCCTGTGTGTAGATGAAGGAGTCAATTAGTTTTCCAGCAAATATCCTATCACTAAGCAAAAGAGAGCACTACTCCTTTAAAAATCATCAAAGGATAAATGTTATAATTACCGATAATAATAAATAAATACGCTATACATATGTATGTAAAACGTTCAGTATTAATGTTAATTGTCATGTACATAAAAATTAAATTGAAACAGATAAAGTTTATATTAATTTTTATGTTTAACATAACGGAGCACTGCCCCAGGCAAGTCAATACTCTGCTACATATCATCTGAGAGTATCTAAACATCAGATTTTATGCGATAGCAGAATAATTCTTTGATTTTATCTAGCCACTAGACCTCGTGTTTATATTTAAAAAAATAAGGAAAAATATTAGACACCCATTTAATTATAATTACAATAAAATAAATTTAGTAACACAGTGATTCAGTATAATTGTTAAGTGAGATTCAAAGTATAAAAATTGCTGTGATTTAAAGTTTTCTTGTTAAACACAAAAAAAGACAGTGTCCGTGAACTTTTTTGTCTGTCACCGCTCAAGCTTTACAATTACGTAGTTTTATTTCCTGTTGCAAATGGTAATAATAATGCAATAATCATTATAATCAAAGTAGAATGGAAACGAGATTATAGAATATAATATAATTTCAAGAATCCTTTCTTAATGCTCAATGACGTGAACAAAAATAATGAACCTTACTACAACAATAGTTAAGTAGCAAAAGAGAGAAAACCGAAAAATAATCCAAGACGATTAAATTTTCTCTTTAAGATTAAAAAAAAGTTTTATTTTAATTTATCGATCGATATTAATCACATATTAAAAATAGATGTAATAACAAGTGTATTACGCTTTAAAAAAAATTTAACAAAATCAATGTTGTGATGGTAAAGCAACTTTTAGATTATTAAAAACTTAAATTTACTTATTTTATAAAACCTTTTGTGATGTTCTTATTACAAGATCTTAAAATACGACATAAAGAGAAAACGGCGCCGAAAATTCATCATAAAATAATATATAATAGATAAAAATAAAGTATTCAATACAGTATATCACTTAAATATGTTTATTGTTAAAAAGATATGAAGATTTGTTTAGATATGTTGTTACTATGTCTACGTTTAAAATGTTGGTCCGAGATTACAGAGAAAAAAGTTTTATAAATAGATAAATACGGTGTATACAGACTAAGGACGTTCTGATCCCATAAGATTGGATTTAATAGAATCAGAAAACGCTAATTGTTAAAATACAGGCAGTGTGACTGCACGATGAAATATAAAACTACAGATTGTTACATCGAATGCAGCATCAAACATGAGTCATTCAATAAATAAGATAAACAAACTTATTATTCCCACTACTGGAACTCGGTGTATTCTCTTACAAGAACAATGAAAGCTGTTCTATTACGCCGGTCAAGTGCCAATTGGTGAATGTCAGATGTTAGAACCTATCGATTTCCTCACCATATTTCCATCATGGGAAGTTCAATTGGGATCGTACTAGCGACTCTTCCAGACGTACAGAGCGTACGACCGCCTCTCAGACTGCAGCTATTACAGCTTCATAAATTATCACTTAAACTATACGTTCATATTTTCATCCATAAAACGTTTAAAACTCCGTATAAGTGGGAACTAAAACGAATCTCATAATATCAGGCAAGATCTCAAGATAAAACGTAGAATCTCAAGTGTATAAATCTTCATAAAAAAAAACGGGTGTGTATATGACTACAAAATCTGGGCAAAATTAGGCAAGTTATTCATTTGTACATCTATACAAAAACATTACATCCAGCAATGCTGGTGTTGTCAGGAGAAAAAAAGAAGATAAATAGGTCTAATCTTCACATGATGAACCTCCCGCGTCCTTGTTGACATCGATTTCCCGAAGTACCAACAACTAACATATACATAAGTTATATTTTTAATTATAAGTAGTTTCATTATTGTACTGACTCATCGTGATTCGTATGTATTGTAATGGATCAGGGATCCGTGCGTCATGAATCCGATGGAGTAAGTTATCCGAAAACAAAATTATTACTATTAATCTCATTAAGGGGTGTAAGGGGTCCCGCACAACAACTCAAGGGAGCCAAGCTAACTTCACCTGCTCGTGGTGCACCCTGCTAATTACCACATGAGGCTCTGGCTCCCATTAACCCGCATTGGGTTAGCGTGGTGGGAAATGACTCAAGTCCACCCACATGAACCTTTCCAAACGACTGAAAGTCGCGAGAAGCCGTTGGATGTGGGCCGCGCTAGAGCGATCGATGCGGAGATGTTTGGGGGAGGCCTATGTCCAGCAGTGGACGTCTATCGATTGAAGATGAATCTCGTTTCTACAAGAAACGTATCCAAAGTGAAATATATTCTAATTCGTCATAAGCGTTAATAAATATTGAGAGTATATAACAAAATTATATTCCTTTTTATAACAATAAGAAAGTCTTCATAACAAGGACATCCCATTACATGTTTTGGAAGGATTCATTCAATGACATATTCAAATCATAACACAGGATATATACACAATATATATGTAGCATTGATTGTAATTCATAAGGTGGACTGACCATGTGAAAGTTAGAAACCGTTGAATGCAGCAGTTCAAGTCCGATTTTTAGAGGAGGCCTATTTCTAAAAGTGATTGGCTAATAATGATGATACATCACATCATTAAAAGTGCTAATTAGTGTTCACTTACCGTGTTCGTAGTTTCAATGAGTATAATTTAAAAATCATTACTTAAATATGGTGCATATGAAAAATGGCTAAGCAATAACCAAATTGAGATCGCACAAATGATCTGATGAACATTCCAGATACATCCTACTTTAGAGAGACAAATCTCCATATATGGAGATAACTATATTATGATCCCATTCGGAAAGATGAGTCTTACATCCAGTATAAATCTTCATTGTCTGATCACTTAACAAATATCGTGTTACTGAAGGAGACTGTAGCATTGATAATGGGAAAAGATATTAACTTTACATTGGATTCATCATATTTTTTTTTGTACACTAAATTTTTTTTTTTTTGTATTTAATACAGTGGACAAAAGAGATAGCGATAGAACACATTCGCGTCTAGACGTAGATCATTCACTAGATGATTAGAACAGCTTTGGTTCCATTTAGGACGGCTCACTGGTTCTCCGTTTATGGCGATTATAGAAGGCCCCGGTCGAGCTCCTTGCGAAGCATCCTGGTCAACTTGAGCACGTCCTCGTCCACTTGCCCCGCGAACAGCGAGTCCAGAAGGTCCCCGCGCGACGCGAGAGCGAACACACCAGCCAACCGCGACACCGACTTGTCCGACAAATGCCTCTCCACTACTGACCTGAAATTTTATTTTATGTTTTTTTTTTTATAACCTCTTCTTTTTACTAGTATTAAGTATTTAACATCGGAAACGGTCTAGGTAGGTGCCAACAATTTCCGCCGCTCAAGAGTACTTAAACGTTACTGTGTTCTAGTTTGAAGGACGGTATAGCTAATTAAATTACTGGAATAACGAGACTAATATATGTTTATCATTCTAACTACTGCCAAATTATTGTCTGGCATATCACTTGCCATCAACTCTTGCTCGTCTCGTCGCTTCGTGAAATAAAGAAGTAAGATTGTGATATATTTCTTTATATTACTTTATATATATATTACTTTCTTTCTTGGTAAAGACAATAAAGCTGCCACCACAGCGATTAGTTCTGCTACAAAGCAGTTCATGGTCAAATATTAGCAGTCCTGAGGCTAATAAAATTACAGGAAAGACGATACTCAACAAGTTTCCTACCAAAGCGATCAGCTCAATGTGGTGCTGTGTAAATATCCTATTCAGTACATCATTGTGTCATTATTTTTTAGCCTATGAAAAATGTAATCAATCTACACACTTACTTGAGCGATTGATGTGATTCCCTCAAGGCGTCTTGCAGGAATACGCGATCGTAAGAGAAGTCCACTTCGCAGAAAGACACCACCGCCATCAACACCGTCTGTGATTTGAAAAGAGCAATACATGTCAGTCGCCCTCATGTTGAGGGTAGGCCTGTACCCTAACGGTGGGGACGAAAATTCGCTGTTGAAAAAAAAAATATCGGTCTCTATGAATTCTCTAAAAATTGCGTTAAAATTCTATGCTCATTATATTGATATCCCAAAAATAATAATGTACACTTCTTCTTAGAATATTTTAGAACCTACACCGGTTTAACGAGCGGTATGACTGTTGCCGAAGACCATCTGGATCAGTGTTTTCCAACTTTTTTTGTGCCATGCCCCACCTTAGCCTTTCTAAAATTCTTATGCCTTATTGTGTAACATACACAATTTTTAATATTAAAAATTTTATTGTTTAAATTGCTAACCCTTAAAAATCGAATTTTCCCCTGATCCTGAAAACACTGGTCTAGATATCAACCATGGCTGAGCTCATTTCTACCGCCAAAAAGTACTGCCTAGCTCATTACTAGGGTAACGAGCTACCCTAGTAAAGAAATATGATTCACTGTAATCAGCCTCATGTCAAATTGTTCTAGACAGCCGTACCACTTATAATTAGGCGAACATCTTATGCGTAGTTCGATGCCTTTTTTAAAAAAAATGCAAGGAAACGTTATAAAGCTACAAATGCGCGTAGACCTCTCGTTGAAAGGTAGAGGGCGAAGAAGATAATACTAAGATCATATTAATTGACACAGAAGTCTCCAGCATTAGTGAACTACTTAGTTAAAAATTAACATACATGAAATTTAGCACGGAAAGCTGCGAGCGCACGCTCGTCTGCAGGGGAGAGCTGGTTGTGCCGCCGCAGCACACCAAGCTTCACGGCCGCTTTGATCACATGCTTCACCAGCTTCTCCGCCTCGCGCTTCTCTATACGCTCACGAAGCACGCATAGAAACTGAAATACAACACAAATTGGAATTCAAATATATCTAATTACAATAATGCTTACAGCTAATAAGTAAACTTATGTATTAATTTATTTATATATGTATGTGTCTATGTATATATGTTGTTATCATTATTAATATTGTTTTAGTAAAATACCACCTAACACATCTTACCTCACCGAAGGTTGGCTGGTAAAGAATGCCTGCAGGCATTAAGCCCACGTTTTGGATACCTCGCTACAAGGTTTTACAGCAAAAAGAAAAAAAACTAATATCGAGCAATACTCCATATCTAATAAACAGCAGTGAACAAACATTAATGAGGTCCAGTTTTAAAGGTGTAACTACAGTTACGAAACGTCCGGCTCGTTCCATCGGTTAATTGAACAAAAAAAATACTAGTACAATAATAATTATTCTACTGTATTAGTAACCAAGAAACTACTCATAGGACAATGACTCATAATTATATATTTTTAAATTATTTTTGTATAACATTGAACTAAAAGAATTTACGAGACAATGAATAATAGACTAGTCTACATAGTTCTTTATAGCCGTTTGTCGGTTTTTAATAAGCGCATTAACTCCACCTGAACTCTCTATGTCTTACTGTTTCCATGTTTATAGATGATGTGTGTGCATGATGATGGAATGGTATACCTGATCCAACAGTTTGGCGGCATGCTCGTCAAGGACCAGGGCGCGGGCGCTGGCGGCGCCGCCCACGCGCGAGAGGAACTTCTTCTGGGCACGCAGCGAGATGTCGCGGGCGCACCACGCACCTCCTTCCATTGCTTGAAAATACACAGACAATATACAAAAAAATTATCAACTTTATTGGAATATTTGCATATATATTTTGCATAGTGATGACTAACAAAATTATTATTATATCTTATGAAGATTTTATGCAATGCAAGGGCATAAGTACTTTGGATGCTTTGGTTTACTATGTCCAGCTGTATTGTCATGTAACGTTATGCAAAATTAAGCTCTAGTGTTAACCGAACGTAATTAAAAAAAATTATTCCAACAATCAAAAGTAGTATATTCACTATTATTAGTTATTTCGGTTATTAATTTCTGACTTGTTTGTCAGTGTTTGTTATATACAATTCTAGAATGGTAATATGTTTCTAGTTACGGATCAGATGAATGGGAAATTTCTTTTACCACCTAAAAGAAATTGGAAAAGTCCTTGAAATTGATGAAACATAAATTAATGAGGGGAGAAGGTAATAAACCTGATTCCATGTTAAATGTTATTTACGATTTTCGATGTTTTCCACGCCAGTAGATCAATAATAAACAAAATGATAAAGTGTACGCTCAGTTTTAAAGAAGCTGCTCAAGTGGTCGGTAAGGCACAACGTGGTCATCGTCCTGCGTCAGTGATGGTTTGGAGAAGCCTGTCTTATCAGAGAGTCACAAAACTAAATTTTTGTAAAAAAAGTAGTGAAAACTTCAGCCACAGTGTATCAAGATACAGTCTTGGATCGTGTCGTGAAACCTTTCAGCAATACTTTTTAAAAATATACTGTAGACTTTCCACCAGGACTCTGCACCTGGTCACAAGGCACGAACTACCCAAGCCCTCATCTGGCCCAGACCTCAACCCTCTAGACTTCAAATTATGATCAGTTTTAGAGGACATGGCCTGCTCTAAACGACACGGCGACATTGAGTCTCTTAAAAAATCTTTGGAGCAAGCAGTAGCGGTGGTGGAAATTTCTGTTGGAAACAATGCGTGAATTCATAGATTTGTGGCCAAACAGATTAAAGGCCTATGTCCAGCGGTGGGCGTCTATCGGCTGATAATGATGATGATGATAAAAGCCAGAGGTGGCCATTTCAAATAAAATATTTTTTTTTTTTGCTGAGACTAATAAATATTTAAGTATAAATTTTAATAATATGACATTACTTCATTAAGAAAAAAGCGTTTTCATTTGTAACAGAACTTATGGCCGGACTCGTATTCAATCTACTCTATACAACCTTTTCTTTATTATTACCCCGTAAATATATTACAAAGATGTTACCTGTAACCGAATAATAAAATTTAATATTCTATTATTTCATTTGTCGCACAATTCCCAACAAGGTCGACCGGATCTCAATTTGCGAGCACCCTGGGATTATACTATACAAATTTTAATGCGAAAAGGGATAACATTTGGGTCTTCATAAAAACCTGTATAGTATAGCATATTGTTAAGCAACAAACCCCTTGATAATTTAATATAATGAAATATTTATAAATGTAGGTGTAATATATTGGAATGTCATTTGATGATGAAGTTATAACAAAGGAAATAACATACAAACATTCTTAATGAAAAGGTATATGTACATATATGGCAATTTAAATAATCAGTGTAATAGAGTTTTAAAAAACAAATTATCTCTTTATTTCCATGTTCACGTAACACATCAAATAAGAAACAGTTTCCGCAACTAGTTAACAACAAAGTGGCCCCGTAAATACAGTTTCAAGTTTCATTAGCCACCGGGGACGAAGCTAGCGTGGACAGTTGTCGATTATTAACTTGAGAGGCTCTTACATTTACTACCTTAACTTAGTTGCGGTAAAATCTCATCTGACTTATGCCTGTGATTAAATTTAAGAAAATTTATATAAAATATGATCAGAATAAACTTATTACTTTAACAATTTAGTTATCATACAATAAACTAGGAGTTTATTTATTTATTTCTTAATGAACACCGGCGTACTTTACTAGTGGTAGGTCTCTGTTGCTTGAGACCGTCTAGATAGGTACCACCGTAACACTTAATTCGTACTGTTTAAACATTACTGTGTTTCGGTTCGAAGGAAACGGCTGTAGCAAGTGGAATAACTGGGGAAACGAGACTCAACATCTTATGTCTCAAGGTGTCGAGCGCAATGTGGCGTTGTGTATATCAGCGCCATATCGTTATGGGTAAGCGTATTACTTACCATCTGGTGAACGTCTTGTTCGTGTCATCGCTTCGTCGAATAAAAAAAATAAAAAAGACACATGCGGTAAAAATAAATACAAATTATAAATTAACGCTGGCAAAGGAAAAACTTTTACAAGGAAGAAATAGGCGATACATATATAGTTATATGCAAATAGAGACGAATATAATAGTCCTCTCTCTATTATTAAAGATAAATAAGAAGGGACTGGCATGGATACAATGAAGAGGGGGTTTCAGAGCTTCACTGCTTTTATAGTAAAAGAATCACTGTAACATTTCCATAAATCTGTTGGTATTTTAAGAAGTATATATTTACAAGAGCGACAAAACGTGCAGACAAGGGTTGTATAGTAATAAATAATGACAATACTTACAAGCCTATAAAAAAGCATCATATACTTAAAGAATGTCTCGCAAAATGTCTAACAATGAACAGTATCCCTTTTAAGGTATTAAAGTTGATGACTCAGTATATTACCTGGGCTTTCCACGAGTATGGCGAAGGTCGTCGTACCCGATACCCGATATCAGGCAATTACCATATCGCGTGCCGTAACGGCCCGAAGCTTGCCAAAATGTACGGGTATACCAATGTCAAGTTCTATGTCCTTGGAGAATGATTTCTTGATTCACCATGAACCTGACATATTTACTAGAAATATCTTTAAAAGGAATAGTCCGCTTTTTTAGAAGTAACAGTTACAAGTATAATGGAATCACTATTTCCAATCGAGCTTTTGATATAATAATACTAAAATTAAAAATATAACAATATAAAATATTTAATTATTGTTAATCTATATATATAAAAGAAAATGTGTGTTTGTATGTTCTTTATGGACTCCAAAATAACTGGATTGATTTTAAGGAAACTTTCATATAATTTTAGTTGGCGTAGCGGTTAATCATGTATCTTTGGTTGCGATCGGAGCTATAGATTTTTTTTTTAACTTGGATTGCCAACATTCAGATAAGTCCTTTATGTCACATTACTAATCACGAAGATTTTAGGCTAACCAACATTATGGATGTGGGTGATAATCTCCACCCGTCGAAGAAAAGAGTAGAAGAAAATAAAAATAACTACGAATGATAATTTAAATTGCGATTGTTTCATCCCCATGCTCATTGTATTTAATTTATTACTTAATTACCTAATTTTTTATTTAAATTTTGTAAGCGTATGTCCGGCGAAGCATGCGGGGTTCGCTAGTAATATATAAAGTAAATAACACAAACGTCTGTTTTACATTCGGGTCCAAAAAATTAAAAAGATTAAAGGTACCCTATGAACATGGGTGTATATATCACAAATCTAAATAAAATTTAATATTGTTACATAAATATAAAAAAATATTGTATAATTATCGTTTACATAAACGGATTATGTTAATGAATTTATTAAGTTAAAATCTTATTAAGTAGAAAAACTTAATATGATTTATTCAATTCTCAAACAGTTTAACGAAACAGAAGACGTAGTAGTGTTTAAATCCATTTTCCTATAGAAATTCACGATAATGGAGCCAACGGATACAAATTTCTTTGAAAAATTCTGTAATTATCATCATCAGAGATAAGAATTGACAAGACGAGCAAATCATTGGCTTGATGGTAAGCGATGCGCCTGCCCGTAATGACATGGCACTAGTAAGGGTGTTTGTTACACACAGATGTTTTAGTCTCGTTACCCCAGTAATTTTACTAATTAAATCACCGGATCGGATCAAAACACAGTAATGTTTGCACACTACTATCTGGCGGCAGAAATAGGAACTGCGGTGGTACTTATTTAGACGGTCTCCGGCAACAAAGACCTACCACCATATGAAATGTATTCCACAAAACACAAAATTCAATATATTATTGTTTATAAATTTTATTGTTTGCACAAATTACAAATAATCTTTGGTAAACAAGTACACAGTAGTTAAGTATAGGTAGGTGGTAAATTATGGATCTAGGTTGTTGCAGAAATATATTATAATATACAAACCAACAATGAAAGGGAGAGGGGCCAGTCGGAGTAAGGTGGTAGCCCATTTCGATTACAATGCCCACAAGGCAGCCAATCGATTTAACAATCTTTGTAAGGAAAGTTGATTAACATCGACCTTGTTTCGTTTAAACGAACCGATGAATTACAACTCCTTAATAAATGAAATATTGTCGTTGCTCTCAAGCATGAATAGTACGAGTACAACACAACTGGAACTTCACAAATCGCGTTGTTGTGTATTTGTTGATAATGCCAACATATTCATTGTATTATCATTGACCGATAGACGTCCACTGCTGGACATAAACCTCCTCCAAAGATCCCCACATCAATCGATCCTGCGCTGCCGTCGTTTGTAGGAGTTCACATGGGGGGAATTGTACCATTTCCCACCGTGCTGGACCAATGCGAGTTGGTGGGAGACAGAGCCTCGTTTGTTGATTAGCAGGATGCATTACGAGCAGGTGAGGTAGGTTTGGATCCCGTGAGTTGTTGCCGGAATCCCTTATACCCCATTAACTCATTTTTTGTATGCGGGTAACTAATTAATACCAACCAGTAATTGACCTATGGTAGTATTTAATTTAAAACAACTCACGGGATCCAAGCCAACCTCACCTGATCGTTGTGCACCCTGTTAATCAAGAAGCGAAGCTCTGGCTCCCACCAACCCGCATTGGGCCAACGTGGTGAGAAAGGTCCCAATGCCCCTCCCCCCCTCCCTCACATGAATCCAAAAAACAATGGCCTCTGGTGCCCGGCGATACGGCAGCGCAGGACTGGTCGATGTGAGGATCTTTGGCCTATGTCCAGCAGAACCATTAGATGTCTATCGGCTGACGATGCTGATAATGGTGATAATCCTCATAATAAAGATGAAAGTATTTTTATTTTTTATGTAATACTGTGTAGTAAGTTTTTTATTCCACGAAGCGACGAGAAGAGTAAGACGTTCATCTGATGTAAGTGCTCATAACAACGTGGCTCTAGATATTATGATTTACACACCATATTAAGCTTGAGGCTTGAGACGTAAAATGTCAACTCTCGTTACCTCAGTAATTTCACTAGTTACAACATCCTTCATACTTGAAAACGGTAATATTAAACACCACTGTTTTGCGACAGAAATAGGATCTGCGTTGGTATGTAAATGGTGTCCGGCAACATTGACCTACCACTAGTAAAGTTTATTAGAAAGCAGTAATAACAAAGATAACCTCACCTCATTAAATATTAATTTATCGGTATAAAATCTTATAAATTATTAAGATAAGAATTAGTTATCAGTTTAACTATAAAATATGCAAATGTAATACATTTAATTTGTCAATACAACACAGACAATATCTAATAAATTTTGCATATATAATCAGATTGAAAATTTCACTAATAAGCCAATTGTGATAATCACGAGCCCTTTAGGAAACCCCCAGGGGTAGCCATTAGCCACATAATAACATAGTTGCTTACAAAGGGAACGAATAACTGGAACATAACCATTTTTACGATACACTGACTTTAATTGCTCTCTGATGGACATAAATTACTCTTCCTTCGCGACGCTTTTAACCGCGAATTTGTTCGGTGAACTTTTATTAATTTACTATTTAACCTTAATACGTTATCTATGTAATATTATAAAAAAGGAACCACTATTACTGGTGGTTGGTCATTGTTGCCAGAGACCGTCGAATCTTATGTTCTTTTTTTCGTGGTGGCAATCTTTAAAAAGTTACCCCGTCTTCTTAGGTTATAATGTTCAAAGTTTGGACATGTCATAGGATCTCCGTTCGGAACACAATCGCAGAGTACAGTGTATACCATCTTAATTTGCACGACATTGTTATGGACGGGTATATCACTTACATTTAGATGAACATCTTGCTCGTCTAGTCGTATCATAACATAAAAAACAAAAAAAAGCTACTTTAAATTGTAAATACCTGGCCACATTTAAAGAGGATTCTTAGGAATGAAAACGATCTTCCATTAATTCATGCGAGTAAGTTATTATATTAAATATAGCTACAAGACAAGTAGAAGGTTCACCTGGTAGTAAGTACCCCAGCACTACAATATGGTCGTCGCCTTGAGACTTTAGACGTTAAGCCTCGTTAGCCTAGCAATTTCACTAGCTACAACGCCCTTCAAACTGGAACACAGTAATGTTTAGACACTACTGTTTAGTGGCGGGAATAAGAGTAGGGGTAGTACCTAGTGCAGTATTCATCATCCTCTCTGGCGCCACATTTATATGAGGAGGCTTATACCATCAGATGAACGTCTTACTCGTCTCGTACCTTCACAGAATGGAATAAAATTAAATATGGAGTATTATTTCAATTTAAAATGAAACAGCTGTGTCGTAAAATCAATTTAGCAGTGGTGTAACGGGAGGAGGGAGGCGGCCATCGACCGCTCACCGAGCGGAGCAATTAACAATAATTTCTCTCAATAATACTGTTCTCAGAATTCATCATGAAACATTATTTGAAAATATTTTAAAGAGTTGAGTTTATTATATCCATACATACTGTTGTATAATTAATGAATTAGTCCCTTATATTAATAAATTATTTTATATAAAAATGTGGGCAAACGAGCAAACAAGTGTGTTGAACATGTGATGGAAAGTTATCACTGACGCCCATCGGCAGTCGCATACGCAGCTTTAAGGATATCACATGCGCTTTGCTTGAAGGTTCTCATGACGTATTGATCCAGAAATAACGTTGACGACAACTGATTCTACAATGTAGTTAGCATGGTAAAAAGTAGCACTTATAACGCATAGTGGAAGATCACCAGGTGGCGCGGATTTAATTTGGCGTTGTGTAGTGTACTGTGTTGCAACAGCAAATTGAAGATGGACTAAGTTCGTATTCGTGCAATATGGAGCTTGTGAAGTTGCCTAAACTACGGAAATGTATGCTAAAAAAATAAACATCCTTCTTAATGTTTCCACACCTGGGATTTCGGGCCTTCTCTTATAAGGAGAGAAGCAAGGCTTTTTATCCACCACGCAGGCCAAATGTGGTGGATATCATATACCGACACAGGCACATATGGGTTTGCTCCACGAGAAGATCAAACTCAGTGAAGATTGAACTAGATCGTGAGCGAAAAGATTCTTGTAATTCCCACCAAGAGAATTAACGTAACCGGGGGGTCTTAACTGGTATTACCCAGAGACCTAATTGATAATGACAAGGTTTTACTACTCTTACTACCGGTAAGGATCCGATATAACTCTTTTGCTGGACAAGTTCTCATATAGGATTTTTCACGAAAAAGATGACTATTAGAGGTCTGTTTAAGTATTGCAGGTTGTTGAATATATATAATAAAATTAAATTATTGCTCTTGAATAATACTTGCTTAGACTCACAAATTTAAAGTCTTTCTATCGAAGAGAGCTCGAGGTAAATAAAGAAATCATGATCCCGAAATAAAAATGTATATGGTACCAGAACGTTTGTTTATTTAATGTCCAATTCTATGAATAGCCTAGCCACAAGAAATCCTAAATGTTGTTGTATCTTCGGGATCACACCGAGCGAGGCAAAAAAGAGGGTTCATTGCACAATAATTTCGATGTAATTTAAGTTGGAGTATGGTTATGATGGTTTGTATAATTTTAAAGAGTTTATAAAATAAAATAAATAAAAAAGAAGCATCAAACTTTCTAATGATGAATAGTCTTGTGCTTGAACTAGAAGGATTGGCGCAATACAGTGCTCGAACGGAGACCGTGTACCGATAGATGTAATGCTGGAAGGTTCTCCACAAGAGGAACTAATGGTATAGCGACTGTCGCGGGAAACCTATGGGTGCAGGCGCTGCACTAATCGGTGTGGGAGATGCCAGTGAGCGGCTATAAGTAGATGACGGCGATGATGTGTATAATATGAATTTTTATTGCAATTTACACAAGAAAGAATTAGATCAAAACAAACAGGTTCATTAAATTGTCAGGTGTTTGAAGATAGTAATTTGTGAAAATTTATAAAATGCCTTATTGTAAAACTGCGAATGATGGTTCAGGCGCTTTAAATTATATAATGTGTCCGCAGTACAGTCGTCCAGTTACGTCCTTTCCTACGTTTTCAGTACGTAGGAGAGGTTATATCGAGTTGCCTTGACACGGTTTCAGGCCCGTGGGCGTCTCTCGTCGCCAAGCAGTCTGTTGCTATCACTAATTTCATTAATTGCCTTTGAATGTAATAACGTTATGCATGTTGTTTTGAATATATAATATAATAACTTTGATTCATTCCGTGCGCACCGAAAACTTAATTTAAACGAAACAGGTCAGATAAATCTTCTAATCACATTTAAGACATAATGAAATCCCTATAATCCAATGAAATAAACCAAATTACTTTTTTCAACTACTACATATACTACTACTTCATATTTTCAAAGTAATTATCCTAGTACTTTATATAGAAAAAGTATAGCGGTATAATTTTTCCTAGGAATTCTTCTTCCTTCTTTCGTAACTCCAATATTTACTGCTTCATACAGCTTTAAGCGGCTTAGTTCAACGATTTCCATATTAGCTTAAGTATGTATATTTACATATTATACATTTTACCCAGACGATAATATAAGGTCCTTATTATCTCTATTAATCTAATGCGGTTTTGTATTTTCGTTTTGTAATATTTCCTTTGATTAGTATTAGCATGTCAATGTCATGGGCTTCTTGTCCGCAAACTCAGTATCCAATAAGCTATATCAGTCGATAAAATAACTAACAGCATATATACATCATCATCGTATAGATTAGTATATATTTAAAGATGAAATCTTCTTTAAAAATTAATTCTACATATTTTTATTGTCACATAAGGAAAATCACATTGAACGAGTACGTTCAATTGTTCACCAACACAACAATCCGATGTTTGTTATATTTATGACCAAACATAATGAGGAAAAGGAAACAGCTATTGTTACGTTGAATGTATAAGACACTACGTTCATCGATTATTACCTATTGATGCTACTGGAATAAAAAAAAAATAATTCTATCAGAGGAGCGAGAGTTTCAACTGATAAGTCATAGGCCTGTCCAATGTCGCTTCGTTGAATAAAATGTAAAAAACATTAATAAAAGGTTTTACAGAAAAGTCGTACATTAATAATTTCCCCAGCTTAAAATTTCCTGTCGCTCGTCTGTAATAGAATCGCTTTCGTGCCGAATTTTCTCTGAATTTAGATCAAGAGATGTTAAATTTTGATTGAGGTCGGAACGAATGGAAGATTATTGAATTAAATATTATACTTTCTACGACAAAATAATTCAGTTATAATTTCAAGCTTTCAACATCAGTTTATTGGAAAAGAAATTGCATTAACATACAAGACCAAAAGCCCGGCTTACCCTGTAAAAGCAAGGGAATAGAATAAAACAAATCCCAATACCATCAAGTACGATGAGGAAAGACATAAAGGTTAAAAAACCAGTGTTAAAGTTCTCTTTACTCGTAAAGGCAAAATTAATAAAACTATATATAATTGATGAAAAATAGACATATTTGCTTGATATAGTTTCTAAGGAATATTTAGATAACTAACAGGATAAATGAACGGTGGTGGGTCTTTGCTGCTGGAGATTGTCTAAATAGGTATCACCGCAGCTCCTGTCTGTGCCGCCAAACAGAAGTATACAAACATTTCTGTGTTCCGGTTTGAAAGGTTTGTAGATGCAAAAGCAACGAGCGCAATGCGGTGCAGTGTATACCGTCCTAGCGCTACGTTGTTATACGCAGGTCTATCTCTTACGGTCAGGTGAAAATCTCAGTCATCTCATCGAATAAAAAAATTCTTGAATAGATATTCATGAAATTATATGTTTGAGGTTATATGACGGGTTATTTAAGGAATTAATCATTTGCTGTCAAGTAAGTTATTTACATCGTCCAAAAAAGACCTGAACAATTTTATCTTTTTTAATGTTATTATTTTGTCCTCGCTGGGTATCACAATACTATATATACATATTAATGTCCTAGTTAAATACATCAATGTTTAATAAGTAACAACAATTTTAAAACTGGAAATTTTATAGCTGTATAATTTTACACGTAAATATGATCAACGATAAAAAAACCGTTGGTTTAAAAATATAATTTATTAACTTGAAAAAAAAGAAGTAACTTACAGGTGGCTACCATGAAGAAAATTAAAAACAACTTCTGGCAACAAGAAAACAAGAATACTTGGAATCCTGAAAAAAAGAAAAAGAAAATATGAAAAAAAAAAATGGAAAATGTTTCTTAAGTATATTCAACAAGTTTACCTTTAGTGACACATTGAAAATAATCATGACTAACATATACTATTTCTCGGTACTAAATTAGTCACATAGTAGTTTTTAAGCACGGCCCCTGATTAATATATAAATATTAAATATAATAAATAAAATGATGCAATATTAAAGCATACAGCAAATAATATGATGAAGACTATTCTTAAATACCTTTTATATCAAGAGTTAGTTAAAATGTGGGAGATTAAATAAAATTAATAATATAATTTATAATTATAAGAGATTTCCCATGACATATTCTGATCAAATCAAAGATGTCCTAAAGAAAGGCCGGGTCAAGAATACTCGCAACCGACGAGCATGCATGAAGACGGTCATGAAAGGGGAGAAAGCGAGAGAGGTGTGCCAGGATCGTAGCAAGTGGAGAGAAGTGGTCTCTGCCTACCCTACTGGGAACGAGGCGTGATATACATGTATGTATGTTCCTCCTATGTAGAGACTCATCACGATACCTCTGGAACCATAAAGCCTAGAGACTTGAAATTTGATAGATATATTCTTTTTGCCGAGTATAGGTTAGCTAACGACTGTATAAATTCTCTCCTCATAGGAAGTTGTAGAGGGGTTACGGCCAGTAAAGCGGAGCAGCTGGTAGTTCATAAAGTAAAGCTGAGGAGTTCAAAGGCAAAATCCTTCAGTTATATTATAAAAAAATAAATTCAGGAAAGTTAAAGCGATTTTTTTATGTATATTATGGTGATTAAACTTGCACATAACTGACAAAAAACCCAGAACAGTCAGGTCTTAGGAGTATAACATATAATGGTGGCAGATTGAATATGAGGATAGTAAACTAGCCAGACGGTCTGAAAAAAGTCTACCACCATTCAAACTCCACTCTGTTCCGGAATTAAATCAAGGACCTTAAAATTAAGGGATTACTGATAAAATATCAACCGATAGACGTCCACTGCTGGATATAGACCTCACTCAACGATCTCCACATCGATCGGTCCTGCGCTGCTCACATCCAGCGGCTTTGCGCGACCTTACAGTCAGCATAGTCTCCGGTATCGCAGGGCACCAGAGGCCGTCGTTTTTAGGGGTTCATATGGGGAGATTTGGGCCATTTCCCACCACGCTGGCCTAATTGCAGGTTAGTGAGAGCCAGAGCCTAGTTTATTGATTAGCAAGGTGCACCACGAGTAGATGAGATTGGCTTGAGTCCTGTAAGTTGTTATGCGGGACCCCCTCACACCCCCTTACTGACAAACTACTACCTAACAAATTTATTAAAATATGGCGTACAACGGTTACCTTCAACAGACCCATGTTTAATTAAATCTTTCGTAAGATTTACTTTGACCATAACTTAAGTTATGTTGAAAGCAGCTTGGGTCTTGAACTCCGTTTTAACTTTAATGGAATGATTTAACTTAAATAGCTCTTGGTTTAATTTTGTGCCAAGACTGTGGGCCTATTTCAAATAAAGTTAACTTATTTCGCCTATAATAGATTAAAACCTGGCTTCTTTTACACATGAACTTCAGTGACAATGAGATTGTGGATATTAAATTTTGCTTGTCCGGAATACTCTGGCTATAATATGTTGACAGCTGACCCACAGCAGGATCCGTAGACCGATTTCCAATGACAGGATAGCCAGGAAGTGGTCAGAAAACTAATGATATATTTCATCTTCTGTACATCCAAATATTTTTATAAAAATCTTATATTAATTTTTTCTATGAAGAAAGTTGAAATAATGGACACATAATAAAGGTTGTTCGTATGATCATGATCATCACCTGAACAACGTTAATTTCCACCAAGCAGGAAACTGTTACCATTTCCTGTATACATATAGATTGATCTTATAAGAAATAGAGTTCAAATTTAACTTATTGGTAATAGCTTGACCGATGAATGATTCTAACATAAGTTATCTGTAAGTGTGGAAGGTTATCGGAAGATAAAAATAAACAATGCCGTTATTCAAACGTAAAACATTAACCACTGTGCTGACATAATGTTACTTATGTATGTGTATGTTTGTGTAATCATCATCATCCATATCGATCGGTCCTACGTTGCTCGCATCCAGTGGGTTCCGAGTGGTAATATTGAGTTAAAAAATATCGCAAAGCGGATCTTAAAAAACAATAAGGGTCGCATTTCCATATGACCTATTAGGACAAAAGTAATATTGGTGGTAACTCTCTGTTGCTGGAGACGGTTCAGGTAAGTACCACAACAACACCTATGTCTGCCGCCAAATAGTACTGTGCAAAATATTACTGTGGTCCGGTTTGTAGCTAGTGTAATTACTGGGGTAACGAAACCCAACATCTTATGTCTCAGGCGACGAACGCAATGTGGTGCAGTATATATAATCCTAACCAGCGCCTCGATGTTATGGACGGGCGTATCACTTACGATCAGGTGAACGTCCTGCTCGTCGCGACGCTTAATTGAATAAATAAAAAAAATTGGAAGTACTAATTCATAAATTTTATAATTTAATTATTGTTTTATGCCTTCACAATATGCATCATTTAATGGTTAAAACGATTAAAAAGGTTAAGGATAACGATAAACTTTTTTAATTAACTGAAAACCTTCTTCTGATGAAGTAATTTGGTGAAATAAAACTTTATCGCAATATATTGGTACGAAGGATATATATATTAATTACAACTTGAGAATTGAAGCCTTTCTCACATATTCTTTGAAGATGAAATGCTAGCACCATTTTATTTATTTTTTCTTGCTTAAGTGTATTTTCTTTACGGTCCACAAATAAAGTAAAATCTTTAAAAAAAATATTTATACATAAAATGGTGATTTATTATATGTTAACTTATTAATTTGACCATCTAGTGAGAATCGCGGTACCGATCGAGGTGGAAATCTTTGGAGGACGCTTATGTCCACCAGTGGACGTCTTTCGGCTTAATATTAACATACTGTGCTCTTATTCAATAGACCACAAATCAGAGTTACTAAAAACTAATTTTAACTTTTCCGTTGCTTTCTTCTATCTACATATAAAATAAGATATACAAAGTTTTATAACAAGTTATTGTGTTCTGAACTTACCTGCTCTATATTTCTAATACCGTACAAAAAGCGCATGCTTTAACAATGTATTATATATAATAACTTTTGATGTAGGATTATTTTTCTTACAACGAAGCTGATATGGCTTTCCAGTGGTAAGTCTGTCGCTAGAGAATCTACAGGTAGTTACCAGCAAGGCTATTCTCGTCAGCAAACAGAAGTCTGCATACACTAATGTGTTTCAGTTTGAAGAATTAAAAATTTTATGCCTCAAAACGACACAATAAGATTGCAGAGTATTATCCAATGGTTGGAACAGTCTGCGATCATCTGTGTTCCCGTCCAGGTATGACGTGCGGATATTTATAGTAAATAGACTACTTCTTGACTAATCCGCTTTACCACCAAAGCATACATCGCTGCGTCAAGTGCTAGTCTATACAATAAAAAAAAGTCCTGACTATGGCTACATTGCTAGAGGCACAGTTTTTTTATTAATTTATTCTATGAAGCGACGAGACGGGAGAGACGTTCATCTGGTGGTAAGTAATACAACATTACGGGGATGGACATTGCATTACATTATGCTCATCGCCTTGAGACATAACACGTTCATTCTCTTTACTTCAGTAGTTTCACTAGCAACACCGCCCTTCAAACCGGAATACAGTAATGTTCGCATACTACTATTTGGCGGTGGAAATAGGTGCTGCGGTGATACCTACCTGGACGGTCTCCAGCAAAAGACCTGCCACCAGTAAATACAACAGTAATGTGTGCTTCGAAATTTAGGCAAACATAAAGAAGTGATATCATATAAGAATTATTCTGTCGGAATATTACAAAAGCGGTGGAAAAGATAAAGTGTGTAAAATATTGCGATTGTCGGGGGGCCCAGCAATAACTTACGCACAATATCAGCTCGGCGTAAATAACGTGAAATTGAATTCCCGTCCCCGACGAGTGCGTCCGACGCGAATGGAATAACCCCGTCGGAGCTGGCGCGGGACAAGCAGGTCCCACCTAACCTCATTCAATAAACCTTGCCAATTCTATAGGTTTTTAACAAATCATGACAATGAATTAACCTTAATTTCACATGATGGTAATTCACGGAGCCTTAAGATGTTAAAACCTACTCGAACAGAATAATGCCGTTATGATGGCAGATTTACAATAAGACGGTACTACTTTTTAGTGAGAGGAAAGGTTCATCAATACTCTGCTTCTACCAAGCGAACTAAGTTTGGTTATGCTCACGTAAAAATCTAAATTTTTACCTACTAAAACTCTTTTGTTGACACCTCCTTCATTAGGAAAGTTACCACGCATTCTAATTTTCGGGCTTATATCGTCCTAAGGAAGAAGACGGTATCTACCCTGCCACTGCCCAAATTTAACATGTGGCAACATAATCGAATTAAGACCTCCGTGTTTCAAGGCAGGCGGTTAACCACAGCACTACACAGGCGAACAATGTGGATATTTAAAATATATTTTTTTAATAGAACAAAGAAAATTTTATTTATGTCGTTCTGGGAAGAAATATTTTACGGCTAATGATACTACTAAGATAATACTGATAATATATTTTGATATAGAAGATAGTTAAGGTGATACTTTCATCTATCAACTTCTCTCACTCTCAACTTTAATTCCAAGGTCTTATGTGGTGTAATTTGAGTCATTACATATAATAGTCAAATCACAATTAACATGTTTTACAAGTCATCCTTTATTTCTTTTTTTTTTTAATCAAAAAGGAATAGCATACAGGATTGCAAATTTTACACTTAACAACACCGGACCTTTCATACTTAGCGATTAAATAAACCTTAATACTTAACAAAGATCTCGGCGTCTTTTAAACATATCATTTCATTAACATACTCATATTGATATTATTTATGTGATAAATGGCACGAGAAAGAGCAATAAACTCGTATATAGAAGATATCCTGACATTCACTGATTCATCATAAAAGAATCAGATGCTTAGCTACAACGAGATAACCCTTGCAATATTTCAGTCCAGTGGCTCTCAGGGATTCTTTTATTACCCTCTGTCCACAATGTTGTGTGAAACAAATTGCAAGAGCAATGTCCAGCAGTGGATGTCCATCGGTAGGGGTGATGATCGTATGTAAATATTTGGTCTAGATTTCATAGTGGTAAGTGAAAACGAGAACATACACGGTTAAGCGTGTTTCTGCCTCTTCCACGTTGTCAGGTTGTGGTGCTGTTATAATAGCAGATTTAAAATAAGAAGGTGGTAGCAGATTGGAAATCGAAACTCCGCATGTGGCTTTCGAATCAAATTAAGGACTGCCGTGTTACAAGGCTTTGCCATGCGCTACGATGACGGTTAAGAAGTAAGACAAAATAAAAGAGAAAAAGCTTTTATAGGTACTCTTATCTGGTATCTGGTATCTTTTGAATAAATAATATTTGCGGACAGTAACAGGAAAATGGTTGTTGCATACTGTAATGGCGGCTCATATTATCGTAAAGCGTACTGCTTGAATTAACTCAAAGTGCACCAGATTCACTGTCACTAATCAAATCTACCAACCAAAGGCCTATTGAAAGAAAATCTATTATATGTTGTAATAAGTAGTGCCTTTGCACTTATATTACATTTTCACTGTAATTTCTGTGTGCATAAATAAATAATTACGAATTTCTGTTTATTATTGGTGGGTAGGCCGCCATACAGTACTATACATATATTATTGTTGCGGTTTGAAAAGGACAGCTAGTGTAATTACTGGGGTAACGGGACCTAACATATATTGTCTCAAGGTGGCGAGCGCAGTGTGGTTCAGTATATAGTATCTTAACTCCCGACACGTTGTTATTGGCGGGTGCACTTACCATCAGGTGAACATCCCGCTCGTCTCGTCGCTTTGTAAAATAAAAAAAATATTAAATAAGCTTCCAAACTTCCACATAATTAAAAATTCGTCTTAAAGAATGTAAAAGAAATCATATTTCAGGCTTGCTTTCAATTTATCTACGTGAAAAGCAGATTAAGAACTTCTAGAGCTAAACAATAGTGTACAAAGATTACTATATTCCAGTTCGAATGACGCTGAGAGTAGTGAATTACTCGAGTAAGTAAATTTAACAAACGTCTGAAGTTCATCAGTGAGTACAATACAAATATTATTTATTTTGCTAACATCCGGGTTCCCTTGTCCGTTAGGATCGTTAAAAACCATAGCACAAACAGACCAAGAATAACGAAACTATAAAGAAACATTTATTATCTCATTCTCTCACATATAAATACATTTAAAGTTGTCCCTTTTTCAATAAACTTTTTCATTTCATAAAATCCATTTCACATCGTCCTAAAAGAAGTTTAACGTCAAAAAATTTTCCCAGCTGGTACATCTCTGTTGCTGGAAACCGTCTAGGTAAGCACCACCGCAGCCCCAATTTCTATCACCAAACAGTAGGATGCAAATATTGTGCTCCGAAACGAAGGTCGTTGTAGCTAGTAAAATTACTGGGATAATGACACTTAACATTTAATGTATCAGAGCTACGACCACAACACAGTGCAGTGTAAACCAACTTAATTCGTGCCTTGTTGTTATGAGCAGGCGATTTCACTTACCATTAGGTGAACGTCTCTAATCTCGTCGGTTTGTTAAATAAGATAAAATCTACAAATATTTTGTATACAGTATATTTGGTTAAAGGTATGCAATTATGTTGAATTACGTCAACTAGTCTAGCGGACGCCACGCGGCCTGCTCGCTCTCGGCTCGATTGTTATTCAAATGGTCGATTAGCCGAGTCATTGTGCGGGTTTACTGCTCCCGCACACTAAAGTAAAAATCATCAGATACAGTTAACTTTAATATTTATATTTTTCTCTTTCCATAAAATTATTATAAACAAACATATTGTAACCCTCTCCCCCTTTTAAATAAATTGAATTGTAAATAAATCCTTAAACAATATTTAAGATGTCATATAATCTTATTTTACCTGATCAGGATGATGCATACTATCCTTTTTAGTATTATTTATGTTTTGACCATTAATTATTTTATAATCATTTGTGATCGTCTTTCAGGTTTATATAGGATAAATATTGTTAAGATAGTGTTATACCGTTTGTATGGTTTATTTTCTTGTTTATAATTCCTTCACGCTTGTAAAGGGCTCCTCCACATCTTGTTACGGGTTAACAATATATATTAATTCTTATTACCCCGACACAAGTGTTTAAGTTCCTCACATTTACAAAATGTGGGGATGGTATACGGCTGCAGTAAACAGACCCCGCCGTATGCGGTGAGCGCCAACCAAATACCCCCCTCCCCCCCGAACAGGAAGAGTTTAATTGGCCTTAGACCGCAATCCACAGCAAGATTTACTGGCGAACCAGTAGAAGAGCACTCGGCTCATTGTTATTGCGTAAGCGCAAACTGTGGTCAAATTGCGCATGGCAATGTGAGTAGGCATCTCACAAAATACAACCAGATGTACAGTGTATGGTCAGCGCACATTCCAGGAAATATAAAGGGTACTCTGACCCAAACATTAGTCCTTGTACGAGCTACCACCTTCACCAGCCAAGTGCACTTGCATACGCATTGTAAAGTGTTGGAATTGACATCACCACTAACTACGTAGTCAGCGCGGAACGCAAACCGCGGAGTGCATTCGAGAGCTCGTAGCTCACCTCATAGGATGGCAAAGCGATTACATCGCAGCACTAAGAGATCGTACTCCTACCAGCAATCACCATACATGAAGTAAATGCATAACTTCGCCAACCACTGTAGTGAGTATAGCCAATAAATATCAATTTTATTATGAGCCATCAGGCATAGAGTTTTTGTCGTTGAGTAAAATGTTGTTTTGATCAAGTTTGTCTCGCCCACCGACAACTCGCGACACATCTTAAAACACGAGGAGCTACGGAGGCCTTCATTTGCAAAATTCATAAAATAAGGAGGGCAGACAGTCTGCAGACCCGTCATCAAGGGACGCGACTTGGAAAGAACTAATAAGATAGTGTCAGACCATAATACGAGGCGCAACATTCAAAGGCGACATTTAACCAAGTGATCGTCAAAGACGTCGTATCACTGAACAGCGACAGATATGCAATCGACTATCATTGGCGCACATCATCGTGAAAGATGCGCAAGACATCACAGCAGACATCAATATCTTGCAAAAGTCCTCAACCAACCGATTCCGTAAGATGCATCAGTTCAGTAACGGTGCAAACGTTACACTACGACAAGACGCAATATCAATATTTGATAAGCCTCGGGGTAGTATCTCGCGTCCGCTTCCACTATCTCATAATGTATCGACACAGTTTTGGAATAAACAAATATTATTAAACACGACATGTCATAGCGGCAAGCCACTATGACCTTCACACTCTTACTTTATCACATATTCTATCATGATACATTATTATTTGCATTTTCATGTTTTTCCAAGGTTCGAATCGATATTACGTCCTTATTACGTCCTTAGGACACTTCACGAACACCCAACTATTGGACTTTAACTTTTCCACTTTTTATAATGAAATTTTATATATTTTCGTATTTTAGTCATAGAATAAAGTTTGTTTAAACTATCTTTAAATATTTTTGTATAGTTTTATATTTTAGAGACATCTATTTCACTCTCTTAACTTTCGCCTAATTATGTTTTAAACTTTATAAATTTAAATAATTTTTATTTGAGCTATTTAAACGCTCTTATTATTTAATATTTTTTAAAGAATCATTAATTTATTATTATAACTTAATATATTTCGTTACAATATGTATAAGTTGTTAGTGTAGTTTATTTAAGTAAATACTTTTGCATTCCCAAATGTACAATATTAGATATGTATCCGAAGATCGGGCTAAGTGGCATTCCTAAGAAGACGCCTACGTTTTTTTTTATTCAATTAGGCGTGGAGACGAGCCGGACGTTCATCGGATGGTAAGCAATACGCTTGCCTCTAGTTAGGATGATATACGCTGCATCACATTGCGTTCATCGCTGATATAAAATATAGTCCCAGCAATTACACTAGGTACAGCGCCCTTCAGACCGGAACACAGTAATGTTTGTACACTGCTATGGGTCGGTAGAAATAGGTGCTGCGATGGTACCTACCTAGACAGTATCAAGCAATAGAGACCTACCATCAGCAGTGGACTGCTGTGGAGTGTTGATGAAATGTACAATAAGATATAAATTTCGCGTTTAAAATTTGTCATATTTTGTTATTTTATATAGATACATACATACATGCTGTGCCGACCCCACATAGCTGGGAAAAGGGCAGGAGAAAGAGGAAGATATAGATACATACATATTTTAACGTAAATAGTTTTACATTTGTATATGTACTGTATATCGGTGTATCTCTATGTTCTTCAAAAAACATTTACCGCCATCCTGAATTATCTTTTACATCCATCCAAGACTTTTTTGTTCAACGGAGCGACGAAATGAGCGAAACGTTTACCTGATGATAAATGATACGTCTACCCATAACAACATGATGCTGGTTAACAAGGTATACAAAGCATCATATTGTACTCGACGCCTTAAGACATTTTCATTAGCTACAACGCCATTCATACCAGAACAGAGTAACCTTTGCACACTATTGTTTGTCGTCGGACTATCACCGGTAAAATGAAAATTAAATTATTATGGGTTATTATAGGAAAAGCTTAATAAATCTCGTCGCGAAACTGATTACTCTAAATAAAACAAGTATTAGGCGTCTATCTCAATCTATTTAAATTTGAAATAAGCTGATGGCAACATCAATTAAGACAGAGGACGAAGCGATGCTCTAGTCCTGAGATTACCAAAAATATTATTCGCAATTGATAAATTTGATTTATTTCTAAATTACTACTTACTTAATGTGGATTCGTGTATAAAGAATTAATGTGCATGAATATCTATTAATATATATTATATTTACTGGTAGCGGGTCTCTGTTGCCGGATACCGTCTAGTACCACTGCATAACTGTATTCTGGTTTAAAGTTTATTGTATCTAGTGAAATTACTGTACTAACGAAACAACATGTTATGTCTAAAGGCGATGGACACAATGTGATGCTGTGTATATCATCCTATGTAGCGGTGCGTTGTTATAGACAGGTATTGCACTTACCATCATGTGAACCACTCGCTCATATCTTTGCTTTGTCGAATGAAAAAAATCATTATCCTCAACTACTAGAAAACCGTTACGGGACATGAGCCATTTCTAAAACTATAGGCATTCCATATACATAATTGTTGTTTGTCTAATTTTGGCCCATATAATAATGTTTAGATAAAGTCAACAAATTTTTCTTCCTATTGTATTTTTAAAATTATCGACTTAGTACTTATAATAGGTCCTTATTACTAGACATATATTCTAAGATGCAGTATGTACCATTCAAAAAAAAAACACATCATTAAAAAATTTGTATTGTTTGTTTGTTTTATTGTACACACAAGAAAGCAAAATATATATAAAGGTGAGAGAAAAAGGTAAAGATTTTTCTTCCAGCAAACCTGTGAAGAAAGTAAATTAATAAGAAGTAAAAAGTAGGTAAATTCTATAACAAAATAATTAATAATACCTCTGACATGTTACGTATATATGAATAGTTTTGAACACTTTAGCGATTATTACCGTGGTATAAAGTACGGTGGAGTTATACATATTAATACCTTTTGTCGGAGCGTATCGCGTGACAAAAGGCGACGTATCGATCTACTGAATGCCGACTACGAATAAAAAATAACCCTATTTAATATAACAAAGGAAAGGGTAGTGAATTCTCAAAAAACGATAGATTCGTATATAAGAATTGTAAGTTCCAGCGTTTTCAATAGGAGATGATTAAAGAGATATTACCATATACTCTCCTCACTTCGTTGCTTTGAACAGTTATGCAAACTTATAAAAGCTTTATACGTTTTTTTTTCTTTGTTCGTCAAACCGACGATACGAGAAAGACGTTCATCTGATGGTAAGTGAACCGCCCGATTATAACAACGTGGCGTTAGGATGGTATATACTGCACCACATTGCGCTCCTCGCTTGCGAAATATTACGTTGAATCTCGTTACTCCAGTAATTACATTAGCTACAATGCCTTTATACTAGTGTTTCATCGTCAGCCGATAGACGTCCACTGCTGGACATAGGCCTCTCCAAACATCTCCACATACAGTCAGCATGGTCTCCAGTACCGCTAGGCACTAGGGGCTGTCGTATGTAGGGGTTCAGATGGTGGGATTTAGACTATTTCCCAACACGCTGGCCATATGCGAGTTGGCAGGAGCCAGCGTCTCCTTTGTTGATTAGCAGGGTGCATCACAAGCAGATGAGGTTGGCTTGGGTCCCGTGAGTTGTAGTGTGGGACTCCTTACACCTCAATTAGTCTAACGGCAGAAAAAGCAGCTGCAGTCGTAACAACATAGACGGTCACCGGCAACGCAGACCAGTAAATTATTACTGTCTATAATTTCTTTATAAACTAGTATTTTATGAAGAATTTTAAATATGTTGTAAAATTGTTGGTATTCAAAAATAGCATAGTTTAGAAGAGAATATTTTACTGATGATAGATCCTTGTTGCCGGGGATCGTTTAGGTAGGTACCATTGCAGCGCCTATTTATGCCGTCTAACAGTAGAGTGCAAATATTAGTGTATCCGATTTAAAGGTTGTTGTAGCTAATGATATTACTGGGGTATCGAAACAACATCTTATGTCTCAAAGCAATAATGTGGTTCAGTGTATACTATCCCAACTAGCACCACTTTGTTATGAGCAGGCGTTTCAATTACCATCACATGAACGACTTCTTCTTCGTTTTGAAATTAATAGCTTTTATTAAATTGTACTTTGTATTATAATAACCCAAAAGGCAATGGATAAGGCTATGCTCGTATTTTCTCTGCGCGATCGAATCACAAATGCGGAGATCCGCAGAAGAACTAAGGTCACCGACATAGCTCAATAGATTGCTAGATTTAAGTGGCAGTTGGCAGGGCACATTGCTGGAAAATTCGAGGGCCGATGGGGTAGTAAGGTCCTCGAGTGATGCCCGCGTACTGGTACGTACGTAGTATTTGGAGGCCTTCCACAAGGTCGACCGTCGAATTGATGAGAATCGCGGGAACCTACTGAATGCGAGCAACGCGAGACCGATCTATGTGGAGGTCTTTAGGGGAGTATGTCCAGCAGTGGGCGTCTATCGGCTGATAATGATGATTATAATATAATTGTGAATACGATCACGAAACGACCAGCTTCTTGACAGTATACGAATTTATAAATTTAAGATAAAAAATATTCTCACTAATCCAAATTAATAAAGAAATTTTCAAGTAGATTTTGAAATAGAAAATGAAGGAGATCCCAAAAGATCGACAAAGCTGCGTCCTCTGCTTAAAACAAAATTCGTTGTAAACACTAACAATGTGTGTAACCACTGACTGTGTGATTTACTTGTTAAACAATTCACTACAGTAAAACAACAATTTAATAGGTTTTCAACAATTAAAATTTTCTACGTAAACAAATATAAATATTATAATGAAGTCGCGTGCTGAAACACGAACGCGAATGTCTACTCGTATCGATATCACAGAAAGACCTGCCACAGTATTTTTCCACCTGAAGTAATAAACTACAAAGATATAAATTAATATCTATGAATAATCATAATAATAGCTTTTTAATATCGACACAGTAACAAAGAAAATTTTATTCAACATTCAATCGGAAACAATTATTGAAAGGAAACGAATTTAAATAAGAAAAAGTTAAATAATATCTAAAGAAAACTTTAGACCGTTTAAATTTGTAATCACAAATCTTCGAAGCCTTAGTTACTAAGCGCTATAAAATTATGTATATCCATTTTTTATAGAAAAATTGTTTACTATAATTTCGTCCAACGAAACTCATCATCAAGTAGCGCAATCTAAATGCTCCGTGACCCTATGAAATAAGGTTCAAATTGTAACCAAATACATCTCGAGTTCCCGCCGCGCCCGTGCGCTCGTTGATCCGAGCATCAGCTGTTTTTGTTTTGTGTTTCATTGCTGTTTTCTTTTAGTAAAGTAATGTATTTATTATGATACTATCGTTTCATTTAGCTGATGATGGGGCGTAAATAATGCTAATGCAACCTTTTAAAATATGATTTTTTTTAATCAGATTCGATTTTTTTCCGTCCCATCATCAAAGATGTCATTAGTACTATCGTCTGTCTTCGTTTTCGGAAGCGGTCTCCTAACACCCCAATCTATTCATTAAACTTTGAAAAAATGAAGAAATAACGTACAGTTAACTTAATATCCTTAAGTAGAATTTCATTTATTTATTTTTTTTTAAATTTATACACTAATTGCAACGATGGGCTCGATGACTTTGGCATTATAGTTCAATCTGCTTTGGATGATACAAGGATATAATGATGTACTTAAGTGCGTATACATATAACTAAATAGATAAAAAAATATATATAAATCATCAAATACAATGATTTGAATTTAATAATATGTTTGTTCATTGTTAACTTTCAATGTGAATAAGCTTAATACAACATATGCTATGTGGCCTGTTGCAAATTATAAACCTCCGATTCGTTCGCCTCCTCATTGCCCTCTACACCTCGAAACTCATTTATATTGGTTAAATGTCGTTTAAAAAAAAAGCTAATTTAAGCACTTCGGGTCAAACACAAGTTTGAATAAGCTTTTTGATTCTTTTTTATTTATAAATTAAATCCCATTACCAACTTAAGTATCTTTATCACCTTTGGCTCAAGGTACGTAGCCAAAGTGGATAAAGATACGGTATTCGGTACTTTACCTTAAAAAAATCTTTTACTACAAGTTTTAAAGCGTGCAGTGAAAGCCATACCTTTTAGTTTTAGATGTTCCATTTTTCCTGTTTTTATGTAAACGTGCAATAAAATGAGGTAAAGTAGTCTCATACTGAAAAGCTTGCGTTACTCCAAAAAGTACATTCATGAATAAATGTGGAAGGGAGATTTCCAGACATCCTCTTTACCTGCTATGAAGCTAATCTAAATATTATCAATATGTATTGGCTTTGTTTGCTTTTCATTATTAAAAACTAACATTGGTCGTGGTAGATCTCTGATGCCGGAGACCGCCTACGTAAGTACCACGACAGCTCCTGTTCCAACCGCCAAACAGTAGTGTTCAAACGTTACTCATGCAAACATTACTGTAATCCAGTTTGTATCCAGTGAAATTACTGAGGTAACAACATTTAACTTCTCACCTTTTCTGATAACAGATGACAATACATTTAGTTGTTCTTAACGTAACACCTTAAGGCAAACTTATTGTCATAGATGCATTTTCAGCCAATCAACCCAGGAGAAGAAATAAATTTTACATATAACTGTTGAAATTAAATTGGCGACAAATTCTATATATCAAATATTTAAAATTATGAACTGTTTGTACATTAATTAAATATAATTAATAAGAAGACGATAGAATATTTATATGAATAAAAAAATGTATAACGAAACAGAGGTTTCGCGAAATTTATTTAGTTGCACTGGACAATAAAAATATTTTATTAAAATGTTACTAGCTCGTTTAAACTTTTTAACTTTCACATTAACAACGTCAAAACCTTATTTATTTTAAATTTTTTTTGTTTACAGTTAAACTTAAGTTTTAGTTTGTCTGCGGAGACACTCTCACGTTATGATATTTTTTTTAATATGACATATTAAATTCCATTCCTGTTATAAAAATTTCAATATATATTCCGTAAAAGTGAAACTGAGAGAAAGTAATTTTTTGCTGGAGGCTGTTTAAATATTGTACCACAGCACAACCAATTTTAAGCACCAAAAAGTACACAAATATCAAAAACACAAATTAGATTACTTTCAAGTACGAAGAATGCTGTGTCCAATAAAACTAAGGCTCTCTCTTGACTTATTGCATAAACAATACCAATAGATTGATATTTAAAGTATTTAGTTTAGTTTCATAGCAATTATAAGAGATGATTGTAAAAATCCCCCTTTTGTCCTATTAATATAGTTTTTTTCACATTTTTAAACAAAAGTTTTTAGTCAGCTACGAAAGCTTGCAGTGTACGAAGCATTCATTCAAATTCTTTCCTGTAACAGCGTTTTTTGAATTGCAATTAAAAAAAAGTATGAAGCTTGACATTTGCGAAGCACTCTCAGGAATGCTAGTAATTAATAAGGGAAACAGAATTAGAACGAAGGTAGAACCTCGTCTGTAAAGGATAGAATTTGTTGAATAAAAAACTTGTTGGCCGGAGATAAGTAGTAATCTCAGCGGAATCATGATCAGCATTAATGTTTACATTTACGGTATAATCACACGATTCAGAAGAGTGAAACCTACACGAATAGCAACAATCATGACACATTTTCTTTATTTTTTAATTAAGACAGACAGCAAAAAATCTAATAGTTAAAATGTCTTCCTTATACTTCTCGTAGTAAATGTTTTTTTGGTATATTTTATCTTTAATTAACAATATAAAATGTTAAATAAATAATAATGTAAAAACCTATGAAAATATGCATACGTTACCTCGTTAGTACAGAATAAAAAGCTGAATAACTTCCACCATACAGACCTCGTTACTAATGAACGCTGTACGTTATAACAAACTCGCTTTGTTTAACGTTATATGAATTTCACATATGCTCCTTCAAGCTCGTAATTGTAGGACATGTTATTTATTAGAAAATATAATAATAACTCCAAATACAAAAAGAAAACATTCAAAAATAATGAAAATCACATGTTCCTAGCGATTACATTAAAAGATCGAAAAAACTCTATTCGCTGAAAACATAAAGTGAATAGGAATTATTAAATTTACCATATTTTTTTATTCGATGCGACGAGATGTTCACCTGATGATATGTGATGCACCTGTCCATAACAGTATGGCGCTAGTTAAGATGATATACACATTATTTCACTAGTTACAACGGCTTTCAAACCGGAGCCCTGTAATGTTTGCACACTACTCTTTGGCGGCAGAAATAGAAGCTGCGATGGTAACTGTCTAGACTGTATCCGACAATGGTGATCTACCACCAGTACCAACGAGACCTTCATGTATATTATATGTCACAACATGTGCAAGTAATCGAAAACTCTAAAGTGCGTACTCTAAATAGGCTTCATTTCCTTCCAGCCTTCTTACAAAAAGAAAGTCGATGCTATTTATCCAACACGCCATAATCAAGTCAGTTATAGTCAAGTGCAAGTTGGCGGATGTCATATGATCACGAAAGCTGTCGTTTCTGCGAACCATATCAGTTTCCTCCCGATGTACTCCGCCACCGGAAACTGAAGCCTATATGATAGAACTTACGTACTGAGCTATCACGGCTTCACTTTAATCTACCTTAGTTAAGTTTAATAATAGTCTTTCTTACCTTATTGTTAAAATACACTGTTTAAATATAAAAACCGGGTTTCGGAAATTGACCATACACTACAACGCTGCAATAAGACCATCAGTTACCGGTTAATATTTAAAGGTCACCAAGTTTCTTTTTTTGTACGACCTTGCCCTATTAGTACGTTAAACTTGACATAAGTAAATCGTATATAAGACAGTATGATTGGTGAGTATCGACCTATTTATACTTATTATACATGACTCATAACATATTATTAGATATTACTTAATATTAATAAAACGGGCCAAGTGCGTGTCGGACCACATGCATGAGATACTTACCCCACTAATAACCTAGAAACAATTAGATTTTTTTACCTTTCAAAATAATATATATACATTAACCAGTTACATACTATTCATTAACTTTTCTACATGTTTTATAATATTTCTTACAAAATTGCGTTATGTATGAATCGCTATCGTAGCCTTATAGCTAACTAGATAGCGTGGAGGCCCTTCTCTGGCATTTTTTTTTATTGGACGCTCGACGTGGCAAGCGAGGTATTCCGAACGGAAATCTTGTGACGTTGAAGATGACTACCGAAGACGTGGTATCTTTTCGAAGGTATCCCCACCGAAAAAAAAGTATACACTGTACCGTGTTGTGCATGTCGCCTTAAGACAAGATGTTAAGTGTAATTACCCCTATAATATCTCTAGGTACAACTTCAAACTGGATTATAGTAATGTTTGCACACTACTGCTTGGCAGGAGAAGTTTGAGCTGCAGTCATACCAACCTTGATTATCTCCAACAACAGAGAACTATCACTTATACTAACATCAAAACGGAGTGTCTTAACAACTGTAATAAATCTTCAAACGTTGTTCAGAATGGTTATTAAATTTAAATGAGAAAATAGAAACTTGATTGTTATACATGCTAGTTATTTTCTTAAAATTGTTAGAATGATGCGAGTATATATATGGTCTTGTGGGTTAGTTATTAAGCTATAACAAAATTAGTAATAAAGTCTAAAAGTAATACTTAATATGTAATAGTTGGTTATGGTAATCCTTCCAATAGTTTCATTGATAAGCATTCTCAAACAATATACGTAATCTGCATACAATTATGGTCGAACAACAAAAACTTTATATTTGTAAACATAAATATTAAAACATATATTAAATATAAAGAAATAAAAAAAAAACTTACAAATAACTATCATGGAGATAATTTTTAATGAGGTCTTGTAAATTTTTGATACGAATACAGCGACTCCTGAAAAAAAGAAATAAACAAATGAATAAACAAAAAAAACATAAAAAAATGAAAAAAGTGATAAAAAAAATTTGCTTTAATATGAAAAGGAAAAATAAACAATTTTTTTATTACACCAACCGATGAGACGAGCGAGACGTTCACCTAATGCTAAAGGATACGCTTGCCCATAACAATGTAGCATCAGGTAGGATGACGTAAACACGTTTTAGATTTAAGAGCTTAAGTCTCGTTCCCCTATAATTTCACAAGCAACAACGCCCTTCAAACCGTAACACGGTCATGTTTGCACACTGCTGTTTGTCGGCAGAAAAAGGGAGCTGCGGTAGTAGCAGGTCTCCGGCAACAAATAGCTACCACCAGTAGAATAGTCTGTCTTTCATAATAAGGAATATTGGCAATCATTTAATTTAAATACATTTTTAATAATCTAAAATTTATTCATGTATTGTTTACATTATTATGTAAACAATCCCATTTGAAACCACTGTGAAAGGTTTAATTACTGAAACTTATTTGTGTTTCTTAAAACATTTATTAGGATAATCATTTTAAACACCTCAAAATAAACTCAAGACTATTTCGGAAATATAAGTTAAAAAATAGCTTAATATAATTAATCTGTTAATTATTAAATATCTACGAGATATCCAGAGATTCGTTTACTCCTTACGAAATCTCCGAAACTATTAGGCTTAAACATTCAGAGTTTTGGTAGAAATATTGCTTCATCAGGGATGTAATGTGTCCCGCACAATAACCCACGAGACCCAAGCCAACCTCACCTGCTCGTGGTGTACCCTGCTAATCAACAAACGAGACTGTGGCTCCCATAACCCGCATTGTACCAGCGTGGTGGGAAATAGCCCAAATCTCCCCATACGAACCCCTATAAACGTGGAGATCTTTGGAGGAGGCCTATGCCCAGCAGTGGATGTCTATCGGCTGGTGATGATTGCTTCTGCTTTTTGGAGGTTAGCTAAAAATGGATTTTTACATTTTTTTTTTCCGAAGAGAGTTGCGGGGGTATTAACTATAAGGAAAGGCGCAAGGGGCGGCGAATTGCTGCCGGGCGGGAATATTTCTAACAAATTTCAAGTCTTACAAGAAAACAGCCAGTGTAGTTATATTTGTAATGAGTTGTATATAAATCTAACTGAACAGTATTTACTGAATTATCATTTGATAATTTTTTCCTCGTATTACTTATCTCCAATTAATCTCGGATTTATTAAAAAAGCCATATCAGTCCAACATGTGACAAGTGATGTGGGTTTAGGTTCGAACAGCATTTTCATTTTTGTTCATTTATTTAACTTCATTGACTTCTTGTTTGTGTATCTGTGGCTCCCGAACAGCTGCGCTGATATTGAATAAGTTTTTTTTTCTTACTTTGGTCGCATCCTTAGTTAAAATTAAAGTCTTCGTACAACAGAGTTTTGTTTTGTGCCTTTTTGTTTTAAATTCATCTACGAAACCATAATCAAAAATACAGACTTTTTTTTTTTCAAATCAAAAACGAATTCTTCTCACGCGCTCAAGTAATTTAAGTAAAAAGCGATTGTCTGTACAAACTTTAGCTTGCAACTTGAGTGCAGTTTAGTTGTTAGTTTGCAAGTCCTTGGAAGTTATATTTTGCTGCAAAATGTTCTCTTACAAAATTTTAATACACGATTGAAACTTTAAAAACAGTTTTTTAACACATGATAGTTTACTTAACGAATCGACGAGACGAGCTGGACGTTAATCTGTTGATGATACTGGTAGTCTATAACAATGTGGTATCAGTCAAGATGTTTACACTGTGTATGTCGTCCTAACTTACGCTAAGTTGTTATGGACACGTTATTACCGTAAGGTGAACGTTTAGTTCGTCTCACCGCTTCACACAATTAAAAAAAACATAGGTAAGTTAAATTGCAACGATGTATTTGAAACTTTTGATCCTCTAAAGATTAACACAAAAATGTACATAAGAAAAAATTATTAAATATATAAAGATAGTTGCATAACAGCAGTGTAACGAACGAACTTGTGCGTGAGAATATCTAGTTTGGATGCCAACCGACCGTCGCGCAATGTTCCGGTTTCTGACTCAGTGCTCACTACGTAACCTAGAAATATTTATAAGCAATACCTAGACCATTGTCTGCGTCTACGTATCACTATAAAATACTAAGTCAGTTAGTTATTCACATCGATACCTCTGGACTCAAAGGGCCTAGGCGCCGTTATAGGGAAATTACTTAAATGCAATCTTATACAGTTTTTTGTACTCTATCGATAACAATTTGAAAAGTAATAGTACAATTTTTTTTCAGTTTGTCTGTCGCATAAAATAAAAATAATTGTTCTTTAGTACAATAGAGTTTTCTCTCTCTGGTACTGAATATAAACAATATAGAATGTAGAAACTAAGTATAGAAACAATATATATATATATAAAATATTCAAATAGTTAATCATAAAATTATTGTATAAATAAATAAACAAACAACCCTCTTAAAGATCACACTATTGGTGAATCGCAGATTACTCTGACACAAGACTAGGGTCATACATCCACGACGCTGGCCAAGTGCCGTTTGGCGGATCTTATCACACTAGTGATGAGTAAAATTAAAATTGTCTTATGAAAACTCAAAACCAAGACCAGTTTTACACGAGCAAGACCTATACTAAGACCGAGTGAAAAAGACCAAGACCTAATGCGAGACCAAATTTGCATTTGAAAAAATAATACCGTTGAAATGAGTTAAAATATTTATCATTACTTGAACATACATACGCTTTTTTTTTCTGGAAACAAAATTTCGAAAACCTCATGCTCAGTGGGAGTCAAACCTGCGCCTTTACGAGGCGTACCGCGGGATCCTTACAACCTAATCGATCACGGCTTCAAAAATTATTGTACGCTTTACCTCATTCATTAAACTTAATACACAACAAAAAAATAGCCAAATTTGCATATTGATGATATTATAAGATGTTTATTTATAACAATAAAGACTTATTTTCGCTATATCGAAATATACACTGCGTTCATTTAGCAATCGTATATTCTAAGCACAAAAGGTAAGTAACGATACAGCGAATAACAAGCCGAATATATAACTTAAGTTATGGGTTTATACGAGCTGCATTCTTGAGGAGGTCGATTCCGTTATTCAGTACGACAAACCCGCCAAAACAGGTGTGACAGCCTTTTACTAATTTGTTTCGTGGGATATTATCTAAAATATATATGGAGTCAAATTTATAACGTCAATGGCTATTTTTTTTATTCAACGAAGTGACGAGACCAGCGGGACGTTCGCTTGATGGTAAGTAATACGCTCGCCCGTAACAACGTGGCGCTAGTTAGCATGTTAAAGACAACATCAAATCCCGCTCATCGCCTTGAGGCATAAGATTTTGAGTCTCATTACCTAAGTAATTTCACTAGCTATAAGGCCCTTTGTCGACTGCAATAGGCGCTGCAGTGGTACCTACCTAGACGGTCTCCATCATCCGAGACCTACCAGTAAATTACTGCTATTTTTACCTCTCTCTCCTCTTTAAGTCTTATTTCCTATATTTAAGGATCGTGAACACCTCCATCACCTCTAATCCGTACGTCCTCATTATTATATCTATCGAATATTTATTTATACCATCATCATTGCAACAGATAGATGAACGTCCACTGCGGGATATTTATCCATAACAGCCAATTTATATCCCCACTGTTGGGGCACAGGTTTACCCTCAATATGAAGGCAATGGGACCATAATCACTACGCGGGCCCCATGCGGATTGGTGACTACACACACACCTGGACATTTATAGCATACCATAATTAATTTCATTAAAATAATAATTTCTTATGACTGAGAGGTTGCTAATAATGTCTATGATTAATAATTAAAGTTACATTACTCTAGTTATATGACATGACTACTACATTCCTTCATTGTTAAATTAAGTATCCTAAATCGATTTTTAACTTGACCGATCTAATGCCATGCATCCAATAAATCCCCCCGATCTTCACGAGGTCGTCGGTCCAACCGACAAGCAGACGTCCCAAACTACGCTTGCCATTATTTTTTTGTTATCTCTTTTCTTTTTATTTTATTTTTCCATTCCTTTCCATCTACAAAACTTATCTTGTGTTGGTTTTCATTCTTCCTATTTTCTTTCAAATCCTATTTTTACTTCTGTTCTGTTTCTTTCGTTGTTCGTCTCTCAGACTCTAGTTGCAGCTTTTTTTTACTTTTTACTTTGATTTTCCGTATTTTCTGTTAGATCTTTTAAAATTTCATATGCTCTATATTTAACTTACAAATTCTTACCATTGCTTTCTCTATCTCACTTCTTGATGATTTTTAACACGAATTTCATATATTGCTTTTATTTCTACCCATTACCTGCCATTTACTTGAATGTTACATTCTTTCCGTTTTCATGTTTTGTTTTTTTTTTAATAACATCCCCAAAAACTATCCTACAGCACTTGCCATTACGTGATCACCACTTAAGAATTTTTCTGTTCTATCAATCGTCCGATCTTCGCGTTATGTGGCCTACCCATTGCGACTTTAGATTACTAATTCACTGGCGTAAATGAGTTTTGTTCTTCTCCTCATTACTGATTTGATCATATATAAAGAAACACCAAGCATAGCCCTCTCCATCGCTCGGTAAGAAACATTTTTTTTATTCGACAAAACAAGGAAACGAGCGAAACGTTGACCGGATGGTAAGCGATATATGTACCCGTAAGAAGAGTTAGGATATGGTGCTAATTAGGATGACATACTCGTCACCTTGAGACATAAGAGATTAAGTCACATTACCCCAGTAATTTCACGAGGCCGTCCTCCAAACCGGAACACAGTAATGTTTGCAAACTAATGTTTGGCGACAGAAATCGACGCTACGGTGGTACCTACCTAGAAGGTCTCCAGCAACAGAGACCTACACATATCTACAAAAGCTGTTATTCTTGAAACACGTTGAATTGAAGTTTGAAGCTCAAGCCCAATAGGAATCGTACCCACTTCTTTTCGCGACGTATTATACGATCATCTGCTTTACAATCTGAGTCATTACGGCTTCCAAAATTATTGTATGTTTACCTCATTTATTAAACTTGAAACGCGCTCTTCAAAACGGAACACATTAATGTTGGAACAGTACTGTATGGCAGGAGAAGAGAGCTGAGGTCCGACAACAGAGACCTAATGCCAGTGATGTCATAGAAATTTAATAAAAAATATATATTCTCGTTTAATTTCACTTACAAACAGGTGGGAATAAAAGAGCAATTATAGCGTGTGCTTATTTGTAAAATGCGTAGTTAGTTATAAGGCAACGGTAGGTGCAGCGGTTATTGTTCACAACCTCCCACGGTTTTACTTCACTTCGAAAGCGAAGTGGAATGATTCATAGTTTATTTAATAACGCTTCTCCGTGGCACCTAAGTTATTTTTGTGGCGGCTAATATACTTGCAGGGCACCGCTTTATAAATACACTGGATGCCCGACGGACGAGCCAGCCTTATCGTAAACGACTTTATATACCCATTAAGCATATTAGCATTAGATTAATATGTTTTCATGCTTACTTTTAATATTACTTAATAATAAAACTCACATTCATTTGGAATTTTAATAAAAGCAGACAATATTTTTTTTAAGAGATATTGACGTTTTTATCACATCACTTCAATCTAGGAACATCGTACGAAGACTGAAATAAAATAGTAACACGAAGAACTTCAGGTCCTCTGTTTTTGTCTAATAAATCAGATGATCTTGGAAAAAGCACCCTTCCGTTATTTTCACGACCTTCCTCTACAAGGTTTTTCCACCCTATTCATAGACTCGTGATATGTGATTAACGTACCGACCTTCGAAGTAATGACGACCAATTTTCTTTTCTATGAAATATTCTTCCGGATCCTGTATCTTTAGGTAATCTTAATAATCGTTTTCATTGTTTACTATTACACTAAGTTCATGAATCACCTTAGCAATTAGAGTCAATTTAGTTTAAATAAAAAACTTAATCTTGCTACTACGAAGTTATAGGCCTGCTGTAAAACCTTTGCATATCCTAGCCGTGATTTTAAATCAAACAAATAATAACTGCATAAACCGGTGTACTCTTAACCCTGGGTTCGATGAAGCTGTAAAAGTCGTCAAAAAGTTTAACAGCATCTAAATGGCACAAAAAAATCTCACCGTTTTTTTTTTTAACACAGATAATCAATTACGAACTCGAACGAGACGTCGATGTAAATGGACACAGTTATAACTGTTACGGTAATGTTTAAGCTAAAGCATCATTTTAAGTATATATGTATAAATGTTACTTTTGTAACTGATATAAAAGCAAATTATCTTAATTATAATATTTTTAGTACTAAAATTCAATTTCATAGTTTTGATCTATTTTATTGTTATTACAGTGAGAATAAATATATTATTATGAATTATAGTTTTATTAGCATAATTTATTTAAATTTAAATTTAGCGATCATTTTATTGCTGTTCTTTTGGTTTTCGTCTAATAGATTTATATAATCTTATGATTTAGTAATTTAGAATATATGAAAGAGAAACTGTATTAAGATTGATAATCTAAGTGTTTTCGTCGGTGTTCTTGCAATATTCTTATTAAACTTTATATATCTCATCTAGACATTTTAAAGTTAAAGTGGAGAACTTCAGAGACATTAAAATCAGTCAAGAATTATATTCATGGTCAACTTCATTACTTACAAGTTTTAACGATACAATTAGCTGATGTTTTTTTCTGTTTTAAAAGATTTTAATATAAAACCATTATAACTTGATATTCTCGTGTAATAATATTTACATTTTATTAATAAATATGTTTATACAACTACATCCATTACGACCACCTTCAAAACGGCAGCAGTGTTTCTTCAATCCTACCCGTAGTACATCCTCATATTGCAAAACTACCACCATAACACCAATACTATATGTCAGGCGTAATAAGAAGGCCAAAGTATTTTGGTCTAACCAGCTTAACCATCTTGGTTCACATTACCATATAAAATAATGTAAAATTCTGGAATCACATTTTTAACGAACAACTTAAAGACTAACTTATTATACCATACTCTGAAATTATTAACTGTAACTTCTAACTTTGCTATAACCTAACCTTGTGCCGGATACTCGTTTACGAGTGATGTATCAAAGCCATTAACATCGATGGTGTCACGTTGGTGAAGCTTGTTACGCGATCAAATCTGTATCATTGTCATATTTTATCGCTCTCAGATTCGAGATTAATTTTCGTCGACGCGTGTTAACCGTGATCAAGTTTTAACGAACTAGTCTATAAGGGTTTTGGCTTAGAGTTCAGAATTATAACTATACAAGTAATACATATAAAGATTACGATTTGTTTAAATTTAGTTTGGAAAATAATCAATTCAATTTGATAACCGAATTTATATGTATCCCGCAGCTTTTAGCCTAGTATAAAACTTAAGTCCCATCGTGTGAATACTGCTGTTATAGTTAAGCAGGTGCTGCCAATTACCAACTCCTAGTTCTAGATCTAGTAGTAGTCGTGAGGATAATTGGTGATCAGGAGCTGTTAAGGACTAAAAATAGTTAGTCTTGGTCACCGACGTAAGGTAGCTAGTTTCTCAGTGTTCTACTGAATATTTGGAATACTGCTATTACTCTTTTCCCATAGGACGTATAGATAGAGCATATACGACAGACATTCATTCCAAGCGTTCCGTTTGGCTCTTCATAATACGAACAGCGAAGGATTGAAACAGTCTTCCGGCGACGGTGTTTCCTCTAAAGTATGACGTGACAGTATTTAAGAGAAGAGTGAATAGGCATCTTCTAGACTAATATACTTTATCACATCTCCGCTTACTATCAAGTGGAATGGTAGTTAAGCACTTAAGAGGAATGAAATTACTTGTTATACGACTCAAAGAGACATGGGTTTGATTCCCACATAGCTTGAGCTTGTAATAGAAGAATATTAGGAAGAAATCAATATTTTCTTATCCAGCTTTCGGAATCATCTATCAATCCATACAGAGATTGATGGTGAATAGACTTCACTGTTTCGTTTGAGATAGAAGCCTTAGTCCTAGCAATGGAAAAATTTAAAAGGCTGTTTATATTATGATTGCTTATATTTCATGATAGTTTCATAACAAAATTATTAGATGATTTAGTAAAATAATAACCAAATAATAGAGCAAGTAAAAAAATCTGATGAGAAATGAAACACGAATATGTAATACACACGTCAATAGTTTCCATTACGAGAATGTGGAACAACATTTAATTTTCTAACATGCTTTATTACAACATAACAACACTATTTCAGTTATAACTTATATTTTTTTATTTAAAAATGTTTTGAAAGATGATTTAATTAATGTAAATTTAGTGCACATTATGTTAGGAACTATTATTTAAGTCCACCCTAATAAATCTAAAAGGTTATAGTAACATATGTACGATTCTATTAAATAATAAAAACTTATAAACCATTTTCGTTACTTATTTATGTATGTTAATTTATGACTAGCTTGATTTGAAATTATTTTAATTTTAAACTTTAAAACAATTAAGTTACTTTGAGTACGTACAACTAACAAAACATAGTTATTGATATAATTTAGTTGTAAACAGTTCATTAGTAGGCAATTAGTATACAATATTGTTATTCAATTACAAGTGTTTTTGATAAGTAAATAAGTGTGACCATTACAACTATGGTTTTATTTAAAATAATTAAAACGTCAGTGATAAAACAAACAGTTTGTAAATAGTATTAGATTACACCTTATGCGTGTTAACAAGTAGTGTTAGCTTATAGCTTAGACGTGTTAACACAAAGCTATTTATAACACCAGTTATGATTTACACCTACGAAACTTAGTCATAAACCCAGAGAGAAGAGCAGAAACTTGCTAACTTTGAAAGAGAAGTGCTTTGTACTGTTCGAGTACATGAAGCGGATGGCAACTTCCGTTCTTGGATGACTTTTCGATTTGAGATCTTAATACAACAAGGCACATTTGACATGAATGGCAGATACTAGAGCCGTGAGTGTATAGACCTAAACAGTGGATACTAAAGAACCAAAGAAAAGTTGGACAAAAGGGACAAGGGAATGGACAAATTTATTGGGAAGTGTAAGAAGTCTTGACATCCGAAGGAAGAATTGTATTGGAAGACAAGCTCCACAAAGAGTTTTAGCGCTATCAATCATCATTATCATTACTATATAATTATAGCTTAATAGGCACAAAGCTGACAGAATTTTGCATAAAAGTCCTGTAAAAACAAGAACAAATTTTGAAGTTTTGCTCCATTGATATAAAACTAACCATATGAAATATTATTTAATAACTTTCATAAAATCTTATTTAAACAAAAATTAAATAAATAAATAGCCTTGTTAATGTTCTCATTACTGGGATTTGGGGGCCTTCTCATACAAGGATAGTGTGCAGACTATTTATCTATGCACACCCAAGTTTAATTAAAAATAACATAATGACGTTACGATTGTTATGGGCGACGCTAGTTTATTTATTAATATTAATAACTAACGCCAGGACAGGTAACGGTTTATCATATAACAATATCCATGACTCAAAATATTCATACGTAAGCGCTGTTGTATTGAAAACAAACGCACGACTGCGGTTTCATACCACAATTAATTTATACGTTATCTAATATTGGAAAATCTATATAAGGACTAGCTGTAGTCAAGTACACCTAGCTATAGCTATGATTAGTCCGAATAGAAACAAATATCTCTTTTATTTAACAAGATCAAAGAATATCTTGTATAACAGCGTACGTAATGTTCTGTTTTTTTATTATTTATTAATAACTATTTAATAACATGACAAAGATTTTTATGTAAATTTAATAAAACTAAATTACGTTCATGTAAATTTCATAAAATTAAAATTTGTGCTGCCGCTGGATGCAGCGCAGGACCGATCGGTGAGGAGATCTTTGGGGGAGCCCTATGTCCTGCAGTGGACGTCTATCGTTAGACTTAAAATTCGAAAGAACGTGACAGCAGATTTACTTAAACTTTGCATTATAAGAAAGTAGATGGTGGATGAATGGGAAGAAGACTAATGAGAAAACCCTCCGTACTCCTCCAACAAATCCAAATATCTACAAACAGTCTGTAGCTAGTCTTACCATCAGCTATGTACGTGCAGTTCTAAATCACATTATCCCCATAATCTCTAAAACATAATTTACTGGAAATAACTACTGTAAAATACTGCCCGATCAATAGTTCAGGATTTCTACGTAGGACTTCAATATCATAATTTTCAGAAAATAAAGATAATGGACAACACAAATTGCAGCGGAAAACTAATATGACTACTAAGCATCACAAAATTCTTTGATAATATCCGGAATGTGAATATTTAGCAGTATCACTTATTCTCATCACGGAGGAAGGCCAAGGTCGTAATGCTCTAAGTATTCATACGCAGGGAGGATGAAACAGCCTCGCATTCCCAGACGTGTCGGTCCCCTTTACAGCCCGCTCCGAGTAATGAGGGTTGCTATTTTTTAGTTCGGTTAGCAGTAGTAATAAACAGGCCGTGGATCCAGGTCCAAGCGCCCAATGTTAGATAAGCTGTAATAGTCTAATGGCTTGCAGCGCTGACATCGTCATGAATCGAGTAGTAATAGCTAGGAAATTAAAATCACGATGTTTACAAGTAATTTATATTTCGTTAGCGAATTTTTTATGACACAATAATTTGATATGAAATATATTTTTCTCATTTCTCTTTACTTTTAGCGTTAGCCTTTTTAGCCTTATTATTTTTATGCAGACACTTTCTTTAAACATTAGAAACAAAACTTCATACGCCTGCCTATAACAACGTGGCGCTAGTTAGGGTGATAAATATTACACCATATTGCATTCGTCGCTGTGAGACATAAAAGTCTCGATACCCCAGTAATTACACTAGCTACAGCGCTCTTCAAACCGGAACACAGTAATGGTTGCACACTACTGTTTGGCGGTAGAAATATACCTGTATAGATGGTCTCCGACAACAGAGACCCATCACCAGTGAAAGTAATCATTCTACAAAAGAAATCTGTATCTCAATATTATAGAAAAAAACATTTTATTCGTCAATATGTATTTTGACAGCTACGACTTAAAAATGAAGTGAAGTATCGTGAAGTCATAATTTTATGATTTTACATTCGGTACCCCCGTATTACATTTGAACAAAAATTATATCACTAGCTGTTCCCCGTCCGCTTTGCTTGGCGGAATATAGAATTAGACTGCAAATTAATTTCTATGACAACCGTTACTATGGCAACAGAATTAATAATAATAAAAGGACCTTGCTTGGTAAATGTTAAGTAGAAAGAAAGTAATAAAGAATCTATGAAATTCAAAAAATATGTTTATTTTTTTTTTATGTTTTGTATATGAATATAGGCAATAGCCTATAACCATCTACAAATCATTCCGCGTTCAATGCTCATGTTCCCATGTCGTTCACTGATTTTCACGTGATTGGTCAACAAACAAAATCCATTTTCATTATATATATATACATAGGTTTTAAATTTCGATCGGAACGAAATTTCTTTAAACAACTCTCCCAAAGAACAAGTTTAAACATTTAACTGTTAGCATTACCCCAAGTTCATACCCTGCTTTTTTTTACATACATATAAGAAATTAAAGAGTCGTTCCTTACAGTGCAGCTGTCGATGGGGGCAGGTGCGTGAACAGCTGTTACCAACGGCTGTACACTCAAATATTTGTAAACTAAAAGCTATGGTGTTTCACTGTATCTCTGTACTTTCGACTGTTAGGCTAAAATACAGCACATTTAGTAAATAGTATAATTCGATAGTTTCATATTAGGATATTAGGAGGTTTTAAGTTAAAAAGCTATTGCGATAGCATATTATTATTATAATTTGCTGTCTATATTCATTTAATGATTGTAAAACATATATAAATATAGATGATAAGTCTTATTTTGTAAATATCTCTTCAGTTTGCGAACAAAAGGGTTTAAGCTCCTCGTTCTTAAGTGGAGCGAAGTAGTGGAACAACTTCCCGAGTCAGTGTTGCCGTCTTAATACGGTAGGTGGCTTCAAGAAAAGAGTGAATATGATGTTACTAGAACTAGTGCGCATTGCGACATTGCCATTTAACACTAAGCGAGATCGTGGTGAAACAACCAATAACCCCTATGATATAGAAAAAGATACACAAATAAAATGTGCCCCAATTACATAATTTGTTCATCTATGCATACCATTTACACATTACAAATATTAATAATTATATACTGTGGTATATTTCACTATTATATATTTATATATCTTTTTTTTTAATACATTAACACTTGTGTTTGATTTCACAGGATGTTAAATAACAATGAGAATACTCTAACTCTTATATATAGACCGCCGGAACCCTGTAATGTTGTTATGGCTGTGGATTTAGATAATGAGGGTGGTAGTTGCCTAGGCAGGATATTATCAGCTCTATAGTCTCGTGCTAGTGAGAAAAGAACTAAGGTAAGCCCAGCCTACCATAGAAGACGCTTAAAAGTGACTACGGTTTTCGCGGGCGCTGGGGGTGTAGACCTTTATCGCTCAATAAGCAAAGCATGTGGGATAGCAATGCGACGTGGTTCCTTACTTGCCGTAACTCAGTGATGATACCTAAGAGAGTTTGGGGAATCACCGGTGCGTTCCATAGGAGATCCTCGGAGCATCCGCATAAACTGAAGTAGGTATTTAGGAACTTAAAAATGCCACTTATCCCTGCGTTCCCGTACCTTTCGAAAATCTTTCAGCCGATAACACAAAAAAAGCGGATTGTTGTGTCATATCGCTCCAGAATTAAATCGGTAACCTTCGAGTAAAAATTCAAACGGTTAACGGCTGCTTAAAAATTAATTATCTACGCAACAATTATGAGCACACAAATGATTTTTAGTTATAATTTGAGTAACGGACAATGCTACGCTCCATCTAGGCAATCATGATTCCAAAGGCATTGGAGCTTAACGAACGGTACATAAAAGGCGCTGACTTGCAAGGTCGCGTCCTTCAGCTGTAACGAGAACCAGCAATCGATCTCCGGTCTACCTTTAATACTTCCACGATTAACGTAAAGGCAAAAAAATGCGTGAAGAATTGTTTCAACTTAAATGATTCACGGATTTGTATTACTAAACCTTGTAAAATATAACATAATAACTTTAACAGCTCACGCACATGAAGTTAAATTTTTTTATTATGTATACTAAACTTAATATCGTAGGTAGGTAGGTTCCCGCCCACTCCGTAAAGTGATAGGCATTACAAACAACCACAGACTATAAAAAATTGATTTAGATACAAAATAAATCGATGTTGTAAAAACAAAATTTAGGTAAAGACGTATTATTTTTTGGAAGTATTAAACGTTTTTAATACCGAGTTTTTATAGTTACTTTTGTAGCAATTTTTATATAAAAAGTGCAAATTGTTTATTTATGAAATAAACAAAATATTCATCAAGGGGAAAACTTCACGTTGAATCTTAGAGCGACGAATAAACAATCCATCTAAAAACTTGGTATAGTTACAATAAAAAACTTAGAAATTATAGTTTAAATATAAATTGATTATTACGCAACTATCGATAACAAGTAATATGAGAATAGTAATTGTAATTAATTAATGATTATAAACTACCCCTATCCTTACTGTGACTTGCCAAAATTTTCTAGTTATTTTTGGACAGACGGAAGACAGCAGCGTAGTTATGGCAGCACTTTTACAATACGTGGATAGTAGCTAGATAGACAGTAACGAAAAAACCCTACCGTCTATAATAATTATATTTTTTTTATTCTACGAAACGACGAGACGAGCTACATGTTCACCCAATGGTTAGTGATACGCCTGCTCATAACAAAGTGGATCTAGTTATGATGGTATGAACTGCACAATATTACGCTCGTCGCCGTAATACGTAAGATATAGTCTCAGTACTTCAATAATTTCACTAGCTACCACAATCTTCAAGCCGGACCACAGTAATATCGAGACACTATTGTCTGGCGACTGAAATGGTATAAGAGCTGCGATGGTAACCACTTAGGAAGCAGCTTTTTATCATTGATTGTCCTCAAATGTAAATAAGTCTCACTTCTGATTTTCATCTTAACTAATATTTATCTTGACATGGGGTGATATTCAAAAGACTAATTATAAGTAATGAACGGAAGTAATATTAAATATATAAGGAAGGCCTAAACAGTTTGAGAATGCAATCCTCTGAAACAATTGCAGGTGGCGGCCACGTGTCTGCAACTGGAAGGCCTCACAGAAAGGGGACCGACGATCTGGTGATATGGTAGCAGGAAACCGCAGGATGCAAGCAGCGCAAGACCAATTGAAACGGAGATAGCTGAGGCATATGTCCAGCAGTGGGCGTCTATCGACTGATGATTTTTATTAAAGGTAGATTGGTACCTAGTTCTGCGGCAACCAGTACAAAATATATTTCTCTTTATAATAAGATTATTATCGTATTACATAAACTATATCTTGTTTGTTTTATTTATGCTTATTATTATTGGCGTAAGTACGTCTACTCATAATATCAAACGATCAAGTTTAAACACGTCTTCCGGTACTTTACTTAACCTCGGATCGCAGGCGTAGTGTTACATTACGTGTTCGCAAACAGACTGGATTATTCATCCATAAACGGACTGGTTGTTAACGCAACACTGACTCATCATTTGTAGTTTGTAAAACATCACCTTTTCTTGCGCGAGCGTTCATATACGTATCAATTGTATAGCAAACATCCTCACTATTCAACAACATATGACATTTGAACAACCGTCACAATTCTTTACGTTGTATTCATCACTTTGAGTTTTATAGAAACGGATGTTATTATAAAAAAAATGCAGACTAAACTAATTAATGAATCTATTTAATAAATAAAAAAAACTGTGGAGTCTGTAAACAATAATCTCAAGTAGAAAATAATATGAAATTAAAATATGCAAAGGCATCCGTCGAAGGCGAATATCCTAAGAAAAAATATTGAAGGATTTATTTCCACATTGAAATACGTATAAATATGGGTAAAATCAATTATGGTGGTGTGGCTGATAAACGTGTAGAGTAGTTTCTTTTTTATTCAACGAAGCAACAAAACAAAAAAGGTAAGGATGTTGGACACTGCACCACATTGTGCTCGTCGCCTTGAAACAAGATGTTAAATCTCGTCACCCCAGTAATATCACAAATTATAGCGCCCTTCAATCAGGAATATGTTTGCATACTAATGTTTGGTGGCAGAAATAGGCGCTGCGGTGGTACCTACATAGACGGTCGCTGGCATCAAAGGCCTACGACCAGTAAACAGTGGTTAGTGTTTTTATCCTGTCTTCTATTATAAATTAAATGTAAAAATATTAGTGTTAATCTTATAATGAACAAATATGTATAAATTTCTTATTGCAATAAATAGGTTTGTTGGAATATAAACATTTTCCGTTGTTATGGACGTTTAATCAAGAAAGAAACCTCTAACGACGTCAGAACATAGTTATCATAGAAATACGTCCCCAAGGAACCTAAAGATATAATATTAAACGAAATTAAGGACAACGTCCGTTCAAAGTGGATCTGTAAGACGATATAATTATTTATAAGAGAATAGGACAATATAAAGCAGGATGTTCTTTGTTGACGATAATGATGGATTAGTAGCTTACAGCCAATAGGGGTTCTAAACCATGAAAGGATACATCTCGTTCGCTTAATTTCTATAATTTAAATGAAATCAAAAGAAATAAGATACGATTATAAAATGCTTAAATTCGATAAGCTTATACGCCGTGCTTGATTACCGACTCACTAAGCCGCTAACAAATTGATTTACAGTAAAACAATCTAAGATATTGTATTGGTAAAAAAAAACTTATTTTATTATTCCTCTTCTTTGAACATTGTATCTGAATAGATACATATTCAGCGGAGTTTAAATAGAAAAACAATGAATACGAGTACACCAGCTGTTTCCGTTCTCTAAACCGATGGTCCCGTAAAACGAGTTATTTGTCGTTTGTTAAAAAAAAGCAAAGTTGATATAATGTCTGCATGCTGCAAAAAGCAATACACAGCGTTTAAGTAAAGATGGAGAAAAATTGATACAGCAAACGTTATAGCACTATTTTATCAAGTTTTAAATAAAAAACTTATTTTTTTTATTATTCAATTAAGAATCGAGTCGAGGGGGACGTTCACCTGATGGTAAGTGATGCGCTTGCCCATAACAAAGTGGTGATAGTATGAATGATATATACTGCACCACAATGCGCTCGTCCCCTGAGACGCGAGATGTTGAGTCTCGTTAAGGATAACGAAGTACTAGGAAGTATCATTAATTTTTTTATTGTTCAAGATGAACATAGAAATAAAAGAGAACCTCTATTAATTTTATTTATAAAAATCAAATTAAAAGTAGTAAATACTCTTGTATCTTGCGACTTCTTTTCACATATAAGCTCTACAAAGTAAGTAAATAATTTATAGTAACGAATAACACTATAAATGTGATTGTTAATACAAGCTCGTAATAAACTGAACTTAAGATATATTAATATTTACTTCCTATAAATTTAAGTAGTTATGTTAACAGAACTTATATGAAAAATGTTACAGGACGTTTTTTAAATTAACAATTATTTTTACTACAGTCGATACTTTCCTTAGAAGCTTTTTTCTAACTCGGGAAAGTAGGTGAAACTCAATTGAGTTTTATGAATATATGTACGTTGCACTTATTAATTACAATTTCCTTTAGTATCCATAAAGTATTCGAGCGAGGTCCCAATTCGTTTATTAAAACTTACAATTCAATAAAATTTAAGAGGTTTTAAAATAAACTGTTGTTAATCATCATCACATGATAAACATTCACTGCTGGACATGGAGCATATAACTGTTGATAATAATACCAAAAAGCTATAGGCGTAGACCACGCATGGTGTTACGTACATACTCATCAATTAACGTTAATTAAAACATACATAGATACCGTTGAAGCAATGAGCGAGTAAATTGCAACGATGAATTAAATTTGTAATCATTGCCGCGCGTCCCCATTCTGATAGAAATTATTAATTTTTTCAAAGTTAAAACTCAAAAAAATCTTTTCTAATAACCAACAAAATAAGTAATAAAGTAATTTTAATTATGTTAGTGCGGACTTTCAACCCGTACCCGGCTAGTTAATTTCTTACAATAAAATATAATATAATAAATACATACAGCTACTGGATACATGACATTCATTCAGGACACATTGGTAGATAATCCAGGACTCCAATTCAATCATTGTAGACGCAGTCATCTTCGTTACTAAAATATATTTTTGCACTAGTCAATAAATGAATGATTCTGAGTTTGTCATAAATTTCACTTTAACTCTCGACAGTTAATTTGTATTTTGAATCAACACCCTATAACTGATCAATTGCCAGTCAAAATTTTGGATTATACTATTTGTAAATAAACGCGCTGTGCAATTTGACACGATGTTTTGTTACCGCCCACGAACGTAAGTTCTGAGAGATGATTCAATAGCACATTCGTATAAGCCACCACTGTGCTATGATATGAACTATATATTTATGGTCTGGTAGGTCGTCCGACGACGGCAATAACAGTGTTGCCATTCGTTAATTTTAATTTACGTATGTTTTAATAAAACACTTTTTCCACTATAAATTACGTAAAAGTTCTTTTATGTCAATATTTACAAATGAAATGAAAATTTTTTCCTTCGCTTTTTTACTTTAATAAGTACAGACAATTTATAAATATGAAAAATTAATTTAATAACAGAAAAATTCTTCTTACAAATGAAAATAGAAAATGCAAACGATTCGGATACAACCATTAATTTTATAATGAGATATATAATTTTGATTTACATTATAGTTAGAACTGTAGTTTGTTACAAAGTAAATTTAAAGATTTATGATGCATGCGGGTGTAAATTAAACTATTTAATTATTACATGCCAGTGTAACTCTCATACTTAAATGCCTCTTTTAATCGGTAATTTATTAAGTTTGCAACATTTTAACACAGACTAACAATATTAATTTTTTACATAAATTTATCATACTTTACAGATGTTTTAAAAATATACATATGTTTATTTTGTCGGTGTTATTTTTATTAAGTAATTGATTAATATTTAATTTAAATTTATTCGTAAAAAAATAATTTCAATAGTGTCGGATAAAAAAAAGGCAACACTAGAGAGTCTCACCTGTATATAGTTTTTCACAAGCTCTAGGCACAGTAGAAAGTGTTGTATTTGTAAATATTGTGTTATGTAAATATCAAGTGAGTTTTGTATTTTTTAACCAAAAAAGTTTTTTGTAATGTGAAAGTGTTTTATGATAGTACTTTCTGTTTTGTGATTATTACCCAGTGTAACGGTTAGTAATTTTTGCTACCTTATATATTGTTAAAACACCGTAACTAAATATTTACAACGAGTACAAACTCAGTTGCACCCGACAGTCTAGGCGTTTTAGGATTTTGGCCTTCACTTTAGTGTCTAGTTAAAAATAAATATGGTTTTATTGTGACAATATGATGTTTCTATTCACCTTGAACGGTTTGAAAAGCTTTTCCTATTTAAATTTGATCGCTCTTTTTAATAATGATTACATCAATAACTAATATGAATATTTATCTGTACTATTGAACACAAATTGTCAAAATGTATTTAATTATATTTTATTCGGTCATTACAGAAGCTGCAGAATGTGAATTTTTACTAAATAAACAGAAGTATAAATTAAAATGTAATTATCCTTTATGTAAAAATATAATTTTTCTGTTATTAGTTTGACATGTTATTGTTATTAAAATCGTTATTACTAGGAAAATTAATACAAAACTATATCATTTGCTTTCTTTTTTCACATTGTTTATAAATTCCATAACAATAGAAAAAAGTTATTTGCATCAACACATATCATGTATTTAATAATACAAATGCTTATTTTTAGTGTTAGAATTGAACAATACCTTTTGCTGATTCAATCATTGGTTTTTACTACTTACTGTAATATGATTTTTTTTTAACTTAAATAAAATATACCTTTTTAAAATCATTTGTTAATTCTATTTAAACTTTAATTTTGTCTGAGAATTGTCTTTACATTGAGTGTTATTAAAAGAAGATGATAAATGTTATCAGTCAGTGTAATCATGTAAATGATAATAAAATTAGACATTTCATGTTGAATTAGTCACCTTAGAGGTATTATTTTTCATATTTTTCATGTAATGCCGGCACAATATAAGTTTGAGTGAGGAATTTCACGATAGTAACCTAGTATTACTAACAAACCAGCAATATGGTCATAAAAATTGAGAAAATTTTTTAAACATTTGCTATGGCTCCGCTTCCTTTATTAATATGTGAAAATGCTTAATGATTTTAATTTCTCACACTTAATATTGTACTGAAATATACAATAGTTTAAAAATATAAATTATATTGTATCGAAAATTGCAGTTGAATTATATGAATATGTGAAGCTACACTATTTTTTTTTTTTGCATAAAATTAAAACATAATTTTAAGTGTTAAGTTTACTATAGTACACATTTTAGTTATTAGTTAATATTTGATTAATTCTTAAGAACTTCATACCTATGTTTGGGCAATCTTAATTTTACTATTCATTTTGCAACTGCAGTCAAATAATTGTGGTATACCAACAACCTTTTCCTTTGTTTGAATGTCTCTATGGATTCCTCTATCTTTCTGTCCTATAATATTTTTTTATTAATGTGTCATGATGTGTTAAATATTCCTACTTATTTAATTACTGTTAATGGTGATACCATGTAGTATCTATTCATATAAATTATTTATGTACTGTTGCTCAGTTTATAAATAGCACACAAGGTGATGCAGTCTACGGTTATAGCACATTTGCATACAGAAAATATCTCAACATTATTGAATGTGAGACCAATCAGTGGGAACAAAGGATTTTTATTTATTCTGTTATACAAATATAAATACTTAGAGCCAGAAAGATACATTCAAATTTGATTACAAAAAGTTTTAATTAACTACTTTTTTTTTTATTTTTATTTAATATATTTTGTACACACAGCTGTTAGAAGATACACGACAGTAAGGATACAGAGTACAAAGGTACTACTTGTTTCATGTTGAAATCTCTTCCAATAGGCCCGCAAAAGAAAAGAAGAATTAGGAACACAAACCTAGTGCATACAGTAAACATTACATATATAAATATATATACACATACATATACTTACTTTTATATTATAATACATTATACTATTATATATACTTTTATTTAATATGGTAAGGATAAATAGTGTTCTTTAACAGATTTCTTGAACATTACTATCGTAATTCCAAAGTTTAACTGCGTGTACAGTAAATGATTTTGCGTAAGCATGTGTTTTACGAACAAGGCATTTGAGGAGAGTTTTAATGTGTGTTCTACAATGAGCAGGAAGGGGGGGGGAACGGCATAGGTAAAGCAGTCACGTAAACATTGCAGGTAGTTAAGATTATGTAGGATATTAAATAGGAGGCACAATATTCTAGTATTTCTGCAAAACCGGACTGGGAGCCACTTGAGCTTTTTGTGAAATTCAGAAACATGATCATATTTCCATTTTAATTCTTTCTTAATATCCACTCTTTATCATATTCATATTTAACAATAAAGTTTTATTTAAGTACAAGCTTTTATATTATTGCAAATCCATCATATATTATCAACCTGTAGAAGTTCATTGCAAGATGGAAGTACCACTAAAAATCCTACATCTAACATATGTTGTTATGAATTTTTCTTTTTATGAGATATATCTCTTTCAGTTTCTTTCTCCTGTTTCATATTTTATTGTGGCAATCAGGTCATCGACAAAGTAAATTTAAATTAATGAAATTAAAGCAACTTTCTATTATATGATCATAATTGTCTTAAATATCAATGAATCATATTTTTTTATTTTGCGTTTTCCTGAATTTGTGTACGAATTTATGTATTAGATATAAAATTTATAGTTAGCAAGTTTCTAGTTTATTATGCAATCTGCCATATTATATTACATGTCCCAAATGACCAATAGGTGTTTCTGAACAACTACAAGATAAAGAAAAAATTTATTCATTTATGTAGTTTAAGTTAATATTAACAAATATATATAGTTTTGGTTGATATAACTTTAGTTTTGTTATGGCCAGAAATTCTAAAAAGACGTATTTTTTTGTTTATGTACATATGGAGTTAGTCTTTTATATCTTAGAATCTGGTTTAGCATTAGAGGTGTATATGGTGGGGATCATATTCTTCCACAGGTTCCTGTCATAGTTGTCTTTTAGGGCATTTTAGAAATTGAAAAATGCTGAAAATTAAGTTAATATTAAAAATACTTTCAACCATTACACTATTCTACTTTCAACTATTCTACCTTAATATATAGCAAACAATCTCTCTTTTAACTTGAAAAATGAGAAGGATAGGAGTCAATAAAAATACAGACTCCTGTCCATTGCGTATTTTGAAGACTTTCCTTTAGTCAATTGTTAAGCAATTCATTTTGGTATTCATTGTAGTACTTCCGCGCACGCTTCACCACGGCTTCATGCAAACGGCCTAGACCGCATACCCTGACGTTTTACCGCACCAAATGATTTACGATTCAGAACTCGGCGAGCGGAACTTAAGTATTGTGCATTAAAGACCGGACTATTGTATGTAGGTAGCAAATTGTCATCTCTTTAATCGTTTGTATGTAATTCATATGAATATAATCCTTATTATACTACCCACTGTCCATGTATGATATTATTCAAATAATTTTCATGTAAATATTTTATAAATTTAGTTTATGTAAAAATATTATTATTTTGGAATATATTTTAAATATGTTTACTAAAAATATGTAACGAAACCTCAGTAGGACCGTACGTCCGTACGAACCGTAGTCGAAATTCCTAAGGTATAAAAGTCCAAAAAAAGTAAATAGAAATAAAAAACAATCGAAAAAAATTTATTAGTTACATACGACATAAATTTTTTGTCAAAAGTTAATTCATCATCTTCATTTCAGTCTATTACATTATCAGCCGGAAGACGATCACTGTAGAGCATAGGCTTCATTCAAATATCTCCACGGCGACCAGTCCCGCACTGTCTACTAAAAAGTATAATTATCTAGAATGTAAAAAGATAAATACGATAAGTATACGTCCCATATTACATGTAAAAATACTTCATAATTTATTTATACTGGCTTAGTAAATAGAAGGTCACATTTCTAGTAATGAACCATTCTGGCTTAATATAAATTAAATAATCTCTCTATAAACTTAAATATTTCTGAAATAATTTAATCATAGAAGAAAATCTTTATTCTTCATAAGTAAGTTATAGCGAAAGGTCAGCGCTATTCTCAATTACGGGTGCTCTCGATTTCAAGATAAAACACTTATTTTCCACAAATAAGTTGTTTCAATGATCTTATTTCTTTGTCTTTTCCGCCCTGGGAGGTTCTTTAAATACCTACGCAGCGGGTAACAATCCAGAACTTTCTAAAAAATATATTACACCATTTTCTTAGCTTTATATATGTTAGCGTGAAAGACCGAAATCAGAGAATGTCAACAAACCCAAATACGTCGGTGAAAGATCGAATATTTCATTACATTCTTGTACATTCGAACACTCACCGGTGTATGTCCGACAATCACAGATATGCTCTGGTGGAGGTCGAAAAGAGAAGAGCCGACAAAGAGGCGACTGGCTGTTAGGTTAGGTTAGACTTTTTTTTTAGGTTAGATTAGGTTAGTAAGTTTTTACTTCTATTATTTTCCTTTCTCATTTTGAAAGTTCTGTGTGTTTTAAGTTCTTAGTTATTCCTCTTAGAAAGAGAGGCGTAAAATTTATCATGACTGAATTACGGAGAAAAAAGTATAAATCTCGGACATGTTCAACATTCACCATTAGTGCATGGTAAATGTTGACATTCACCGGTGAAAGTCAGAAATAAGGGTAATTAGCAAATATTTCGGACATACTCCAAGCGACTATGTGAATGTTCACATTCACCAGATTTCGGTGTTTCACCGTAACATACATATATGATGATACTTGGAAATACCAGGTAAGTCTTGATACCCCAGTCATGTATTAAACAACTCTATATAATTTCAATGTTTTTTCTTAAATACTTTTTAATAGTTAGTATTGAATCTTCATGATCGTTCCTGCCATTTCATGTCTTCTTTGTCCTTGTTTGTAGAGTCAGTAATACCGGTTAATTAAATGTTTGTACTGAATTGAAGTAATTGTGTTACAACAATTGTATAATTGAGATTAGTCGAAGTTGGTGACAATTGGTGAATGAAAACTTATCAATGTTTAACACCATAATCACCAGCCCACCCACGTTTAGTAGTGGGAAAACATTAGCTGCAAGTAGCCGGTGCTTCGAGCCGGTTGTCATCTCTTTATATGGATTCCTTACGCGTCGTTACGTAAACACGAGCCAATCCCACGCGTGCGCTGGGTAAGTATATTAATCTTGTTTCGCAAAATATGCAGCAAGTGTATTTTTAATAACTAACTTTCACTTGCAACTACGCCTATTTAATTTTACTAGTCTGCTCTTTAGTCTCAAACTATTAAGAATAAGACTAAGAAAAGCCCTACGCGTCTTCGAGCTTATAAGTTTTGCAGGTAGGGCCCCTAATTGCGTTTTTTATTTTCGGGGTTTTAATGAATGGATATAAATCCCCTGTAATTTTAACTCCACCCTAGAAGCAGAGTAAATTTTAAAGATCACCTATCCCCCCGGACACCAAAAAAAGCATTTTACTAATGGTAGGTCTGAGTAGGTACCACTGCAGCTCCCATTTATACCTAAGTACTGTAGCGTGCGAACATTACTATGTTCCAATTTAAATTGCGTAGATAGTGAAATCACTGGGGTAATGAAGACATCTTATGCCCCAATGTGACGAGAACAATGATGTGCAGTGTATATATAATATCGTCATAACTGTTGCCATATTGTTGTCTCATCATCATCATCTTCCGCCGATAGACATTCACTGCTAGACGTCTATCGGCTGATGATCTCATTATCGTCGCTCGTCTCATTGAATATTATTTCTTTTAAAGTCATAACTTTTAGAATTGAATTGCATTTATTAAATTGTACTTTGTATTATATAGGGTGGCGCAAAAATAACCTTATAAAAAGTACCTTATTACCTGTGTTATAAGGTACTTTTTATAAGGTTATTTTTGCGCCACCCTATATTTGCATTGTGAGTACAAACAAAAAAAAAAAACAATCTTGTAAGTTTATATATATTAGTAGTATGCGTACAGTTCGTTTCAATATCGTCATTTCAGCCTGGTTTTAACATTGGTTAAAGAGACGAAGGCGAGAGAAAAGACGAATCGCTCAATATATGACTGTCGTCTATAGAGACTCCTTTAACTAAAATAAACTACAAATATCGTGCGAGTTTTATGTACTCGTACTGATCGATATTTTAAAACGCAATAATTCTATTTAAATGTTTGCGTAGGTGAAGTTGTGTCATCGTTCTCCTTATATTATTTTAAACATTATTCGTCATTATATTAACACAGATCTCTACACTTTAAATTATTTCATTGGATTGTTTGGAAATTTTCTTAACTATTAAAAATCTATATATATATATATATATATAATAGAAATTTCCACCTGTGTAGAGACTCATCACGGTATCTCTGCAATCATAAGGCCTAAAGACTTGAAATTTAGTAGGAATATATCTTTCACCGAGTATGTAGGTCAGCTAATAATTATGTGAAAGGTTGGCGGATGTAAAATATTTCTGACAAATTTCAAGTCTAAATTTGAAATCAAATTTTATATTACGGCCAGTAAAGCGGGCGGGCTGGATCGGATCTTGTTGTACCAAAATTATTTACTCAGATCAGTCGGTAAACAAATAACTCGTCAAGAGTATTTAGAGACAAGCGCATTGTAGAGCTCATTACTTGACTAACACACGATGATAACTTTGCTTAATATTACACGATTCATAAACCACCTATAGATACTTTCACCTGATGGCAAGTTATACACGTACTCATAACAACGTGGCCTGGAGACATAAGACGCTGTCTCGTTATCTCAGTGATTTCACTAGCTATAACACTGTCCATTCTGGAGCACAGTAATGTTTGCACACTACTGTTAACGGCAAAAATAAAAACTGCGGTGGTACCTACCTAGGCGGTAACCGGCAACAGAGATCTTTCTATAAGCACTTTTTACAGAGACATTAACAGATTTTTATAATCTACAGATACAATATTATTAATGGTAATGAATGTATGAAATGTCTCCATTGTTTAATAAAATCTCATTTTCTTTTTGACGCAGGATAAGTGATCGATATGGTGATGGAAGCAGATCCTATCTCCGAAAAACACTCCGAAGGTATGTTCTAACTGTAATACATAATATGAAATACGATGTATTATATATTCACGTATCACAATTAAATGCTTCTTGCGATCTTCTCAAATAGTTATCTACATATTTGAATTGTTGTGACAAAAGGCATATTATCATTCTATAATATTATTAAAGATTTTTTAATAGATACACAAGGTTATGAAGTGGTAAAAAATATGTATTTATAATCATCATTATCATCAGCCGATAGACGTTTACTCCTAGACAGGCCTCTCCCAAAGATCTCCACATCGATCGATCCTGTGCTGCCTGCATTCGGCGGCTTCCCGCCTTCATTTGTAGCAGTTTATATGGGGCTACTTCCCATCACGCTGGCTTAATGGGGGTTGGTGAAAGCCAGAGCCTCGTTTGTTGATTAGCACGGTGCAACACAAGCAGATGAGGTTGGCTTGGAACCCGTAAGTTGTTATGCGTGAACCCTTACATCCATATATATATTATATTATAACACATATATAGATTTGGTGTTCTTTGGTAGAAGCCTATGTGAAACAGTGGACCGCCGCGTACTTACGATAATTGTATACATTTGTATGTATAATTTAATATAAATGTTTTTCACGAACTGCAGTTATTTGAGACAGATTATTTTTAATTCATAATATGAGTATTAAATATAATTTTTCATTAGTATAAATAGCTATGTTTTAACTGAATTTGACAAAATCAAGAGTGTGTGAAAACTGGCAGAAATGTTTAAGAGTCCGTCAATAGCTTGAATGTATACGCAGATTTTGCTAGTCATCGAAAAATGACCGAGATCCATCATACGGAATCGGAACGAGCACAGGATACTATTTATAAAGCAACCCACATGCGCCCACGGAATGATGGCGCCCTGTACACTACATACCGTGTGACGCTCTATAAATACTGCATCAGACTCACGCTTGCATCTGTTTTGTTTTGTCTCTGTCTCTCAGCTACAGTATTAACAGCTGTAACTTCTCCGAAAAAAAAACTTCATTTATTGGCCTCATTGTCAGTCGCTACACGAAACACTTTACTAATGAAAAATATGTTAACAGCAAACGAAAATTATCTGTTTGCTTGCACCACTTCAAAATATTACACATTTGTTTGTAACGTACCTAATAACGTTATAATATTGTAAGTATAGTACATAATAAAATAGTGTAAATAAAAGCCTAGATATAAGTTAAAATAAATAGCAATAATGTTAATTAGTAATTAATATATAGATGTTGTAAATAACAGGATAAATAATATCATTGTAACATATAGAAAAAGAGCATTATTTGCAAGTACTATAGATAACTCACTGATAATATCTGAAGGTTTAAAGTACTAGTCGTTCAAATAAATCGTGATTATCATCATCCAATTAAATATTCTAATAAAAGTTATGACCTTAGAGTCTGAACTTAACATACATTTAATTTCTTAGTGCGCAATTCAACCCAGTTGGCTTTGTCCTCGGAGTGGCCTAGACTTATCTATTATTCATGGTGCCACAAAAATTCTTATGTATATTTTGACCTTTAAATTAACCTGCGATACTGACCTTTACTTAAAGTTTGTCGAATTTTACGGATTTTTAATTTTTTTTTTTTTGATATTATTCTTTACCTTAGATGTGCTTTTGGCGCTCGATTATCAGTTTTTTTTTAAATAATGCGCACGAGACGGGCTGCACGTTCACATGATGATAAGTGATACGCCTACCCATAACAATGTGCTGCTGGTTAGTGTGATATATACTGCACCACATTGCGCTCGTCGCTTGAGATGTAAGATATTATCTCGTCACGTCAGGAATTACACGAACTATCGCACCCTTTAAACCGGAACGCAGTAATCTTTGCACACAACTGTTTGGTGGCAGAAATAGACGCTATCTAAACGGTCTCTGGCAATAGGGACCTACCAGCTGTGAACTTACTTCCTGTACATCAGAAATTAGCCGGATTAAACAATTTTTTTTATATTATCACGCCTTTTTCCCAGTAGGAGTAGGCAGAGGTTAATAAACACCCACTTTTCGCCAGATGGTCAGATCAGGTCCCATGTAATAGGGGGCGAGCCTGTTGCCACTTTATTAGGGCCACACACACACAAAGATAATTTCAGTGTGCGGGTTTCCTCACGATGTTTTCCTTCACCGTTTGTATTTTGCTGTTGTTACTTAGGTTCACAAATGTACACAACTTAAATATAAAGTCATCGGTACATGCCGAGGTTCGAACCCGCGACCTTCGGAATGAAAGCCGCACGCTCTAACCCAGAGTTCCCCAAACTTTTTTGTGTCGTAGACCCGTTGCCATGTTTTTCCGTGTTGGGTAGACCCCCTACTTACCTGATATTGATTTCCTGTAAATTTCTAACTGTAGTGAAGTTTAGTGTTAAAAACTTAAAATAAAAACACATGTTAATTTATACATTTATTAATTGAATTTAAATTAAAACTACTCAAAATAAAATTTTGTTTCTGTTATGTAAAATATACGTAACATTAAATAAACATAAAATAAACTATAAATAAAATAACATAAGCAATAAGTCAATATTTTTAGTGAGAAGGATGAACCTGATGCTTTAATAATAAATTATCAACATTTGGGGTCAATTTTGTTGTTATTATAAGATAGTTTGATATTATAAGATAGTATGATGTAAGTAAATAGGTACTATCAGTGTATGTGTTGAGATCCACTATCGTGGACCCCCGTATTCATTTCATGAACCCCCAAATTTTTTTTCGCTGACGTAAACCCCTTGCAGGTTGTCATAGACCCCTAGGGGTCGATATAGACCACTTTAGGAATCACTGCTCTAACCATTAGGTCAGCGAGCTACCAATTTTGATACGTTGCTTTAAATATTTTTATTTCGTACCATATAATATATGAATATTTCATATACCTATAATTATATCGTCATATATGTAATAATATCTTATATACTTACAAGATACTACACACTCACTTTTATTTTTTGCGCAACTTTATGGTAGACTAAGAGAGAATGCCCTATCACATTAAGACCCCTATTTTGTAAATGTTTCTGTGTGTGGCAAATAAAGATTTTAAATAAATAAATAAATAAATAATTTTTATGACATACAGACAGTTTAATTTCACTTGAAATTAATTTATTTATCTATATACACCGTTGGTATTTATTTGCATAGATTTTACTTTACATAAGTACTTTGTTTAGTCGATTACAAATAAACATATAGTTTTAAACTGGTTACATATATAACCTTAAATCTTATCATTCAGTTATTCCCATTCATTGATATACTAACACTATCTAGACAACGAGGATACGGAAGTTGAAAGTGTATACTCAGAACAATGAAATGAAGAGTGGAAAGTTTTCTTTCTATTCTATGGTGATGTTGAGAGTTTTGTAGTCATTTTGACTCTTATAGCTCATCTGATACTGGGCTCGTGGAACTGGTCCACAGCCTGTGAAAGTTTACTGACGTATACAAAATCGAAAATAAATCTGAACTCGGCACTAAGTTTACTTGAAAAATTTTTTTTTCTTTTATATAACAGATTTGTCAACTACTAAATATATATTGAATAAATGTTTACAAACAAATTTGTCTACATAATCTATATATGAAGTAAGTTCATGGAGAAAATTTTTGTATTGTATATAAAAAACACAGACAGCATTATTTTTTTTATTTGACGAAGCGACGAGACGTTCACCTCATGGTAAGTGATAATTCTACCCACAACAACGTGGCACTAGTTATACACAGCACACATTATGCTCGTGGCCTCGACCCATGAGATATTAAATCTTGTTACACCAATAATTTCACTAGCCACAACGCCCTTTAAACCGGAACATAGTAATGTTTTTTTTTTGGATTTTGCAAAATAGGTATTTATATATATAGATAGTTCATATTTAAATATATAATTAATAAATGTGTACGCTACTAAACGTCTAAGTAAATGCATTTCTAAGAACATTTTACATTTTGCCTAATGACCTTTGCATTGTTAATTGAGTAGTTATTGAGAGCATATTATTTTAACGCTTTACCCGATCTGATGTCGTAATACTTAACACCAGCCATTCGATACCGATGGTACGTTACACAATGCTGTACTCCTTCCGGAACGTCACAAGTGTGTACACAAGCACCTTTATTGTGGCCTTTATCAATTTTATTAATGTTTCTTTTCCTTTTTCTTGTTTATATTTAAACCTACTGGTTAGTAGTTAACCCATCCTCTTTGGTGTGAAATGGTGATATTGATGGTGTGACAACCTATTCGCTTCTCTCTTCAAGGCGGACTCGTATTTAAACAGGGACACAAGCGCTGGCAAGTTTTACTATTCCTTTGCTTTTCTTTCCAAGAACTAAGAGCTGAACCTCTTTGTTTTTAATTTAATTTATTTCATAAATTAATTTTTCAGAGACAGTGCTGAGGCAAAGAGGACGTGGTGACGTCATCCCTGAACGCTCTGTCAGTACTCTAGACCTAGCAATGTCCTATACAGCACCTTCTAACTTGGTGCTTACACCGGCACCAGAGTGTAAGTATTTTTTATTCATATATACTCTTCCAATAATAATCATTAGTGATATTAAATTAAGTTCACGATTTACAAGCTTTATAATAAATTTTTTGTAACGAAGTAATTAAAAGTTTTTTTTTATTTAATTGAGCGATGAGAAGAGCGGGACGTTCACCTTATCGTAAAGTGATACGCCTGCCCTTAACAATGCGGCGCTGGTTAGGATGATATACACTAGACCACATTGCGCTCGTTGCTCGAGACAAGATGTTGAGTTTCGTTACCCCAGTAATTACATTATCTACAGAGCCTTTCAATTCGAAACAGTAATTTTAACGCAGAAATGTTTGGCGGCTTACCTAGACGGTCTTCGACAACAGAGACCTACAACCAGTAAAAAGTTTTACAGATTTTCACTGTTCACATGAAAGAAGGGATTATATGTTTTTTAGCAAGTAATTTCATTACCCTGGTGGCCTAACGGTTAGAGCGTACGGCCTTCATTCCGAAGGTCGCAGGTTCGAATCTTGGCATGTACCGATGACTTTAATATTTAAGTTATGTACATTGGTCAACCTTACAACAGCGTAATACAAACGGTGAAGAAAAACATCGTGAGGAAACCTGCACTTGAATTAGAATTTATGCTAAGGTGTATGTGAAGTCACCAATGCGCATTGGGCCCGCGTGGTGACTATGGCCCATCGTCCTCATATTGACGGTAGGCTTGTGTCGCAACAGTGGGGACGTAAGTTGTTAGCTGTTGAAAAAAAAAATCATTAGCAACTGGATGTGAGCAACGCCGGACAGATCGATGTGGAGATCTTTGGGGGAGGCCTATGTCCAGCAGTGGACGTCTATCAGCTGATGATGATGATGATGAATTTCATTAGCTAAACCGCCCTTACTTATTCTTTAACATTACATTACCTATTCCAATTATTAGTATTTTCTATCTCTATCATTATATATTTTGCCGCCATATACTACTTTTCCGCATTGACGGGTGTTGTAGCTAGTGAAATTACTGGTGTAACGAGACTTATCATTCAATCTCGAAGTCACAAGCGCAATATCGTGTAGTGTATAGTAGTGTATACCATCCTAACTTGCGCCACTGTTGTGGGCAAACGTATCACTTACCACCGGGTGAACCGCCCACCCTTCTCGTCGCTTTGTTGTTTAAAAAATATCATATTTAGTATAGATTTTTTAAGGCAATATACAAATCTGTTAACGTTAGTAGTTTTTAATACAGTTATTAGATTTAAATTGGAAGCAGATATTATTAATCAAAACCTTATAACAATGTTAATTAAAATACCTGTTACGTTGAATTTTTAAAATTCTTGTTTCAATGATTTGATGTAAAAGGCAATCAAAAGGTGCGGTGGAAATTAGTTAAGATTACAGAATTAGTTAATTATATAGGGCAATTATTTATTACGTTAATCAGTAAGGTTAAGTCTTAAATAATAACTAAAACATGTTATCTTATATAAATTTGCTGCAAAATCATATATAACAGGACACCGGAAACTTGCAGAGAGATAAATCTTCATAAAAAAATGTGTTAGTGTTTTTTATCGGAAAAGAATATATGTTAATTTTATGAACAAAAAAATCAAATACAACTCTGAAAGTAGTACATGAAACTGCATGTATCAGTATCTTTGGGAGGCTTATGTCGAGCAGTGGACGTTTATCGGCTGATAATGATGAGACGGTTGTCCCAATGTGATCGTATTTTTCTACAAAACCAATCATGATGATCATGACTCATTTGGCCGACTTATAAACTTATCGACTCGCAGACAAAGAGTTCGCGACCTAAAATTATTACGGTTTTAACTTGATAACTGCTATTGAGTTTCTGTTTGATTTAGAATTAATTACAGATGAGTACATTACTACCTAATGAGTTTTGAACAAAAGTTATATATAGCAATAAAATAACCTCTACGAATACAATTCATGAATAACTTAAAAGATTTCTCTACAATAGCTACTTGTTGATAATCAATAGCACAATGGTTTGTACTTGTTTATTGTTCACTCGGTCATCTGTTGAAGAAACCCATGGGTGTGTATGATACGATTATTGTATTTTCAGTTAACATACTCGGGAAGTTAAGGGCGTGTGGTCATTCCTATTAGATTACTGTCATAAGAAAAAACATAAGTCTAATTACTTTCTTTGAACATACATATATAGAAAAAAGTACTAAAACAAACACCTTACACACAAATCAATCGAGTGATTATAATTGCATCCTTAAGTAGTCTCACTGAAATCATGTTTAATTAAGAAACAAAGTATCAATTTTAACTCTATATATCTATTATAACTCTGTTTCTGATTCTGATGTCGAGGACAGAGCGAAATGAAGGAGAAAAATAAAGAAAGCTGACCCCACCACCATATGGCTAAGTGGTGAGAGATAAGCACCGAGTTCGTAAATCGTATATAATATTGAATAATATGTTCATTAAAATGATTTTTAATTACTTACATATTAAGCGAAACATTTACCTTTAGTGAGAGAAAGAACACTACAATTGAAGTAATATTGTCCATTTACCCATTAGATGAGATTATTCTTCTTTACTTTAGGTCGCAAGTTATCACGAGGTATATCCAGAGCGACTGACAACGAGGGACTGGTATGGGCGTTGCGAAGCAACACAGAACCAGAACCGAGCAACTTGAGCTCCGATCACATACTGCTGCTGCCCGACATCTCTGTATACCCACCTGACTTCAGGTATTCCTATGGCTTGAGAAAAACAACTAAAATTATAATGACGGTCCGCCTAATGGCGCATTATCTCTAACATTTTACTAGACAATAAGATTGAACGTTGTTCCCAGCTGCTGAGGACATCTAACCGTACATAGCTTTTGAAAATCTTTTCAGGTTCATCATCATCACTCTATAGACGTCCACTGCAGGATATTTTCAGGCTCTAATGCTAATTCGAAGGGAACAGTTAATATTAAATAGTCGGATTGCTTGCGACATTCTAAAGCCTCTTTCCTGAACTACTAAATAGCGACCAACGAAGGGGTAGTTAAATAAAAAAACATTCGCCTTCTCTATTAAAGGATTTTTGTCAACGATATCCCTCTGATATTTTATAAGTTGGAGCGCGTTTAGTTGGGTACCTACCAAGCAGCGCCTATTTTTACCGCCAAGCAGTAGTTTGCAAGCATCATTATGTTGCGGTTTGAAGGCGTTGTGACTAGTTAAAAAAAGGCCGAGGACAATGTTTATCATACTAACTAGCGTCACATTGTCCCTTACCATTAGGTCAACGGCTTGCTGGTCTTGCCTGGAATAAAATATAAAAATGAATAGGTAAAAGGCAGAATAAATTCTTCGTCCTTAATTAAAATTGTATGTGTATTAGTCATTTCATGATATTATTAAGGTCCATGTGTATTAGTTCAACGGCAGCGAACGCTTCGCGTGTTGGCGTTTTGCCGAATTTTATATAAGGCGAAAAATAATTGCCGTCGTGACTTGCATAGTATGTTTACACGGTAAACATTTTAAACAAGCTATTCTTTATAGTCGAGTGGACAGAATTTCTTAATGCGAAAACTTATAAAAAAAGTCTTAAATTCTACATCACTACTATCCTTGCGTTGAAGCACAAATTACCAAAGAAGCCGCTATAGCTTAGTTTATAAGTCATGTCATGAAAGCACATCTCATGAAAGCGTAGGTTCGATTCCCATGGCACTTACAAAGCCTGATAAAGGAACAAATCACAATTAAAATATAATTTCCAAGTGCGACAGTTTTGGAGTACATGCGACATCTAAAAAGATAAATGCTGTATCAACATATTAACTCTCAATTTATTTTATTGAACAAACTAATCATATACCAAGAGAACTCATGTATATTATATGAAAATAGAAAACCTATTAAAAATGATTACGTATCGTTGTTTATAATTACAATAATCAAAACATAAAGCTCATCTATAATATACTAATTTACAATTTTATTTATTTCTCTTTATATACATAATCTTGTTTACTTTTTTATTTAAAGAATATTTATCGAAAAAGATTTGCTGGAGACGGCAACCCTTGTGACGCTTGAATCGGCGGGGATATTGAACTGGTGGAGACAGGGCCGCGTGCCGGGGACTCCGCGGTTGTTACCACTGGCGACGTCCGGCGATGGCAACTGTTTACCGCACGCAGCCTCGCTGGCTGCCTACGGCTTTCATGATAGGCTTCTCGCTTTAAGAACGAAAGTACAGGCTTTGCTGTCTGGTGAAGGAGGTGAAGTCTTAACACGTAAGTTCTAAATTGTCAAAAGTTTTTCAGTCATTTAGATGCAACCGAAACGTCTTTTTCCCTGCAGTAGTATATCAATATTAAACTAATACTCTTATCAACTGACTCTATGGCGCAGCATCTAAACGCTTGTCTTTTTATACGGAGGTCTCCGGTTCTATACTTGTCCATATATTTAGAACTATCAAACGACTGGTTTTAGTTAAAGTTTTTTTAAACCTGCGTCACTAGTTACCACATTCATATTGTATATTTGCCACCATGATAATATTAATTTTTATAATGCATTCTATGCACGCACGCCTCATCATGAAAATCTTTGTCATTTACAACCAAGCGAAATTGAGTTCAAGTGCTTGTTCATTAATTTTAGGGGCCATTAAACGGCGATGGCGGTGGTCGGAGACGCTTTCGCTGCGCGCCGCTGGTCTGACCCCTTCGGAGTCCGAGTGGGAGCGCGAGTGGCGAGACGCGGTATGCGCGGCGTCCGCTGAGCCTCGACCGCGACCACTGCCCACCGCTGCACCGCACTATGCAGGCTTGGAGCAACTACACGTATTCGCCCTCGCCCACGTGATGCGACGAGCGGTTATAGTCTTCGCTGATGTCGCCTTACGAGTAAATAATTTCTTTTTAAAGTAATTAGGACAGAAAGAAATACTTTTTGTCCATAAGAAATTTATTTTGTTAATAAAATAATTCACACACAATATTTTTGGACAAACGTTGACTATGCTCAGCAAACATGTAGGCGTGCACCCAGGAAGTGATTTTCAGCGCAGCCTATATATAATTTCTTGTCTGTTATACTCTCTTGTCGTATATATCATCGTCACAAATAAATTATAACTCACTAAAAATTTAGGTTTGTATCTATTGGATATAGGCCTAAAAAATAAATCCTGTTTATTAAATCCCTCTTTAGGTAGCCACTGTAAACTACATGTGTTACAACAAACATTATTTGAAAAATTGTTTAAAAGAAACATTCTCCTTTGTTAGGACTTCCGCGGTGATCCAATAGCGCCAATTCCATTTGGCGGAATCTACCTTCCACTTGAATTGGATCCGGAAGTATGTAGCAAAGCGCCGATACTGTTGGCGTACGACGCGGGTCACTTCTCGGCCCTGGTGCCCTGCGAGCCACTGCCCACTGATGGGGCCAGAGTGCCTTTGGAAGATCAAGCTGGAAACCCTATGCCCATACGGTAACATACAGATTTTTGAGAATTCTATTTGATATAGTTTATCACCACTTCATACCATGTATTAATATATTACGTAGCAGAGATAAACCAGTTTGGGAGAACGGTTGTGCTTTACGACTTAATACAGGTTAATCTCTACCGAGTATGAGCTTCCAATAAAAAAAAAAAATCTTGAGTAAACGGTCCTGTTCCAAGAACAAAATTTTTTACGAACATATGACCTCTTTCAACCAGTACTTTGCGCCGTCATATAGATAAATACCCTTGACTTTTCACTAAGATAAGGCTGTTTTCCAACAGCAGGAACATTACGTAGGCGGTGACTATTTTTACAGTTAAATGATTTATAGTTTAACTTGGTACAAACAACTGTTATATACAAAATTCACACAATTATATCAAACACTGGACCGAAGTTGTAACACTGAACAATAAGCAAAAAATTGCTTACTAGAAATCGGAAAGCAAATTACTGCTAACCACTCCTTTTAAACATCGGTAATAAGAGCACTTGCTCAGTGTTTATACAAATCATTGAATGCTCGTTTATATGGATATTATAATAAAATTCTTTTCTTTGCTTAAAAATCTTTTTATACATATTTCAGTTTCAACGTAGACCCGGGTGAAGACTTCCGCTGGAACGCGGAACCAGATCAAAGGACTATAAACAATCTTCTTCCTGATGAGTACCAACGATCGGCCATGTTATCTGCTTATCTGGATCTAGAAAGAGTAGAATGCCTCACGCAGAGCCAACCACCCGAAGACTTGAGAAGATCCCTTGACGCTCTTTCGACAAAGAGTTCGAAACAGCTTAACTCTGTGGCCAAACAATTTGGAAGTATAGGCAGGTCTATGAGCAGCAAATTAAAGAAGAACTTTGGTTCTATGGCTAAACTGACGGGGAAGAGCAGCGGTAGCCAAAGTAACCCGGAGGAAGGTTTGCTGCGGCGTCAGTCCACTTGTGAGGTTCTCTGTTGTAGAGTGCTAGCGGCTAGAGCGCCTGTTCAGGAAGAAATGGTCAAGAATTATCTCAATGAAGCTTGGATAGGGTATGAATTTATGATCTCCTCTAGGGTTCCCTTTATAATCATTTATGTCTTATTCCAATAAGATGCTTACATGTATTCCATCCTAAAACATCCTAATCTAAATAACCAATTCCAAAGACTGTACAGTATGTAAAGATAAATAGTGAAAGAAAACAATAAAAAATGGAATAGTACAAAAACAGTTGTTGATAAAAAACAAAGTCTAGTGGACACAATGATGAAACACTAAATATCACAGCTCGCTACTGACACCCTCCGCTTCAGGTGCCCATACAGTGCTAATCTAATGAACCTCGCCTTATACATTACTGTTGCTACTTTCCAACTTCATTAATTTATTTATACTTTTTTTACTATCCAATCTTGTAACACTATATATCTATTTTAACATTTGCATTGCCGTTGCATTACTTTTTTTTATCCCTACTTTTAACCGTGTTATTAAATTTATTTGATATATATATACATGAATAACTAATGTTTATGATATTTTAAAAAACTGTTATTTACAATATGTAGTAAAAATAATCTAAATTTTACGTACAGTTACACAGCGGAAAGAAATCGTAAAGAGCCCCAAATATCTCAGCCGCGCTATGGCACAGGGCGATCACAGTTCTACGCGGAGGCGGACCGCTCAGCGCACGAAAGCGCCCGGAACCACGTGACGAAATCTCTCAAACCGGCCGTAGATCGTACCTTGTACCTTTCCAAATCGACCTTCTACGACGACCGCCCACCCTCCCCGAAGCCTTGCAGAGCGCCACTCTGCATGTACTACGGCAGTCCAGCTAACAATGACTACTGTTCGAGATGTGCAAAACTACAGTGAGTATGTAATGAGTGCTTCCAATTATTGATATTTTTTTATCAGGCACGTCTGAAGTTTCAACCGTCGATGACATTTTTAAAATTAAAACTGTCATTTGTGACTTAAAAAATTAAAAATAAAATTACAATTTGTACGAGAATATAAATATAAAACGTAATGAGGCTAATACATTTGTTCGATATTTCTTAAGGCCCAATTGCTACACCTAATATTTTAATAATTATTTTTAATAATTAATACACTCACTATTTTTTATCAGCAAATGGAAAATAAAAGTTTACAATCGCCTTATATTGTACTTCAAAGGGTATTATAACAGTATTAATTGATGTAATACTGAAATATAGTTCTATAAAACAAGAAAAAGATAAAAAATACAAAACCATTAACCATAATCATACTTCAAAGATCAAGTAAGCAAGCTAAATAATGGATGTACTAAAAAGTATTACAGACTAAGTAAAGTATTTCAGAAGATTAGTTAAAATATCAACAACGGTTTTGTTATATAATTAAGATACTTATTAATGAAACAGATTTACTTAAATCTAACTTAAGTAATCGTTAAGTTTTTCACTGTTTGTAGGTGATATAAGAATAAATTGATTGTTATTGTTATATGAACTCCAATACTTTACACCACTTAAATTTTTTTATCTGTTTTATTATAAATACATACTTGTACCATTAACAAGTGCCAATAGATGTCTCGTCAATACACATTTAAGCAAATACTTTTAATAATTAATATTTACCATTTTTAACAATTAATATTTGTCAAAATTCATTAATAATTTTTAATTTTACCTTTATAAGATAATAGAGGAAGAAAAAATGCCAAATGTGATTTATGCAAGTGATCACATAGAAGTTTATTTACAACAAAAAACTGAAAAATAAATGTGCTAATCATTACAGTGATAAGTTCAATGGTTTCAGGCAATAACATCCCCAAACTGTGTAGGCCTTCCATACATAATTTTTATTATATTTCTTTGGATAATCAATGATAATGTGACTCTGTTCAGCCTTGTAAGTAGATACCATCGCAGCGCCTTAACGTATTGTGTCCCAGTGGTGCTGCTCGCCTCTTCCATTCGTCAGAAAAAAATATGTGTTCAAAATTTTAAACTTCATACTTATTTAGAAAAAAAAGCGATATTAAATAATATATCAACATTAAATGTAAAAAGAATTAAAAAACTATATTTATCGATGTTAAATAGTTAGTGGCATACATGCCCACTGCTTGCACAAAGTCGCAGGAAGCCACTGGTTGCATGCAGCATAATACCTATCCATGTGGAGATCCTATAAAGACTCCTATGCCTAGCAGTCTATGTCCATTGGATGATGATGAGATTATTATGGGAATAACATTTTAATGCAATGATATATTAAGTATAAGATTAAGTTTATTATTGTTTTCTAAACTATCTTATACAGTATTTAATTTTTAGTATTTTTGCTTTACTTAATATTGTATGATAGCACCACAATGTCATTGCAAACAACATAAATTAACATTAAAAAAAAAATCACATCAGTTTATTTCGTGCTTATTCTTTACTACTGTTTATAAAAACAAACAGCAATATGTCTAGTAAGAAGAAGGAAGAACTTCTCTTTTATCAATTTTATCATTCTGTGATTTATCATAAAAACTTGTACCATATTTACATCATCATCAGCCAATAGATGATCTTTGCTGGACTCCTTCCAAGATCTCCAGTCATATGTTACCTGCATCCATGTAAGTAAAATGTCAATATAAAAAATGTTTATGCTACACATTATTAAGCTATAATAATTAAAACTGATAACTGAAAATTGACAATAGTATGACCTTTTAAAAGGAACTGTAAAATTATAAGAAATAAGTACTTTAATGTTTCAAAAATAAAAACATGTTTTGTTTATTTTATACATCTTCCTCTACCTCATGTACATTTGTAATAATTAACAGAAAAGATACATTTTTAAAATATTTAAATTCAGGGTAAAAACTGTAGGGCTAATATTTTATAATAATCATATAAATACTATTTGTTATATCAAATATGAGCTTGGAGTGCACTCTCCGTCCTTTTGTTTGCTTAAAGTAATGGAAAATTATGGCAAGAAAAAAATATTACTGATCTTCTAGTCCTGTATTATTAGTATAGTGGTTGTTACATTGTTTAGGTTTAAGAATTATATGAAAATTTTAAGTTTTCTCATTCACATTTAATGAGGAGTATCTTATTTTACTAACGAAGGTGTTACTTCAGCATGGGAGTAGATACTATAATTATAATTGTAATATCTGTTAGATTATTTAAGGGTAACATTCATATTCAGACATTAGTCTTTTTATTCAAGTAAGCACATTGTTAATAAATGTAAAATCTTTAATTCCTCATTAGATGTAATAGATTTAAAACCGTTATTTTTATTTTCCCACCTCAATAATTGTTTTGCAAATTAAAAGTATTTTATTACATATATAGCCTTAAAGATCTGTGAAACTACCAAGAAATGAAATAATATAACAAAATAAGTAAAAAATAATGTATTATTGTATTGTACACTATAGTTTTTATTATAATATAGATAACACAATGTTATATTTTTGCATTAAACATATATTAATATAGAAGTGGCATATCATGATTTTTACATATAAATGATTAACAAATACATAGTTGTTTTTATTATTATTTCCCTTGTTAAAGTAAACATTACAATATTTTTTATAGATTTTCATACAACAAAGTAACAGATAAATCATTAAGTCATAAGCCGACTCGAGTATCTTATTAGGCACATGACGTTTGACTAATACCTTGTAATTGCAATGGAAATATTTATACCGATTGGTACGTAATAGAATTAGCTAGAATTAAACCAACTTTGATAGATTCACATTTGGATAACTTTGGTCTAATCTACGCCGAAAAACAAATTGTCTTTTACGTAATACAATAAATTAACTACAATACAATTCTTAAAAATTAAAATAGTGTATTTCAACGCTCTATATATTTCATAATGGTATAAAACAAATGTAGTATAAAGACAAATTATCGAATTCCATTAGATACCAAATAATTTATAACCTGTTTTTCTTGGTTTTGTTTGGTTATCTGCCTGCATATGAGTTTATAACTATCTGCTGTCAACATAGGCATTTTATTAAAAAAGATGCATCCAGTAAAAATAAAATAAAAATCAGTTTTCCTAACTTATAAAGTTTTTTAACCATGTCAGGAGGACTTATAGATAAAGTTTATATAGGCTTGGATAACGCGCCAGCCGCGTTTGATATAAAAAGTCGTTTGCTTGGTCCAGTAAGTTGCTACGCATTATATTCATTTTTTTTTTAAATAGTCATATTGTTACTTTAGATATACAATATATTTACAGAATGGAACTAATTTAGAGTACATCAGGTCGGAAACCGGAGTTGTAGCTGTTTTAAAAAGTGATAAATTTGAGCCTCTGCATTTAGCTTTGCATCATACACGATCTGAAGCTTTAGCGGCTGCGAGATCATTGGCACAAAATTTGATTGAAACTATTAGAGCTGAACTAGCACAGTGGAGTGCAGCTCAAGCCGGTGGCCCACCACCGGCTCTAAATGTGCCGCCTCCAACTTTAACGACAACTGCTGCTCCGCTTCCGGTGCCACCGCCCGCCGCAACTATAGCTTTGTCCACACCTTCGCTTACTACAACTGCCCATCCTAGTGTTATACCACCAGTTGTCAGTATGGCTCCAGCCAGCACCCCTTTGATGACAGTTCGGCAACCAACTGTCTTACAACTCTTACCACAGCAACAATATGTGTTAAACCAAGAAAGTGGTCAGTTAATCCCAATAGTGCAACCAGGTGTACAAGTATCAAATACCAATTTTACACCTCTACCTCTGGCACAACAATTAAACACAATACAACAACCAAATTATGGACACACACAAATTGTAGATATATCTAATATGCAGCCAGTGAATGTAACACAACTAAGGCTTAGTGGTGTCCCGTCATCTATGTCTATGATACTACCAAATGGCATTAATTTTCCTCAAGCTAGTTTAGCTACAGGAGATACTACTACAGTCAGCTCAGCGACAACTACACCAGTTGTTTGTGCTGCACAAAACACAAGTGCTTCTCAGAAAATTCTTTATAGTACTGATAAAGGAGACAAAGAAGTGAAATATCACATACAAGGAGCTGATACTGTTCAATGGACAGTCCCTGGTTCACAGACAATGCTCATACCATATCAACAGTTTCAAGAATTCGCTTCAAACCAAACAGGACTAGCTAGCCTGCAGCCACAGCAATTTGTCTCGGTTAGTTAATAATTTAAATATCACTGATGATAAATTTTCTTTAATTATTGAAGTTAATTACAAGGCAGGATTTAGAAATAGAAATTTTAAGTGTAATATTTTTTTTTTGGAATTTGAGACATCTTCTCATTGTATATAATTAATATTTAACTCTTACTTTATAATCTGAATTTAACAATATGAACTGTATGTACAAAGAGCAAAATTAAAGTGTACCCAAAAGTTTTTATGTATAGTAATGATTTACAGATAGCACCGGCAAGTGGTTTCCAACAGACCTCATTACCTTTATCAGCAACTCAGTTGCAACAGTTACAAAGTACTGGTACTTTAATGCAGTTTAATCAAAAGGTATTTGTGAAATAATATATTTTTTTAATTAAAATAATTTCTATCCAATAAAAATCTTAATTAAAGAAATATTATACCTGTACAGAAATTATAAACAAAACTATATACATACTACATTTTATTGATTTCCTATATGAAGAGACACAAATAAAATATATATTATTTAGGAAATTCGGTAGAGTTTGTAATTAAATATTTGACTAAAATAACACTTTCTATTGATTTTGTAATAAATTTTATTTGTTAAAAAAAAATATTAAAGAAATGTCATAAAGAATTTTTAACTTTGACTTTTTCCAACAGCCCATTGTAAGCAGTGCCTCACTCATAAACATTATTTCAACTGGACAAGCATCTTCTCCGCAAATAATTTCTGTGAGCATTTATATTACCAACTGTTCATGCTAATCCCAGTATCTCTTTATTACACTGCTATCAAAGTGACTAGTTGATACTTTCACTATTCTTTTACCATTAGTAGCTTATGATTTCTGTTGCAATTGACACCTTTCCACTCCTTAGTTTTAAATGAAAGTGTTTTTTTTCTTCATTGTTGAGACTTTTTGGTGTCATCAATGGTGTTTCATTTAAAAGTTTGTATTTGCTTGTTTAATTCTCCATATGCCATATACAGCTACATTTTTGTAATAAGATAACATTAAATACAATTGTGTGGTCTCCTTTACAAAAGTCCCTATTATTTTGTTGTTATTTTTTCCATATCTTATTTTACTAATTCAGAGTAATCACCAAATCATGATCTTGTTTTTAATTTAAAAGGTGACTTCATTGTAAATATTCTATATAGGTAAAAATATAGGATATTTAACCATTTGTCATCAGCTTTATCAGCCGTATCAGCTTTATTTCAATTACTTCAAATTTTTCTTTTAGTGAGTATTATAAATAATTGTAAACATATTCATAAATGTTATAAATTTTTAAATAATTGTTATGACATCTAATTATGTAAAAGTTATCTTTCTTAATTAATTTTGCATATTAATTCACCACACTGTATTTAATTTCGCTTGTTAACCATTTTGAGCAACTTTGTATGTAGTCTACCGCCATCTCACAACTTGAATGAAATTGGTTATTGTGAAAATAATAGGTAAAGTGGTTATGGTAAGACATCATACTTCACCATCAGTTCAACCTGTGCAACTTGTCTTTATTCCTAACTCATACCAATATTTTATATAGGTGTACATAAAATATTAGTATGAATGAGTAAGGAATAAAGCTTGTAATACACTCATTTATTTTCTGACATAGATTATTTCTACTTTTTATTTTGCAAATTAGCACATAAATGTTAGTTACGCACATATTAGCTTGTGATATTTTTAAAATAATGAAAGCGCAATTTTTTTTGACATAGTTTTTATTTAGACTATGAAATAATATAAACATTAAATTTCCTTAATTTCATTGCAATAATTTTCTTCTTGCTAATGAAATTTTATTACATATATATTGTATGTTTTATTAAATATACACTATATACTTTTAAATCTAAGTTTGTTATGGTTGACAACATAAAATAATTTTTATTTTCAGAATTCGTCTACACCTACTAAAAACAATAGTCAAGAATCTCGTGGACAAAAGAGACTATCAGATGGGACACCTAGTCAATTGCAACTGAGGCCCATTGCACCTGCAGGGTAAGATTTTGAATAGTGAATTTACAATTTCTTTCAGCTCTAATCCTCACAGAGTAGTTATTATGTAAGTCATTTTATTACAAACAAATTTTATAAGTAAAACATCTTGTATAACATTTTCATAAATTTATAAAATTTTTGCAATTGGCGTTTTCACTTCTCATTTCATTTAAAATATATGTGCAATGATAAATATACATATATATATATAATATAAACTTAGTGGTGTTTTTAAAATTCTCTTAAGCGTGTGATGATTTAATTTTTAAACAAACGGTACTTTTGAATTGTGATTAATGAAAGGGAAAAGAGGTATTAATAACTATTTGGTAATAATATGTATGTACTTAACAAATATGATGCCACAGGTCTCAAATAAGCCAAGACAAGAGCTCGACAAAAGAATCCCGATCCTGGAGCAACACTGCAGGTACATTGAAGATTTAGTGCTGATATTGTTTGTCACTTTGTATCAGAGAGGATCCATAGAGAATATATCAGAACAATCCATAGAGAATATAGTAATGCAATAAATATAAATAGCAAGTATCTCCGATTGGTGCAATGAACACTTACCAATAAGGAATTCCCTTCATTTCCCACTCTACTTTTCTCAGATATAAAGTGTTTGATTTGTATTCCCTTGTATTGTCTGCTTGTTGTATATTTTTAATTTATTTTTTTATAAAACAGCTATTACTATTATATATATTGCTTGCCAATACTCATTCTCCGCATAAAGATCCTTCTACCTAATCGCCGTCCGTTCTTCGCTGTAATTGTATATATAATTAATATTCAATTATTGTTTTTCTTTACAGATACCTTAAACCCGTTTTCTTACAACCAACTGCTTTTGGTGTACCCCTATTAAATTTATTAGAACAGCTTTTTTCACATAGATTTATGTATTCTTAGTTTGTGACTCAACATCTTTACGACAGGTTGACGCTGTATATATATTTTTTTTTAATTTCTGTTACATTTTGGTTTATTTTACAGATTTAAAAACTATATTTGCAGTAATGTTGCAGTAAGCAGGCTAAATTATGTAAATGGTTTATTACCACTCCATGTAAAACTATGATTTATTAACACAACAACAAATGCGTATATACGTTTTAGAATGACAACACCATCGTTACTCGGGTTAAATTTATATTAATCTGTTGCCTGATCCATGGTTAAGAATAATATTAAGCATTAATGAAACAAACTTTAATTAAGATTTCTTTTTGTTAATAATTTGTAAATTCTTTCTATGCGTAGGTTATGCATAAAAGCGGCATCTGCGACTAAGCATAAGTTTTATCACATTTCATTTTGTTCTCGATGCACAGCGTAAAGTATAATAAATTATAAATATTAATAAAAACACAAGATAATTGTTATTTTATGGAAGTTAATATTTAATGAACTTAAACAACTGCATGTTGCTGGGTAAGTAACAATATGGCAAACACGCAATAACATGAGCAAATTTTAGCTTTGCTCATGTTATTCTATCGTTAAATCTATATTGCAGAAGTCTAAATATTTAAACCCTGATATAGTTCGATCTGCTACTGTAGTGTACAAACATCACTGTTTCAGGTCACTATCAATTATGCTGTTCGAAATTATTTTTAGGTTATCAACGAGATGTGGATAGCGTTGCACGGTGTTGAGCGGTGCGGAGCGATATTACTAATTTGTTAATCCTGGTTAACATAACTCGGTACTGCTCTTTTCGGCAAAGAATGTAAACATTGTTACAACGTTACCTATAATAAATAACATAGGACATAACTATTAGATAAACGATTGTATTACTGATTAGTAACCCATTAATTTCGGCGTTATTGTGTCTATAAGTTATCAGATGTTTTTATGGCGTTTTTTTTTTTTTCCTAATATTACATTGATTATTTTAGCCGTGGTCAGCAGTTGTTCAACTTTTATTTAAACAAGACTGCTTGCATGATTTTAATGTATTCGCTTTCAGATTTCCGCAGCAACTAAAATATTTCATCTCTTCGGCCGTACAGTGTGGGATATAGTCAAGTTGCGTTATTAACATGTCGTTGATGCGTTTTAATTACAGTCAACTATTTTTCGAGCTTTACTTCGGTTAACAATTAAATGTTACATATTATTATGTGGTTTCACAGCTAGGGACTCTACTGTTGCCAGTATGGGTATGAAAATCAATCCTGCCCATGGCACAATTATTCACGTATCTTCTGGACAGCAAACTAAGTAAGTTTATTTCTATTACTGATAATAGTGATTGATTATAACTATCATAATTGAAATATTTTCCTCACCAGCGTCTCTGCATCGGGCATCGCACAAGATGGAACCGGCATGTATATAAAGCAAATAGATCGTAATGCAATTCAAATTCAGACGTCCAAAGACGGACCCAAGCAAGACCTGTCTACTAACAAAATACAAAGCACGGCACAAAACTTGCAGATGTTTACGGTACCCCAAGGCATGACTGTTTTACAAAATCCTTTGAATATAAGCCCAATGTCTACAGTCATCGGTCAACCCAACAGTCAAGTCTACATGATCCCAGCAAATCATCCGAACTTAGTCCAGGGGGCGTTGCCTTCTAGTCTGATCGGTCAGCAAATGCTCCAGACTGGACAGAATGTCACAGTAATGCAACCTAATCAATTGGGTATGCCTGGTGTGCAATACAACGTACCTTTAATGCCCATGAATATGCCGCCGAATTCACAGTACGTACCAACAGGCATTAATTTAAACGCACAATTATCAGCACAGCAACTGAACGCTGCGCTGGCTGGACAGCAACTTACTAACCCCAATTTATCAATGTCCGGAACTATTCCTATAGTTCAAGCGCCGCCGTCGTCACCAATGGCCAATCCCGTGCAAACTATACCAGTTTCGCAACCACCACCTATACAACAAGTTTTACCTCAAAACTCTACATTTACGTCTCAGTACACAGGAATCCCGCCTCAGTACATGGTCCCACCTAACGCCGGTACGATAACCGTCCCAGCGAACAACACAAATATGCAATATTCAGTGGCAAGTAATCAGTCAAATCCAAGCACGCCTACCAACGGAAACGGGCAAAGCAGCGCCGCAGTGGACAGTGATAATTCTAACGGAGCTTCCAATCAAGCGAGTTATATCTCTTCGGCGCAGGACAATAATTACACCTTAACGAACACAACAGCTGTTCAGAATACTGGACAGCAGACCTTTTCAGGGGACGGTACTGCAACTCAGACGACTGGATTCACTTCAGGAAATCAATCGAGTAACGCTCAGAGTTATAACGCTACTAACGGAAACAATGCTCAAGCATCGGTTTATAGTAATCAAGCAACCACAACCCAACCGCCGGCAAACTATAACCCTGCGAATGGATCGAGTGGTCAGTCTAACCAAAGTTATACAGGAAATCCACCTACTTCTCAAAATACACCTCAAACTAACTTCTCACCTTCAACAACGCCTGCACCTAACCAATCCTATCCCAATGCGAATTTACCCAATCTATCTAATGTACCTTTTCAACCGAACCAAAGTGCGAACCCGTATCCTAACGCCACTGGTCAAAATCTAGCAGCTTATGCCAACAACCAATATCAGTATAACAGCAGACCTTGGTTCAGACCTCGGTACGGCTCTCCGCAGAGCTCGCCTTATGCCGGTGCCGTAGCTCCAAATGGTCTCCCTATGTCGGTGCCGCCGCCGTCGGGAAACTTTAACTATTGGCAGGACAGTTGAGACTTGGACTGTTTCCTTGACAACGACCTTGAGTGATATCTGTACTTATTTCCGAACCACAGTTCGGAATAGTTACAAAAGAACAATGACCATTGAATAGTGAACCCGAAATTCACGATCTCCTGTGTATATGTAAATATGTGAAACAAACACGATATACTTTTTCGTCAGTTTTGAAGTGTAGTGTATGTATAGTACATTTCCTACATTATTATTGTTTTAGTGTTGTGCTACATTAGGTTTTGATAAGTATAATGTTAGATGTATAAGTAACATATGATTTAAGTTACTTAAAAAAACCCGATAAATATTATATATTACATTTATAAAATGTATAGATCCATGTTTATAAAATATATGTACATATATATGCATATATATTTTATGTATGTACATATATACGTATATATATATACATTTAAGTATATTATTATAAATTATAAGTATACGTAGTTCTCTTACGCAGTCAAAACTGTTTGATGCAAAACAGACGTCGAATGATAAAAATATTTAAAAATTAAAAAAAAGCTTTGATAACATATTGTTTTAATCCCCAAAGTTCCCTGGTGCTCCACATCACCTGACGTCGTGGAGTTATCATTGCAGTGTATTGTTCAAATCCATGCCCTATACTATTTTCTAAACTAATAAACTTTATCATCAAAAACTATCTCGCTGTTTACAATCTGGTGGGATCGTGATCAAGTGCTTGTTAATATAATAAAAGAATACAACTGCTACGTGCATACAGAATTATTCTCTGATGATGTATAGCGCTTACTAGTCATTATTCAACTTGGCTTATTGGATAGTGGGTTTGCTGATTCGAGATCCACTGCATAATTCACAGAATTACTAAGTTTACTTTTTAGTCTTTCTTATCTATAAAAAAGAATACGTTCCCGTTCATAAAAGAAGAAATATTGAGAACTGTTATAAAGTTCACAAAAAGGTACTCGTGAGGACGACATTAAAAAAAAATCTTAAACCGTTCCACGTTTGTAAACAAACCTCATGTTACTTAAAACCCTGAGTCCAGTGATACTATTATAGATGTTGATAAGATTACAGCACGAGAATCTACCGAAAAATAAATATAATCAATAATGTCGACGTTATAGACTCAAGTTCTCTTTAAACCACTACTTCCAAAATGTTCAAATTTCAATAATATTATAATTTAGTCTACACTACGTGTGTGGAATTTTCCCCTAGCGAAAATTTAGATACTGTAGTTTATGCTAATAAAGTACTTTTTTTGTTAATATTTTAATGGTTAAAAGCATATATACTTTTACATATAAAAACAGAAAAAACTTTTTATTTATGAAATTTAGTTCATATTTAAAAAGTTACTTGTCATGTTGTAGATCTAAAGTTTAAATAAAAATTGCGAAAAAAATATTATGAATACTGAAAATCGATATCCTGTAACAGCATCTCTGTTTATGTTGAGAGAAATCAAACAACGTCAAGAAAAAGTTACTCGTGGTTATCAATTGTTGAAGAGAAAAACTGAAGCTCTTCGCGTAAGAGGAAGGCAGGCAGCGTTGGAATTATCTGCAACTCAGGCTGTATTAGGACACACTTTGAGGGAAGCTTACATATCGTTGGCAGCCATTAAGTTCACAAACGGAGAATCTAACGCGTTAGTTCTAGAAAATGTTGGCCAGGTAAATCTATTTGCTTTGCCTAAGTCGCAATCATTATTATGGACAATTGTACTTACTAGTTTATGTATATAAAGGCACAGATTCGCATACTAAGAACTCCGGAGAACATTTCCGGTGTTCCCACGATGACTCTTCAAGCAGTGGAAGACTTAACTGCCAGTAACTCACTGCAGTACGCTGGTTTAGGTGCTGGCGGTCACCGCACGGGCGAGGCTAAGAAAGCCTTTAGAGAAGCGATACGCATTCTCGTGAAATTCGCATCTTTACGAAACACTTGCTTGTTGTTGGACGAAGCCATTAAATCTACTTTACGGTACTATGATAACTCATTAGGATAAATTACATTAATTACCTATAAAAATTATTATTATCCTGTATAAAATTTCAGCAAAGTAAACGGTATAGAAAAAGTAATAATGCCTAAGTTACGCAATACAGAGACTTATATTTTAACAGAAATGGGAGAACAGGTAATTGGTTTGAGCAAAAAATTTCTACTGATAGAAGTGTTAAATTTATTTATTTCAAACATAAAAGCTCGAAAGAGCTAGAAAATTCCACAACGTAACTAATACAGATAAAAAATTCACTTATATTGAGCTTATTTTATAAGCTAGTATAATTCAAGCATTCTTTTTCGGACATTTAGGAAAGGGAAGAGTTCCATCGGTTAAAAATGGTAAAAGCTAAAAAGAATCGAAGGAAGATCTTGTCGATCCTGAGACACGACAGTGACAATGATTGGTCTCGAGGTATACCTAATTACATAAGCTATTTTAGTCTATTATTTCTTTTTAAATCATCGTTTAAACTATAAATGAACCACATTCCGAAAACATTTTTAATTTAAGCCAAAGTACGAGAACAAATTTCTTGGATTGTCATCCACCAAGCCGTATGTTGGCTTTGTAGACAAATGATCAAGACAATTTTAGTAGTTGCTATATAAATGCAGCTAATTATTTTTTGGAAATAATTTACCTATTTTATTACGTTATGAAGTTAAAAGGCTATTATTACAGAGACGTCTAGATTGTCGACTGGTGCCGATTGCCTGACAACGGTTCTTTTCCAAAGCGTAGGACCAATTTTATCACAGTCGGATTCAGCGGGAGATGGAAACGTAGTGTGCTACCCCCATAATTGGGACGATGACGACTTATTATTTTAAACTTCATTTATTTTTCTGATAAAAATATCTCATTTTATTTTGTTTCAACTATTGATTCTCCGGATTTCCAGCCGATGGGCATTATTTGTTCTTTTGCAATTTATAAATTAAAATAAAACACGAATGTAAACAGTTTGTTTTATTAAGGTGCATCGAAACCAGAGATTAACTAAAGTTTTAAATTAAAATTGAACAGCAATTTAATAGCAAAGAACAATTCATAGATATATTTAAAATATTTGGCTTTATAAAACCCAGCCGTTATCCAATCTTTCTTCCATGGGCTTTGTGAAGTATTGACATCTCCTGAATTTTTCTAATATTTCGCCCTGAGAATGAATGACCAAATTAAATTATTTGAATATTTTGAGAGTTATCAAGTTCGATTCATGTCAGTAAAACGTACCGGGCCGACTTTTTGTATAGATTTGCTGTAAAATGTAATTGCGCTAGATCCTGTTCCATAAAGCGGGTATTTAAGGTGCATCTAAAAATATAACACAAACTTACTTTTCAAGTAAACGAAATTCATTCATTCGTTCAAAATAGAGAGAATAATTTTTTGAATCTTTAGAAAGTTTAAAAATAGAAATAACTTAATGTAATTAAACTTAAACACATGTTATAATTTAACAAAAATACTTGCCTTTAAATTAACAATCAATGATAAAATGACGTACTGTATTTATATTACTACAACGTATTTGTTAGTTTTTCTATGAAGTGTTTAACAAATGTACATAGAAGTAACTAAAAAAAATACGCCATGACACTGTTCTCAAAAATATTCCCTCTTACCGTTTTGTCGGCAGTCACTTCCAAATTCCGGGGCTCAAACTCATCTTTCACGTATTGAGTGTTATATTCCGTGCAAAGCTCATTGGATGTATTTGCTGTCGATAACTCCTCAATAACTTCATCAAGTATTTGCTCCCAAAAAAAATTTGTAAGCATACGTTTACGTACCCCTTAAAAAATGTTATGCATATTATGTTATCAGAATTTTATGTTATTTTTATAAACAATGTTTCTTGTAAATAAATTGAAAAGGCTTATGCTCAGCAGGAAAAGTCAGGTCAGTTAGTCAGCATGAAATAATGACGGTGATGGTGATGATATACTTATCTTTATTTTTTTGGTATTTTGTTATAAAACTTAAATATTTTGTGATTAAAGTATTCAACGATCTAAGTTCTCTTACTTGTACTTCTATGGTAAGCTATGTATTTATCTAGTTGAGAAATTTCCATCTAAATAGTACATTTGGACTGTAGACAATGTGATATTTTATTCGTGGAATATATAAGAACATAAAAGTGTTTCTGCACTATTTACATTAGTTATTTACCTTGACCAAATTTTGATTTCTTTGGATTTGTATAACTAGCCCGCATTTCACTTCCCTGTTCTGCAACTTTACGACCATCCTGTAGAATCCAAGGACGACTGTATCCTTTACCCTTTCCATAAGCAGATGGCTCTATCGGCACTTTTGGATGAAGTTTAATCCTTTCTACTGGTTTTATTTTAATTTGAGATTCATCTAAGTCACTTTCAGGCAAATCAGCCTGTACTTCTTTAGAATTCTCTGATATATCCATTTTAGAGAGTATATAAATTATAAAGGGACAGATCAGTAATTAGTTTGTGTTATTTATGTTACCATGGTATCCCATAACCTTTACAAATTCAACATAAAATTGAAATAAACCTTTCATTATCTGCATGTAACCAGCCGTTGGCAGAAACGTTACTATTTCGATGAAAAAAAAAAGAAAAGTAACGTTTCAAAGCAGAACCTGCTGTCATTGTCAAAAATCGAAAATGGCCGAAGCTTGTCAATTTATTCGAAAACAAGATTTGCCTCCTCCTGGAGGCTATAAACCAATTCCATATAAAAGAGTCCCTGCTAAAAAATATTTTAGCGGTAAGTATGAAGAGGTATATATAATTTAGCACTTTCATGGATATTATGTAATCTTTTTTATAGGTTAGCTTATTACAATTTTACAAATAAAATTAATATCAAGCTCAACTAACAAATAATAATAAATACTTATTTACATACAATTAACACTCACTATTCTTAATTGAAAGGGTACGCACTGTTTGCCGGTTACATAGCTATAACTGTAGGTGGAATTTTTTTATATAATATAACCGCTAAGAAGATTAAAAAACAAGAGATTGAGATGCGTTCTGCAAAAATGGCTATTTATCCAATGTTATTGGCGGAGAGAGATAGGGAGTATTTGAAACAATTGAGGAGAAACCGTGATGCGGAGGCTGATCTTATGAAGGATGTTCCTGGATGGGAGGTAAATAACTAAATCTTTTTTATAATATCCGTAACAAAATCAAAATATATTTAGTCACTGAATTGTTATTAGGTATAGAAAGCAATGAGTTTTATATATAAAAAAAAAATCATTCTATTAAACTTTTTTTCTATGAAGAGATGTAGTGCTAGTTAGATATACACTGCACCACATTGTACTTCTCACCTTGAGACACAAAATATCTCATTATCCCAGTAATTTCACTACCTACAGTACTCTTCAAACCAGAAAAGTGATGTTTGTACTCTACTGTTCGGTGACGGAAATAGGTATTGCTGTGATACCTACCTAGATAGTCGCTGGCAACAGATACCAGTTTTATAATGTGCTTGCTATTTTTTGTTATACTTAAATGTTGGACGATTAAAAAATTTCTGTTTCTAAATCTTATTCAAAATTAATAAAAATCCATTACTAATTAATTACAGAAAGCCTCACTCAATAAACAATCATTTCTAAAACTCTATCAATTTAAAATTCTGAAAAATAAACTAGAATTTATTCTTTCATCTCTTTTATATAAGGACAGTTTAATTTGCTTTCTTCCTGGGACATTTCATCATAAACAGAGAGCCCATTTTATTCACAATACTAGGACTCTTAAGTTTCTTGTCATAATGAGGCATCGAAACACTATTTCACTGCAATGCCTAAGTTTTTGAAAGCTAGTTTTAAGAATATGTTGGAGTCTATAAGACTTTTCTGTAGTTTTTTTCGTTTTTCTTGTATTACCTTTGTTTTAGGTTGGTACATACTATGGAGAGCCTATTTACAAGCTGGTGCCCTCAGATGCTTTAGTGGAGCCAATATTCCATGAATACTATGCTCACACCAATCCCTCCGATTGGTTCAAGAGGGCTTACATCAAACTTCGCTCTTAAACAGCGGTCATTGCCTATTTTTCAATGAAAACTATTCATTTAATAGTTATTAGTATTTAGTAAATTAAATTTCTAAATATTTCCCATCAAGAAATTGAAAAATAGGTGGCATGCCAAATGTAGACAATGGTGATTATTTATGTAGTTGCTTTGAATAAATTCACTTGTGTTGTATTTTATTTATTTAGTTATCTATAAGATTTTCGTTAATTAAAATTTATAGTTCTCAATAACTAAAACTCCTGTAATTTTTTCTGTTATTGAACTTATAAAATTTCCTTAATGCAGCTAATTGATAAGTTAGTTTGAAGAGTTTATGAAATAGTGAAATTATGTACTGGTAATCAGGCCTATGCACATGTTCATTAACTACACCTAAACAATCACTTGGCCAAGTATCCCTCAGCAAAGAGGATGTCTAAAACCAAATATTAACTCTCATTTTTATGGTTCAGAGTGGCCTTTAGCAAAGTTGATAATCTGTATCCAGTGAAAAATACTCTCCCATCAAAATCTCTGCTTTCACGATACGTCTAAAAAAAGTGGATTATTTATTCTATATCCACATTAGCATTTAAATAGATCTAATAAATCCTCAATCCTCAAAACTCTATCTATCTTCTATTCTTGATGATAGATGGCAAGCCTTTTTTTGCAGAAATGATGTCTGTCGGCGGCAAGTTACGTGGCCGATAATGGGGCTCCTAAATTTATAGGGTCCCTGCTTTAAGAGACAGCTGTTGGTGAAAACAAAACATTCTTTAAGAGTCCCTTAACCTGATGAAAACAGGCGTTAACACAAAGATTGATATTAAATCCCTTTTTCATCATGAGACAAGTATGAAGGGGTCGAGCAAAATGTGGTGTAGTGTATTCCATCCTAACTAGCGCTACATCGATGTGAAGGGGTATCGCTTACAACAGGAGTCTGGCTCATCTTGACTCTTCGTCAAAAAAACTGTTCATACTTTATAAAAAAAATTACTAGGCTAACGTACACATTTTTTATACATTTAAGCGATGAGATGAGTGGAACGTTTACCTGATGGTAAAGTGATGCCCATAACAACGTGGCGCTAATTAGGATTGGTATACTGCATCATATCGCTTTCATCACCTGAGACAAGATGCAGATTGTCTATCCCAGCTACAGTGCCCTACAAACTGGAACATAGTAATGTTTTCACAATAGCTTGGCAGCAGAATAGGGTGCTGCAGTAGTACCTATGTACCGTCTGTCTCCGTCACCAGGGACCAACCATCAGTATATTAAACTTTGTTAAATAAACATTCTACTTGGTTGAATAATCTATATACATTTATGATATACTACCATGGACAGGTACTGAGCTCTACATAACTTTACATACATATGTATAGTATATATTCCGTTTATAACCGCTTTTGTTTATTTTATATACAGAAAAGACAATTTGGAGACAGGTAATCAATATTTTACAAGTTGTTTATGTAAAAAATAAATTATAAATAAAAACGTATATACATGGATAACACCACTGTCCTAATCATTCTGTTGAGGGGAATTTCTGTGTTGTGATTTTACTTTGAACTAATGTCTAACTTATTTCTTTTTTGTTCACCTGCCTTCATTTTGTCCTATCTTCATTGGCAGAATATTCCGATTAGACATTAAATCTGCATCATACATCATTGTATGTCTGGTAGCAAATATTTGGTAATGTGGTTTTTAATAGTTTTTCGTTTAGTGATATAGTGCCATGTATTTTTATCATTATAATGAAAATTATTTCTTCACAAAAAATATACAGTACTATTATTAAAGAAACATCAATGCCACTTTATCTACTCTTACTCAATATTTAGGAGTTAATGTTTGTATTAACAATGTTATCTTATAATCTTGAATACTATTTTCAATGGTAAAGAAAATTATTATTTGTTAAGAATTTTATTAAAATCTTATTAATTTTCATATATTTATATGATAAGCAACAAAGAAATATTTGTCATTTTCTCAATAAACATACAGAACAATAGTCAATCATAAAAAATTTTGGACAAGTGCATTTTGCAGTTGTTCTCAGAACATGGCAATGCGGTAATGTCTAGGAAAGCATTTATTGAAAAATTAAACTACAAATATGATTTCCCTATGCACCCACTTATCGCGTGTTTTATATTATTCCAAAACAACCAACTTCCTAGTTAACACATATAAAGAATATTGCACAATAAAATACAAAAATAATACCACCGAGTAAAACTATTTAGACTTCTTTATAACTATCTTCGGTTTGAGTTTGACAGTCCTCAGTTTATGCATGTGACCCATCACGAAGAACATTCCTGGGAATGTGAGTACCAATAAATATATCCTCAGGAATGTTGGTAGATGGAAACCAAAGTTCCATTCATTGGGTAACATTATCGTGAACTTCTGTGTCTCCTCGAAATAGGGTATATTCCGTAAGATGACGATGGACTCACAGAGTATACCCAGAGGATATAACGGGATCCACATGGTGTAGCGCAGCCAAGTTAATAAGTAGACTTCTTTCTTGTAGATCTGCGATATATAAAATGGATACCTGAAAATAGATTTCATGTTTCGTCAATTTGTTATAGCTGTGTCAGTGGGGCAGTGGTTAGGTGCTTCCTTAACATGGAGGTCCTTAGCTCAGTTCCAGAGCCGATATGTGGAATTCGGCTAGTGGTAGGATTTTTTTAAATCTGCCTAGCATTGCTCTGTTCCCATCAGTAATGGGATATTCTGTGGGTCATGATAGCCAGGATATTCTGTGCCAGCATGATTTCTATGTCTTCATTATTGCTTTAAAGCAAGTTAAATTTAGATCACGCTAGTTTAATCACTTTGTCGAATTAAAAAGAGTAGTATTTCGAAAATAAAGTTACAAATGTAAAATTCATTGAAGATGAACATTGTGCTTTCATTATGTACTATTATTTTCCACAGAATTTTGTAAATTATCTTTTTAGAAATCTTTATGACCAGATGACTGAAAAATTATTTATTACTGATCCACTTGAAAATGTCACCTATGATCTCCATCACTAATGTGGTCAAAGTCAAAGAATGCAATTTAAATAAGGCTACATAATCATTGTATTAATAAACATTGTTTAATATGTCTATTTAAAAGACATCCTAGTGTTTATGCAGACATTCAAATATAAAGGCTATTGTTTGCATGTTTTTGTAAACAGTCAATGAGAAGATTGTGTTCCGCATTAATAATCATTATTAAAAATGTAACATGTTAATCGAAGGTCATGAACAGAAGCTGTTCATGTTTATATACCTGACAACTTCAATGAGACTCCATATTAAGAATAGGTAGAAGACAACAGGCTTGGTTTGCATCCGTGGCTCAGCTTCAATCATCACAAACAGGACAAAAGCACGGCCACTCACTTGCATGAAGGGTACCAACACACCACCCTAAAAAGTAAAATCTACTGAGTATTAAAATACAAAACAATTCACATATAAGATTTTTTAATCAAATATATCATCAAAATTGATTTTTTTAACTCTTAATGTATTATATAAACACAAAGTTCTGTTACCACTGTTGAGACTCAGATGAACTTTCACTTTCTGTAAAGGTTATTTATCTACAACTCTGCCTAATTGCAGGTTGAATGTCACATGCCAACAACAGCTGTTCTTAAAAGCTGTCTTCCTTCTCTGGAAGCTCAGGCCAACCCCACTTTCAATCACATAGCAGAAATGAGCTCTTTACATTTCAAGCTAACCATAATCATAACAATTAACAAAAAACTTTTGGAATAATTTAACCACCATACCTTAGTATATCCAAACATTGGATGCATGACTTCTAGATACTGCATTAATTGTAAAAATTTCATTGCTGGTCCTACGTGCTCATATGTGTCCATTACAGACTCATACTCCAACTTTGCATAACGTATACCCATCACTGCCAGCACATACGTGAATCCAATAAATTGGAACAGATTGTAGATTATCAGATAAACTTTTTTGAATTCCTCTGAAATTATAAATTTTTATCAAAAAATGTGGCAATGTGGTATCAAAACATGTATGACACTATCCTCATATTCTATTACCAGGTTAAGAATAATTAGAGCAAATAGAAAACAAATGTCTGATCATGTAAATGTTAGCATAAATTATATTGGAAGTCACGGCTCAGAAATCCACAGTAAAGTAAAACAGATGTTCCAAGACAAATTCCGAAAGACAATATATGAGTTCAAATAATTGTTCAAACGCTTTGCATGATCAAAATCAAAGGCAAGTAAACCTTTATCAGTTAACATTATTCACTTTTTATATCCTAAATAAAAATTAAAGAAACATTACCTTTTCTATAACCCATTTCTTCTTTATGGAGTTTGTCATACATTCCAGGATAGTCCCTCATTACATCCCTTGTCTCTTCATCAGTGTCTGCACCATCTTCAGATTTCCACAAATCAAAATTAACCTGCCACATTCAATATGATTAAGGATTAAGCAAAGAAAACAGTAAGAATAATTAGTAACTATTACAATATGCAACCTGATACTGTTTCTAATATCTTTGAAAAAATATATATCATTGAAACTTTGTGCTCTTTCTTTTCATCACAAAATTAGTATTACTGATAGTGATTTAGATATAACACAAATTAAAAAAAAAAAATTACTATGTTAAATATAACATTGTTAAAAAACATTATGCAATGTAATAAGCTTGATATTAACTTAAAGTGAATGTTGCTTTATAACATAATAAGTATATTTATCAGCAGTCAGTATAGGATATTAAATATATTATTCTTCATTATGCATAAATCCTCTAAGCATGAATTTAAAAAAATTCTTAAATGATACCTCTTCTTCTATATAATCAAATCCTTTATAACTTAGCTTACCTTCAACCATGCTGGCTTCTGGGGTTGTGCTGTAAGGCGTGGCCACCAAGCCTCAGATTGTTTCTCTAACACCAATTCCACCCGGTTATCAAATAAACGCACAGTTGTTGCTTCGTCACTGTTCTTTGACATAAAAATCAAATAAAATTTTAATAAATATCATGATTCTCATTGAATTGACAAAAAATTAACAAAAACTTATTTGTCATTAGACAAAATTAACTATTGAAATTACACATATCTAGTACACATTTCTTATGATATAAGTAATATAAATTAAAAGCTTTGATCTCAATATATATATTTCGGCAAAAAGGTGTTAAAATTAATAAAGAAAAATATATATTTTTTTAAACAATCCACAATACATTTGTTGTGCCTATCATTAGATAATTATTGGTTTTGTTTGAAGTCCATACTAATTTTCTTATTTAAAATTGTACAAGACCTGATAAATTAAATATTGTAAAACATCGGGGAAGGAATTTTCTCAGTGTAGTATTTCCTTTTTCCCAATTATTGTTTACATTAAGAAAACTCATTTTATATTAAATATATAACTTACAGAGAGAAGGGATGCAAATAAATCTAAATTGAATCCATAGTGGGTTTCGCCGTGTGCACCAATTCCTTGCCCAGAAAATTTTATTTTATTATCATTAATATCTACTTCTGGTTTATTAACATTTTTTAAGTCAATCTTTAATGTAATAAATTTATTTGTTTGAGCCCAATATACGAATGGACTAGGCACAACCATTATAAAACGAAAAATATTTATACTGAATTAAACTTTGTTGGAATAATCCCAAGTTAATATTATAACCATGCAACGATAAGGAATATTCGATAATTTTGAATGTTGACACAAAAACATCGATGTTTTAATCAATTTAATGTCATCATGTTCTATGTATATAGTATATCGAATAAAATTTCATATCACAACAATTATTTAATAAAATGTAATTTAAAGAAGTAAAAGAGTAATATTAAAATTATCGTTTTTTTTATACCACTTAGGTGGCAAAAAGGCTTGCGGCCCGCCTGACGTTAAGCGGTAACAACAGTATATAACCGCCAGTAACACTAGAAGTAGGCGTGTTGTCGACTATGCAGAAACTTTTTACGCTATTTTTGAAGAACTACATATTGTAGCTTTTAGGGAAAATCTAGACAGATAATTCGTTCCACAATTTAAGTGTTCTCGGGAGAAAACAGTCCAGAGAGGACTGGGCTGATACGTGATCACTGCGGTTCAAGTGTACAAGAATGAATTCCCTGCCGATGGCGAGCAGTGCGATCATGAAATGTGGCCGTGGGTATCATGTCAAACAGTTCATTAGAACACATCTCGTTATAGAGGCGGGAGAACACACATAAGGGAGCAAAATCTCTTCTAAAACCAATTCAATACCGTCCGTTAGCAGAGTCGTTGATAATTCTGACAACTCTGTTTTGCACCGAATCTAAAGGTTCCAGCTGACATCTAGATGCTCCCGCCCAAAGACGAGAACAATATTCTATGTGAAGCCGAACTTAAGCTTTATATAGCAACAACCTTTGCCCCGCAGTGAAGTACTGCTTCGGCCTCTTAATTACACCGAGCTTTTTAGATACCAGCTTTACCTTGTCTTCTTGTCTTGGTACTGGACGTCACTGGAGATTTCGACGCCTAAAATTCCATTGCTTCTTGAGATGGTCAGAGATGTATTCTGGAATTGACGAGCTACAATAAATGGAGTTTTCTTAGCGGTGATCGCGCAAAATTGTGTCTTGGATGGATTAGAATAAGCTAAATTGAGGCGACCCCATTCGGACACACAGGCAAGTGTTACTTTAATTTCTGACACAAATTTCTTTTGACTTTCTTCTACAGCAGTCTGAGGGACATTGTTACAGATCGTGTAGGAAGGCGTCGACGATGTTGTCATCCGCATAGCAATGAATGCCGTCAATTGTCAAGTCATTTACATGAAGTAAAAACAGCGTCGGCGACAGCACAGAACGTTGTGGGACTACTGCATTTATGTCCATGTTAATACAGCTGCTGTCGTCAACGACGGCTCTTAAGCTTCTCCAGGACAGAAACTTAGTAATCCACTGACACATACCCTCAGGAAGTCCGTACAATGGTATCTTCATAAGAAGACTGCGATGCCAGACCAAATCGAATACCTTGGCTATGTTCACACTGACCGCCAGAGCCTGTCCTCGACTCTCAAGGGTTAGCGCCCAGCGGTGTATATGGTACACTAGAAGATCACCAGAGGAGCGGCCATTATGAAAACTGTACTGTCGGTCGCCTAATAAACTGTAAGGTGTTTACTTGTAAGCCTTAAATTAAAACAGTTATTAAATAAGTTGCAAAAAATAAAATAAATTGTAGAAACTAGTTAAACGAATATATTGTAATTTATCGAATCTGTTTTAAGAAATTAAAAATCGAAGAACAATTGTGAACAAGTGAGCTATGTTATTTTTAAATATTGCGTGTTTTTTGTTTATGAGTCGTTAATACGATCACTTACCGAGGAGGAAGGGATTGACTGTGAGGTTCTTAAATAGCGACAACGTACCGTAGACGTAGTGTTGCAAGGTCCCCCACAAGTTTGATCGATGATCTGGTGAGAGTCGCGGGAATCTATTGGATCTGGGTAGCGCAGGACTGATCGATGGAGAACTTTGGGGGAGGTCTATGTTCAGTAGTGGACGTCCATCGACTGATGATGATGATGAAGTACAAGGTACATATAGCCGCACATCGGTGAAAACACTTTGATTTAGAAGTGTTCAAAAGATAAACACACAAAACAAGGGAAATATATTTGTTTTTAAAATGTCGAAGCAATGAGTCGAGTAAAACGTTCACCTGATGTTATGTGATGCGCTTGGCGTGGCGATAGTCAGGATCGTATACACAGTTCCACATTGTGCCCATCTCTTTAAGACAGGATGTTAATTCACGTTACAGTAATTTCACTATTTTCCTTCAAACCAGAAGACTAATGTTTACCCGCAGAAAAAGGAATTGCGGCGATAACTACCCGTTCTGGTAATAGAGACCTACCACCCGTAAACCTTCATTATTTAAATAATTCATTCGAAAAATGTTACTTAATGATATCCATTTTTAAATACATGTATTTCATATGGTGTACTTACTCGTAATACAGGCAAACATGGAGTAAAACTTTGTGTAGTTTGTTTTTTAAAAAAGACTCGTGGTTCATTGTTCTTTCAATTGCATTTTTTGTTATGCAAATCCCACTATCCGCTGTATATTTGTCTACATCTAGACACTATAAAAATGTTGCATTGGATGGGTGTCAATTGCAAAAAGTAATTAAAGTATATTTAGAAAAACACGCGCACAAAACTTTTAAACGAAAAAAAAAAGCTATGGTTAAGCGCTTGCTTTATTTCACATACGTTGCATTGGATTCCAGAAGAATATGTTTGTATTAGATCGCCTGGTTAGCTATCACCTTTTTATATTAATCCACTGTTGGTACTCTGGTATTTCTGTCACAAGCAAAGAATCAAGGCCATTTATATACCAACCTGATCAAATACATACATACGAAATCTATTCTGGGAACATATCGTTTTCAGCACGATCTTTTTCGTTCACAGAAAGCTTAAAACTCGGTGGGGATCGACCACCACCTTTTAAAAAATCATCACTTCTTCAAGTGAATTATTATCTCTTTTTTCTAGTCTAGACGACCCATATAGGCATACTTTATTTTTACTATGTGATTTTTTCAAAAACCAATTGACTTTTTTCAAATAGATTAGCACAAAATTTAACGTCAGTCCGTGTGTCAGTGCCAAGTATTATAATTATGGGAAGTATAGCTAATGTAGAGTTAAACAAAGCGCGATGTAGAAATGGTATATTACCATCATCACACGACCTTTATTTTTATAAGCCAAATTCGCCATTTTATATCTTACGCCGGCCGCGTTCTCTCATTGGTCGATCGAAACCGCGCGACTCTGAGCAGGCGCGGGCGGCGAATTCAAATGTCGTGGCTAACGCCACATCATTTTAGCGAAGGTATTTAAATAAGAAAGAGGACCTATTAGGTGATAATAGCTCACAGAAGGTGGGAGGTCTCTTTTGCCAGAGATTTTTTTTAAACTACAAAGCAACGAGGCTAACGGAACGTTCGCCTGATAGTAAGTGATACGCCTGCCCATAACAACGTGGCACTAGTTAGAGTGCACAGCATACATCACCATATTGTGCTTGTCGTCTTGAGACATAAGATGTTGAGTCCGATTACCCCAATAATTTCGCTAGCTCCAGCGCCTTTCAAACTGGAATATAGTAATGTTTGCACAATACTATTTGGCGGAAAAAAGCACTCCGGTGGTACCTACCAACACGGTCTCCGGCAACCGGGTTGATACCTAATACCAGTGAAAAAGATCCCTCGGTAGATACCCCTACCTACACGACTCCCCACGATACCGCAGCCCCCATTTCCGTCGCAAAACAGTGGAAACAATGTGATCAGATTTGAAGGGTGTTCTGGAAAGAGAAATTACTGGGGTATAAGATTAATATCATACATCTCAAGGCGACTAGCACAATGTGATGCAGTGTATATCATCCTAACTAGTGCTATTTTGATAACAGTAACCATAAGGACAGGCTTATCACTTACTATCAGGTGAACGTCTCAACACTAGGTGGAATAAAAAAATACGACCGCACTTACGCCTAAAGGCAGATAAAAATAAAATAATCCTTCTGTAGCTAAAAATTTCTGACCAGTTATCCTCAAGTGGGGAATCTGTCTATCAATAAAATGAGATAGAGCTTTTTAGAATTTTAAAAGACTATGTAAAGGATTAGATTTAGTTAGCTAAGAAAAAGACTTAGTAAGTGTTGACTTCATGTGTTTAGTTGTCTACTCTCTTATGCCTACTTAAATTACAATAATGAAAAAGTTTAGCTCATATTTAATATTAAAAACAAAGGAGTGATAAAAGGTCTTCAAGGAAAGAGTGAAGTAATCTGTTATTTGGTTAACATGTTCAACTATTGTGGACCACATCACTTCTTAACACCAGTTGGGATCATAGTCTAGCACTAACAATCTCTAATAAAAAAAGATTATTAGTATGGCTGCTGGTATCCAGATGCTGGTGAGGTGAATTAATAAAGATTAGTTTATAACCAACACATTCCAATTTTCATGTTGAATTTAGCTTTCTAGATTCGTAATGATGTAAGAGCTGCTAGCCAATGAGACTTTTACAGCTTATCTGACACTGGGCTAGTGGACCTGGATCCACAGCCTGTTGAATTTAGCTTTCAAGATATAAATAGCTTTTAAACAATTAGTGGTTCCATTCCAACTATGTAATGTATGAGGTGAGGAAATTAATGTAAAGAGGTGAAACTTCAAAAATATTTTTTATTTTATAAATGTTTACACTTTGTAACATTTCAATTGCAATTGATATTAGTAATATTTTACACAGTAACAAATACCATTTCAGATCATACATTATTATTTAGCAAAATAAATAATAGTCTTTACCTTCAAGAAGATTCAGAGATTTAAGATTCTTTTCAAATTCACCATTAGTTAGATCAAGCTTAACACAAATGATTAATGGCAGTTTTGCTTCACTGAAATGAACTACAGGCAGCTTAACCTTTACTTTTCTTTGCTGTGGGCAGTACAATTCTATAACACAGCCTATTTTCTTTTTGTCAACATCACAAAAACCAATAACTTTATTAAGGTTTTTTAAACTGAGTGATCGGACAAATTTTCTGCCATTTTTACCTGCATTCCAAACCGTAAATTTATTCCAGTGTAATAAAACATTTCTTTCTAGTCTTTGTAATTGTATTAATTGAATAACTTTTCTGGGAATAGAAAATGTAGTAGCACATGCATGGTAAGTGTAGTTAACTAATTCCTTGTCTATCCTATGCAACATCCCACCTCTATCAATATGTGCATAAAAAAAAATTAAATCCTCTGGTGTACCTTTTCCTGTCTCATCAAAACCTCCAACATTTTCAAAAACAGATCTATGACAAAACCATGTTGGCATGAGAATAGTTGGACCATATGAGAGGTATATCTGATATTTTAGTTCTTTTGGGTTCAAATTGTTAGCCCAGTGAACTAATCTTGGTGTAGAATTTAAAGGAGTTCTGGTAATCTTACTTCCGACTAAAGTATTTATATTTGATTTTGCGTAATTCCACTGCAAAAGTATTCTATCTTTGTGCATTAAATCATCTATGTCTTGGAAACATAAAAATGTACCGGAACTTAATCTAACAGCACCATTTTTTGCCGCGCCCACACCTTTAGAAATTGTAGATCCAGTTATTATAAAATTAATTTGTCGGCTCTTAAAGAATTGTGCCCATATATCAAGAATTTCTTCCGTTCTGTCGTTGCTTCCATCATTATATACAACGATTTCTATTTCTATTAAAGTTTCAAATATAGATTGTCTTGCAATTGATTTCATACAGTTATTTATCCATTTTTCACCATTATGAATAGGAATTATCACAGAAATATCTATAGCCATAATTTAAGTACTTTTTTCTCATTTTAAAAAATGATAAACAATTACGTAAAGTCATTTTATAAGAAAACATTTGTAAACTATAAAAAATACATCGCTGCTGACATTATTTGACATTTCTTTTAAAAAAGTAAATAAAGGCAACTGATAAAAAAAATGTAAGTGCGCATGTTTATGGCCGGTCTAAGAACCATACATTTGTATAAACTTTTTTACTTTTTACACCTGTAAATTAGCGACACGAATTCCGCAAGCTGTCTTTCTTCAAAGTTTGGCAACATGATTAACGACAAGGATTTATCTGTCTCACATTGAAACTCGATACGAGAGAAAGGATCATCATTAATGACGGGCACCAAAGAGATTGTCCTTATTGAAGAAAATGATTTGGAGTTCAGAGTAGACTGTTAAAATAAGGAGAAAATGTATATGATAAAAAATAATACCATATATGTATGTATGATATGATTTTTTTTATTTACAACATCAATATTAAAAGATTGCGAACCTATTATTTTGCATAAAATTTCGAAATATTGATTTATTTTACAAAGTGAAAACTGTCAATGGAACATAAAAAACACGCGGCCACGAATGACCTTTAAACACAAGAGAATAATTTTAAAAATCTAAGATAAGACTTGAAGCGATAATATCTTAATTGTATGGCGAGAACTTCCGTTAGAGAAAAATATAGTGGGAAAGCCGACTTATTCTAAAAAAAATTTTCGCAAACTTGCAATTTCCGCCAACCACTTCTTTCACTTTTCCTTGTTTTAAGAGAATATAGAATTGGAGCCATAGAATATTGGAGAATATAGAATAATGAGCCGTTTAAGGCGAGAGTGGTATTCAGAGAGGTGGTCATATTTTCGAAGTCCGAAAATAAATGTTATATAATTGTTAGGGGCGTTCTAGCTTGTTAAGAATATCTTTATTCAAGTTAGTGTAACACACGTCTGCATAATCAATAATTGGTATAATTAAAGATTGCACAAGCATAATTTTCCTTTGTGGGTCAGAGAAAGTATTTTAGACGCTGTGAAGACGATAAAACTTTACCGCTTACTTCAATGATCTGTGTTCCAATTCAAAGAGAAATTTATTAGTAGACCAAGGTTTCTAATAAAGATAGAAAATGGAATTATATCGATGTTGTAATAAATGGGAGAAGAAGAACGTAGTATAATGTATTTTTTGTAAGATTCTTGAACTACCTGCAATTATTGCCTGGCATTTAAGAGTTAACCGATATACCAAAGCCATTTACCATAAATTTAAATAATAATTTTCGCTTTAAGTGTTTAATTCCGGTTTTCACTATTCGATTAATATGTAGGTCTGTAATCTTTTATGATTGGTATATTCTGTGCATATCTGTCAAATATTTTTGATTTTACTAAGTCTTGATGCTCATCCTTAAGTTTCATTGGTAATTAAGCACCACTAAAATGGGTATTAAAGAAGCTGCTATTTATTTGGATAATGGATTAAATACTTATTACGCGGGACAAAATGTGAATGGAAGAATAGAATATGTTTTTGATAACCCAAAAAAAGTTCGTGGTAAGTAAAATTATATACATTTAGTTATTGTCAATAATACATTACAGTATTATTTGAAGTTTGTGCTATGAATCATTGAGTATTTATAGCCGTGTTGTTATATGTCTATTGTCTAAGTTATTCAAGTAATTTTCTAGGTATTCATGTGAAATTTAAAGGAGAGGCTCATACTGAATGGTGTGAAAGCAAAGAAGAATCAAATGACGAAGGCAAGTCCGAAACAAGAGATACTATGCATACCGGAAACGAAGAATATTTTCAAATATCGTACTATGTACTTGGAAGCAATTCGGGTAAGATTATAATTTTTGATTTTGGTAAAAGTCACATGTAGGTTGGCTTTAAAGATTAATAAAATTTTATTATGTATAATATTTATTGTATAGATTTGTTTTAAAAAAAACTTTATCCATTGAACTACTTGTTTTTGTACATTGTGTACATTTATTGTCTAAAAAAAAAAATATATCAAAAACAAGTAAATGCTAAAAAATAATGATTCAGAATTAATTTCTATGACTACTAATTTTGTAATATTAAAAGTTTATCTAGGTTTACCACCAATTTTAACAATAAAATAGTAATATAAAAAAAATGCTAGGCTAAGAAACACATTTACTATCTCACATTTTGGTCACACTGTGGCTACACTCTATGGTAGAAATAGACACCTAGTTGATCTCTGGCAATAGGCCGACATCTACTGTTACCAAGTCAATATGAAAATTTAAGATATACCTATTGTATTTTCATGTTAAAATTTTGCAGATTTTACATGGTAATCAATTTGTATTAAATTATAGGAAATGAAATAGAAATACCTGCTGGCAAACAAGTTTATAACTTTACATGTGCATTGCCACCAGTACTACCATCATCTTTTGAAGGACCCCATGGTTATGTTAGGTATACTATAAAAGTAACCTTAGATCGTCCTTGGAAATTTGATCAAGAAACTAAGATGGCTTTCACTGTTATCAATGCTTTGGACCTTAATTTAAATCCTTCATATAAGGTGAGCATTGAATTTAACATAGATATTTATTTATTCACTATGTTTTCATTGAATAAACATGTTCCAAGAATTAGAACTTTAATGGACATGTGACAAATACCAATTCATTATTGACTAATATGGTGGTTAAATGGCTTTGATTCTTTTCTTTTGAAAGAATGCTCTTTGAGAGTCCCAACTGTGGGATATTAAGAGAGTTGTTTATTTATATGCTTATATAGCTGTGATGTTTTTTTATTTTAGGAACCAATACATATGCAAATGGAAAAAACATTTTGTTGTTTTTGTTGCACTTCACTTCCCTTGTCGGTGGATGTAAGAGCACCAGTTTCAGGATATTGTCCAGGGCAAGTGATTCCCATTCAAATAGATGTTGAAAACAAAAGCAATGTGGAACTAAATCTTGTTAAGATATATTTAAGAAAGGTAAACATGCTTTTAAATATATTTTGGTAGTGTGCATGAAGTGGAAATACCACAGTATTTAGGTCCATGATGAAGAGGCTAATCTGATAACATGGAGGTAATTGGTATGATTTTGTTCTACATTTAGATGTTGGATGGTCCTAATTAACTAGCTAATAGAGTCAAACACAGATTTGTGACTTAATTGTATCAAGTTAATTACTTAACAATTGATTCCTTTATTTCACAATTGTAGATTGTTACATACAGAGCAACCTCACCATCAACAACAACTAAAAAAACAAAGGACATTATTTTGACTATTCAAAAAGGACCAGTGCCGCCAGGTGGCACTAACAATTGGAGTTTAACGCTGGAGGTGCCACCGATGCCTCCATCAAACCTGGTTAATTGCAGCATTATTGATTTAGATTATGACCTAAAGGTAATATTGCAAAGTTTTAAGACTAATTCCTACAAGAATATCATTAAAAATTTTAGCTTTTAAAAAGTATGTAAACATTACTGTGTTCCAGTTTGGAGAGAAATTTAACTAACAATATTTCTGAGGTATGAAGACTTATCATCTTCTGTCATGATATAATGAGCACAATGTGGTGTTACATCTAATATCCTAAATAGTACTACATTGCTATGAGCAGTCAAATGATTTACTATCAAGTAAATGTCTGCTAATCTCCTCGCTTAAAGGAAATAAAAACATTACATATATATTTACTATGACATTTACACACTTTATATTTGGTAACTCTTTTAATTTGGCTGTATATTTAAGTTTTTGATATAATATAAAACTTTGATAATATCTCAGTTTAGAATATATCAATTAAACAAAACAATTGAAAAATCATCCATGAAGCATTATTAAATAATATTATGTGTAATAAATTATATTAACAAATTTACCTTAAATAAAACTGGTCACAAGTCAGCAGATGGTAATGATGATGGAACTTGGTCAACAGTTATTGATGTGTTTAATATAGCTTTTTTTATTCAATGAAGCAATGAAAGGAGTAGGATTTTCACCTAATGGTGATTAATTCACCTGCCCATTTCAAATTGGCGCTACTTGGGATAATATGCCTTAACGTCTTGTGATATGGTAAATCTCGCTACTCCATTAATTTTACTAGCTACAACGCCCTTTGAACTAGAATACGATAATGTTAGCACCATACTGTTTGGCGACAAAAATAGGAACGGAGGTAACACCTAAACAATCTTAGGCAACAGAGTCCTACCAGTAAAATGTATGATCTTTATGACTTTAACTAAATATCTCATTGCAGGCTGAATGTGAAGTGCCTTTTATGCATTTTAATATGAAAGATAAGAAGTATATAACAATTGGAACAGTTCCATTGCTCGGGATGGTGGGACAGAGTGCTCCTTCTGCTCCTTTGTCTCCAGAAGAATCAGAGAATCAGCCGGCTGTGCTGCCTGTGAGCCCTGGACAACCTGCACAACCTAATGTTAGTGTCGGCAATTTATTTATCGCTCCCCCACCGCCAGTGTCTCTATGACTGTTTTGACCACATTTAAATAGTTTTTTTTTTAAGTTTTTAATTGTTCGTTATAAGTATAACTAATTTTTCATTTCAGATATTTTTTGTTAAATATATATGGAGTAGTTATTATATTTGATGGCCATGTCTATGATTTTACAATTCTATTAATATATACATGTGTTTGATTATAAAACTTTATTTTTCTTTTTATTCATCAGCAATCAGGCGGCGGTGAAGCAGCGGCAGGCGGCTGGGTGCTCCCCGGATCGCCTGGACAAGCACCATATCAATCGCTGTACCCTACATTGTGTAAGGATACAAAATATACATATTAACAGAGACAGCAATGTGTCGTTTACATATCGAAAAAGTCCCCGCTAAATTTGATTGTCCGAAGAATTACAAACTGGTGACGAAACTGACATGTTGGAATATGACACTGTTTGGTGGGATAGATAAGGACTAATTTTTTTGTTAGAAAAGACCTCAAATACCAGAAGTATTTATGGCTGGCTGGGTTGTTTCAAATAAAAATCAAATATTTTTTTAAGCCAGGTATGGTACAACTGGTGTGGATGAATAGATCATAAAACGCCACACCATTCTGCCACTTATGACATGCAAATATTATAATAAATTTGAACCAAATTTATTTTTCTGTTGACGTTATTAAAGCATCACGACATTAGTTGCAATTGCATAAATAATCTATGGTGATCAAGTCTCATTGGTGGTGACCGTCTAAGTATTTACCATCGCAACTCCTGTCTCTGCCGTCAGACAGCAGTGTACAAACTGTGTCTCGGTTTGAAGGGCGTTGTAGCTAGTCTAATTAGGTATCGAAATGTAGGACTTTACGTCTAAAGGCGACGAGCACAATGTGGCGCTGTGTATATCACCCTAGCTAGTGCGTTTTTGTTATGGGCGAGTGTATTTTAAGATCAGAGGGATGTCCTGCTGATTTCGTTTAGAATAAAAATAAAAACAATATTAGTCTTTAATTACTAAACGTTATATTTATATTGTCTTTATAGCTCAGCCAGTGTACAAGGAGTCTCCGTACGCCGCGCGCACCATACAGGACCGCGGCGACAGCAGCCACGTGACAATAGCGGGCCCGTCTAACTTCGCGCCCTACTACCCGACGTACGCGGCCGTTCAGCCGCCGCCGTTACCGCAGTAATTTCTCATTAAATAAAACGCATATCAAACGGCCAACTTCCACTTACGGAGAGACAAGAAAGAAAGTATCTTGTATTTCATAATGTTTCAATCAGTAGCACGGTAGCATAAATAACTTCCGCGGAGTAATGGCTAACTACTTGCCTTGTAACATGGAAATCCTTGTTTCAATTTCACCACCATATATTTTTTTATTCATTCAACGGAGCGATAACCTGATGGTAAGCGATACGTTCATAACAACATGGTGTATGATAGGATTATATACACAATACCAAATTGAGCTCGTCGCCATGAAATATTACTCAAGTCTCGTGACACAAGTAATTTCAATAGCTACAATGCTCTTCAATCTGGAACACAATGTTTGCACACTACTGTTTGGCGACAGGAATAGAAACTGCAATAGTACTAGACAGGTGGGTCTTCAGTAACTGAGACCTACCATCAGTAAATATGTTTGCTTGGCTAGGTTCCTCTCATTGTAAATCTGTCACCATAACAGCGTTGCTCTATTCCGGTTGACAATATACGAGATCTAGAGTATTATAAATGACCACGTTTCATCATCCATGGCCTTATTGTCACCTGACAACACATGAAATTAATGTCGGGCATTGGCCTATTTGTAATGAGAAAAAACTACAAAATAATTCTTTAATTATTACGTATTTTGCAAAACCTCCTCTTACGGTAACGGTGCTTTGCTTTGGCTTTTACTATTTTTCTTTTGAGTATATATACTCTAATAAAAAAAATACATATAATTTAAAAAATTAAAAAAAAATGATTAAAATGTAAACTGATAGTTTAAAGCTTTTTATGCTATTTATTTGCTTTTAAATGAAACTAAATTAATTGTGTCTCTGGCGCAGTGGTTAACGCTTGTCTAGTACTGCGGAGGTCCTTAGTTTGATTCCGTAGCTCCGTCATCATAAACAATTCAAATATGTAGTTGGTAATGATATCGATACCACTGGGCTCAAAATGCGTTACCACCAAAACGTTTTTAATTCAACAAAAAATCCAAAGTTAAAAAATCTTACTTTTATAGTTTATAATAAAATGACATGAGGCAGCATTTCTTAAAATTCAGTTAGACTCGTTGCTAAAGTATTCTTTTTTGGTTTAATTTATACGATCCAAAAATTTTATAAAAATCGTATCAAACGACACGTAGGTGTTTTCACAAAAAAAGGCATTTTCGCAACAATGGCGCTTACGGCCTTTGAACTCTCAGAAGTACCGATGTATATAGTTTTGTATGAAAATTTGCTGAATTGATATTTTAAGCATACCATGTAGTTAGGGTTATCTCCCCATATAAATCTAATATTTTAGGTAATACGTTACTATTGCATATATTTTGTAATCTCATTGAAAGTATAGTAATGCGATGTGATTTATTTGCATTCAGTGCGTAGTTAACCCTTTGCATGGTAACACGAAGGTCGCGGCTTCAATTCCGGGGCTATGTATTTAGTTGGTGGCAGGTTTATTTATTTATTTTGTGACTGGCTAGGTCTTCCATTACGGCCTCATTTAATTGAAAAAATAACAGAACTTTTTATTTGTTTAAACAGTCAGAAATGTATAGGAGAGAATTTCTATCTCGCTCATATACAATGTAAGGTTATATTGAAATTCTGAATTTTTCACGTTTGTTCAATCAGATGGGTTAATGGAGTTGTCACAACTCAATTAGATAAGTTTTAATGCGTAAGTACACATACGTCTCGCAAAGGTTCGGGTTCGATCCCCACTGAGCCTGAGCTTCTGGTGAAGGAATACATCGTAAGGTAACTGATATACTCCAATGCCACCAGTTTTCGGAAGCGCGGTGGATAAATGTCCTTATCTCTCTCTTTTTGAAAGAAGGCCGCTAATCCCAGTGGTGGGAACATTAAGGCAGCTGTTTAATATAAAAAGACTTTCAGTGTTAACATATTTAGCATCAGTAGTGTTACGTTTATAAACTTATGACTTCAATGCAGTAACACTCGCATATAAGTGACTTATTTTGCATTTTTTCGGAAAATATGTTATTATTTACTACCATTAAGCATTCTGTATAGATTTATAACTGTGCAAAAAGTACTAATAATTTATTCATCTAATTTTATTATTGTTATTGGGGTGTTAATTATATAATCATCGTTTGCTTGATCTGTAATAAATATATTGTGGTTCTAATGTTTCTAGCCCGACTTTATATAAAATATACATTGTGATCCTGAGGGGGCACGCTGTGGCAATGCTTTATGCATTAGCCTTCCTACTAGCATCCAGCGGCTTCAAGTGATCTTCACTAGATTGTCTTTCTTCTGGGGGCTCCCAATGTCTATTGCTGGCGTCAGCCGATTGCCTTACTAATTTTTCATGCGACTTAAATAGGTCACCTTAGATCTACAGAACTCCTCATGTTTGATTTAACGACGCGGGGAGTTTTTTTAAGATATTAAAATTGTTTAAGAAATTCAATGATGTAGGTGCTATCGCGACTTCTCACTAATGTATTGTATTCAAATGGTCGATCGTATGGATTCGTTGTATTTGGCTCGTCTAGTCGCATTTAAACTAAAATATTTTTGACTTATCTTGAGCTTTACCTAATAAACCCGAAGCTCTAGGCCATTACCTTCTCAGTATTTACGGAATCTCAGATTCAAACAAAAATGTTATTTGTTGTGAAATTTACAACGGCCAATTTGTTTAAATAAGATGCTTGTACGCGCGTAAATGTACATTTTTTTATATAACTATTTTATATTTCTATTAACCAATATATACGACATTATAATAAAAAGATGTGATTTTTTTTCTCTCTCCACTTAAATGTATTATCTATAAAAATTATGTACAGTACAGATACAATATACTCTAATAATTTTAATAGGTACCAATACCCAAAACCACACCTATAAACAATCATATAGGTGTAGTTTTGGGGCCCCGAACTGTAGGAACATTAAGTGGACCGTGTATGCTATCCATCATCAGCCGATAAACGGCCACTGCTACAGCAGTATACTTCACCAGTTTTGAGTTTATAATAAGTTGATGAACAGTCCCGCACCCTTTGAATGGCCATTGTTTGATGATTTCATTTTCACCTACCTGTACGGTGCGATAGGTTAGAATAAAAAAAAGAATTGGCGAAACTATTTCCTTTTAATGTCAAAACAAAATGAATGATGGTACAATTCTACGGTATGAGTGAATACAGATTCCCGATCCCTTGAACAAATTTAGATGACAGTTGAAGAAACACCGTTATGAGGATCTGATAAAGTATCCAGTTACGTGTAGTGTAGTAGTATAGCTATAAGAAAACTTTTATTGAACCGACATTTGTTAAATGAAACCAACAATTTCCAAGGTAACGTCGCTCGAATGAATTTCTATCCCTGTATTAGTTAAAGGGTCCTGCATCGCGCGTCGGATGTGAGTACGTGTGCTCCGCGGCGTAGCAACAGGTATCCGTTAGCCGGTGGGTTGCGACGCGGGTTCAGGAGTTTCGGAGCAGCTTCGATTCCTCGTGACCGCACGTCGTGCGTAGGTCGAGGCGAGTCGCGCTTCGCTCTCCCGTCAGTGGCACGTCCGCTTCCACCGCGGAGTGAGGTCTAATGCGGTACGCTCCGTCCCTATTCAGTACTGACTGCAACGCGCGCGGAAACCTCCCTGATACGAGGAATCTTGTGATAAAAGCCCGTCCGGCTGCGAGGGGCAATCGGGCGCAGTGGACTCCTGACTGAAGTCCGGCTGGGAGGCGCCCTGAGACAGCGAGAGCGGCGGCTGCTGCGAGAGCGGCTCCTGGGAAAGGCGCGGAGGGCGGCGCTTGGTGCGCGGAGTCGCGCGCTGTGGGAACGCTGCCTGCGGCACGCCCGCATGCGGCGACACCCTGGCGCCGACGTACGCCAGCGGGTCGCGCGGGGGCCGGGCGCGGTCGTATATGGAGCCCGGTACCATCGCCTCGCGCGCATCAAACATTGAAGTGGACATGAAGTGCGAGCCAGGGTTTTGCGCGTTCACAAGTTTTTTCGGTTTAGCAAATTGAATAGCCGATTCCTTTAGGTTGGAAAGCGGACCTTCGGTCAGCACACGACGCTCCTTGTAAAAAGCAAGCAGATGATTCCAGAGTGGTTGCTTGCTCAAAACCTTCGGGTTCCCCACCACGATGAGGCCGTATTTCGCTCGAGTCAGCGCAACGTTCAAGCGCCTAGGATCGCTTAAGAAACCTATGCCCTGATGCTCGTTAGAACGAACACAGGACATGATAATTATATCTTTTTCCCGTCCCTGGAACGCGTCGACGCTGGCGACTTCAATCTCTTGATATAGCTTAGCGTGCAAGCTCCCCTGGTACTGCATGTGTTGAACGAGATAAGATCGTTGTCCCTCATAGGGAGTGATAATACCAATTTGTTCAGGACGAACGCCGGCTTTAAGGAAACGCGTCGTCAGCTTTTCCACATTGGCGGCCTCAGTGCGATTTAAGTATGACGTGCCGGATCCGGCGATCTCCTCTTGTCCCTGAGTCACGTAGAAAAACATCGGGCGGTCGGGACGTGGCCAAGGGAAATCTATTTTATGCAAACGTCTATCTTCAGCACTCACGCCGTTTTGGAGTGATCCCTCGTAGAAAAAGTCAGATGGGAAACGTGACAGTTCAGGATGCATACGGTATTGTACTTCGAGGCGAAAAGGTCTTATTCCGAGTACAACTAGACGCTCGAAGAGACTCTGACTAAGGCCAGCTTTTGCGGCCTTTTTGCACATTACTACCGGGCCCAATTGGCAGTGGTCTCCAACTAAAATGAGCTGACGGGCGCCGAGGACAACTGGAACCATGCATTCGGGTTCTGTAGATTGCATGCCTTCATCGATTAGGATGGACTGGAAGCGCATTCGTGCGACTCTCGGGTCCCCTGCGCCAACACAGGTAGTGCAGACTACGTCAGCCGCATCTAGCAGACGACGTTCGGCGGCGCGACGCAGCGCCCGGTACCTCCTTTCATCTGCTGCCGACAATTCACCAGCTTCTTCCTTCAATCTTGTCAACTTCCTCAATTCAGAATCTGCTGAGCCCAGAGCGCGCGCCTGTTCGTGTAACGCAAGGAATGACACTGTAGACTCCATGGCTTCGCGTGACTTTGCGCATAACCGGACCACTTTCAGACCTGTTTTATGTATTTTTTCAGTCAATTGATCAACAGCAGTATTAGAAGGTGCACAGACTAGCACCGGCCCGCCGCTTTGCCTGACGAGCTGATAAACAATCGTAGCTGAAGTGACTGTTTTACCTGTTCCCGGGGGACCTTGAATTAGAGATAAAGGGCGCTGGAGCGCGTGTTTTACAGCGTATACCTGTAATGCAAAAAATCTTATCTATAGATATTATATTAAATTTTGGAAGAGTAAGTAATTTTCAGGAGTGGAGGGATATGAATATTTCTGCTTTACCTGGGAGCGATTGAGGTCAGGTAAATTTGGTGCACTAAAGTGTTTAGGTAAATGCACACGGAATAACACTTCCTCTACTTCATGGCCAAGAAGGCGGCGATAAATGTATCCAGACACTGAAGAATCGTCCACAGCAAACTTACGAAGAGCTAACTGCATCCTAAAATATGAGAAATATCACAAACACTTGTAATCGATCAACTAATGGTTACTTTCAGAAACTTATCCTGCAGACATAAAGGAAAAAAAGATAGGCCTAGAGTCAAAAAATAATCAGTACTATAGTATTGATTGGCATCAGCAGAGGGCATTTTGTGGCTGATGATGATATTTCATCTAAGTTAATATTTCAGCGTGTAATTTTTAGTTAAATTTGATTTTTAGATTTAACTTGGTAGAGGTTTAATCATTTAAATATAAGCAGCTACATTATATTTTTAAAATAATTTGTAACAATATTTATACTTTAACTTCAAATACTTTAATATTATATACAGTAATAATAGACAACAAAATAAAAATAACTACTAATAGAATCTCACTACCAACCCTTTATGACTTGAGTAATTAAGTAGAACAATACCCATACCGGTCAAACGAGGTACTTTTCCAAATGAAGTCCACTACAAAGTTAGAGGTGCATTCGAGAGGTGCTCCAGCTCCACTTTTTAATTCAAGCCCAACATCATCACCATAGTTGTCAGGCACTTTGATAACATGACCCACACCAGACCATGTCTTGTGAAGCTCTCCTACATATCTGGAACAATTAAAAATATTTATATTAAATGTTAAATCATATAAGAAATCTACTGAAAACAATAAAATTTTATTGTTTAAAGATTTTTATTCTAAGAAGAGAGGAGCAGTATGTTTTATCATATCCACTAATGTACATCCACTGCTAGGTATAGGTCTCTTTTTTTGTTTATCCACAACAGTCCTACACTGTTTCATGGTAAGATCGTTACCTCGGGTAAATGTCTATTCATAAGAATATTATGAAAGTTAGATTGGTATATTCTGCATTATGCTAGGCTCCACTCCTTGAGACCATAGGAGTCCTTTCACCCCAGTGATATTACTTAGCACAACACCCTTCATACTGTACTGTGTAAGTAATAGTTGCACACTGCAGCTTTGATTATCTGAAAGATTGTACATACATACATATTAGCTCTTTACATATGAAATTAGCGTTTTGTCGTACTGACCACTTTGATCTGAAATATCTCCTCTTTGGTTAAGAATTCCAAATTCAAATTTATAAATTCATTTAGCTGGTACATTTGAGTTTTAAAAACAGTCATTCATTATTTTTTTCTTTGGCGTCCATTATTACTGCACAATGGAAAACATGAAATATCGGTATATTTACGAGTACGAGTTCTACCGTGGCACCAGTGCTGCAGAAACAGCTCGAACGATTAATGTGTACAGCGCTGGTGTCGCAAAAGAAAGTACGGTACGTTTTTGGTTTTAACGTTTACGTTCTGGAAATTTCGATTTTCAGAACTAACCCCGTGGACGGCCGGAGACCAAAGTGGAAAATGAAAAATTAAAGGCTGTTATGGAAGCGGATCCATCACAAAGCACTTCAGAGACAGCTGCAGGCTTCAGGGTAATTGACAAAACTGTATTAATCCACTGGAAGCATATCATAAAAGTAAAAAAACTTGAACGATGGGTATCTCATGAATTGAGTGAATCGAACTTATAAACAGGCGTCCACTGCTGCTGCTGTTTTACTTTGCTCAACCGACACAATAATGAAGGGATTTTAAATTGAATCATTACTTGCGATGAAAAGTGAATAATGTACGGTAATCGGAAGCGCTCGTCGCAATGGCTGAACCCTGGAGGCCTAGCCAAATCCTGCCCTAAACGAAAATTGACACAGAAAAAGTTACTTGTGTTTGATGGACTAGCGCCGGTGTCGTTCACTACAGCTTTCTAAAATCTGGCCAAACGATTACGGCAGATATCTATTGTCAGCATCTGCAAACCATGAAGGAAGAACTAGCTGCTAAACAACCGAGATAGGTCTGTCGCTCTAGGCCACTGCTGCTTCACGACAACGCAAGACCACACACTGCACAACAAACAACCACTAAGCTAGATGAGCTACAATTGGAATGTCTGCGACATCCACCGTAATCCCCGGACCTTGCCCCAACAGATTAGATTACCATTCTTTCCAGAATTTGAACAACTTCTTAAAAGGAAAAAAATTGAATTCCGATGCGGCAGTCCAAACCGCCTTCAAAGAGTTCATTGATTCTCGCCCCCATGTTTTTTTTTAGTAAAGGGATCAATGAACTACCTATGAGATGGCAAAAGTGCATAAATATAACAACGGTGCATACTTTGGTTAATTAAATATATTTTACAAAAGAAAAATTGACTTTATATTCCTCCTGTACAAAACGCCAATTTCATATGTAAGGACCTTATACATCACGCCTCGTTCACAGTGGGATAAGCAGACCACCTCTCTCCACTTGCTACGATCCTAGCACACCTGTCTCGCTTCCTCCACTTTCATGAGCGTTTTCATGCATACTTGTTGGTTGCGAGTACTTTTGACCCGGCCTTTCTTTAGGACATCTCCTATTTGATCGAGATATGTCCGCCTGGATCGACCTGCACCGATTTTTTCAATCATTCTTACCTTGTATACCTCTTTCGTTAATCTTCTTTCATCCATTCGAATTCGGCATAATTGATGTTATTAAATGGTATAAACATTTTACATTATCATCCATTCTTTCAATATGGCCGAACCATCTAAGCATCCCTGTCTCTATCTTTGTCACTACATCTTCAACCACGCCGCACCGCTCCCTTATCACACCGTTTCTCAGATTCACATCACTTTGTCCATCAGATTTACTCCAGTTATACTTTTCAAGCTTCTCATCTCCACAGCATTAATCCCTACTTTCATGTTTCTTCCGCCATACCCAACATTCACTACCACACATCAGTGTGGGGATCAACACGCCTCTATGCACAACCAATCGTGCCCTTTGTGATACGTTCCGGCTATTCATAAAGTTATGAAGTGCCCCATTCACTTGATTCCCTTTCAAAACTCTTCTTTCAATATCACTATCACGCCATTTCTCGTAAACTGTGAACCCAGATATACAAATTCTTTCACTTGTTCCACTTTTTGTTACTCAATCATAATGTCACTGTTTGTCATACATTCTTCTTTTTCAAAAACCATTACTTTCGTCTTGCTTACATTCACTTTCATTGTCTTGCTTGTTATGCACTATGCACCCTCTCTAGTGATGATAATAAAACTTGATCATCGGCGTATAGGAGGCATTGGACGGTCAACTCATTCATTCTTAGTCCATACTCACTACCTTTCAAATCTTTCAAGCAATTATCTATAAATTGGTTAAACAGCCACGGCGAGGCCATACATTCCTGTCTAACACCCTTCTGGATGCTAAACTAGATTGAGTAAGCCCCATTTATCCTGACACAAGCACTTGAACCGTCGTAAAGTGATTTCAGTACTAGTATCACCGTGCTATTTACCCCATAAACAGACATTATGGACCACAATTCATTCCTCATCACTCTGTCATAGGCCTTTCCCAAATCCACGAAAACGCAATAGACCATTTGGCTATGTGCCAAACATTTTTCAGCTATGCTACGTAAGGAAAAGACCTGGTCCATGCATCCCATTCCTCTCCTAAATCTTGCTTGTACATCCCTAATCTTCTCTTCAGTTTCATTCATCACTCTTTTAATCGGTATCTTTGCATACAGTTTGCCGACGACGCTGAATAAGCCAATGCCACGGTATTTTTTACAGCCTTGCTGTGACCCTTTTCCTTTCTACGAGGAGGAATCAACAAATAGTGAGAACGACATATATATTCCTTGGTAAGAAAAAAAAAATAAATACTGTGATAGCTCAGGTACATATTTGTAATACTAATAAAGAAAAAAATTTTAGATTTTCTTTTTTTTTCTTCTGAATGTAGTTATTTGTTAGCTTCGTGTCGGAACGTGTTCTCGGAAATAGAGAAAAATGAAGTGCGAGCCGTTGTTAAATAACTCTGTTTAAAAAAGTTATCGACGCAAAAGATTCAATTGCGATTTGGAGGCAACATTAGGAGCCTGCTCCACCGTATTCTACTGTCACAAGGTGGGCTTCTCAATTTTGAGTAGGGAGAACGAGCACGGAAGATGAACATCGTTGTGGCCGTCCATCGACCTCAGTCACCCAAGAAAATGTTGCGAAAGGCGTGAAAATTGTATTGAGCGATCGAAGAGTCACCATCCGATACTTAATTCAAGAAACGGGCATTTCATATGGAAGTATTCAATCCATATTGAAACAGTCTTTGAATATGAGAAAAGTCTCCGCAAGATGGGTACCGAGAATGTTAATCGACACTCGGAAATAAAATCGTCTTGACATTTCGAAGATATTGTTGGACAAGTTTCAAGAAGATTATGAAAACTTTTGGTTTTGTTTCGTAACATGGATCTATCATTTTGATCCCGAGACAAAACAGCAATCTTCGCAATGGAAACGGCCATCATCATCGACCCCGAAGAAGTTTCGTGCCGTGGCATCGGCAGGCAAGGTTGTGGAATCAAATTTTGAGACTCGGAAGGAATATTGTTGATTGATTACCTGGAGCGTGGAACCACTATTACAGGCCAATATTATGCAGCTTTAATTTCCAAGTTGAGGAATGCCATCAAAGAGAAAAGGAGAGGGAAAACTTCGAAGGGGCGTGCTGTTTCATCACGACAACGCACCCGCGCACAAGGTCGGCAGTTGCGATGGCTGCCATTCAGGAAGCTGGCTTCGAATTGGTTGACCACCCCCCTTATTCACCAGATCTGGCGCCTAGCGATTTTTATCTGTTCCCCAAATTGAAAGAATACTTAAGGGGAAACAGATACAAAGACAATAACGAGGTGATGGATGCCGAGGAGAGCTTTTTGCAGGACCAAGACAAAAGTTTTTTTGAGAGGGATTGAAGCCTTGGACTTGGTGTGTAGAGAAACTCGGAGACTAAGTACAAAAATAAATTATAAAGTTATCAATAGTCAATATATTCTATCTCATTATCACAATTTTTTGATCCTTTCTTGTATAACAGAATGATTACGGTTTTGCACCAGTCATCTGGCACTATGCCACTCCTCTAACAAAGATTGAAAAAGCAGTACAGCTGACTAGCTACCACACCCTGTCCAGCTATCAGCATCTCGACCGTATTCTTAGCATATTGCAACCTTACCCAACTTCATACTATTCACTGCATTTGAAATCTTTCATACTAATATTACTTTCATCTCCATTCTTAGTTTGGCACCGAATTTGGTTTTGGCACTTGCATATCCTATTTCTCGAATAAACTTTCAAAATATTCCTTCCACCACTTTAGAATACATTCTGCACCTGCCACAAAATTTCCATCCTGGTTCCCTGATTTTGCCAAGTGAGCTTGCATTATTAACTCTGGCTATTCTTATGGACTTCCAGAAGAATTTAATGTTAGTCCGGAATTCATCAGACAACCTTCTTTCAAATTCATCTCTATCATTCATTTTATTTCTTTCCACCATATTCTTGCATTTATGTTGCGTTCTTAAATTTTTTATACTCATTCTTCGCATTTTATACATCTTCTTTCATTGGCTTGTCCATTCTTTGATTGACCTTTGCTGCCAACCAATGCTGCTATGCATTCCTGTTTTCAGACACCGGCTTCTGCACTTACAGTTTCTAACATACCTCCTTTTCTTCTCTTACTCACACCACAGATATCACTGGCCACTTCTACAACTATAACCTTGAATGACTTCAACCTCACATTCCTTCTAATCTGCCAAACTTATCAATCAATTTACTCTTATACTTCTCTCTCACTTCATTATCTTGCAAAACCTCGACTTTCACTCTTTCTAGTACACTAATCGGTTCCCGAATACGAAGCCGCTAACACCTAAAGATACCCCTTATTTGTACATCTCCAGGAAGTGATCAGTGTTGATGGCAGTGCCGCGGTATACCTTAGTGTCTAGCACTTTTTTTCTCAATCTCTTATCAACCATTAAAAAATCAATCATACTTTCCTGATTTCCTACATTTCTTCTGTACATCTGAATCTTTTTGTGGTCAAACAGTGTGTTTGTTACCACAAGATTCCACTCCAAGCAGACCTCAAGCAGGCTCCTGTCCATTTTCTTTCACTCTTTCATCACCGAGTTTCCCTAACACAGTTTCATATTCATCACGCTGTACTCCAACCCATCCGTTAAAATCTCCAAGCGTTATAATTCTTTTGTTATGTTTACATTCAATTAGAACATCTTTTAAACTATGCCAAAATCATCCCTTTCGGTTTGGGCTCTCGAGGACTGGTTCCATCTCACATCTTGTGGAGCATACATCCCAAGAATGAAGATTTAGGTAAGGCCAACCTTCAACCTCACCCAGATGAGTTGAGAACTCATACAATCAAAGTCCATCACACATTCGTTCATTCTAGCAGAAAGCAGCACACCAACTCATTGATAGCCTTTGCTGGTTGCAGGGACTCCTGACCAGTAAGCTGTGTTAGATCCCTGTGTGGTGGTGTCGTATCCTTTTAGCTTGGTCTCATTCATACACAGAACATCAATTCTTTTTTCCTTCATCATCTCTCATACTTCATAAATTTTATCTTTCCTGCCTCCTCTGACATTCAAGGTAGCAAAGTGGCTATCAGCAGCCCACATTTCGCTCTCACGGAAAACGAGATGTGACAGGTTGCGAACCTCGTCGCCTCGCAATTTTGGCATGAAATAGTATATTCCTCCATTGCGCTTTCACTAAAAGAATGTAACTAAATTAAATGAAAAAAAAAAATACCTCAACCGAAGTTCATCTCCATGCATCAGTTTCATGTCACTATCAGTTTTTGCAAGAGTGAAGTAAGCAATAGTTTTTTTGTTTAGCCCCACATCCCAACGCACTTCAATTCCCTCTTGGGTTTGGGATTCTTTAAGTCTTTTGTCATAGTCGGCCTCTAATTTCACAAGTGGACCGAAAATGTTTTGGTATTGGTATCCATCTTCATATCTAAAAAAATAATAGTTTTTTTTTTAATATTTAAAGAGTATAATTATTTAAATTTAATGTTATAAGCTAAGTATATTTTCTTTACCGTAACAAAACCTGATGAGGTTCTTCATCCACACCAGGTTTTTCTAAATCTTGAAAAGTAGCATCAACGTTATCGCGCCACAGTTCTTCTAGGCGACCTATTTGCTGTGGAGTCACCTATAAAAATATATATTTAACATTAATTCAAGTTAATAAAGAAAGGGTCCTGTACTCATTGGACCTAAGCCAACCTCACCTGCTCGTGGTACACCTTGCTAATCAACAAACTAGGCTCGGGCTCCCACTAACTTGCTTTGGTCCAGCATGGCGAGAAATGCTTCAAATCGCCCTATTGGAACCTCTACAAACGTCGACCCCTGGTGCAGTGGTACCAGAAGCCATGCTGACTGCTGAAGGTCGCAGGAAGCAGCTGGATGAGTTCAATGTGGAGGTCTTTTGGAGAGGCCTATATCCAGCAGTGGATGTCTATCATATGATGACTCAAGGAATACTCATGAGTCGTTATAAATATACACAGTATAATACATATAATATTAGTATCACTAGTGGTGGGTACCACCACAGCTCTTATTTCTGCTGCCAAAGAAAATTGTGCAAACATTACTGTGTTCTGGTTTGAAAGATGCTGTAGCTAGTGAAATTTGTGGGGTAATGAGATTTATGATCTTGTCTCAAGGCAATAAACAAAATGTGGTACAGTCTGCATTGTTATTAGTGGCATCAAATTATTATGGACACAAGTATCAATATCAATTGAATGTTTTGCTTTGTTATAGGTTTTTTTTTTTAAAATATAAAAAATATCAATATGGATACAATCAAATCATTTTTAATATTATTATTATTAGAAAAAAAATTTAGAATATTGAATTTTTAACTTACTTGACGGGCTCTCATTTGTTCAGTTTCTGATGGTACTTTTACTAGCCATGATAAGAATGCACGGTCAGCTAAAAAGAAATTAAGAATATAAGTGTAAAAAAATTTCTGTTATGAATATATATATAAAAAAAATTAAAATACATGTAAATTTCCAATTGATGTGGAGATTTTTAGGGGCAGGCGGCATATGTTCAGCAGTGGACATCTATCAGCTGATGATATATATTGTATATAATAAATTATCTTACAAATCAATGGTTTCCATTGTTCCTGATCCCAATTCATGTCTTTTAAAGAACTTTGTGCTGCACATGGTTGGCTGAAAACAATTGTTTTAATTAGTTTTTTTAAAAAAATAAAAAATTCTAATGAAAGAGAATAACATAAAACTGGAACTTTCAAAGGAGAAAATAGTGTTCAAGACTAGTTTACTTACCGACAAAGTAACACTACAACAGAATCAGCTTTGGCTGGTATAAAGCCAAGAACAAAAACATTCCGGGCTCCACAAGAGTAACACTCTAGCAATGTTTCACCAAGAGGTCCATCTCTATGTAAAGCTGCTTCCTTATGTTTGGCCCTCACTAAATGGTTAATAATATGTGAACCTGATGTATTCCCACGCCCATTACAGAACCTGGAATGTGTTTATGTTTAAACAACAATTATAATTACTCTTTATGTTAAACTGTTATTTTTATGTTATGCATTATATGGTGCAAAGATAAATACATTAATTATATCATCTTTGCACCACCATATGCTTATCATTTTGAGACAGTAATACTTATAAAACTATTACAATCCTTAACAAATATTTATGTTATGATTTATAAAATATAGAGATAATATGAAACAAAATATATTGTCATGCTTAACGTTAAATATTCAGTATCCCCTATAGTTCAGTTGATCTGAAGTGATGTTAGCAGACAGTGTCAATTTGTTGTTATTGAAAAGATATACAAAACATTTTATCGTGAATAGTACAGAAAGTTTGACATGGCATCATGTCATCAAAAAAATATTTATTAAATCGAAAGTATACAGCATACTTACCACTTGTTACATATGTTACACATGACAACAGTAGCGGGGTCGTGAATGCCGCAGTATTTACATGCGTGTTCAGGCAGTTCCTTACTCCCATACAATGCTTCATCCTCTTCTTCAAATTGCAATTCTGCTATGGCGTTTGCAACGCAATTAACTTTAGAACTTAAATCAGGACGTCCTATTCCATTCACCTTTATAGCACAAAATATAGGTTTGAATTTAAACATCATAAGCAAACGTTGTTGTTAGAGAAGGTTATGAAGATTACAAGAACACTGACAATTTACCTGATTAGAAGAGCTTAGCCCATGATCGTGCTGTGATGCTTGGGTTTGACTTTGAGATGGTAAGGTAAAATCAGTGAATTCAAATTCTGACCCTTGGGTATCAGCACCAATGAGATCGGCTTCCTCGGTGTCCAAAAACGTTAGAGTTTGAGAACTCGGTCCGTATGCGTCGACGCTCATATTGATAATAAATGTTAAGAAAGATGAAATGAATAAAAATGTCTCAAAAAGAAATATGATGCACAGTACAACGAATATCCCATAACAACTACGTTAACAGTCAAACGTGTTGCAAAGGATGATGTTGATGATCAAGAAATTTCGCCATATTAGAACTAATTTAACACATGGCTTGTTTCCGTCTACAATCTTGACTGTGATTGGTTATTTAAAACGGAAAGAATTAAAAGCACCAATTATATTTCAAATATGATTTTACAACCAATAACATAAAATGATGACGAAGAACCATAGAGAACTTTTTATATTATTATTAGAAATGCTTCAAACCAAAGATGGTACAGCCATTGAAATATTAATAACGTAAAAAATTTTATTAAAAAAACTTTTATAAACACTGTATTCATTAATATATGACGTAACAGTAATGTTTTTCAAATAATTTAAATTTGTAATAAATATAAAAAACAATAAACTTTTTTACTTATAGCATTTGTAGTTGTAAGGTAAGCAGCGTATAAAAATTTTTTTAATGTTCAATTTAAAGATGTTGTACTGTTCCTTTGCAAAAGTATCGATTCTTTTGGTAAAAACATGGATGAGAGCCAAGATAAGCAAAAGTAGAGAGTACCATAGTCATTTTCATCATCTGCTATTGTCGTCGCTGTTAATGACAGCTTTTTTTATGTATTATCATTATATTTAATTGTTCATTTTGTTGCTTAGCATAAATACATTGTAGATTTTATTCAAATGGGGTTTATATATTTGAGACATAAAAGCTTCAAAAAACATTTTATCAAATTATATATTGTTTTACTATTTTATTTTGTATGGGACCTTTTTTTAAGTAAAAATTTAAGTAATTCTTTATTAGATTAGATCCCTATCCGTGTTAATTTCATCAAAATATGCCAGCTTTTTTGGAGTTTATCTGAAACGTGCAGAGGTACAGACAGACAGTTTTTGCTTTAATATTGCGCAAACTTTACAATAAAGAGCATTTATTTTCAATGTTCTAGGCATAAATAAATAAGTAAAATGTTATTTGTATAGATAAACATTATTTTTAAGTAATTGAGGTGTATCCAATTTTTAAAATAGTAAGCAGTGCAGCAGTGTAACAAAATTGAGTGATCAAAATATATTGACCTTTTTTATTAATTTCTTTTTGAGATATTTTTTCGAATAACATTAAAAAAATCTTTATAAATAAAAACGTAACCAATAGAATCGAATTATGGAACGGTAAAGAGGTCATTTGGAAGTTTGTAATTAGATTAATGATAAAGTCATTTTAGAGTACTTACAAGAGTAATCAACAGTAAAATTTTATTGAAACCTATAGGTGTATAGGTTTCAATCAATCAATCATCAGCTGATAGACGTCCACTGATGGAAATAGGCCTCTCCCAAAGATTTCCACATCGATCGGTATTACGCTGCCCATATCCTGCGGCTTCCCGCGATCTTACAGTCAGCTTGGCCTCCTGTACCGCCGGGCACCACGGGCCGTCATTTGTAGGGGTTCATATGAGAGGATTTGGGTCATTTCCTACCACGCTGGCCGAATGCGGGTTAGAGGACGCCAGTGCCTCGTTTGTTGAATAGCAATATGAACCACGAGCAGGTGAGGTTAGCTTGGTTCCCGTGAGTTATTGTGCGGGCCCTTTGCTATTAATTTGCAAAATCAAAATAACAGATTTTACTTAATTCGTGATTATTTACATAACACTTGAATCAAAAATCCTATCATATTTTTTTTTTATTTTGTCACTCAGTTTCTCCTGAGGAATTCTTAAAATGGCTGGACCAATTTTTTACTATACCTAAATAAAATTTTTATTAAAAGAAAATAATTAGGGCTCCATGAAAAATAATAAAACTTCTTTAATTGTTGATAACGAAAGATATGTACAGTATTGTTTACTGTTATCTTCAGTTTTGTTATTATTTTAATGACAAAATTAAGTCAAATAAAGTTAGGCTAAAAAGAAATGAATATGTGATAAATCATTTATTTATATATTTGATGTGTTATAATACAGTGTAACAAAAAAAATGCAAAAAAATATGAAAAATTCTTTTACATGATTTAAGATCTAAATGTATAGTTAATAGTAAGTACTTAACGTTGAGACAGATTATTGACAGTCTGCGAATGCTGCAGGCGCAATGTAAACCACTAAAACGTATGATGTTATAAAACCGTTAGATACAGTGCATTTTCATCTAATTTAGACACTGGCTCGATTGGCGCTGAGCCAGTGTAACATAGATTTATCTCTATGAATATAAATAGAATATCATCAAAGTAGTCTGGAGTATTCACTCTCTTACGAACCGCTGAAAAATAATTAGTATATGCATATTTTATTTTCCGTAAAAAATATTTGATTTACACATTTTGTAATGTGATAACTTTATGCCAACCTTACGATATTTCATACTTCCCAAGCATAGGCATTTCTTTACAGAAAGAGCCAGACCACTTCGTTTCCTATTTCTTTAACATTCGAGGTGTGTCTTTAGGAATCATCGACTGTCTTTAGACATTGCTCGAATTTTCGACGAACCTCAACTAGGGGTCGAGGTCCCGAGGAAGAGGACCTGAGGATCTATCGAGACTAAAAGTAAAGATAGCAGCAATGAAACTAGGAATTCCTGCCAAGGTGCGGCAGTATTTCACACTGGTGCAGCTTTTAACTTCATACAAAGCGTAGATCCGGTCATGCATGGAATGGGGGCCAAGCAATTTCTTGATGGGCAAAAATTTGACAAAACTATGCTAGACAGTCTTGAACACAGACGCTGAGTGGAGTTTCGTGATGTTCTATAATATTTCCCATCCTATTTTTTTCAGTCGGACAACTAATCGCCATCCTTTTATTGTTAATATCATCAGTTTGCAAACAAAGAAATTTAGCTCCTTGTTATTAAAGACAACAGAAAGAAGTGGAACGATCTGCCAGTGTCAATGTTCCTGTTCAATTACAGGTTAAGTGGGTATTGGTGTCTTCACAAAAAGGTGAATAGGCTGTTACTAGTCTAGTGCGCTGTCCCTACCACAAACCACCATCACCGTTTAGTATCAGGTAGAATTATGGTCAAGAACTAACCCATTAAAAAAAAATCTCGAAAATGATTTAGTTACTGACACTTTTTTAGGTAAATGAAAGTCATCATCAGCTCGCATCACACCAGAATGCGACATAATACATACATATACCACTAAGTACAATCTTTGATAACTTTCATCCAGTTAGCGGTTACGAAGACAAAGATTCAACATTTTAATAATTATGGAGTTTACAATGATATATCACAGTTCTATATTTCTTTAGCTATCATAGCACTTATTTTTCGTTCTTCTTCCTGTTCCATCTCCTTCTTTTTAATTTTATATATTTATTTATAATTTACATTTAATGTTCAATTTAGTTAATTAAAATATTAATCTCTTATATATGAAACAAAAGTTTGGAATTGACGTACAAGGACTAGAATAATTTTTGCAAAAGTCTTTGTACATTTTGTTGTATTTACTTTGTTTTTCTTTTACTTGATATTACCAATTGTAAAACTCAAAGGAGAAAGTAATAACTTACACAGAAGATGAAGTGTGGTTCCTAATTACCTATGTAATCATTAATAAAGATTATTTTATTATTACCTTTAGTTTTTAATTTATCGAAAAGAAGACTTATCTAACATTGATTTAAAGCGTTTTCAAAGTGGTGATTGTTTTGAAAACATTTGTTCATGTTCGATAATTTTTAAAAAGCGCATGTAATTTTTTTTTCAGAAAATACTGGATAAATATATTTTAAATTCATTCAAAACTTTTTGCTATTTTTTAATTATTTAGCAGCTAAAAATAAAGCGGATAAATTCAACATTTAAAGCGTTTCATCACTGACCAATATAGTGCAAGTATTAAATGCACCACGGTAATTAACATCAAAGCATATATCAAGTTTCGTTGTATGAACTTCTGAAAACGATTAATTGATGCAAATGCCTCGTCTTATGAGAACAATGCCCTTTTGCCAGATGTTTAATTTGCGTTTTTTTTACAAAAGAACTGCTGTTAACTTACATATAGAGCGGATGCTAAAAGATAAAACAGCAGAGTGCTTAATTTGCTATTTTATATTTATAAAATCTTGCCCATATTAGATAAATATGTAATTTATAGATTATATACTGTTTTGGTTGTTTTAATTGTGTGAGTAGGTTTAGCTAACTTCGTTTGCAAATGGCGTACTGATTCTAAATTAGTCGGGCCACACAAGATATGTCGCAAAGCTTTTGACGCTTCTTGTTTGACTAACCTATTCTAAATATATTTTTCTTTTATTCGACAGAGTGACGAATCAAGCAGGACGTCACCTAAAAGTAACTGATATCTTCGCCTGCCCATACGACAAGCACAATGCTTCACAGTGAGACAAGGTGTTCAGTCTTGTTAATGCCGTATTTTTACTAGCTACAACGTCCTTGAAACTGGAAAACTGTAACGTTTGCACAATTCTGTTTGACAGCAGAAATAGGAGCTGTGGTGGTACCTACACAGGCGGTGTCCGGCAAGAGACCTACCACCAGCAAACAATAATGTTTCTCTTCTCTCATAATAAGAGTCATCAGTTTATTTACTAGCTTTGTTGTGGTCTGTATAAAAACTATATTCTATCTACTACAGATTATAAAAATAATATTTTCGTGAACACGACACTAAAAAATCAGGAGTGTTGTATGTTTGTTCAAATATTTTGCTACGAATTTGTTGACATATGTATATTGTAAATATCCTTGCGATTAATTTGAGTCCCGTTTACATCACGACAAATACCTTTTTTTTATAAAAAAAATTTAAAATTTTTACTAATGCGATTAATAAAAACATATAAATAATAAATTTTTAAACTGATTATTAATAATTTCACAAATTTTCATTAACTTTACACAAGAATCTATTAGTACCACTTTAATTTAAATTACTACAAACTTAATAAATCTTGTAGATACTTAGAAAGTAGACTTAAAAAAAATAAATAAAAAAAGGTAAGTAAACAAGAAATACAAAAGTAAGATTATAAAAATAAATTCTAATGTAAACAAATATTATATATTTTTTTATTTACAATGGGATAACACTTAACCGCAATTTCACATGGTGTTAAACGAGGTAAGGAGGCCGTGGATGGTGAAACGCGATCGTGCAAAACATTCTGAATCTCATATGTTGACAGCCGGAATACAGTAATGTAGTTATGGCGGCAGATTTACGATTGGAGGTGATGTTTAGAAAGGTGTGAGCGAAAAACCATACAACCAATATATACATAGATATATGTATGATATTTATTTATGTAAATAGTTATATATATATAAAACTAACGTACGTAAATACGTTGAAGACTAGACAATTGCTGGCAATTGGCTCATAGTGGCGCCAGTCGTGATGTCACCAAGACACATCTACTATTTTTAGTGATGTATAGTAAACTTCGAAAAAAATTTATATTTTAAAAGTTGCCTGATCTTGGATTATAGAGTAGTAAATTCTTAAATTTTTTGGCCTATAACCTATATAAAATTTACACCACAGACAGAAAATTTATAAGATTTTGTATGTATGAATTATATTCCTTTGTATTAAAATAAAATCGTTTATAGTTCTTAGTAAATTAACTTTTTTACTTCTTCATATATATTTGAGAAGGTCAGTGATAAATGATTATACAGCTAATTTATTATTAGATGTTTGAGTCGATTAAAATTTTAATCCTTTTTTCTGACTGTCCTTCTTAGTACTAGTGATTGGTCGCCAAAAAATCCTTTTGGCAATTTAACATGGACTGGTTTAGAGTTAACAAATAAAATAAGAATTGTTTGATTTTAGGGTCCACTACCGTATATACGAACATGGTAGGGTTCCCACTAAGTAAAATATCTGAATACAATAATATAAGAGAGTAGGTTCATATTGGAGGATTTTCTTAGCGTATAGTTTTAACGTCTCTGAAGTATAAAAAGGATATTTGATAATTTTGTAATTTTGCGTGAGAAAACATTACTTTAAATAAATATTTAAATATTATTCATTGAAATGTTAATGAATGAATACTACGTTCTACCACAATCGTTTAAAAATGTTTGTGTGTATGAAACTCGGTGTTTGTTTCTTTTACTATACTGTTGCCGGAGACTGTCTAGGAATGTTTCCGACTGCAATTTTTGCAGCTAAACAATAGTAAGCAGATATTATTGTTTCGTCTCATATCATCAAATGTCAGTGAAAAAATTGTCATAGTGTATTCGTAATTAAGATGAAGGTTCAAATCCCTCCTATTTAATGTTGTGCACTCTTATATATTATCTAGCTTTTGCTTGTCTAAATGCTCAGTCAGTATTATCTGCAACAAATTAGTATTAATGTACAGTAGACAAAAGATTTCTATTTATTATACATTAATCTATGATTACGAATAAAATTAACCACATAAATACATGAACATAAACATGAACCATTTTTATTTAATAAAAATAACGATTGTGAAGGTAACTGTTAATGTAAGCTAAACTGTGTCCCGTGTATTTTCTAAAAGAGATGGTAAAGTTAAATTAACTGAGAAAAAAAATTAGTAAATTAATTGTTTTCTTACCGAAAATTCTTTGTTGGAAATAAACTTTTTCTTTTTTTCCCGTTGTGTTCAAAAGTTTAATATCAGACAAGCGATCGGATACTTAAACCTTCTCGGAATCGACCTTTGCATTTAACTTTAGCAATCGACGGCAGGTACTTTTATTGTTATTCTCAGACATACATACAAACTGTCTAAACCTTTATTCAAGACGGTGATTGCTTCTAGTGTCTCAGTAGGTAATATTATCTAAGGAAACAATCAGGCATGCGAGGTGACGTTGGCGCCGCATCTAATCATGATGCGTGTGTCACATATTTTATTAATATTTAAAATAATGTGTTAATTCTATGGCACTGCTTAAGTTAATTTTGATAGAAGATTTTCTCCTACTAAATTTCCAAAATGGGAACTAACATTGAAAACACATTATTTTTGACTTTGTTTATTTTTTCATGACGAGGTACTGTTTGATCGTTTGATCGATTTACACATCTCATCAGAGACTGACAGATACTGGACTAGCGGACCAGGAGTTTGTATCTATCGCTTCCGCCAGGCATTAAGGATATTGCGCTTTTGAATATAATTAAGTTTGATTATTCAAATCAAATCAATAATAAATAGGAACTAAAATAAAAAGCCAAGTTTTAACAGTAAATTATAATAAAAGCAACCATTCCACTTCCCTTTCTTAAAGTCAAATTGTTGTAGGACCAATATTAAAGTTATACTTTTACCAAAAGAAGAAAAACAACAAAGACTGTGTACTCTAGGTGAAGTTTAGTGTGGCCATGTGGTCACATTAAAAAAAGACCAAAAACAGTTTACCAGTTTAATTGAAATCCTCTTTCTTGTTCTCGATTAAATAAGCGTTCTACTCGTGCCTTAAGAGGTACAGTAAGTTAGTACATAACTTTACCTTAAAAATTAATATAACAATTTATCCATGAGTACTAAATAAAAGACAATATCTTTAGAAATATTGTTTAAGATGGATGTGCGGTGTTACAAGGATGGATAAAATTAAGAATGAATATATTAGAGGAAGTCTGAAAGTTGCTCCCATTACAGAGAAATTGAGGAGCAAGAGGATAGCGTGGGACGGGCATGTTATGCGGAGGGATGAAGGACATATAACAAAGAAAGTAATAATAATGACCGTGGATGGTTATAAGGGTAGAGGAAGACCGAACAAAGACGTTTGGAAAGACGACATGTGTAAGGAGAGAGTGAATTCAGATATGAGGACTGATAGAGGGATATGGAAGAGAAGTACATACTGTGCCGACTCCACATATCTGGGAAAAGGGCAGAAGGAAGAAGATCTTTAGAAATATTGTTGATAGATTATGACTAATGTTTCTGAAGGTAAAAATTTTTGGAGTTTTTTGGTGCAAAGTATTATTGTATAGAGTATTCTTGTGAACTAACTATAAGTAAGTCATTACTTACAATATGAAAAGAAAATTACAAATAAGAAGGGCTTGCATCTTGATCTCAGTATGTCATCGTGATCATATATTTTCTTAAAAACTGATTGCGAAATGTTAAGTTAAATCATTAACTATTGAGGGGGAAGGAACCTACTATTTGTTATTGCAACACATTTTCTATATGCAAAAGCATAATGTTAACCAAATAAAGAAATGCGATAAGCAATTGTTTAAAGTAATCAACTATTTGTATTACAGTATAATAACATAACCATGTTGTTAATGTATTAGGACATACAAACCTATCTATTATTCCTGTTCCGCGTTGATGTAAAATGTTAAAGCGTGACCTATCGCTAAAAGTAAAAATAAACTATAAACGTAATATTAATTAGACCTTAACATTTCATAGATTTTTAATCAGCTTTTTATAATATATAATCAAAACATGCGACTAAAGCGCGGTGTCCACGACATGGTCCAGGGAAATCGTTCCATTACTATATTACAAGAGTATAACTCACCATCAGGTAGGTTCTGTTTTTCTCTTCACAACTAACCTATGTTAGCTTAAAATTAAAACTGATTTTGTTTAGTATGTACAGGTCTGTCTTTTCGACTACTATATTTGTCCGACTCAGTGTAATAGAAATCCACAAGTTACACAAATACAGAAACATAGCATAGCAAAGTTAGTAGTTAGTTATAGCACATAGCAAAGTTACATAACTATATTTTATCTAATAATAATACGCTACATTTATATTAGTGTGTAAATTATATATCTATTTGTTAATGTGTTACAAATGTAACGCAATAGATTTTTGCTTCAGATGAATCAAAATATTTGAGAACAGCTGTATCATAGCATTGTGTTCGCAATTAATCAATGTTAAGTGATTATTTTAAGAACATTTAGGAATTACTTATTAATTAAATATTTACAACAACGTAATTTTCAATTCACACACAACTTTTTTGATCACATATACTTCTTGCAATGTATGCAGATTTTGATAAATTTGACAATGGCTTTTCACACATAATAGAATTCTGAATAATCTATTCACCTACAGTGTAAGTAATGAGATAAGGGAAAATTTCATTCCACTTTATGTGTAGTAAAAGCCTTTTTTATGTGGGAATTCCTGCATGGATACTTTCTCGTTGCGGGGGCGACGAAAAAGTTATGCCAGACTCTTACTGGCTAAAACTCCACGGTTTTCTCGCTGCGCCTTTGGCCGAAACTGCGGGAACGCTTTCGTAAACTACCGCAGTTCTGGTAACGTTGGCCATTAACGGGCCTCCACATTATATGGGGTTCCTCATGGGAGTCCCAAGACAAAGGGGTATGCATGGAGTAACAAAGCCCTTAAATTATATTTCACAAGATTTTATTGTTATAAAACGTTTATGGATATATGTAATGTATGTAGATAAGTTCGGCAGCTGATTGAGAGGAATATAGATTGACGAAATAACTGCCTTGTCGGCTATGGAACCATAAAAAATATTTAGACGATTTGATCTTGAAAAACTAGAGTAGACCGTAGCAACACTGCGGCATTAGTTACATGAATACTAAACGTTCTAAATACGATTCGCACAACTGTTTGCAATCATCAACGCTGCGTATCTTAAAGTAGCCTCCGGTTTGTTTTGACGTCGTTGATAATTTATGAAGAAAAAGAAAAAGAATTTAGATATGTATTTACTTGTACTAATATATCTTTTTGGTTTGTGGTAAAGATTTTTTTTTGTATCCGCCTATGTGATCCGGCTATCAACATATGAGAGCTGGAGTTTTCTTGACAAACGCGCTTCATTATCTATCTCATTGTCACTTAAGACCGTCTAAAATTTAGGTCAAATCTTAGCCCATTTTATAGACAAAAAACTACTTATTAAAATTTATGTGTTGTATGCTTATTATGTATTTATTCTCTGAGTTATATTTTGCTTGTTTGGTATCAACACAAATTTATTAATATTATTGAATAAAGTATTAATCCGAATATTAGAAGTGTCGTGAATGTATCGAATTGTTTAGAAATATTTGTTACTTTTCGAAAGTAGCAGAATTTTGAAACCCTTATTAGGATATAAATTTATGTTCCTTTAAATGATAAAATGTTGCTGTTTAGATTTTTAATTCCATAACAGTACATAGTATCAATATAATTTTAAATAATCGTAGTATTTGCACACTGCTTTTTGGTTGCAGAAATAGCTGGTGCGGAGGAGTGAGCCCAGCCTTTTGCAATGAGTAGGAATAGGCCCTACCATCTGTAACTCACAATGAGTCTTCAGGACAAATACGCTATGTTATGCAGTTTTTCCGTTTATTAACTATTAGGAGGTAAATAATCAATAAAAAGGCATAGGTCACTGTTTGATAATCATAACTGTAGATATTCATTAATGGTGATAGGTCTGCGTTGCCGGAGACTGTCTAGGGAGGTACCACCGCAGTGCCTATTTCTGCCGCCATACATTACTGTGCAAACATTACTGTGTTTCGGATTAAAGGGCGCTGTTTCTAGTAAAATAATTGAGGTAACGAGACCCTAAATTTTATGTTTCAGGCGACGAGCGCAATGTAGAGCAGTGTATATTATCCTAATTAATGCCACGCCGTTATGGGTGGGGTAACACTTACCATCTGGTGGACATCCAGCTCTTCTTTATGTTTTAAATAATAAGAAGAACTAATACCACAATATTTGTACATAGTTTTTTACTACCGCTTAAATTTTAAAAGAATAAACGTATAAATAATCTTGCCCCTAGCAAAGTAAGCATTAGTTTAGTATTTTTTTTAGTTGTGCTTCGGAACAAAGGTTAGTTATTGTTGTTTTTCAACTACAAGGTTCATGTACTATTGTTTTTTGAATCACCAATCATTTTATTACAATCAAATTCAAATTTACTAAACAATGGTGAGTCTTTAGTTCAATCGTTGTAAAAATAAAAGTGAACAACTAACGCAACGTTAATTCACGTTGACCTTTTCGTTTGATTTAACACGCAATGTATAGTTGCTATTAATAGATCAAAGAGGTTGAAAAAGTTTTTTTTTCTTGACCCCAGTCTAATAGCTGTTCTTGGTTAACCGTATATGTTATGAACAAGTTGCATTCCTTATAAGTTGGTGGTGGCCTCGACAGTCCTTAGACGAATAAAATTTAATTATGTTTAGTAAATCTTATTTAAGTATGACGTGGGAATCACCCAAATTTATCCCTATGACGTATACATTATTGTTTTCGGACAGTTACATCTCAGTGACCAATATGGCGGGTAAGCGATTACATTGAAACCCTTTTCATTCAATGACGTAATCAAATCCTCCCAATATTGGTAGGAGATATTTAGAATTTGCATGAACATCCTCTATTAACAATACGACTAGATTATGGCCGTAATGTAAAATTAGACTTGAAATTTGTCTGAAATATTTCTTGACGACAACCGTAACTGCAAATAACTTTCCGTAGTAACCGTTACTATAGCAACAGCATGAATAGTACGAAATGAAAATGTTTATAAAAGATAATTAGAAATAAAATGATAAAGGATCTATGAAATTCAATAAATAAATAGCCTATTACCATCTACAAAATGTTCCGCGTCGAATGTTCATGTTGCCATATCGTATGTTCACTAGTTTTCACGAGATTGGGGGACAAACAAAACCTATTTTCATTACATATATATATATGTTTTATGACGTTTAATTTCTAATAAATTTAACATATACCATGAAAAAAATCCTAGTATGTACATGTATTAGTACATATTATGACTATGAACTATGAATTAGTATAAAAAAACACTGTTTTGGACATCGATTGATCATACATATATAAGTGGGTTTGTGGAGGCGCAATACAATCAACGTCAACCGAGGTTTTTTTTTTGTTTAACGTGGAGGAAATGCCGGCGTATACCTCTCCCCGCGGGGGCAAGGACAGGTTATGTCGGACTTGCACCGACTAAAACCCCCACGATGTTCCTCCTCGTCGCTTTAAGGCGGGGTCACGGGAACGTTCTCGCATACATTCGCGACTCCGCCAGCGCCGGGCGCAAAACGCATCCCCACATCTGGAGAGAGGGAACCCTCCCTTTCCACCTCTGTGGGGGCACGCCGGAACACACAGCGCGCTCCATCCTCAGCCTCTTTCAGTCACGCGGGCAACGGATTCCCCCGAATCCGTCATCCAGAGACAATGGGGGCCTAGAGAGAAAACTCTCCTGACTCCCTGCGGCGGATCCGATCTTGGGTCTACCACCATCTGTTATACGGCCGGAGGATATAGAGAGCGGCGTATCGCAATACCGACACTCCTCTTCTCCCGCGGCCCCACCGCCGCCGCATCAACGATGCGGTACCGCTTAGTCGCAGAGGTTACTCTCCCTCCGCGACTTCACCTCAGCTGTAAAGGGCAATATAAAGCCGTCCTTGCAGCCCACCGGCGCGCATCCGAGGTGAGCTCACGGTGGAGCACCGAAACTCTAACATGTAGTGGCCGCCTCGGGCTGGTCCTACTCCTCGGGCCGGCCGGGTAGGTTCCTCTTCACTTACCGTTGGCGACCTAACCACGGCTACTAATCCCCTTCGCCACGACAAACCGGGAACCTGTTGACGTGAACGTCAACCGAGGTTACTCTGCGTTTTTGGTAGTATTCATCGCAAAGCAATTAATCACTTGCGGAAATCAATTGAGTTTTTACTGAAACGATATTGATGATGACAAATTGATTGTATTTTTTATTTCCGAAAATATCAGCTAAAAACATTATGAAATTCTTTGTTGATATAAAACTACGCGAAAGGCGATAATGATGATGATAACTTGTTAGAAAAAGGTACAAAATTTTCTATTTTTCTGTCTTATTAAAAAAAAATCTCTTAAACTTTGATATATAAACTATGTGCATAGGTTCTATCAATGATTTTACAATGAAGAATAACCGGTATGGCGAAATCCGAAGCTGTTAACCATTTTGCAAAAGAACCCCAGTGGTAGGCGATTTAAATGATAATATTAGTTCAGATATGAATTATATAGTTTCTATTTTTCTTTATAAAAAATGTAGATAGTATAGATAGTATAAAAAACTCTAAAGCTTAGTTAAATTCTCGCTAAGAATTATGAATGTTATAGTAGTAGTAATAGTAGTAGTAGCTTTAGAAATTTATGAGGAACAGATTTTTACATTTGCCTCGGGCACGAAATATCCGACGGGACATAATGATGGAAACTATTGAACTTACTAACATTTTACGATTTCACATTTTTTGACATTGCAAAAATATATAAACGCTGTCAAAGTCGTTTATCTTATGCATGGTAAAATATTTCAACTAAGCACCTCACATTTATTATTCGTATTATTCGTATATATAAATGAGTAAATTATCTGTTTGTAATATCAAAAATTCAGCTTTTTAATTGACAGAGATTATAACATTCATAATTTCTGTATACGATTTTTCTTTTACAATGTTGTGTATGTAAAAGAAAAACTGTATATATATTATAATTATTTAGGTAAAAGCATATTTTCTTCAATGTTTTCAGTTTTAATAAAAACAACTCTCAACAGTTATAGAAAACAGCTATAAATTATATTAAAAAAGGTATTATGTTCAACTAGTATTTTCTATAAATTTTGAATACAGAGATAAGTTTAAAACAACATTAATAATGGCTAAAAGTTGTGTATCCAACAAATTATAATAATTCATGACAGTCCACATAACTGAACGATATAAAACGGCATACAGTGCGGTCGTTGTTAATTCATACGAACGTATACTTCCTCGACCCACGCCCTGTAAAACAATTGTCTTACGGTTGATTGCCTTCGAATAACGTCTGCTCTGAGGTTCCATGACCTGCCTTCGAATATAGATCAGTCAGATCTTTAGCGGATCGAGGTTCATAATAATTGGTATTCCATACCTAATGCTGACATCAGAAGGTCTTTAAGTTCCGACCGCCAAATTGTGTTAAAATTGCGCCCTTTAAAAATAACACGTCGCTGTAAACAAAATGAAGTTTTACCTGACCTGAATATTCATCAATAATTTGTTAATATATGTAATTTATCATCAGAGATGAAAAAGGATAACACTTGATGAGTATTGATAAATAAATCAATTTCACAACATCTCCATTTGCGCATGTAAACCTTACATTATGCAATTTTCTTAATGAATGGCATCGTTGCATCTGAGTGCATTGCAGCAAAATTAGCATCCATACAATGGACTGTCTCGCCCAATGTTTTGAATAATGAAAACAGTTATATCAATGCACATGTATTAACGACAATGAGTTACAAAATAATTCGCATCATGATATAGTCGGGTTTGTATCCACTGCTTCTTCAAATTTTACTTTAAAGTTTAATTAAAAAAGAATATTCGCTTATAAGAAAATTTGAATAGGACCAACTTTTATACCAAGGTATTTCTTGTAGACTCAAGATCGTAGTAGTTACTACAGCAGCCCTTACCTCTATAGCCAATTGTGCTAACAATCCGTTCCTATTCGTAAGTATTGAAATTACAGTCTAGTAACTAGACATTCCTAGTTTGATAAATTGATGAGCTCTTTATAGATAATTTTAGTATCTCTATAAACACTAACACAGTAGACGTTCATTTCTGAGCATAGACGATTGGACCTTCACCAGAGCTTGACACACTTTGGAAAGGGCCTGATATCCCTGTCCCATAGGAAATTGCTACCTAAGTCAAGCTTACTTTAATAAAATTACAAGGCAGACTAAGGTTATATATTTTCCGTTTTAAATATTAACTCTATGAAAATAAATTATATGTAAATACCTTTACTAGTTCTTTATTACAGTTGAGAAGCGCATCACTTGTCATTTTGTTGAAATTTACATTGCTCTGTTCAAAGTTAAAAAGACTTTTATTCACTTAAATTGTGACATACGCTTATTACTACATCACGTCCGTCAATTTCTGACCATAGTAATTTTGTTTTATGGACATCACTATAATTTAGTTTTGATGTGACTAATAAGGCGGAAATGACATCTGCGGCTATTCTATCAGCCTTTGTGATAAATAGTATTAGATTTCCTTCGAAGAAATCTAACGTAGGCCACATGGAAATATGTACTGTGCTGGTAATAGAGCTTTATTTCCAGAGACCACCTAGGTAATTACTACTGCGGCGCCTATTTCTACTGCCAAATAGTACTGTGCAAACATTACTGTGTTCGAAGGGCGGTGTAGCTAGTGAAATGACTGGGGTAACAAGACTCAACATCTTATGCCTTAGCGACGACCACAATTTGGTGCAGTGTTTATCATTCTAACTATCGCTACGATGTTATGGGCAGGCGTATCACTTACCATCAGGTGATTGTTCCGCGCGTCCCGTTTTTTAATTGAAGAAAAGAAAACTGTAATATCAATGATGTTCAAATGTATGTTTAATTTTTTCTAATTATTTGTGGTTAAGCTGTTACTCTATCATCATCATCATCATCATCATCAGCCGATAAACGTCCACTGCAAATAACTCGATCAATGTTCCACAGTTATTGGCTGCGCTATAAATTAATCAAACATAGACTTCTGTTTTTTGTAAGAACGTTGGAGTATTTTAAGTCATGTCAGGAGCGTGGAACGTTTCCGCTTAATGTACCTGTATACTGCATTACGAACATCTGATAAATTTGATAGACTTAATTTTTTTTTAACTTCTTCCAGATAATTTTCTTAAAAATAATATTTTGTACAGTTTAGGCAGTTTCGGATTACGAAAACCTGTAACAAAATTTCAATTTGTTTTTTCTTTATGCATAGCTAATGTTTACTTTTTTTAAAATATAATATATTTGTTATTGCAATCTTCTTAAAGTGTGTTTCCATTACTGGAGGTTGGCCGTTGGATTTCTGAATTTATGCCATTCTGGTGATACCGGTCCCCTCTCTCTTGTTTCGCAGCCAGGACTTTTTTCGGTCTCCTACTCTTGTCGTATTGGAATCTGCATTATACTAAATAAAACTAATATTTAATATTTAACAAAAAATTCTAGTAAGAAGCAGTTGTTGGCGGTTTATTTTTTTACAATTTTGTCTCTAGATAACATGTTACACACATTATATTAGTGTAAATAACTTTATTTAGGTTTGGGAATTATTTTTATTTATAATATAATCCTAATAGTAAGAAATTTCCGTATAGATTCTATGCTATTTATTTGTTGTACTCGTACCGATTACTCTCAAACTTTGTATATAAACCAATTTCTAATAAATATAAAAAATATTTATATTGTATAATATATCATAACTTGCGGACATCGTCTGACTAAAAACCGTTTTATTATGTAATTTATTACTGAATTAAATTACTACTGTTCAGGTATATGAAGAGTTCCTTTCTAATGTAGGGATGATGTATTTTGTTTGTACGAATAACCAAAACTATTGTTGCCTTAGTTGTACGTACTCCTTTCACAGTAACTACTATAAACTATAATACTATCTACCTTAAGTATTGTCTATTGTTACAAATTCCTAATGTAATACATTACTCTTAAATTTTCCTACCCATTACACATTTTAGTTGTAAGATCTGTAAATAACATGTGGGGCCAACTAGTCATTTCCGCCGCACTTGCACTTGCTGAAAGAATCGTGAACACATAGATTTTCCTGTAAAAATTCTGCAAAAATTTCTAGTAAACTGAATCTGTTTATAAAATCACAATCGAACTATATAAATTTATTTTACAGTTAACATCAAAACACTCGGAAGCTGTTGATGTAGTCGGCGGAGTTTCAGCTTAAATTTTGCGTCATATTTACCCGATAACTTCTTGGAAGTTTACATCTCCAAATTTTTACTACAACTAATAAGAAAGATATGGTGAATCATCATTACATTTAAACTACAATAAAGTGCACGAATTGTATGCAGCACATAATAATTATTAAGTATGTTAATATTTAATAGTCACCACAAACTAAAACAAGGATAACAATGTGTTATCTATTTATAACATATTGTTTTGTAGGAGCTGGCACTTGCAGCAAATTTCTAGAGGAACAATGTTTTAGATTTGGTAAGATATATGTCGGTGAATAAAACAAGTGACTATTATATCATCTTAGATGTGTGCAATGATGTGTTATGATATAAAATGGAGAATGATAGGTACTTTATGAAGTATGTACGCATGGTGTGTGCAACAAAAAAAAATTTAAACATATTCTGAGAATATTTGATATTTGAAAGATTTAATAAGAGATTTTTATAAACTTGATGTGAATCTATTAATAATATCACAGTATATATTATATTTATATAACATTTTGCAACTTTCTTGTATTTATTTATACATTTACAAGTATTTGTGCTTATAATAGACATGGCCCTCTGCTGAGAGGTTTGTGCACGAGGCGCGTGCTCTGTATATAAACAAGATTCGTACTTCTCGTAAACATAGTAAACGACTGCATGTGATGACATTGACTTGCAATGATTTTAGAAATCGTTAAAAATAATTTAAATACAAAAAATCGTCAGATTAATTGCCCCTGATTTAAATTATACTTCAGTATGGTGTGCGTATTTACACTTCCAGCTTTTCGATTTTTATTGGGGCTTGTTAGGGCATTGCCTAGATGTACTTAATTATAATATATTAACCATATCAAATAATGTCATAATTTGTCAATTTTTGTAATCACGATAAAGTAATTGTTTAAAAAAAGGTTTAAGTAAATAATTTGTTAGAGGGTTTTTATCTCTTATAGGGAGGGTCTATATCTTTTATCTCTTCGGTCAATCGACTCTATCAAGATCCGAATGAAGGCCTGAAAGAGTCATATTGGTCCATTCCAGGTTTTCAGAAAAAAATAAGTATAAAATGAAGGTGCATTAAAACATTTAACGATTATAAGAATTTCCTATGAAAGGTTTTTGTTAATTTGCAATTGAGTAATTGTCTGAAGTGCGAAGTTCATGATATCATAGCTAATGCGCTAACATACAAAATTAACAAAATTAACGCACTTCGCACGTGCTAGTATATGCGAGTGTCTAGAACTATATGCGTTCGGGGATACGTATAACACTATTGCAGTTTTGATAATTGCCAGAAATACATACATTATATTATTTATATCAGTTGTTTTTGGTTGTTAGCATCACAAAACAATCAATACATTATGCACACTCTGACTTGAAACTTCAAGAAAAGTAGCAATTCCCAATATTTTCAATACATGTGCATATGATAACTACTGTGATAAATCAATACATATACAATTTATTCCCATTTAATATTTGGTTTCTAAAATGTAAAATCTAAATATTATATTACTTACATAATTTTATTTATTGCTTATTTTTTAAGTCTTCAGAACGTTTTATTGCTATACATTAGTTTGAAACAAAGATTTTACGGATACCGGCCGATCGTTACAGTATTATATCGTGATGAGAGTAAAAGTTTAAAGGACTTTATTAATTTCCTGTCCCCGAGACCAGTACCCGAGGTGCTCCATTTCAAATGACTTATGCTAGTCATGAGGAGAATCTTGGACCATCGTTGCGTTGTGTAAAGTAGAACAACGTTGAGTTTCGTTTGAGAAAGTAGTCTATAAACAAATTCAATTGGCCCCAACTAGAGAATTTTTATACAGAGGCAATGAGATCATAAGGTGAATGGCCCGTAGTCGAAGCAAGCTGTGAAGAAATAGGTCGCTGGGACTCGAGAGTGACATTGATTTGATTGATACAAATATCTGCGATAAAAATATGACAAGATGCGGGCGATAAGTTTTCGTGGGAATTGTTATAACCTCCCGCTTTACCGATTTCAATTGTCCGAACACATTAGTATTGTACGCATCGAGGTTATAGGCGCAGTTTTAATTAAAGCAACAGTTTCAGCTCGTCAGTTGCCAATCTAACCAGCTAATCTTCAAATTGTACTGTTGCTTGAAAATTACTCATATTAATATTGAAAGTCTCAATTTAACTGAACACTGTTCCAGATAATCGAACAACGTAGTTAGTTATTTTTGTCCTGCGCTGTCATTGGCAAAAGTTCAGTGATATAATCTATGATTTTAAATTCTCTATTCCCTAAGTTAAGTTTAGTATTCTGTGGTTTGGAAAGACGCCGAAAAACTGTTCTATTATTTTTTTAACGAAGAATACTTTCTTGATTATTTTTTTGTAGCATTCTTCTCTAGACATTAGTTATATAATATTTTCGAATTAGTAGTTTGTATTCCCTCATGTTGATAAATAAATATTAGAACAAACACCTAGTGGATAAATATTGCACATATTAAACCAGTTCTTTGCGTCACCGGACTGGACACTTTTAAGTTAGTATGCTGTTCAGACAATACTGTGTGTATTTCATTTACAATGTCTGGAATTATTTATACACCGGTTTTATTTCATTTCCTAGTATTCGGCGGAAACTAAATAATTTATTTACCTTACCAAAGCATGTAACGTAGATAGGCCAACAGAATTAGCACATAATTTATATATGTCTATGGCACAGCGTTATAAAATCAATCACTAGGTGAATCGATATACTCGTATATGTGAATACTGCTGAAAAATTTTACATCATTTTAAAATATTTTTAATTTTGCGAAGGCTAGCATATATATTATATTTATATTAATCTGACAAGGATATTCGTTATGCTATAGTGAAATGGTATCTCCGATAGACCAACTCATCATTATGTATCAAAGACAGATAGTTTACACTTTCTACCAATTAGTAATTAAATTATGTCAAAGTACTTTGATTAGTTGGAGTCGTTCGGAATCAAGGAACTGGGTCTTAAATAACTGTTCATAGTGATTCGTTTGGTGCGTTGTCGTTTGTTAAGATATATGTACGGTGACAAGTGAGTCAACGCGTGTAATCAATTCAGAGTGCATTAGTTGCGAGAGCAGACGGCGCCTACCAATTTAACAATGAACCGAATGGTGGCGTGCGACTTCCATCAACTGTGGCACGTGAGTGAATTATACTGGTGTAGTTCATTTTCAAAACAGAAAATTTAAAAATATAACCTTTTCTTGTATTGTATTCTTATCTTGTATGCTACACTTAGTGGTAATGGCCGATGAGACAAAGAGGTCCTCGACGACTGCATATCGGTGGACGAAGTGTTTATAGGCCCTCTAAATAGTTAACCGACGATCTAATGAAGGTAACTCCACAAAACTTTAATTGATATAATAAAAGTTATTGTAATAAGATATTAGTATTGTAGAATGTGTAGAATTCTGAACACAGTTGGTTAACCAGCCAATGAAAGTATTGGTTTATGAATAAAGTCAAGATAATAACACAAAAATATATAAATTATAAAGCTTTTTCACAGTCATCATATAATGTGATAAACAGGGAAAATATACTATACGTAATTTTTAACGACAAATGTTTCCGATTACTACGTGTGTTAGAACTGATATATTTACATATATAAGTTTAGTCATACTTTACAGACATTATAGATTAAATTTACGCGCGCCTAGACTTATCAGCACACTAGAAGATTTTTTTTTAATCAGTTATGCGACGAGGCGAATGAGACGTTTACCTGATGGTATGTGATACATCGCCCATAACAGCGTGGCGCTAGTTAGCATGATATATACTGTATCACATTGCGCTGGTCGCTAAGATAAGATGTTGAGTCTTGTTAACCCAGTAATTACATTAGCTATAGAGCCCTACAAACCAGAACACACCAATGTTTGCACACTACTGTTTGGCGGTAGTAATAGGCGCTATGGTGGTACCTACCTAGACAATCTCCATTAACAGAGGCCTGTCTTCCATATTTAGAATTACGCCCGCCTATTGTACTGAAGTGTAAGTTTGTCAGTTTTTTTAATATGAAATAAGAAAATAAATAATTATGTTTGTTCTCCAATTTTAAGGAAATACGTTAAAAACTAAAAAAATCTATAGTATGTAGTGAATTTCAGTTTCAGAAAATGCGATGTAGACTCGGTATCGGTTTATGAAAGTGGCGCCTACCAAGCTCTACATCGCTAAATCACAAACAATTTGGCAGTGCGCCATACAAAGATTCAACCGCAACAGACACGATAATACACAATTTTTAATAAATAAAGAAAATATTAAGTATTTCAACTTCTTTGTCATAGAAAATCCACCCATATGAACCTTTACAAACGACAGCCCGAAATGCCTGGCGGTACCAATGACCATACTGAATGTAAGGTCGGGGAAACACGCTGGATGCGAACAGCGTAGGAGCGGCCGATGCGGTTCTTTGGAGGAGGCCTATATCCAACAATGGACGTTTATCAGCTGATGATTGATGATAGAAAAATACTTAAATGTATTTTTATTAAATTTAATGTACAAACATTAATATTAAGGTTATAAAACATCGACCATATTTCTGCAACTAATTGTTAAAGTAATATCAAAGGATTATATTAGTGTTTTTGGCGAATTATCTCCTCTTTAATTTTTTAGATTCTAAATCCTTTATCTTAACTTAAATTTCCAGGACAATAGAAACACAAAGGAAATATAATTTCATGTCCGGGTAGTTTATAGTTAATGTGTTTATTACTTAACATCCACTTCACAAACAACTAGCATTTCTTCACTGGTGACCGGTCATGTTGAGGAGCTATTTTAAAGACATATATATATATATAAGATGCATTTTTTGACGATGATAATGTAAGGAAAACTAACAAAATGAAAAAATACAGATAAAGGAAGGCTTAAAAGCTGCCGAAAAAATTTTACTATTGATAAAAAATTTTTTTAAAAACACGTTTTTTACATGTTCAAATTTATAGAAGTTTTTATATATAACATTTATTTTGTAGTTGTTTTATAATAGAAATACTTGTTCAATAATGATGTTTAATGTTTGTGTCATGGAGCCCTAATCCTAACGAATGGTGTCGATAAATTAGTCGTGATGTGATTGGTGACATCACTGTCTGCGCCTCGACCTTCCCGCTAATAACATACTACATTTTCATGGCTTCTACCCATGTCTAAACTAGAGCGGACTGATTTCAACAACTCCTATTTTGGCATTGAAAGATACGTATCAGTTAGGCGACCTATAAAAACTAAACAAATTTATCGTTTGATTATTTTTTATCTATACTAAGTTCGTCGTGGCAAGTGCATAATAAACAACGGGAAATTATTCAAATGAACACAGAAACAATTGCGTGATAAAGAAAGATACAATGTAGGCTTTTTTACCAATATTTAGTCTTAAACAAATGAAAATTTATAATAATTAACCAAACAATTCTTATTCGTTGTATTGCTCTTTGTTGTGGTCACCATAAAGTGACGTTATTTTATATGTTATATCTAGCGGCTGTATCATCACATAAGCCGAAAAGCCCGGACTGCCCCAGTAAAGCAATGATGTTAACTAAAGTCAATCAATAACAACTGGTACGATGTCTTGGGATATATATTGCTTATATGTAGTTATTTAACTGTTTGTACTTGCTATACAGGCACGGAACTAGATCTATTCCCCACAAGTGTTCGCCTCTTTTTTCTAATGGTAGATCGAAAAGGTATCACTGTTGATTAAATAAATTTTGTGGACCCAGTAATGTTGATGATTTTTTTTTTAATGTAACGATGTGACGAGAGGGATGTCCACCTGGTGGTAAGTGATATGCTTGCCATAACAATGTGACGCTAATTAGGATGATATACATAGCATCATATTGCGCTCGTCGCTTTAAGATATAAGATGTAAAATTTCATTACCCCAGTAGCGCTACACTATGTATAGCGCCCTACAAATCGGAACACAGCAATGTGTGCATACTACTGTTTGGTGATAGAAATAGGCGCTGCGTCGGTACGGTGACACCTACCATCAGTAAACCAATCCTCCTCAACAATGTGGTTTCTTTTTGCGAAAAAAAAAATTTTAGATTTAAAATTCGCCTCTCAATGTCCTATCTGTTCTATACTTCCGTTGATGGTAAATGTTTCCAAGTATATTACGTGTGCGCCATTTAACTTAGTTTAATGCTTAACGAAATAAGATATTTTTAAATTACTAATAGATAAAAATAAAAATCAATAAATTTTGGATCCAGTCGTGTGGCATGGTGACTAGGTTTATAAAACCTCTAACTATTCTTAATTAAATTAAAGAAATTATTGTAAAGTGCGTTTATATTTAAAAAATATTATATTTCGTTATACTATGATGTCATCTCGGAATTAAAAATTAACGTCTAATCTGTTTTCATGTCACTTCTTTCATGTAACACATCAATTTATAATTATCTATGGCAATTGTTTCCTCAAGATTTCTCATTTAATAAAAAAATTATAAATGTTTACTTTTGAAGTGCAAATTTCATAAGAGAGTAGTCTATGCTACTTGACCAATTTTTTTTTATATTACAAAAAAAACGATACTTTTTAAGGTTATCTTGGATAGGAATATGATGAATAATGTAAATAGAAGTATGTTTTCTCTAATTTTTTTTAATTAGTATGTAGTGGGCATTTTATGATAATTTAATTAATGATTATAATATTACTATGTGGGCTACTTCCGATCCGCCTAAATGCGGACAAACCCTCGGATAATATAATTGTAAGATTATATTTTTACAATATTTCTTTTGGAAAGTATAAGCGCCACATGATTCTCATTCCATTTTTAAAATTAAATATGGTACTATAAAAAAATTGTCATTAGATTTTTTATTTGTAGGTTAGGTTTTCATTGTTTTATTTGTACGTATATTTAAATATTTACAATAAATTAACAATGCGTAAAAGCCTTAGGGGTTATAGTTTCGTCTGTATGTAGTAGTATAGTATTAGGAAAAAGTAAACGAGCTTGATTTTAAAATAATAAAATTGGTTGAATTGAGGAACGGAGGTTAGCGTATGCGCTCGCGCAGTCAGTGGCTCGCCCGACGCCGCGCCGCGCGCTCTCTTCGAGTTGCTCCGCTTCACTCATCCCGCCCGATTATATTCCGAACGCACTCACGATATCACTTGATGCGACCTTAAAAAAAACCAACGAGTTATAATAACGAAAAATTTCAAATAACCAAACATCATATTAATAAATACAGTTTGCAACTAAAGAATCAAATTACATATTATCAAACACGTGTTTATATATAGTAAGCGCGAACACGGTATCGTCCGATCGACGTTTTTCACTGCTAGTGAATAAATTAGCAGCCGGGGCGTCTCGCGTGCAATTTCACTTTTTGCCGGCCAGGAACGTCTCATCATGTCTACGAACACCATGAGATATTTACAAAAATGGACCTATAAACCAAGTAAGTAAATACAAAACTTGTAATTTATAGCAGTAATTGTTTAACTACAATTTTATTTAGTCAATTACAGTCATATTCAATGTTATCTGAAATTATACATATGGAAGAAAATGTTCATGTAAATATTTAAGTAAGTACCGTTATGTTTATTATTCAATGTTCATATTACACATTCAGTTCAATTCGGTTACTGAAGTTAGGTTATTTCTATTAATGATTGTAAATAATTCTCGTATGTATTGCGAAATATATGAAGCACATATTTATGAATATATGTCTCCAATTCAAATTATGTTTTATATATTTTTAACTGTATATGTATATTTTTTTACATTATCTACCATGCATTAGTTTTAAATAATTTCATTAGTAAATATATTAATATGATTGCAAACGATTACTATTACATTACAGAAGTAATATAATCTGTATAATTATTGTGTATTTTAATTTCTTTACATTAATGAATAAAAAACATTTTTTTCGTCATATTCAACTTTTGGATAAGTAAAGTGGTACAAAAATTCATATAAAATTTTAGCGAATTTCTAAATCATTATACTAAAGAAGATAATGTTGTTCAACAATATTTTTTGGGTTTTCAAATAGAAAAAAAATCTATTTACTAACGCAAAAAAATTACAATGACGTTATCACGCAACTGATAGCATGTGATTAAAAGACAAAATTTCTTGATATTGGCAAGTGCTATTGAGTTAACCATATATTATTTACCTAGGTTTTAGTGGAATATATAGGACATTGTTGTTTGAATACAGGTTTCAAAATGTTACCTAAAAATTAAAATATTGAATAAACGCTAAGCGAAGCTGGCTGTTTAACAAATCTATGGGAGATTAACTGGTGTTTCAGATGTGTTAATTTTACTTTTATCATATCAATCCGTATTTTAAAATCTGAAACTATAGGCCGTATAGTCGCTCGTGTAAATTGTTTGAAAGTAAAATATGAGATGTTAATTTGCGTAAATTACTTTACGAAATTAAATTGATAAACGATCCAATTTGAGATTTCAAACAGCGTGTCTTGTTAAGAGGCTTCAATTAAAAAAAAAATTAACTCGCAAACTTTAGACAGAATGAACCCTCTGATGTTATAAGTAGCAATGCTATAAACAGTCTGAAATATTTGGGTTGAATATTTTCATGATCAGTTTGATTTTCTTTATACCTAATTCTTTTGAAATTAAATATATTTGTTCTTTCACATTCTTTGGTAGTTTATGTTTTTTAAAATAATTATGATAAAATTATTAGTAGTCAACAAGCTTGAAATAGACATTTGTTTTAACGAATTCTAATAGTTCGTAACGGTAGCCGTGAACTCTGCACTGATCATCCGTCTCCCCGGCAAAGGCTGCTTCACGTATTATCAACAGGAGTATACAAAGTAAACAATGTCCGTAAAACGTCTGGTTTCACTTTCATTTTACATTTGGCAGACAACGTACAGAAGAAAGACTCATTTTCTTTGTCTACGCTTAACACAAAAGAACAAATTCTCTTTGAGCAGTCAATGCTACGCCGAAAACAATAACACTGTAATTATTTTTGTCCCAGCTTGAACTTTTTAGTGATAAATTTTAAAAGGAAAAATTGTAATGGCGTGAGATGAAAATATTCTTACTTTAGGTATCTTAAAACTACCTATCATAAGTGTTAATATCTTTGTAGTTAAAATTTATAGACTTTATTCGCACGGTCTTTACTCATTTTTTACATGAAGTCTTATTGATGATTGACATTGATGAGTTTTATAGCTTTGTCAGACTAATGTCACCCATATCTGGAATCCATGAGCAAGAAATAAATAAATATTATATAGCTTAATCGCGGTGATCACTAATAGCTTGCAATTTTTTAAAAAAATGTGTTATATTCTGTTATCGATTGCTGGTACGAAAGAACATTTAATACATTATTTTGGTTTAGGTCATTTGAATACTGATCGTGCATAAAATTTTGTTACATGTTTCTCCTCTATTCTTCCTGGATAATAATAGCCAGAAATAACTACGATGATAAAGCACACACATAAGCATACCTTTCTTGAAAATAGTATAGTATAAAATAAACGAAATCTGCACTCATTAATATTGTTAAAATCATATGAATGATTATTTCATTATAAATATGAACAAAATATTATTTTTACATTTGCAACAAGAATAGGGGAACTTATAAAATGACGTCAACGTTTCGTGGGCTTGCAATAATTTGCCCTATTTTCATAATATTAATATAGCGTTTAATATATATTATATTTAGATAGAGATACATCCGCATTGGGCGTAGATGGTGGGATCGGCGTTAATGATCCCTTTCATATCGTATTGTGATGATAACGGCGGTCGATGAACGGGCGTTCATGAACTTGGCCCGACAGCCTTCGCTTCGTCTTACGACATCGCATTGTTGAGCTGCAGTAGCAACACTGCTTGAATAACATAATTTACGTCAAACAGTACCGTTTATAAATAAATTAATTAATTATTTAGATTTATAATTTATAGCACAACTTGATTACAGTTCATCTGTTTGTTAATTAATCGTTAATATCGAAATACATAACTGTTACTTCGAAAACACAAAAATAGTACTATTAATGTTTCGACTACTGGTACCTTCTAGAGAGAGTCAAGGCCATTTATTCACCTTGCCGAACTACAGCTTGTGGATTGAACTACAGTGGATGTTCTGTCTACATAATAGAAATATTTTGAAGTATATTTACAAAGAACGAATTTGTAAATTGGGTAACATATTCGAATTGTTGTTTAACAGTCCGTTCATGACGTAAAAGCATTCCCGGTTTTGTCAAATCCCAGTAAAAGTAAGAAAAAATGAAATACAACTTTTAAAAAAAGAACAGAGGAATATTTAATAGTAACAAAGTCTTCAAAGTACTACTTATGTAGTCTATAAAGTACTATTTGTAAATGTCCATGTTATATAGCGATAACTGAAGAGAGGGAGAATATATTAGAATATAATATAATATACAAGTTATACAATCAAAAGTATAAAAAAACGTTTTTGTATAAATGATACTCGCATTTAAGATTATTTAATATGTCTGCTAGTAAAGTGGTTTCCTGATACTACTATAAATCATTCTATAAATAAGTAATTGAATAAAAATATAAAGCGATCAGTATTGGCAACTAACTCATCAATAACCGCAAATATCGTGATATGTTGTAAATGTACAAACAGATTATTTTTATGATTCCTTTAACGTAGTATAAATGCGAATGTGTAAATACTGTAAACTATTGCATGAATAAACAATTAAAATGACATGTTTGTAAATATGTCAAATGTTATCATTAATAAAGTGTGTTTAAATAATTGTGTTCGTTCATCCAGACAGGAAAAGTCAATATTAAAAAATTAATGAATGCATCATCATCATCATCTAATAGATGGCTACATTTGAACATGTTCTCTGATGATCGGTCCTATGTCATCTACATCTAGCAGTGTCTTGCAATTTGGACGTCCTTTTAGTACTGTCTCTACTGGTTGGAAATATGATTAAAACTTTTTAGGATCCATAGCAATAATTATAAAGTCCTTGTAAGGTTCACGATGGACAGATCACAATATCGCAATCGTATTTTAGGTCGATTCCATTATCGGTTATTAAAAGCTGATAATCTAATCTATTAATACTAATGATTAAAATAGAGCAAATGTATTTTGCTAAGTGAAATTTATTTATACTTGTGTTAATTAAAAGATGTTGACTAATGAGTTAAAATATTCCATTTTGGGAATAAAAATCAACAAAATCATTCAATTTACATAGAAATGACATAAAACAATTATAACTTATAAATAAATGTAATATCACTTGCTAAAGGTAGGTGTTGTATGAAGAAAACTTTCGGTTTTTTTTTTTGGCAGAGTTAAAACTGTTTCGGACGTATGGGGTTAATGGTCTAGAAGTCTGACACATTGGCCTACATACATTAAACGTTACAGCTTCCTCATCTGGTTTCCGTGAACTTGCGGGTGTCTGTACCAATGGAAATTATATATCATGTAAAACAGATGCTCGTGATGTTAAGCCGAAAATAGAGAGAGACTGATATATAATTTTTTTTCCAGTACAAATAATAATATGTTATTATTTGTTTCATACTTTCATGTTTTCGGTTTTTTATTTTATGATTCCCTTTATAATGAATAATTTACGAATGTGGTGAAATATTTCAAATCCGTTTAAATGCTTTTTACAGTACCTAAAGTTTTGAGTTATTTTAAATAACATTATAAATATGATATAAACAGCACTCATGATACCACTGTTGTGACTCCGGGCCTTCTTTCACAAGGAGAGAGTCAAATATTTTTCACCACTTTGATCATGTCCAGGATGGTGAATTTTAAAAATGTGCAATAACATTACAAAATTTGTTTAATGTTTAGAAATAATAGTCTTGCAGTATTAAGTTTCAGTTAACATTCATTCCATGCTAATTTACAACAATTTCGCTATCGAATCCATACATTTTAATGTGTATCTCTTTATTTATTTATAGCCATTTTATAAACTCAGATACTTAGAAGAGTTACACGGAACTTTTGTACGATGTTTTTATGTAACTTAATTAACCTTTTATAATTTAACGTTACATACATCTTAGCAACAGTGATAACACATAAAAATCTATTACTTTTCCCATGAATTACATAAACATGTATAACATCGCTTACCATTTAGTCATCGTCCTGCTCGTTTAATAACGAACGTACTGATGGTAGATCTTTTGCTGGCGCCCATGTACGTACCACCATAGCTCCTGTTGCTGCCGCCAAACAGTTGTTTTCAAATATTACTTTTTTTCGGTTTAAAGAACGGCATAGCTAGTGAGATACACACTCCATCTCTTGAGGAGAGGTCTTTAGGAGAGGACAATGTCCAGCGGTGGACGTCTATCGACTGATAATAATGATGACTATTATTATATAGCTATTTTTTTTTAACATTTTTATTAAAGATACATCTTAAAGTCATTCATCATTCAAAGATTAGATATAAATGATAATCTTTGCAACAGGTAATTTCTTTTGAGACTGGCTGTTTGGCAAAAAAGTATTGTATTATAATTTATTTCATTACAATGAATGGAGTTGATAACTCTGCGTTTACTATAAACTTGGCTGCTGCGAGCCATTGTTTATTATATTCTCATATAATTGGTTATCAGTTGCAATTGTTTTGTTACCGCTCGACTGATATTGAAGTCGATGTTATCTTTTAAACCGAACCTTGGGTACGGTCGAGATGGCAACGAAGAATGGGAGCGTCAGTTTTTGTGCAAAAATACATAAACATAATACGATCAATGTGTTTGTTGTTACCTCAGACAACTGTTCAAATGAAGACAATTAATGGTAAATATAAATAATGAAAATTTTACTATTTATTATTACCACTAGTTCTACTGGAGCTATAGTCTTTTATTACATAAATGTAAGCAAGTAATCGAAATACTTTCTACTAATCCCCGATTGGTTAAATGCCCTTGACTTTCTCCTTAATAAAGGAGACCTCGAGTCCCACTAGAGAGAACATTAAAACGTCTGTTTATAAAATCTTTATACTGCATTTGTGCGCAGTAAGGTTATCGGTTGTAGGTAACTTTGAGAAAAATCTTAATAACTTAAAATTTATGTAAATAATTAAATTGGAGTCTAATTTTTTGTAAAAGGCATGATTACATCAAGTTTCTTTTTTATATTTTATGTAAAATGGTTGAAATACGTCGATGAAGTAAATGTAAACTTAGGGCTGTAAAACATTTATAATATTTTTTCTAATACAAAGAAAAGTACGAAAAGTTTCTAAAAACTCAATTACAAAAGCCATTTTAACACTACCTGTTGCAAACAATTTTGGTTAACAGTATTGGTCAATACGCTCGGTCATGTTTACGAAGATGTGTAAGAGCAGTAAATAAATTTACAAATCAATTTGCGCTATCCGATTTGATGCTTCCATTCACGACAACATGTGGACACCAGCGCTAATTCTCCCACTTACCTAACATAACTACTACCATTACTAATATATTTGCTCTATGTTAGAGAAAAAGCTAGACTTTACATCTCTGTTATAGGAGACGGTCTATGTAAGTACCACAGCGCCTATTTCTGCAGCCTTATGATGTGGAAGCTGTGACTAGTGAAATTGCTGGGGTAACGAGACTTAATATTTTACATCTCAAGCTGAGGAATACTACATGGTGCAGTGCATGTCATCTTAACTACTGCCATATTGTTATGATCTAACGCATAACTAACCATCAGGTAACATTTTGCATGTTTCCATAAAAGAGCTTTATATCTTTTTAAACAAGTTTAACTTACATTGCAATATAACAAACATACAGTTCACTTTCGTGTAGGCATCTTATCCTCTGGTGTATAACGGATTTTGTCTCAAATTCGACGCCCGTAATATATGGGACCCAAGAGAGAAAGCTCTCTTAGCCACCTGTAGCAGACCAGCTCTTGAACTCAAATGTATTTTATTGGTTTTTGAACTCTACATAAAGCTTCATTTGATGTTAATACACCGGTACGGTCATTTGCGGTTTGGCTCTAAAATATTTGTTCATAGATATATTGCAAGCCATTCTGTTGTGTCGCTGCCAATAATTTTGAATTAGTTTTGTAACATATGATAAGAATATACACCAGCTATATATTTTCGAGATACTTAATGAAATGAATTAGTAAAGTTTTATGCAGCTCGTTAAATGATTACTAATCTATTCATATCAGACGCGACTCCAACTATAAATCCACCCGCCTACGATCTTTCCAAACACAACACTCCAGCATCGCTGCAAGATTTTCTCTTGTTAGTCTAGACAAGATTTACATGTCTTTTGAATATCCAGGACTTGTTACGATTATTTACTATTTGTTTATCTTTTAACAGCGACTACAACTTAAACTGTATAGCACAAATGCAAATGCAGTAATATATTAAAATAATGCCGCGCTATTAAGCATCTCATCTAGATGGTCATTAGTAATATTTTATGTTAAGATACTGTATGGTTATAAAAAAACAGAAGTTTTTTTACGGAATTAGAAAAGAGGTGTTCAAATTTTGGATAACGTTTAACCATATTTTTTTTGTTATTAAATTTTCATTGATACTCATTTCAATGAACGGTCAGGTACACCACTTTTATAAACATGTGATATAATAGCAAAATCCTGTTTCCACGTAATTTTGCCCTTGAATTAATAATTAAACGAATAATAACTCTACGGCATACAGAAATTTAAGCTACTTAAGCTATTGATAAGGCTGTCCATCCAGTTTATAAGATAGCGCGTAGAGATTCATATCACTTTATTAAAAATCAAAAGATATTGCACGGAAATCGATTGGAAAGGTTATAAATGTCCGCAGGTTTTTAAAAAAATATCTAGTAACTCAATTCCTGTTCTCAATTAAGCTGTAATGCTATAATGAGAATGGATGAGTGTGTAAACTTGTAAAGTAATTGAAAATGTGCCATTTCGCACAAGGTTGTATGAGTGTAGTAGTAACTGGTTGTCAGAAAACGAAAGTTAAAAGGTAGTTTTTTTTTTTTTATTGAACCCTCAATATGTTTTACGTTAACGTCCGTGTCCATTCACCATAATACACAAGGTTAACGGCCATGTAACTTGACACCCACAACTTGCATCTTGTATCAAATTATCCGATGATACCATTTTAATGAATAACTTGTGAAGTATCATGAGTATCGCAAAAAAATATATGAAGTCAGCTGTTTGTGATGGCATTGGTAAATCAAAGCAATGAAAGATAATTAAGAAAAATATTAAAAATATCGACGATCAAAATAAAAAAATCACTACATATATATAAATACATCCTAATAATGACTTTAAGACGTTTTCCTTTAAATGTTCTTCATATCATCAATATGCAAAATGAAAACTTCTAATTAAGTTTCCCTAAATTTATTTTCATAATTACATATACTTTTTTTAAGAAATAAGTACCGATAATATGAAAACGTAGGGTATTTTTTTTTTCTTCCCGTTGTATTTATATGTTTTTCGCCATATACACTATACACAATGAGAACGCGAGCATACATCTGAATCAGAGATGAGCTCTATCATTTAATAATAATATACTTTTTACTAATATTTTTAATGACTGAACTATTATTTAGTCTATTAGAATTATTTTTTTATTTAATTAAGCAACGAGACGAGCAGGATGTTCACTTGATGGTGAGTGATAAGCATGCCCATAAAAACGTGGCGCTTGTTAGGATGTTGTACACAGTACCAAATTTCGTTCATCGTCTGAGACAGAAGTTGTTGCATCTCGTTACCCCTATAGTCACACTAGCTAAAGTACCTTTCGAACCGGAATACAGTAATGTTTGCACATTACTGTTTGTCGGCTGCAGTAGGACCTGCGGTGGTAGCTATCTAGACGGTCTCCGGCAACAAACCACCACTACCAGTAAGTTTGGAAATGCTTCGTGAAAATTATATATTATTACACATAAGTTATAGTAGTCTGAACTTTATTCAGTTTCGTTATAAAAATATTTATATATAAAATGTGTTTAACTACATAGAGTACAATGGAGTACATTGGACTCATGTTTAATGGTAAACATTTAAACGAATCTTGAATTTACACACAAATCTCGTACGACAACGGCGTGTCCCACATTATTATGGCCTATTAACATTCTTTCCTACGAAAGCGATTTATACAAATAAACGCAAATCGTTGCTATGTAAGATTTTTCATTGTGGTATATATTTACATTATACACAATTACTTCTAATTATTATTATGTGAACACGAACAACTACAACCTTGTCTTCTTTTGATGAGTTTGAATACTTATGGTTTATTGATGAAAACATGCTTTACCTAAATACTTACCATTGCACCGTAACACTTTCTAAGTCTCACCATTGTTAATAATCAAATCATATGCAAATCTCTTTGTAAACCGAATAAAGTCGATCTCTATCGACGAATGCAGAATACAATGGAACATTACACGGTCCGACTATTCCGTTAAATCCCAACCTACACGCGTTTAATGTATTGACGTGTATTTTGTCTTTCTGTACGAAACCACCCATTGGTATGCCATTTCAAATCGATACCGATGTGTTACATCCAGTTATAACTATCAATGCATTCTTTATTATCGGAGCCAGTAATAGTGTTGCATTTGTAAAACTGATAAAAGATATAGGAATTTGAAATAAATACTTTAGTTTTCTGTCAGTTCCAGCAAATTACTAATAATTTCAAATGTTTTTAATATACAATTTAGCCTACAATACACTGTACCACAGTGCTTTCGCCGCCTGAAACAAAATATTGAGTTTTGTTACCTACAGCGCCTTTCAAACCGGAACACAGTAATGTATGTACCCTACTGTTTATTGGCTGCAATAAGAGCTGCGGTGCTAACTACCTAGATGATCTGGGGCAACAGGGACCTACCACTAATAAGTGATCTGAAATCTTTACGAAACATAAATTTTCATTCATTATAAAAAGGAATTCAACTTATATGTTTGTGCATAAATTGGTAATACTTAAAAACAATTGTGACGTATTTGCGAAATTTCAATAAAATAAAATTAATGAAAATATTTGTAATTGTCTATGAAAATGGAAAAATATTAAAAATCTATTCATTGTGGTAAGCAAAACTTCCTTTTCTCAAGATTTTAATAATGGTCTCGTTTTTTTATTTCAATAGATGAATGGTTCTAAATTGGCAAATGATTTTTAACCTTGAGTAACCTGATGTCGTTCGCATAGGTGAATGGACGTCATTTTTTTATATTTTTATTATGACTTCCTTGCACAGTTTAATCAATATTCCAATGAATCAAATACTGTAGTCATATAAATTTGCAATAAAATATGTAATCATCACAATATTATAACTTTTTTTTAATCTTTGTCTAGTTATTTTCCTATATATATATATATGGAGCTATTAAATTTATGTAAATGGTGGCTGTGTACTGGTAGACACAATGCTAAGTGTAATTTTTAAAGTGGTTTCTCGCGACCTTCACCGATCAGAGGATCTGGTGAAGGTTGCGAGAAACCATTGGATGCGGGCGAAGCAGTACTAATGGGCGTGGTGGTCTTTCGGGGAGGATTACGTCTAGACATTATGATCAGATGATAAATGCAGTGCACATTTTACAGCTATTGGTGCTGATGATAATACAATAAAAATAAATTTTCTTTGAAAAAGATAACCCATAGAAAATTTTGCCTTATTAGCCACGACCTTCTTCAGTTAAAAAGATAACCTTAACTAATTTTATGGTTTATTCATAGTACTAACGTTACAAAACCAAATGTTATAAATATGTGTTAGCGAGTATAAAGAACAATGCTTTCGAACTCGATATGAATGAATGTTAAGTTTGGTTAGTTATAAGTACATTTACAACATTTAACTTTAAATTTTTCGTTACGCTCTAGAAATCTACATCGCTTATGCGCCATCATTTGTTGCCGTCATTATTGTTAATGGCGTCTGTCAGAGTGACGCCGCCTCGTCGCCGCGTCGCCGCAGCAGACTGTGTGTAATAAAAAGTAGTGGGACCGGTTGTACCCACAACTAATCAGGGGTTCCCTCGCTTCCGAGTTTACTCTGCAACATCATATTCGTGTTGTAGCAACATAACATTTCAATAATACATTCGTAAATTACTAGCGTAACAAGATTTAACATCTTATATCTAAAGCCGGCAAACGTAATGTGCGAGTAAGTGCAGTGCAATGTTCGTCGTCTTAACTAGCGTTACACTTTTATAGGTTGGTGTAACACTTACGATCCGGTGTATGTCTTATACGTCGCGTCACATAGTATTCATCGTCATCAATATTAAAAAAAAAAATCTTGGTAGTCTCTTCGCAGTGCAATCGTAGAAGTATAGGGTTGCGCAAAAGTAACCCTCCTATCAGAAAATGCTATCAATTTTGCCTTGATGTAAAAAAATTAAAAGACCGACTAAAAATAATCCACAAGAAGAATCAAAGTTTTTCATATTTTTTTTTTAAATTACAGCTAAATAACCTTCCGATGTTTTTTGGCTGTAATTTAAAAAAAATATGAAAAACTTTGATTCTTCTTGTGGATTATTTTTATTTAGTCTTTTAATTTTTTTACATCAAGGCAAAATTTATAGCATTTTCTGATAGGAGGATTACTTTTGTGCCACCCTATATAAGATTTCATTGAATCGTACATAGGAGTTCAGAATGATAAAATTAATGCATATTTAAATAGAAACATTAAATAAATAAACAACACTTATTTTATACATTCCTCGTATAACTTTCATGTATATAATATGACAGGAATAGAAAAGATAAATAAAACATATATATACATTTACTGTCTATGTCTATCAAATCTGAATGGAACTTCTATAACGTGTAACAAATATATGCGCAATGACTACTTGTTCATACCATGCATTTTATACATGTCATAATATAGTCCCTTGCCTTTAAAATCTTAACAATATTCAAATATAAATATATTATAAGTAACAAAGAAATATACTTAAGTAAATACCTAAGTGCTTATAGTTTGTGACATGATAAATATAAAATGCTAAAACAGAACGAAAAATTTTTTCTACTCTTTTCAGTTTTCTACACATGACCCAAATGGAAATAAAGTATTAATTTCCATTAATATTTTAGCTGAGTTAAAAAACACTTGTAAACAAATTATGTTATAATACAAAATTTGCAACGCAACATGCTTAACAGTAAAAACAAATTGTTTGAATTGTTTTGCTTAAAAATGTATAAATTTAAATACAATAATTATATACATCATACCGTCATCTTATGCTTCATATTGAAATTCATCAAAATTAGTATGTCCGCTAAGATTTGATATGAAGTTGACTGTTTATTGACATAAACCGGAACGGATATACCTCTTACCTACATAATGAAGTTATAGCCTGTCCACATGTTTTTAGTACGTCGTACTTGAATCTAGAACTTCGATATGGTACCGTGCTATCTTAAAACAAAATTATCATATTTCATATCTCACTATAACAAGATGTTTACTCGAGTGTTATAGGTGCTATTAAATTTTTTATCTCGTAGATGATTACCAACCTATGTAGACATTCTATATAGAGAACGAATTCGACCACCTAGAATAATTAATATCTATGGAGATAAAGACGAAGCAGAATACAAGGAAATATTCTACAATATTTCCTTTTTTTAACTTAAAAAATGTTTAATGAAACACCCAAAGTTGCCCGTTGCAAGAGAATGCCTACAGAGAAATTTCTTTACATTTCTTACCTTAGCTCCTATCTAATAATACAATACGAGGAGATCTCGTTAAGTACATAAACGCGTTTGTTTCCAACATTCTAAAGACGAAGTATGCAGTCGACAAAGGGCAATAATTTGAGTCGGGCCACAACCGGCGCTACCGGTCCATACTCGCACAATGCTTCCAGACAAAGCCCTGGGCGCGCGAGACGATGACGGATCCCTTCGCCCCACGGCCCAAGTCTCACGCCTAATATTATATTTAATCATATAAATTTCACCTTCATCTCAAAAAAAACTAGATTCAGCGCCATATACGCCCGGATTTAAGAGTTTTTTGCCTTTTGAGTACCGGCGGATTGTAAGTTACAAGATCGTTTTACGAAAGAGTTATCATTTTATATAATCTATTCTTATGATTTTTAAATGTCAAAACCCGTTTAGTGTCTATAATTGTATAATTTAAGCAATATATATGCGATACTACATTGTTTTAATCCATACGAATAAACAAATTTATGTAGTAACATCTGAAAAGACTAAACTGATTTATGTCATAACTTGGACGCTACTTTATTATCTATGTAATCTAAAATGTATACAAAAATGCATGGGATAGACTGTGATTGTTAATCTTCTAATATTTCTGGCCGATAACTATAAAATATCACACGTGTGTATTTTTTCGTTTTGATTATATGTGCTCTGCTATAACTTGCAGGTTGTGTGTGTCAAGCAATACTATAACATTTTATCATTCAACTTAATTTACTATCTGTCTCTGTATGATACTTACTATCTGCTAATAAACAGATGTAAAGAGAAATAATCGAAATACCGTCATGACAGTGTGCCGATTACAGATAGTAAAAAATAAAGCTCGTTTAGTAAGAATTTTTGTAAAACTTGTGATTAGAACGTCAAACCTTGTCTCTACAAGTAAGCGTTAATTTCAAGTTACTTGGAATTCCTTGCTTAGATGTATACATAAGAACTTTATATTCAATATTTTTATTAACAAATATAAAGGTAACTACTCTTTAAGGTATAAATATCGATGACATTAATATTTTTGATTAAGGCATGCATATGTTATAAATAAGTAGGATTTATAAATGCAGTTTAATTTATTCGTGTCATCGCGTAAAGCCTATGATAGGCTATAAATTACCATGCAGTCGTTACAATGGTATGAATGTTTTTTCTGTGTTCATTGTTTCGGCATGCCTTCTTTTATGTCTTGAGAAACGAATTGAGTAAAAAGTTGTGTTGCCTTAAGTGTAAATCAAGTCGAAAGTGTGGTACAGCCGACAACGAGTTGAGTGCGCCGCACTGACGCCTTTTATGTATAAATAAACCTTCGAAGTATTTATCAGGTTAGTCTAATGTCAGCCTGTAATCCTGGGATATTGAGAAGACGTTTAAAAAGTATCCCTCGCCTGTTATAGTGAGCGGGCGTTATAAATCGCGACCCACGGTGCCCACTCTGCGAACCAATGCAAGAAGTGAAATTATATTATAATAATAATAACAAAACTTATTAAATATATTACAAAAATAAGTAAACTCATTTAACAGCTTTATTTTATTTTACGTAACTATAGTATTTTTACACATCTTTACAACTCTACTGCATGGCCTCAATGAGAAGGTACCTCGTTTAAATCTCTCTTATCTTTTGTTTAACCAAAGTTGGTGGGAAGAGTTTGAGTCTAGGTCGTAACGTCATTATTAGTCTAGACACGAATCAGGTCAGCACTAAGATTAGGCACTGTTCACACAGAGATATATTTACGAACTGATAAAGAAGATATTACGTGATACTGGGAAATCAGAGTTATAGAGATTATACTGATATATCTTGTTACTGTTATATTGCACCCTTTAATTATTATAATTAATTTTTTCATTGCTCTTTAGGATACTTATTTGCAGGACTATTTAATATCGACCAAGAGGGTCGTGATATCCCTCCACCTTTATGCTTCATGTTCTTACTTACCAGGAGTTGTGAAAACATCTTTGGATATCATAATTTGAAATTCAAAGTTCTAAGTGTACTTATGTGTCAACCAGAGCATCGAACCTCGAAGTTGAAACTTCTCCATTTTTCCACAACCATAATTCGATCATATGTACTATTAGATCCAAGAAATTTAAGTACTCCTCAAGACGAAATCTTGTGTCTACATTTAATACCTTTTATCAAATTATATAGATATCAGAGTAACAATTATGTGATCACTAGGTCGGTTATACACCGTATCAATTTTCGTCAACACTGGTAATTATTTTGTTTTCTTCTCGATATGGAGAAACATGTAAGACTGTAATTGTTCGAAGAGAATATACTTTATAAAAAAGATAAAGCCATTATGTAATACATCACTTGATATTTACACAGTTGTTACTATTTCACATTATCGCTACCATTATACCTAAAGTGGTATCCCCACCAGAACGTACGCAAGTAAATAGTAACGAATCATTCACATATTAATTTATGTTAATAAGCTATGTCGATTGTTTCTATACAAAAATACCTTATGCGATTACGTATCAAAATTTTACATACAACCCTAAAGTTTTTAATAATTTATGGAACCTTAAGTATAAGCCACAAATTATAATACTTCTTTAGTAGGAGGTAAGGGATATTTAACAAAATATAATATATTGTTTGATGTTTATTATTGACATAAATGGAAGTAAATACATATAGTATAAACTAAAGTCTCTAAGAGGTAAAACTTAGGCTAATATATATGATTGAAACCGTACCAACAGGTTGTTATAATACCTAAGAGTAGATGTACATGTATTCCAAACTTATAATATCTTATTTTTGAGTCCAACATAAAATATAGAAAGTTGTAAATATGTAAATCTATAACTGCTTAGTAAATAGCTTAGAATTTTAATTCTGTTTAAAACAATTACTATAATTATTACATTTTACTCTGAAAGTTAAGATAAGATAACAATACATATAAAAAATGGAAAGGAGCAGGTAAAACCATTCTTAAGTTTACTTTAACATTTTTATTGTTAAGCTGCTAAGTAAACAAACGTGGCGCCAAGCGCACTTGTCCAAGTCACTTAAAGTAAACAAACCAAAAAAAACATGGGGTAGGAACGATGCAGTGTCGCCTGGCGCCTGCGTTATCTGTCGGCACGTGGGATCTACCTTTCGCCCTTTCATGACTTTTTATTCTTAGAATACATTCCCCACTCCAAAGACGTTCGCGTGTCTCTTTCTGATGATACATGATGTGATACCTGGGGTATATACACATACATATGTGTATTTTTAAATTTGAAATGGGTTATCTTTTAACCTCAATTTCTCTGTATGTTAAAATAACAATAAACCCGTGGATGGTGAAGCATGTTGGGAATACTCTTACACTCATATTTTGATAACTGGAAAACTACATTTTTTATTTTACTAAGCGGCTAGACGAGAGAGACGTTAACCTAATGGTAAATGAAACCCCCACACAAAACAAAGTGAAGCCAGTTGGGATGATATAAACAGCGCCACGTTGTGCTCGTCGCCTTAGACATTAGTAAGTTAGTATTAGTAGTTATCTCTCGCTACCCCAATAATTTTACTGATTACAGCGCCTTTCGAATCAAATCACATTAATGTTTGCATACTACTGTTTGGCGACAGAAATAAAGGCTGCTGTGGCACCTATTTAGATGGTCACCGGCACCAGAGTTATATCACCAGCAAAATATACAAGATGTGGAGATCTGTAAATGAAGGTTCCGATAAAATCTATCCAACTGTTTCAAAGATTACTCGGAGTAAAATGGCAGACATAAATTCTTACAAAATGCAGTATATATGTTTTTAAATAAATAGAAGTGAGATGTCTCTTAATTTAAGGCGAATATCGATTCGATTCAAGCAACCTCGTAAGTTCGTCAATCAGCCCCAATATGGTGCGACGATTATAGCGTTCTTTACCTTCTACAGAAGCTGCAACTCGAATCGAACATTTTAATAACTTTAGTAAAGATTGCCTAAAAACGCCTTATAGAGCGGTTAATTTGTTTTTAAGTGTGTTATAATCGCAGGAGCATATTTTGGGGACGAACGACTCGTTGATAGCGTGATACAACCTACCCATAATAATACGATACAACTCATGTATGAATTATATGTATAAAATATACAAAAAAGCGTTTTTTTTTTACAACATAATTAACATATTTTAGTAAAATGTGCTTTAGGCATAAAAAAATACTTCTTTAGAAATATATGTGGAACTAACTGTTTTCCGTCCGTTTTGCTGGCCGTAATATAAAATTAGACTTGTAATTTGTCTGAAATATTCCTTGAAAGCAACCTAACCGCAAATTATTTTCTGTAGCAACCGTTACCATAGCAACCGCATATGTAATACGAAATGAAAATGTTCGCAAAAGTTTATTAGAAATTTAAATGAAGGATTTATGAAATTTAAAACCATCTACAAATCATTCCGCGTCGAATGGTCATATTCCCATGTCGATAGGTTTACTAGTTTTCACATGATTGGCAAAGTAAACCTACTTATATATATATATATATATAATATGTCAAAACGAATTCTTATGTTATAAAAATTATATCAAATATGAACGAAAAATCTCTTTATAACAATCTAGATTTGTTAGGAACTAACGTGTATATATACATATACATATACACGGACGAGCAGGAGATAAATTTATCAGCTTTAAACTGATGTTATGTAACTGAGGTTTTATCACTGAGAAGATAGCAACCTTGCTGTGTAGATGGTTGATGCGTTGCGAGCTAAGTTTTTAAGAGATTTGCAAATTTTTATTAACTATAAATAATTACATTATTTTTAATTTATTGCATTAGTTCATAATATTATTTTTTGTTACATAAAATGAAGTTTTTTTTTTAAAAGTGGTAAGTAAAAATTAACCATTTTGAAAAGTAAAAATTGTTTACACTTAAGTTTAACATTAACTTTAAGATATTACAAATGAAATGTGATTTATTTTAATTTAGATATTAGGATCCGAAAGTGTGCTATTTGCTTCCAAGGTTATATTTAATATCTGACTGGGTGTTTATTTAAATATAATTTATCAAATATCTTTTGCATACTAGCTAATAATAATTGTTACTGAGGTTAAATGTTCTTAATTATTACGAGTTAATTACATAAAAGTGGCACGGGTTCGATCCCCGTTGAATTTAAATTTCCGGTGAAAGAAAACAACGTGAGAGAAAAACTTGTTGCTAGGACAATATCTTCCGCAGATGTTCAACATTGACCAATTCGCACTTGTCCAGCGTTGTGGAATAACATGGCTTCACTCTCTATTCGTGAGACAAGATCTAGAATTCTGATGATTAATAATTTTTTTCTTCTTTACAGGTTCATTACAATGAGACTACAACAAGGACGTGGAAGAATAATACACTCTCTATCAATATCCAACTACAAACATAAAATTTCATAACGGGTCAAAAGATATTAGTGATTACTGTGCATCGGTAATATGCCAAAATCGTAGCATATACGAAGCGTGGAGTCAGTGAAATGAACCATGAGTGCTACCGACTACTGGGTGCTTAGGAAAATGGATGTGCGGTATTCCATGTATAAACTTTTGCTGTTTTTATTGTTGGTGGTGCGGTGTAGCGCGAAACACATAACAAACAACGTACCCAGGGTTCAGTACCAGACCGAAGATTTTGAAGATGAACTCCAAGACAGTATAAGGCACACAATTCACACGGGTTCGTAACTATAATTTCTTAAATATTTATATTATACAAATAATTGGTATCTTTGATATTTAAGGAAAACTAATTTTACGAATTTTGTTACTTATTATTTAATTATTGTTTATCATCCAATCTTGAAAACGAGTGCTTACGAGATAGTTTGCATCCAGTAATGGCCTCTTCATTAGTGGATGTAAACTATTCATTCATAAATTAAATTCATTAATTTATTAAATTTGTTCATTTCATTGAACTTAAATATTTAATTAGAAATGGACAATTATGAATATATATGTAATGAAAATATTTTCGTTAAGTTTTTACCAAAGAAAGTGATATTAATTTTGACCTGTAGACATAAAAATTTAAAACGTATATGTGAGAAAACACATAGGTAAAGGATAATAAAATAATAGCAGCAATTAAATATACATATCCAATATATGAAACAAACAAAAAAGATTTTAAAACATAAAATTTTTTCATATTTATGAATTTTTATTAGAAGTATATGCTGTTTTATAATTTAGACAGCCCTGTTCTTTCGACTAAATATCTCCCTACTTCTTCTCGAGATCATTTTATCGCAAAAATTAGTTATTATCTTTTTATTAGAGTTTTGTCTAATAAACTTAAAGTTTTCGAGTATTGATAATTAATCAAATTAATAGCGATCCTTAAGTATACAGTGAATTTATAATTGAAACCATTTCCATGGGACACAATATTATTCTGTCATATTTAAGTTGGTCTTATGTTGCTTATATTTTCAAAAAGTTAAAAGCATTCAGACCGTAAAGAATTTGAAATGACAGTTCGAGTTAAAAATTTACTAATCTAAGTGGTTGTGTTGTTTTGGGGTGTCAGGGGTTTTGAGAAGCTGATAATTGGATACAAGTCGTGTGTGACGTTTCAGAATTGCCTCTGAAGGATAATTTTAGTCCAGCGGCCGTAGATTTAGGATGACAGGGTCGGCTCTTGATTCGTTTTATTCCTAATGGTATGCATGTCTAAATCCATTAGGGATAACATAAATCAATCAATGTTAAATCTTTGACGAAGAGAATTAATGTGAAGTTGTCTTGCTTTATTTCTTATTTACGTGCTCTTTCGTATCTAATTTCGGTTAAATATTTCACTGAAACAATACTTAATTTTAGATTAATTGAGGTTATATTTGTTTTTACTGCATAGTGTCTTTGAATTTCACCCGCTACATCTTACATCTTTGTTAAAATATGAATATACTCGCAGATTTCGAGAAATTATAACAAGTAACAATTTTAACCTGTTTTCAACTCTGTGAAAATAATTTAAAATTTAGCGGGGTTTTATTGCACAGTATAGCTTCCGCTTAAATTGAAATCTTTGGCGCTGCGCACTGTTGATTTTACTTATGCAACATGTGTTATGCAAAGAAAAGAATACACTTCAAAGTCAATAATAACGACTTAGCCGCCGGGTTAAAAGCAAACGTAAGTTAAGCACGAACTCGGTGAACAATAATCGTAAACCCGTAATAAGCTGGCTCACAGCAACATATTGAAGGCTCATCGCTACTTTTGGAATTGGTCAACGAACTTTAAAGTGTTTAGGTATTCAGGCAATGTTGAAGGATATAACTGTTCTTCTTAATTGTTTCATTAGGTCAAGTTATAGAGGAAATCAAATAATGCGCTACATTTGTAACTCTTATCGTTATTGTACTTACTCTTACTCGCATTTATCACCGAAAGTGTAAAGTGTAACGATCCGAGCTGCTTATCTAATAAACTCAATATTTGCCCAAGGAATCTTATCTGTATTATGGAAGAGAGGTGCGAATCGTGCTTCGTGACGTGTTTGGTGACGCAACGACATCATCTGTCAGACGTCGGCATAGATTTTAGGTTTAGATTTTAATGCCTAATTCAAATATAAGCTGTGACGCTTTATCCGTTATCAGACAGAACATGATTAGTGTGATTCGATCTTATCATATAAATTGCTTGTTACACTTTGATTACTATCATTATTTGTTTATATTTTAATTTATATCTCAGATTGATATTAGAACCATATAATGGTACTGTTTTGTCCGTCGTCTCCGAATCCATGGATGTAAATAAAGTAAGTCATATACAAGTAAATAATTACTTACCATATTATTTCTGGACAGTACCATTGGAACATTTGTTCTAGTCATACGATACATAATTCCTCCGTTTGCTTACTTCGCTCATATACAATTAAAGATGATGTAACTAACAAACGTTATCGCTTTACACGAAATAAGTCCTGTCGCCTGATGATTTAGTGTCTGCAGTGTAAGGAAATCTGACGCTAATTTTTTTAAAGGCCATAGCATCTTTTTTTTCACAACTTTATTACTACATTGTTAGTTACTAACCGTTAATTAAATCTTATCTAGACGTTTACGTTAGTAACGCCATTGAATGGGAACTATCGTGGAGTCTACTATCATTTTTATTTTCAAATAAAAAACGCAACCCGACTTCATAAAACGAATATGTACGTAATACGAAAATGTTCAATACGCCAACAATAATTTACAATAGCTATTCAAATTTTTGCGTATATAAAAGACAATCCTTAATTTGTTAAGACATTATTTTTTTGTAGAATTAATAATAAAAAAAGGAAAAATAGCTCCATGAAGAGATGCGTTGTTTATTACATCGCAGCCGTTCGCCCATGAGATGTGTAGCGAGCGTCCTAAAGAACCAGTCCGATACTTATCGCTTCTACTTCAATAAATTATGTATGTGTTTTAAGACTAATAAGGCATGTGAAAAGTACAAACTGCGAGAGAAACCTGTGTGGCCCCACTAGTTACGGGTGTCGTGTATCCATTTACACCGGCATGCTGACTATGCACACCTACTTCTTGAGAAATCGCTCATATGATCATTGATAACTGAGTGGTCCATAGAACAAACATTAATTTATTTTCAACAAAAAATTTTTATTAATTTTAATAATTTTCTTTATTAATTTATATACAATGACCTGAATTTCAAATGGTGTTAAGTCACAATAATGTTTTAGCTAGCTAGCCAGGCGGATTTCGGATAAAACCTTATAACCACCTCAGTATTACAAGGCGAGCACTTAGCCATTGCGCCACAGAAGAGTCAGTCATTTTAATTCTATAAATAAATACTTTATGTAACAAACAATGTTAAATAAATAAATGTAGCAAAAAAACTAATGACATTGTCTGTCTCATTTATTACTTAAGTGGAAATTAAACCCCGGAAATGAAGTGTACAAAAGATGACTATGACTAACCTATTGTGAGTATCACGTAAAACATATTATACAAATATACGTGGATGTGTTTAGTGCGTTTCATTTACACATAATATTTATAATATTTCTTTTATTCCACTAAACAATGATAAGTGATCGTTCATATGATGGTAAGTGATTCACCACTCCATTATAATGTGGAGTTTGTTAGGATAGTACAGTTTTTGCCGTTGGTTTTATTACTTAGCTATGTTTAAGTAGTTTCTACATTATAGTAGCACAATTAACTTATTAACATGCGCACTAACTATTTAAATATTTTCAAAAGGTTATATGCCTTTACTAAATTGATTCCCTATTAGATATTTTAATTAATTTATTGGAATTGACAACCCTAGACCAATAACTTGTTTATTTCGTGATAGTGTACATTTACTAATCCAAAGAGCTCGTTACAACCGATGAAATAAGAGCACAATATCCACTGATTTTATGATAATTATATCTGTAAAACGGCAATATATAACATATATATTAATCAAATATCAAGACTCCTTTGAATAATCTTCAGAGAAAGTTTAATAATATTCATCTTTTGATACAATTTTTTATAATAAGAGATCAAGATTTTGCATGGTGTTAAGAGATGAGATCTGTGTGATCTAGTAAAAGCTTGTTTACTATTCTCTGTAAGAGACCCCGAGTCGCTTACTCGTGGATATGATAATAATTTATGTTTTAATTGTTTAAATACACAAAGAGAACGCTGATACTTATAAGTTACTCAGACGTCTGGCGCCATCCGTAGGGCACAGGGCGCGACATTGAACCTCGATTTGCGCTCCGTTCTCACCCAAACGTTTCAAACTCATTAATTTATTCCCCTTGACATCTTAATGTTGCGGCGACTGATAACCGTATTATTTAAATGATTAATTATGTGATGGCGATTTCGTTTCCGTTTTGTTATCTCTGTCTTGTAAACTAGCTGTTGCCCGCCCGCTTTGCCGGTCGTAATATAAAATTAGATTTGAAATATGTCTGAAATATTTCTTGAGAGCAACTGCAACCGCAAATGACTTTCTGTAGCAACCGTTATCAAAGCAACCGCATAAATAATACGAAATAAAATTGTTCGCAAGAGTTTATTAGAAATTAAATGAAGGATCTATGAAATTCATAAAATCGAGGAAACGAATGGTCATATTCTCATATCGGTACGTTCACTAGCTTTCACGTGATTGGCGAATAAAGAAAACCCATTCTCATTATATATATATATATACATTTTTAGTCATCATTATCGCGTCATATTTGTTCACGCACTAATAATTTTGACAACGGCGTTTAAAAATGGAACGTGAATTTTGCTCTGTTTTTTTTCCCGCTAACAATTTTTTCTAAGCAACGAGACAAGCAAGACGTTAACCTGATGTTGAAATGAAATCAAACCTAACATGACGTTAAAGTGGTAAGCTTCCCATAACAATGTGGCGCTATTTCAAATGTTATACATTGCACCACATTGCGCTCGTCACCTTGAGGCATAAGATGTTGTGTCTTGTTACCTCAGTAATTACACTAGCTACAGCGTCCATCAAACCGGAACAAAGTAATGTTTACGAAACACTACTGTTTAGCAGGAAAAATAGGCGCTGCGGTGGTACCCATCTATACGGTCTCCGGCAACAAGGAATCACCACCAGTACAACTACAACTGATATTTAATTTGTCAAATAGAAAGAGAAGGAAAATCTTTCAAAGCCTGCTACTAGCAACAGAATGATATCAGGCGATAACTAAGAAAAAGAATAATTCTAGTGTAATTACTGCGATAACGAGACGCCCCATCTTATGTCTCATGCGACAGGCTCAATATGGTGCAGTATATACATCTTAACTGGCTCTATTGTTATGGGAAGGCGTATCACTTACCATCAGGTAAACGTCGTGCTCGTCTCGTCGCTTAATTGTATAAAATAGAAATTAGTTTGTTAGTTATTTTAGTGTTTGTTATTATTAGTTGGATCTCGCAGTGTTTATCCTTCTGTTGTATTTTTATATTATCCTTTAATAATAGTTGGTTAACACTAGTTTTAACAGTAAAAGTGTTAGTGGTATTAAACATGCAAGGATGGCGATTTATAATAAAGAGGATAATACAAAATTATTATTGGCGAAAATAACATACGTTTGTGTTAATTTTTTTATCATCGAACGGAAAATTTTGGAGATTATAATTCTAACATAATTTATACGATCCATATTAATATGTATATAGATCATTAACTATTCCTTAATATTTAATTACAGTTAAAATTATTCATTCAAATATATTTATGAAAATGAAGTTAGAATAAAAAATATAGGACAAATGTACATGCTTAAGAAAATACTTAGGCTGTAGTGCAAACATTACTGTGTTCCGGCTTGAAAGGCGCCGCAGCTAGTAACGACACCTTTTTTATTATGGCGGGGGAAATCTTCTGAAAAGATCTGCTTCTGGGGGGAAGACAAGGTTATGTGGGGCTTCTACCCACTAAAACCCCCTCGGTGGTCTCCCTCAGTGCATTAGGAAAGGCTCCGGAATCTCCTACGGAATGCACCGATGCTCCCCTGCACTCTGGCTAAAACATCCCACGGAAGGGCATAGCCCTCCTCAGCATCCACACTGTGCTGTTGCAAATACAAGAACATCATGCATTTTCCGTCCTCCTAAGGCTCGCTTATTCAGCTCTGAAGGCCCTCACCCTCAAAGTCTACGAACCCGGGGACCCTTTTAGTCGCCTTGTACGACTAGTCCTATTAGCCCGAGACTACAGGGTTCTATAACGGGACCTAACATCTCATGCCTCAACGCGACGAGCGTAATGTGGTGCAATGATTTTAACTAGCGCCACCTTATTATTAACAAACGCATGACCCACCTTCAGGTGAACATCTTGCTCGTCTCGTCGCTTCGTCAAATAAAAAAGGCAAAGTTTACGTTTTTAATATCGGTTACATGACAATGCAAGGACAAAGATCTAACTTGTTGCCTTGGTGGCAACACATTATCTAGTATTTAATGTTAAAAAGGGTGTAAGAGTTCCCGCACAACAACTCACAGGATCCAAGCCATCCTCACCTGTCCGCGGTGCACCCTGCTAATCAACAAACCGGGCTCTGTCTTCCACTAACCTGCATTGGGCCAGCATGATGAGAAATCCCTACCCGATCGATGTGGGAATATTTGGGAGAGGTCTATGTCCAGCTGTGAACGACTATCGGCTGATGATGCTGAATGATGAATTTTAAAATGTGCTAAAATCTTAATTAAGTAAAAAAAAATATTGAATATATACCATAATAATTATTATTTCATAATTTGTTGCATCATAACAAAGTAAATGAACAAAAACTCTGTGTACAATTTACGTAATAAACATTTTATAACAAACTGTCAACTAAATGATTTTTAATATTGCGATTTTGTATAATATAACGAAATTTTAGGGATTTCTTTCGTGATGATAACTATAATATTAAAACAATCTATCACTGTAGGGTTCCCATTACCATGGGCGTTGTAAAACATTCCTACCATGTAATTGATAACTATATAAAATCAGAGAATTCTTTTATTTAATTAAGCGATGAAACAAGCGGGGCTTCCACCTGATGTTAAGTGATATGCCCCCTCCCCCCACCCCCTAAACAAAGTGGCGCTAATTAGACTGATATATACTGCACCATATTGCGGTCGTCGCCTGGGACGTAACATGTTGAGTCTTGTTACCCAAGTAATTACACTAGATACAGTACCCTTTGAACCGCATAGCTCGTCACAGCGCATCGTAAGCACTGCTGCCAAGCTTCGAAGTATGGCTCCGATCGGGTGGAATAGCGCACGCCACCTTTAGATTGACTCAGGTGCTCATCGGATACGGGTGTTTCGGTGAGTATCTAAAAACGATCGGCCGCGAACCTATGACGCAATGCCACCACAGTGGCGGAGACCAGGATTCCGCGCAGCATACGCTCGCTGAATGCCCTGCTTGGGAGTCCGAGCGAGAAAGCCTGGTTAACAGGATCGGACACGATCTTTCGGTGCCAGCAGCAGTAACGGCTTTGATGAAGAGCAAAAGTGCATGGGCAGCGTTGGTTTCCTTCTGTGACGCCGTTATGATATAGAAGGAGGCCGCCGGATGGAATGGAGAGAGGGTTGATTCCGCTCGGAGAATAAGATGTCGGGGCGATGGTAATGGTAATAATGTAATGTAATGTAAAAATAATGGTAATAAATAACCAGCCTATCAGCCTTATGGTATCGGGCTCGTAAGAATAGGTCTAAGCTAAGCCATGCCTAGAAGGCGACTAAAAGGGTTTAGGAGTTTCGCGGGCTTTGAGGGTGGGGGCCCTTATCACTCAATAAGAGAACCTGTGTGGGACTGCTCGAAAGCAAAAAAAAAAGATGCAGCACCATTCAAACCGGTAGACAGTAATGTTTGGACAGTACTGTTTGTCGGCTGCAATAGACACTGCGGTGGTACCTACATAGACGGTCTCTAACTTAATAAATTATTACCATTTTTATAACTTTGACAATTGGTTTCCTGTCTGAACAGTTTTTGTCGATTGATTGCGTGATGGATTCGAATTACTAATATCAGGCGATGGTTTGCATCATAGACGGCCGCACGCGAACTATTCAATACTAATTAATATTATTAGATAATTTATATATCAGCGTTAACTTTGACAGGTCATTGATGTATTTTATTTCCGTTTTTCGTAGAAAGCAAACGTCACGTGAATAGTAATTGTAAACCATTTTATCAGCTATAAAAGTAGTTTATGCTACACCTTACGCTTAACATGCATGTAGGACAAATACGTTTATAAATGCTATTAGTTGTAGATAATGGCAAATTTATCCGCATTTACCTTTAACTCGGTCTATTTTATTACAAAATTTACATATACAGTGTGCCGTACACGTAGTGCACCATACTTATGGTGGTTATTATGAATTCAGCGGTTCATAACTTATCTCTCAATTTGCTACGTATCAAATACCGGTTGAGATATAAATTTAACAATTACTATGACAAGATATGATAAATATAGAATATTAACGTTTCATTCATACTTGTTAATTCCTTATCAGACAATCGTTATATGATATAACTTACATATATGGTAGTAATGACAGATTGTAAAGTATAGATTCTAGTCACGACCTATAAATAGTCACCGATATTTAACTTATCTTTATTCGTACTATTTCATGGTTTATTTGTTATTGGTATTGGAAAATGATGAAAATTTTACTAGTGGTACGTCACTGTTTTTGGCGACCGTCTACGTAGTTACTACCGCAGTTCCTATTCCTTCTGCCATCAGTAGTGTCCAAAAGGTTACTGTGTTTCAGCTTAATGAGGTTTGTAGCTTGTGAAATTACTGGGGTAACGAGACTTAAAATCTTATATCTCATGACGAAGAGCACAATGTGGTGCGGTGTATCCTAACTAGCGCCAGGTTATTATGGGCAGGCGATTTAAATATTAGGTGAACGTTTCGCTTTTCTCGTGGCTTCGTAAAATGAAAGAAAACATCTAACAAGTTTTGTATTGATTATCAGGTTTATACTCGCACAAGCACTTGGACACAACACAAGTACAAGTGACGGTTCCAGTGAAGGTGACCCGCGAAGGCACTCTTGTGTCTTACACAGTGGAACACGAGCACGAGCACGGGCACGCGCGAGCGCGCCGAGACCTGCACCAGAGGGAGCACCGGCAGCCCCACATGCTGCATTACAACCTCACCGTCGACAGCCACGAGATCAGGCTAGACCTAAGGTAAGATAAACATTTTTTAAGCAAAACGTGCTTATTGTTACAAGCCAAAGACTACAATATATAATGTAAGGTATAAAAACAAATTAATACTTCTAACAACTCTTTTCATACAAAAACGATTTATGATAAAATATCTAGTAACATTAATGCACTAAAATATTACAAATATAAAAGTTCTCTGCTCAGATAATTATTCAGTGACTCATCATCATCATTAGGTGCCTTCTTCAAACCGAAGTTTGGCGATCAGATTGAGAATACCAAATCGATCTTCAGCTATTCATTTTAACTGCTGGTATTTAAACCCGGTCCACTCCTTTATGTCGTTAAACCATTTCTTCGGTCTACCAGTCACTAATTAATTCATTATATTTTCTATATGATATTCCTTATTATTTAAGAATAAATAATGCATAAATTATTTTATTTCCTATTTAGTCTTTTTTTGCAACATTTGTCGTTGATTCCTCTTGAGTTTTGTGACATGATGACCTAAGCCAGTAAAACAGGACATGGATGACAAGCGAACAGAATCTACAACGCTTTTGTGACGGCAGGTTTATGAATTGAAAAATATAAATTATAAAAATAGGAAAAAAAAATTATTAACGATTCTACAAATTTTGATTTAGTGTATTAATTATTGTGTATTTAGTAAATATTCGACAAAATCGTTGCATTTTTATTCATTAAGTTCCTCATACATTTCTTTTGTAGTTAGTAGTATATATTAAGAAGAGTTTAAGTTTATGACGGAAAATGTGCAGCGCTGAGACAAACCCATACTATTTACCGACGTAATACCAATATTATAGCTAAAAATTTGTTAATAATTATTGATAAATAAGTAATGTTTAGTACTTTAATCTACAATACGGCTGCAGATCAATACGCCTGTAGGAAACAGGTCGATGGATAATAAGTGTGAACATCACAACAGCATAGTAGATTCATTCATCATTGCTATTTTTCCTATATATATATATATAATGAGTTCATTCAAATCTAAAATATATTTTTAAGTGACTGCATTTTTTTATTGCATTGCTTTATAAAAAAGCTGTCGAGCTGGACTAAATTAACAGAATAATATCTTAAATATGAACCATAATCTTGATTATTTATCCATTAACAACTATAAAAAACTCAAATTCATTCATAGCTTCAATATATCCGTTTGTATTTTTCTATATATTAATAATTATTTATACATATGGAAAAAGCTAGATTTATCATCAACAACATCTACATCGCTATATATACAAAGTAGCACGGGACTAGAAAGACTAAAACTAATGGTATATGACAAGGTTATATATGGCTAATAAATGCACTTTTGTGAATCTTAAGTTTCAGCTAATATATGAAATAACTAATAGTGAATTTAAACTCTAAATGAAAATTGCTAAATTTTATTGTTACTATATTGTCTTATTTACTTTATCAAGCGAAAATGTTCATAATACTTTCGTCATTTTGCAAAATTCTAGATTATATAAACACGATCATTTATTAACATATTTTGTTTAATAATACACCACTCACATGATAACATTCTTTTGTTATTACAATTAATACCCGATAGTGGTTAAACTATCGTTCGGGCATGTTAACACATGACCCTTAACAATATAATTAGATATCGAAATTATCTACATATCTAAAATTACTAAAAAAAAAGTCTAAATTTATATGGCTTCTATTAGTGCTCAGATTATAACATAATTTATTCATATTTGTTAAATTTTATATATTTTATACTTTGCTATTCCAATACACGACATTAAAAATAGCACTGTAATAACAGAAAATGTTTCTTATCTAATTATGTATCTTTTTAATTACAATTTATAGCCCATATCTCAATATTAAATCACACCGGTTTTACAATTAAGTAATAAGCTCAATTGTATCTACAAAATAATTAATTTTATAACATAATCTTTTCTAAAGGCTAACGTAAAAAAAATTCGCATCAATGTTTCTTTAATGGCCAAATTGTTATTCTTCAAGACAAAGACCCGGCGATAAGTGGTAAGAATAAGAACAAGTTAATGGTAACGTAACGCCACATTTCCCTTATCGATATGAGCTATAATATGGTACGTTGTCACTGTCGTGGACTCTAGAGACATTCCCTCTCATATCTAGAGACAATTGCAGTAACAAAATCCTCCTTCTACTTCGCGTGCCTCTTAATGTCTGAAGATTAGATATCGACTCCGAAAATAATCGGGCCTGTTGCGTAACAGATTTCTACCATCAGTAATAACTCCTTGAGCAACACATTAAAACTAAAGTCTTCATGTTTCGGTTTTCATGAAACGTGGAAAACTTTTTAATAGTATATACAGTTATAGATTTATTTAAAATTAATATAATGATAACAGGCCTTGTTGCTGAGTGGTTGAATTTAGCACAGTTTATTCTGTGACTATCCAATTAACCTTCTGGTGTATTTGAACTTGTCTCCACTATCTCGTTACGGAGACACGCTACTCTCACTAATGTCATAACATTATCGTTATCGCGCTACACATCTGTTATAAATGCTTTTTATCCGGTTTATAAGCACCGCCTCGCTAAATGCAGATATGATCACATAACACAGCAAAAACTTGCTGGACCGTTTAAGATAAAAAGTTTTTTCTCTTCCAATTAGATCGATTACTCGCCTACTGTGGTCAGTGTAATTGTTAACTCCAGACAAAAGATTCAAGAACAGGTTAACAACATTTTAAGTAGTTAATAACTGTTAATACAGAATAAGAAATGAAATGTAATGAATAGAAAGATTAATAAACTTAGTAAATAGAATGGACACTAATGATAGATATAGAAGAGAGAAAGAAAAATGAGTTCCTTGACTTCTGATGCCAGGAGAAAGAGGAATAAATATAAAAAAAAGACAACTATGTATGATAATTATGTTATCATATAAAATGATATTTGTTGATATAATCAAATGTTGCTTTCAAATAAGCATAAGCAAAAGAAAGGAAAATAGAACATTAAAAAAAAATTAAGTAGAAGAAATAAATAATTTTGAGTGATAACGATTAATCAGAAATTAGTTATACTTTTTGTTGCATTACGTTTTATATGAGGTATAACTTCACATTTAGTAGTTGGCGTCTATCGGCTGATGATGATCATAATGATGATAACTTCAGACGCTTTATGACATGCGATATAGGCATATTTAAAGCATAAGCAGGAACCGCTTACCACCAGGCGGACTGTTTGCCTGGTTACTAAGTAGTATAAAAAAAATTATACCTGTCTATCTTAACTATTCGCGTGAAAAATTACTTTTATGTAGTAACATGAATGACAAGGTTACTTCGGTCCAATGCGTACAGGTATGACTATCTAATGTTTCTGTCTATTTTAATTATTGTACTACTTTGTATTGAAATTAGAACAATTTGTATTGCGTGATCGTATTATATGTGCAACCAACTATAATGATATGGTTCTCAACAAACTGTACAATGTTGCCATGCAAATGTCTTCTATGAGCTAAATATATTCAAGTATATCTATAACAAAGGTTAATTCGATTGCTGGTAACATTTTACAGAGATGGTACTTTGGAGACAACTAGAATGTTTTTTTTGTTAGAAAATATTAAGATCTATCTAGTATATTATTATTGATAGATACATATATATTTGTTTAGAATATATTAAGAACTAATCGAACTTGCAAAGCAAAGCAATTACTACGACGATCCATTTACAGTATAAGCTGTTTAGGAGGAACAAACTAGCTAGTTTTAATGCTTAAAAAAGCGTCATTGACGATAAATATTTAAGGTTTTGTTTTTAATCATTTGTTACAATAGAAAGTGAGCATTATGAATGTGCAAGAGCTGCAAATATTCAATCTTTAGAAATAACGTCAGAGCTCGTCGCGTCATTGGTGTACACACCCCCACCGACACCACAGTGCGTCACAAGTCACAACACATTAGTGTATACTTACCTTCCCGCTTGTTTAATACGCGTATAAGAAAAGCTAATTTATTGAATTTATTGTTTAAAATATCCAATTTTATGTAAACTGTCACAGATACTAGATTTATCTATGTTAACTTTTACAGCATTTCACACCATACTTCACATAATACGCAAACGACGTAGAATTATTGTTACTCGCTTTATTACACTAAAATTCGTACAGGTTTTAGTAGCTTGCCTTTGCTAATAAATTATGGTAAAGCTTGTTACCGTGCGATTTCCATACACAGTTTTAGTTTATCTCTAGTTAGATATAATTAATTCCTATTAAGGAACCAGAACAGCATTCTTGTTTGAAATATTGCATACACAAGCAAATTCAACTTTCAGTAAGACACCATTATCTTAAATTATTGAAATTTCAATTTGATAACTGATATATTTTAATTTCGTACTTGTTATTAATATAATTTACAATCTTTTCATTCAACTTAACATTAAGCAGTGTAATACGAAGCAAAGCAGCGAAGCGACAAGGCGAACAGGTAGTTCATGCACCATCGTAATAAATATTTATAGTAATCCTTATTACAAATCTTAGTTATCTGTGAATTTAAATTAGAAAAACAAGTTTACGGTTATTAACTAAGAAATTACATGTTCTTTTTGTCCACCAGCAATTTAGGCGAGTACAACGCGTTTTGAAACAATATGTACAAAAAAATGCCTCGATAATAAAGTTTCAGCAGAATCGACAAATATATATGTAACAGTACTTCAGACTGATTAATTGAAAAGGCAGACTTAGTTGTACATTTTGTTATCTACATAAAGCATATTTGTGTCAGGATGTTATTCATGTCTATTATTTATTTTTGAAATCTTCAGCCGGCACAAGCACCTTCAGGCTATATTAATTATACATACAAAGCAACTTTTTTGCTACTTTAAAAACTGTTTGCATATACCAGTTAACTGAATTATTTCTTAGTACGAATGACTCAATCTATTCTATATTTTGAATCTAATTGAGGTACTTTAAACAATATTGAATTGTTTAAAAGTTTGCACCTAGTCACAGAAAATTTAAATCCAGTCGACTACTTGACAATTTGTAATATGGAAACTAAGAAAAATAGGTTGTTATTCAGTAAGTACTTATAACTAACTTAACGAGTAAAGTGAAACCTGGTAGCAGTAATCGGAGTAATTATTTAGCATCTCAGAAGCAGACGGCATTTTCGCCTACAAACGATTCTAGGAATGCTCTCTCCTCCAACTACACGCATTATTACTAAGAAGACTCTCGTTTCCTTTAAAGCAACTCGTAAAATGTTTATCTCAATGCTTGAATATAGTCTGACGTTATTAAGTCTATATAAAGGTCCGGAAAATAAATCCTGTGCTCATCTACACATGAGTAAATTTTATCTAAATTTTGACTATGCTTGTTATTAGGACTATATTTATTATTGTTTCTCATATTACGTTTTATATTTCAATTTAAGCGTATGCCGTTGTATATTTATGATTTTATGGGATACAAAGATTGCTTATATCGTATTTAAACCAGCTACAACGGCGACAATATTCCGTATTTCACAACTTTATGGCAGAAGCACCAACCCATTTCTACATCGGAGTGGATACAAATGAAACTTATGAGCTTTTCAACTAAACCATAACCTCATTCAGACTTAATATAGACAAAAAAGATTTAAACCTTACAATTTAAGAACATATAAAGCTTTACAATATAGCCATTATTGTATCGGAATAATATTGTTTACGTACTAAAAATACTTTATTTTGTTTATTCACTTTAAAATAAAATTGTTTTGGTATACTATGTTTTAGTTAAAGACCAAATTTTCAAATATTAAGTGCAAATATAATTTAAAGGAATACAAAAGAAGAGAAGGACGGATTGTATGTAAGAGGATATGGGTGTTAAAAGGAGTGGATAGAGTCGATGGAAGGATAGAAGAGAATGGGAGAAGAGAAAATGTTGTGGCGATTATGAGAAAGTTGGAACAGGTCAAAGGAATGATGAAATACGTACATGATGATTAACTACGGTTTCTTTTTAAAACCACCACTCTTTACTAATAAGTTCTCCATGAATGCGATTTATATCAGTTAACAGTAAATTATATCTTGATAAATAAAGTTTAATCAACTAACCGATCAGTATTAAAATGGTTGTAAACCACGTCGTGGTTAAATTAGCATCGTCTATAATAAATTTTCCCGCTAGTAACACGGAGTCGGCGGGCGGCGCGTCGTAAATGCGGGCTATTTGTGCCAAGTCGTTTAACACAATACATACATACAATTTAAATATAATAATTCAATTTCGTGCTTTAACACAACAGTTTTTTTATGGAGTCGTTTCAACTCCTCATGTATCCTCTACAAAAATCAAATCAACCGACTCTCAGTTGCTTAGCTTGGCAAATACTTAGATTTACTCGTTACTATTAAATCTATATTGAAGTTTTTAGGTATAAAGATTCACATAAATAAAAAGCGATTAAGATTTAAAAAAAAAACTGTTATAATTTTTACGTTAATGTCAAACGGAAATTTTTACAATAAATTTCTCAGTACACCAAATAATTTGAACTCGATAGGCGTTCTTGCCAATGTATAAAACGACTTCCATAGCGAATTATTGAATAGTGTTAAAGACATACTGAAGTGCTATTGAATGATATATGTTATATGTCACCGGTAAACATTGTCATGCCGATTGATAGACTTGGTTTGTACCTTAGTCTAGAATGCTTAGTGACTGAAATTCTTTCCAGAGCCAAATTTAAACCTAGCGACCTTTTCGAAAGTCTCACTACGTATTCTTACTCTCTCTTCAGTTTTGTTTAACGAGATTTTTAAAAATAAAGAAGAAACTTAATAAAGCAAAAGTTTAGTTTCCTAGACATTTTCGGTAATCAGTCCAAGAGTTATGTTACGTCTTCACTAGCAATAAATTGCCGGAGGCAGTCCATGTAGGTACCACCGCAACACCTATTTCTACCATCAAACAGTAGTATGCAAACAATACTGTGTTCCGAATTGAATGGAGTTGTAGCAAATGTAATTACTAGGGTAACGAGACATAACATCCTATGTCTCAAGGCGACGACCACAATATGGTGCACTGTATAACATCCAAATTAGCACCACGTTGTTATGGCAGGCATATTACTTACTTTCAGGTGAACGCCTCATTCTCTCATCGCTCGTTGAATAATAAGAAAAAAAGTCATAAATTTATTTAAGTTTAATGGTTTCAATTGCTTTTTGGGGTCTTAATTATATAATGTATGCGAGAACAAAATTCATTTATAATATTCGAGATAAATTTATGCGTACAGACAGACAATAAAAACAGTAACTATGTATGGATGAGGTACCTCTATATAACAAATTGAAACTATAGACTGTTTCTGTATATGACCTTTCACTTTAGTATTGTTTATTGTTTGGTTCAAGTTCTCGAAATGTTAACCCTGCTCGTTTATTATCATTTCTTTTGTTTTATTTAACTCTGGCAAAAATTCAAAGGAAATACAAGAAGGGCCGGTCGTTGGAGAGAAAAGAGTAATGTCAGTTTAAATGGCCTCTACACAAGGTTCAAGTGCAAAGGCCTCGTAAAAGCTTAATAAAATAAAGTACTTTCCCAGCGGGGCGCCAAAACCGCAATTCCTTGGAGATTTATGTTAAGTCTAATCTATTCAATAAGTAAACGCATAACAGAATTTATATTGTGAGCTATTTCAATTATTACAAGGAATCTAGTGTTATATACATATACATATTTGTTATGATTAGTAACAACTACTGCGGTTCTTCAGTAACTAGATCATTTTATTTTTACATGGGGTACCTTGTACTAATTAAAAAATCTACGATATTTCATCTTTACTGCTGTACAAACAGGAAACACTAATCCACATCCGCGATTTCACCACCGCTGGCTGCCATATGTAGCCATCATGAGAGGTAAGCGTCCCCTATTCCTCTAATGATCACTTGCGCCATAATATATGTTTTTATATATAATAATAACTGCTATATTAAAATTCACATTTACATTCGCGAATATAGGTAATCAATGCCATTATTCCAGTTATTTCTTACAATGTTTTTTATTTTATTTTATTTTAAAAAATGGTAACATAAACCATACTCTATAACTAAAATTACTATTTAATAACCCTGACCTAAAATGCTTAACAATTTTAATAATTTACTAGGTTCCTTCGCGAACTATAGAAATGATTAATATGTAAACAGATCGAACCGTTGTTTCTTTTTTGAAAATCTGATCGTCTTGTGTTAAAGAATGTATTGGTCATCAGCAATAAGTCGAGATTTAAAAGCAAGACTTCGTGATTGCTGCGATGCCGACTAAAAAGTATAAAAAGCAGGATTTCCAGTTAGCACTCCTTTTTAAGATTTATCGTGTATTCGCGCGGCCGGTCTTAGAAGTCGGCCGGAAAATACGGAATGCAACCATTAACCTGACCTCAAGGGAAAAGGCATGTATGGTATCTACATTACCACAACAGTGATACAGCAGTTCAATGTTTAATAGACACATTCATCCTTCAAGTATTATTATTGTGATCCGTTTATAGTTATAATAAATAGGTCATTGAATGTACCTGCTTTTCCAAAAAAGGGAATCTTTGGTTAACGAGTTTACCTTTTATTTGGTATTCTATAGCGTATATTGAAATTATCATTTTAAAACAACCCCCCACGGATATCCAGATCACGAAAAGTACTGATAATTTCCAATGGTCAAAGGAACTAGAATGGAAGAAGCTTTTTATATTATTTTTTTTATACTTTCAGACTATTTACTACTTAACTACTTTTAGACTAGAAATTTGTTAATAGTGGAATAATTTTTTTTGTAAATTTCATGTCATAGTAATACCGTAATTCAATTATTTGGGTAAATTTTTCATTTTGAATGTTTTATCGCGGTATACAATGTGAATCCACTAAAAGAGGTAATAAGACATACTCGTACAATCGATAAAGTACATGCAACACTTTCATTTACTGGTAGTAGGTCTCAGTTGCCGTTGCCCTGACGTCTCCGGCTATTAAGAATAGGACTAAGGTAAGCCCTGCCTGTTGTAGAAGGCGATTAAAAGGGTTTGCGGGTCGTAGGCTTTGGACGTGGGGACCGTCTTTGTCCACTAAATGAGCCCGGGACGAAGGATAAGTACGAGGTGTTCTTGTTCTTGTCGTAACAAAGCGAAGATGTCGAGGAGGGCTTTAGCCCTCCCTGGTACGTGTTTCAGGGGTAGCGCCGGGAGACACCGGTGCGTTACGTAGGAGATCCTGGGGCCTCCCGCAACTGACTGAAGATGACCACCGAGGGGATTTTATTGGGTAAAAATCCCACATAATCTTGTTTTCCCCCAAAAACTGAGTAACTTTTTAAAAGACTTTTCATCCGATACAAAAAAAAAGTTTAGGTAAGTATCACCACAGCGCTTGTTTCTACTGCCAAACAGTTGTGTGCAATTATAATTTTGTTCCGGCTTGAAGAGCGCTGTAGATAGTGTAATTACTGGGGTAACGAGACTTAACACCTCAAGGCGACGAGCACAGTGTAATGCAGTGTATGTCATATTCACTAGCGCCATATTATTATGGGCAGACGTATCACTTACCATCAGGTGAACGTCCCGTCGTGTCGTCGCTTCGTAGTTTAAAAAAAAATTCAAAACACTGTATGCTGTAAGTTATTTTAAGTCACGGTGGGCAGTTTAACCTTGGGCAGGGTGAGCTGTCGATCGGCAGGCAAACAGGTCGTGTGGTAACTAAACACACAGATAAGGCTCATTACGGCAATTAGTGGAGGTAAATATGGCCGCCCCAGATATACGTCGCGCCGTCACAGTGCCGCATGTAGCAGCGTCTACCGACGAGGCACTTAGCTGACGACGGATCTTTGTTTTGCCATCACATCTTTCACCGCCACTTATGAGCTTCGGTAAACTTTTATAAAACAATCATTAAAGAAAGCCAGTGTAGCGCAGTTCGTAAATGTTGTCAAATTATATATCCTCAGCTTTCACTGAATCGCCACTTCCGCCAAGAGATACTTCGTCAACCTTATATTTAAATCGTTTTTCTATTTACTTATATACGTAGATCTATGTAGATAGTAATCAGTACATTAGAAGTACGGTTCATGTTTTAGAAGATACCTTCGTTATTTTAATACGAATGTATGACAAAAGTCTTTTTCTGAGTTATGAAAAGACTTGTAAAAATTTTATTATTTTTTAAGATTATATATTTATTTTATTTAATGTTATATAAATACCAATAAGTAATTTTTTAAATAAACCTATGTAAAAATAACAAACGTTACGTTTTCTCTTTTTCTGTAAAGTCACTAAATTAATATAATTTCTTAAATTTTAAATTCACTTCTAACGAGATTACCGGACATGAGTCTATTTTTGGAGTCAGTAATAAATGTGAAAACCTTATTGTGTTCCAGTTTGAAGGGCGCTGTAGCTAGTGTAATTACTGGGGTAACGAGACTTAACACATCTTCGCTCGTCTCAACGCTTAGCTACATAAAAAAATTAATTAAGTCCCCTTTTATAATATTTTAACTCAGTTACTTGAGACGCAGAAAGATCATCTAAAATCATAAAGTCAACAAATTTGCAACATTTTCCCCGATATTAATATTTTTTGGTGTTCAATTTCGCCGAAGTCCCCTTCCTGTTAAGGAAATTCACTTAAATGTATTATTTCTATTGATTTTACATAACCTGTTATAGAAACCGTACACGATAAAATTATTATTTTGAAATTGATTAGAAAAAGAGAAATCTATCATGTTAGTGATATCAAAAACCTGTTGCGGCAATTAATCAAGTGAGGTTTGTTGGATTTAAATATAAAACACACATTGAATAAACTTGATACATCGTAGCAATTATTTTTTATAAGTTTCAAAGATTCGAGATTACAAAATCGTACCGGAAACAACTCGCATTTTTTTTATTTAACCTAAACTTTTAACCTATAAATGATTCTGCGTCATAAAAACGTTGTTTTGCGTTTTATAGATTTAATTTAAATATAAAGCAAATGGTAAAAAAAAAAATTATTTAAAATATAAAAAATTGATTAAATGAAACAGATAAAAAATTTATATTTAAATTGTGTCATTTGAAGGTAATTAAAAAAAACTTACTGCTTGTATATTATTCGAAGCACAATAAAGATTTTTTATGAATACATGAATATAATAATAAACAGCTCATTGTTGGAACTTGAGGCAACCTCCCTGGTCAAATGCGGGTTAATAAATGTTAAATTTTTTTTTACTCTACGAAGCGATGAGACGAGTAAAACGTTCACCTGGTGGTAAATGATAGGCCTGCCCATAACAATGTGGCACTAGTTAGGAAGATATACACAGCACCAGATAATGCTCGTCATTTTGATACATAAGTTGTTGAGTCTCGTCACCCCAGTAATCACATTAGCTAAAACGCCCTTCAGACCGGAGCACAGTAATGTTTGCACACTACGGTTTGGCAGCAAAAATAGTCGCTGCGGTAATACCTACCCAGAGTATCTTCGGCTACAGAGACCTACCACCAATGAAATATTTCTTGCAAATATTTTTTTCTAAACGGACTCACAACCCTGTTGAGAATTGAAGTATATTACTTAATAGTAATTAAAAGAAAATAGACATGTACTAAATATATTATCTGCTGCTAAAGGTACTCAGCACACGAGACGCGCCAAAGATATGAGACTAATTGGTGAAAGATCTAACAATATTTACGGGGAACGATAAACATGCAACATATTACCCGAAATATATAACAAGTAACCTGCAGACTGGCAGGAAGCTTTAAAAGAAAAATACCCTATAAGGTAATATATAAGAGCATCGATATCACAGACCCGCAGCGATACAAAACATGAGACAATTTCCTGACCTGCATCTTTAAAACCTTAAACTACATCAACAGCCTTAAACAAAATAAAACTTTATCTTTAAAATTTATTGATTCCTACGTCCAACGCATACAATCATTCTAATTTTATATCCACAAATATACGACCTAAGTTTTTCCAAGTATTTTAGTCAACTTAATTTGAATTGTAAATTATCTTATTAATTATTAAAATTTATTTGTTTTAAGGCATTATATTAAAACGTTTTAAAATTTTCAACATGAATTTTCATATTTTTTCATCATCATCTCAACCGATGGACGGCCACTGCTGGACAGAGGTCTCTTGTTATACGTTCCCTGTAGATTATCGTTGTCTTTTAGTGATTTTAATAATGTCTTTATTCTTGGCAAACGAAACAATAGAAAAGTTATCTGATTCCTTTTAGATATATAAAAATCATATTTAAAACATTCATTCTTGATATATTACAGATAGATTATAATTTATAAAGTTTTCCACAGATTTCTTTTTTATATGGTTTGTATTAAATGCCTGTGGTCTACAATGTCTCAGGTATAACATTTTTCATGAATGCCTTCTTTAAAAATAAAAGCTAATGAGCAATTCTAGACTAGTGCGAATTGCCATCATAGACTTTATTTGAACATCGCATTGGAAAGATAAGGAAATAATTTTAATAATTTATAAAGATGCTGCAGTTATTGTAGTTGCTTGAGTACAACAGGTATGCTTCAAGACGACTAGCAGAATATTTTGCATACATCATAACTAGCTAGTACGTTATTGTTATGGACAGGGATGATAACATGATAGTGCCTTGTGTCTTAATAGAGATAATGTTCTGCGCAGGCCGTCGGTTACATTTATAACACCAGCGATGGTGGTGGAGCGGCACAGTGCGAGCGGCCGCACGCGCCAAAGGCCGCAGGCGTCTGCTACTTCCTGTCACTACACGGGCTCCGTGCGAGGGCAGCCGGCCTCCAGCGTTGCATTATCCGCCTGCGATGGCCTGGTAAGTACTTTTACATATTTTTTTGCTTCCTCCAACTCTCCGTTCATATTTTCATTTTAGATACTGTTAAATTATTAAAGAAAATAATTTTTGTGAAAAATTTTACAATCTGCTCTTATAACAGTCGTCAAATAATTAGACAATATAACATACCTTGAAATAGTATAATTTATAATAAAACAGTTTTTAATTGAAAGCAGTAAATAAGCACTACTGATAAGCATAAAATTTTATATGGCTAAATAACATTTTTTGAAAAATCAAGCAATATTTTTATCTTTAACCTAATTACTACGCTGATGCAACAATTTAACGATCCGAGTTAAAAAAATTAAGTTTAACGAAACATCCGCTAGTTATACTGACGATTATACTACACGCTATAAATTAAAAGAGACATGAAACTCATTGTTAAAGAGCGAGGTCGAGAAAAACAAGCCAGAGTTAATGTTGACTTAACGAAATTATAATCAACAAAAAACAGTTTCATAGAAAAATTTAAAAAGATCTTTGTGTAATAAATCATATAAGTAATAATAAAAATATTAATTTTCCTAAAAACTACATTCATGTCGACATTTTTTTTGTTAAATTTATTAATACTATTTAATGCTATATCGTAATAAAACGTTAATATCTAAGACGTAATAGTATACGCAGGAATCTTCACTAGTTAATTTTACAGATTATTGGCGGACACCGTCTAGGTAGGTACCACCACCGCAGCTACTATTGCTGCAGCCAAACAATAAGCAAACATTACTGTGTCCCGGTCAAAAGCTGTAATTAGTATAATTACTTGGCTATCGGAACAGAATCTTGAGTCTCCAGGTGATGATCACTATATTACATTGTATATCACCATAATTACCCGCCACATTGTTGTTGACGAGCGTATCACTTACTGATGTGAACGTCCTGCTCGTCCCATTACTTCATCGAATAAAAAAAACATTTACAACTTGCTCTTTAATTGATTAAACGTGCATCACGATAACAGAAGATTCATTGTTCTTGAACAGCAATAAAAAGAAAAAGTACTGCGTAAACAAATTTATTTAGAGTTGATCTCTTTATACGCTTTAACTCTCCCAACACGTATTTTATGTTGGTGAAAAGAACAAGTGTATATTTGCCAAATTATTACTAGAAATGTTTAAAAGAGATTTTTTTTTTTTTATTTCATCGAAGCGATGGGAACAGCAAGATATTCACCTAATGGTCAGTGATACGCCTGCTCATAACAATGTGGTGCTAATTAGGGTGTAAACATTGCACTACATTGCGCTCATCGCCTTGAGACATAAGATGATAAGTTTTGTTACCCCCATAAGTTTACTGCGGCGCACGGTAATTTATACACACTACTCTTTGGCGGCAAAAATACCTACACCTCCATATGGTCTCAACCTACCACCAGTAAATTACGATTATACATATATATCATGTTGATCAATAAACAAGGCTCTGACTCGCACCAACCCTCATCAGTTCATTAGTGGGGGATAATGACTCAAAACCCCCCATATGAGCACCTACAGACTACGGCCCAGTGCCCATATGGGTAGTGTAAAACCAATCGATGTTGGGATTTTTGAGGGAGACCTGTGTCCAGAAGCGGATGTCTATCGGCTGATGATGATATATCTTGTACTCAACTGCTTTTTTTTATTAATTTTTGTTATCTTTGCATCGCGTGAAGTAAAAGATAATTAATTCCTTATGACGGTTCCTTTCTATGTCACCATTGTTTTTCTTTTGTCCGTATCCTCTGTAAAACAGTACATACATAAATACAATAGATTGTAAAAACCTACTTTAGATTTAATAAATTTAAGTATATTTTCTTATTAATCGTAAGTTAAAATAAAATTTACACCGACGCAAATAACATCGCGTAGATGGTTTTTATATCGGCGTACATGAAACTTATCTGGCGCGTTTAAAATATGAATGGGCAATGATATTCAATCAATTTAAAAGCATTAATACATCTAATCTATAAACATACTAGCCGTTCCCCGTCCGCTTTGCCGGCCGTAACATAGAATTAGACCGTAAATGAATTTCTATGGCAACCGTTACTATGGGCACCCGCATTAATAACACGAAATGAAAATATTTATTAAAGTTAAGAAATAAAGAGATGAAAGATTTATGAAATTTATAAAATGATAACATATAACCATCTGCAAAGCATTCCGCGTCGAATGCTCTTGTTCCTATGTTAATACGTTCACTAGTTTTCACTTGATTGGCGTACAAATAAACCTAGTTGGTCTCCGTTGTCGGAGAACTAGGTTTATCGGTCTTCACTTGCGGGAGGTATGAAAAATGGAAATGGAATGTAATATGAAAGAGAAAAGAAGTATGATAGGTAAGTACAGTAAGATAGATAAGAGAGGATGAAAGAAGAGTATGAAGGATAAAATTAAATGTATAGAATTTAAGATGGTAAATTAATAAATACTATAAATTTAGGCCCTGATCGAAAACACGCAGGAGAACAATTTAAAAAAAAATCTTATGTCTCAGGCGGCGAGTGCAATGTGGTGCAGTATGTGTCAATCTAATTAACGCCACATTGTTATGGGCATATCACTTACCATCAGGTGATTCGTCGCTTAATTGGATATAAAAAAAAAACAACAAACAAAAGAAACCAATTTTCATTACAAAGAAAATCTATGAAAATGCGTGTTTATCTTATCGTACAATATATTGCTTTTCTTATTATACATACCTACTCTGGATTTTTTTTTTATTCTCACAAACATAGATTTATGGAGGAATACATTAAATACTTTTTAATGTTTATCACACGCCTTTCTTCCAATGAGCATACATTTTTTTTATTTTACGAAACGATGAAGCGAACGATACCTTATTGTAAGCGATACGCCTACCCATAGCAACGTGATGAAGAGGTATGATTTTAATCAGGAAACAGGCTTAAGAATAAATACTACTAGTCTACCCGAAACAGTAAAAAATTAATTATTTAGAAGTAACTTCATAAGTTATTGCTTAAAAATATGTGGGATAGTAATCATAAGTAATAAGGATAAGTATATATTACTTTATACTTAAAAACACAATAATATTCTGTGCAATATTAGGTAATTCCATAGCATAAGTATAGATATAATATAAAAAAAGTAGAAATAATGTTGGAAAAAATTTCATTATCATTAACACCTTGCGGGAGTCCACTAATAGACAAGCCTCTCCCATGGAACGATACTTAGCCCGATCTGAAAATAAAGAAAGCAAATAGCCTAAATTAAAAGTAAATATGTTGTATTTTTGGGAGAGCCCTGGGTTCAGCAGTGTACTTCCATTGGCTGATGATGATGTTGATGTTGTAAATAATATAATAAAGTAAGGCATTGATAGTAAAATGAAGTAAAATTGGAAAAAAATAATAAAAAAAACATCATGGTGAATATTAGAATTCTTTTTTTATCTCAGTCGTGTTGTGCTGAAGTCTGTTCTTTATTATCGTTTTACATTCTTGTTCTATTTATTTCCTTTACTACTCATTCTCTTCTTTCATTCTTCATAGTTATAATGTTATATACTGCACCAAATTATTCGCTTTGCATAGAGACGTAAGGTAACGAGTCTCGTTATTACAGTAATTACACTAGCTCCAGCGCCTTTCAGACTGGAAAACAGTAGTTTGCACACTACTATTTAACGGTAGAAATAAGCGATGCGGCGGTACCTATCTAGAAGGTCTCCGGCAACAGAGACCTAACACCAGTTCATCATATGACATTAAATTTTTTAATACTTTTTGGATATACAAAATTAAATTAAAATATTTAATATCAAATATATTATCTTCAAGGAAATATATAATACCATTTTCATAATGGTGAAAAAGATGCCAAACTGACGGGCAATCTTCGCTGCTCGTGGACTAATGAACAGAACTAGGCTAATGGGATAGGCTATAAAACATGACTAGCTATTTGAACACAATTAGGCTATTGAACAGAGCTAGGCTATTGTACACAACTAGGCTATTAACCATAGCTAAGCTATTGAAGACAACTAGGATATTGAACATATCTTGTCTATTGAACACAGCTAAGTTTTGGAATTCAGCTAGCCTGTTAAACACAGGCTATTGAACATAGCTAGGCTATTGGGTACAGCTACGTTTTTGAATCGAGCTTGAACACAACTGAGCTCTTAAACACAACTACGCTATCGGATCCCTTAGATATTAATATTTTGTATAATCATGTTACTTATCACTTCCTGCTATGCGTAAAAAGAATGTATTCGAAATCGTGACGCATTTACGATCTGCCATTTGTTCTAACCTTCATTGGCTATATAAAAAATCTAATGTTAGTACACAAGGCTCTCGCGTATTTGCCATAAAGTATATACTTTTGCTATTTATATTGTATTATAATCCGCCACGAGGTCGATTAATTTAAATGTTAATAAAATTAAAAGATTGAGTCAAGGCTTACAAGGTTAATAGTCATTTTTCAGAGGTTTAATGATTGATCATTTATTACAGAGTGAAATAATGAACTTTAGTCATTGGTGAAAATTAAGGCGTATATTATGAGCGTATATAAATAATGTTGTTGTCTTGTGGAGACGTATTTGAAACTCACAATCACAGAGATTGCAAACCGGATAATTTTTCTTATAATTTAATACTCACTAGTCTTAAGAATTAATGGTTAAAAATATTTCAAAGTCTACCTTTGCTTTTATATAATTTTGTAGCTGTAAACAAATAAAAACGTTTTGTTAGGATAACAATAGAAGCGCCATGTTAATAGCACTTAACTGTCAATCAAGCGCATGCTACTTGACCGATGGCTGGTAATAAGTGGCAACTCAATTAGATTTTCAATATTTTACGCTTTTAATGTTTAATCCTTCGATTAACAATACAACTAGACCACCGATTAAGAAAACCAAAAAATATATATTTACATTTGCATTTAACATTATTGCTTCTACTGTAATCGCTTTCCATTAGGCAAGCTGTATGACTGCTTGAATGCAAAAAAAATATCGTAGTGGGTCTGATGAATTACGAATGACTAATATGTTAACAAATTGAAAGCTCTAATACTCATATCATAATATGAAAAAATACCGAAAACCTCTTTTTAATTACAAACAAAATTATAAATAAGCATCAATGCGTTACAATATATTTTAAGTGTAATTAATATTTAATAGGAAGGTAGAGTTTAAAACTTGTAATAACGTTAATATGGTATTTCTATTTCCAACAGGCGGGCCTTTTAAGGACTGAGCACGGAGAGTATTGGATCGAGCCATCCAATCAAGTTCCCACCAATATCTCCGCGGGAAGGCCGCACATAATATTCAAACGATCCGCCGTCGACAAAGTTAAAGCCTTTCAACGAAGAAAAAGAGAAATCGATAGTAGATCTAATTCCAATGTTTCCCACAATAAAGTTAATACTGCAAAAGCTACGTCGAATTTAAAAAAATACTCAAATCAATACCGCAACAGCAAAGAGACTATAGATAGGCGTAGACGAGAATATTTAGAAGCAAGACGAAAACGATTAGAAGCAATTAGACTTAATCCCACTGAATTTAGGAGGCACCAGGCGAAGTTACGAATGGAGGAAAGAAGATTGCATTATAACTCAAAAAGCAACTCCGTCGAAATAAGTAACTCTAGTGAACAATCTAACACAAAAAGCCAAAGTCGAGCAAAAAATTCTGAACGACTAAAATTACGACGAACTAAAAATAGACGAAGAAGGCGAAGGAGACCGAAGAATTGTGGTACAAAACAACCTCCATACCAATGGAAATCTTATAACTTACACAAACAAAATGAAACTGTAAATAGTCATCAGAAAAATAAGGTAAGAAGTTCTGTTAATTTTTCTTTTAAATGATGATGTTATCAAACGTGTGAAGATATTATTTTTAATAGTTTTTGCTAATAGATTTCAACCTAAAGTTGCTCTATTAAAAACAAAATTATTGTTATACACTTTCCAGTTTCGTCTCCGATTCCGTACGTAACAGTTATTTTTTTAAATAAAAATCAACCCATAGCATTACAATAAATTCTTCCTTAATGAGGATACTTTAACAGAGCTGTACCGGATAAACACTCGGCATGTAAAAGCGCGATCTCACGATTTCTAGTAGTGAAATGCTGCGATCATTACATCTACAATTTACTAGTAATGCCATAACGCGACTTAGGTATCTTTCAATATATTTATTAAATAAATGAAGTAAACAGTATCCATAATGTTCCAACTATTGGAACTCGGGACATTCTCTAACAAGGAGAGAGTCAAGGTCATTTAATCATTACGCTGGCTAAATGTTAGTGTATAATCACATGTACACGAAAGTTGTTGTTCTTGGAAGATGTCGGTTTTGGTTGGTTTTCTTTACCGGAAACTTAAGCTTCATAAAGACCGAACCCGCGTCTCTTCAATTGTGCTCGTATGCACATACGCTATCGCCTGCACTAGAACAATATACATAGCCTCTACATAATGCTTAATTTTTTATTCACTTCTAAGAAGGTTAGAATTATGAATCAGCAGTAAATTTATTTTCAAGTTCATCTAGTGATTTTTCAATCAGGTTTGATCACGTCTAGATCTTCAGCATCTTCCTTAGTTGAATTCAAAGATACTTTCAAAGTAGCTGTAGTGTAGTCCATTAGTATAAATTCTACTTTACAATTACGACGTACGTTTTAGACTAGATAAAAAACAATACAAGTAACAATCTATGTTATATTTTAGAGCAGTCGCCGACACACAGACTACCATCACAAAAATAGGAGTAGAGATAGTACCAAGCGTTCTACTCGCTCTGTAAGCAGGCCCCGACATGTTGAAGTACTCCTAGTTGCTGATAAGTCAATGACGGAATTCCATGATCAACGAAGATTAGAAACATATCTACTTACTATAATGAATATGGTAAGAATTTTTTTTCTCACTGATGCATGTAAAGACAACTATCATAAGCAAAATCCTTTTCTTTATTGTCTCTGTCTAAATCCTTTTTTTTTTCTTATAAAATTTTATAACAATAAAGTTGTTAACTAAAATTATAACACTATATATCTCCTAGGTTTCCTCGCTTTACATGGATCCATCAATTGGAAATTATATCAAGGTGACCATTGTTAAAATAATAATGGTTGAAGAAGCTCATTCCTCACCTGAGCTAGAAGTTTCAACGAACGCTGACGCAACTCTCGTTTCTTTCTGCCGATGGCAACAACAGCTGAATCCCGACGACGACAACAATCCTCACCACCACGATGTTGCAATATTGGTAACCAGACAAGATATTTGTAGTAAACAGGACACACCTTGCAGGTACATACGTCAGTTTTATATCTTTAATACTAACCAATTTTTTGCTGCGGTTGCTCGCTCTTTTCTCTCAAACCTAAAAAAAATTGTTCCTGAGAGTATCTGTTGATATGACAAGGTCAATGGCGGGGGCAAACGTCTGCTAACAAAGTAAATAGAGAGTCGGTGAGTAACCCGGCTGGAAATAGAACACTTTCCGACTTGATCGACTTTACCTGGCAGCCGATACGTCGGCATCTTTATTCGTTTCTAACTGCATACGTAAGCAGCGGTTGAGTTTTTTTAATTATAAATAAATGGTCTAAAAGAAACTGCTTGACGTATTATTTAAGTGCAAATATCCTACAATTACTGTGGTGAAGTTTATATAGCGATTTTTTTTATTAACTATGAGCTACTTGACCTCAATACCATATGCAAAGAAATGTTAATCAGTCTCGTAACAATAAAAGCATAGCATTTCATAACCTAAAAAATATAGTACCGAGTTACAGTAACAAATATTAAGTTATATTAATCATTTTCATTTAGGTAAACCATAACGCGACTCATTTAATTAAGTTTTTTTGTTTTCTGTAACTGGAGATCTTGTAGGTTGATGAAGGATGAAAACTTTATTGAAGTCCGATTACAAGAATGATGTAGCTAGTGAAATTACTGGGGTAAAGATTAATATCTTGTCTCAACAAGATAAATACAATATAGTGTAATATTTACATTCTAACAAACACACACTTATAATGACAACTATGGTTAAATTATGAAGAGGCGTATCTCTTAAAAGCAGATGATGGTCTTTCACCTTTTATTAATTCGCAGAATAATAACAAAAAATATTCCACATAATAAAATTTTCTTGTAAGTTAAAATAGAAATCAGTCCCGCACGTAAATTACGCGATTAAATAAAGTGACTTTCTGATCTTCCCAATTGGATATTAATAGTATTAAATTATATGTATTTAAGATAAAAATATAAGTTAATATGTAAAGATAAAATATCATTCATCAGACGCAAGTAATCACTTTTTGTGTTTGGAAACTGCTAACGGCGAAGCGGCTGAACTTCGCGGTCGCTTCAAAAGCGCAGGCATTAAGGTCAAGGCTTTTGGGTGTGTACAAATTGGGTATTCATTACTTTAACAAAAGCCCATAACCACTCAGCATTACATAAATAAATGAGTACAGCTCTTGCCAAATACTAATTGTTACTTAACACAATACCTATATCTGATCTTTCGGTACGCGTAATAAAATTTTAGTTTTATCACATTTACTCGTAATGACGAGAAGTTACAATGTACTTGTAAATACCGTTTACATTAATATTATATTTAAATATTTGCTTGTCAAACATGAAATACATTATTATAAATTTTTTTTAACTTGCAAATAAAAGGAAGATTGTTGTAGATTATTTTTGATATCGCCGTTAATAATGATTAAATTACGCTTGAGTTTAAATGAATTAAGAGGAACATTAATTCTTATGCGTTGCACGTAATTCCGCAAAAAAAGGCGTATAATAAATTCAATAAGGAAGCCCATTGGGTTCGGTAAACGGTACAAACAAGTAGTCGAATATTCTGGGAAGTCTGCAATCAAAATACAATGAGCCTGTAACGGTGCCGTCCGCGCCCATGGCGGGGCCTTGATGCAGCGATACATTATGCATCAAAAACCATGAAAGTCTTACATATTGGCAAAAACTACATGACCTATTGCATTACTAGTAGTGTTATTGAATTTAACGGTTTAAATTGTTTTTATACTTCCGCTTAAACCCGACGCACCTTTTAAAGAAGCTATATAATTTTTTGTAGCATACATAAGCAGGACGTTCACCTGATGACATTCATGAAGTAATGATTGTTAAGGTTATTTACTATTTACAGCATACTGAGCTCATCATCTTGAGATATAGAAATATTGAGTGTAGTCAGAGCAGTTATTATAGTAGCTACAACCTTCACAAACCGTAACACAGTAATAATTGGGCAGTAATGTTAGACAGAAATAGGTTTCGTGGGGCTCCGATATAGACGGTTTCTTTTAACAGATACCACCATTATAAGTATTTACTTTAATTATAAATGTTAGAAGTAGAAGAATCTATTTCAGTAGCAAAAAGTTTTTAAAATGCAAATTTTAATTTATATATGTTATTTATAATAAGGCTGAAAGAAAAATATGCAAAATTTTAACTATGAAAGTTTCGATTGTTGGTTATGAATCTTGAATAAAAGTAGTTCGATTGTAATTCTCAAGCGTGAACAAATGCCGCCGCCACGCGGTCTCGTGTCGGTCTTTACGCCGAGTTATCTCACCTCCAGCGCACACGAGCTCACTAATCTTGCACGACCTGCCTAATTGTAAGTCGAGGTTTTTTATCAACAGTTTTTATGTACACCGCACTTTATTTTAAAACTTTTTTGCTTACTTAAAACAATAAACTAAACCCTCTAAATAAAAATACTTAGACAGCTCAGTAAATAATTACAATTAATGAGTAAATTTTTTTCAAACGCCTTACAAATGTAAAATAAATATTTAATAAAGCCGGAACGTTTCAATACATTCACAAAATGTTTGCATTGATGCTTAAAAGAAATGCAAATATATTGCTATTAAAATATTCCTTATCTGTACATAACAACCGTGTTCATTCATAAAATTATCTTTTCCTTATTATAAATGGTAATAATGTCTTAACAAAAAACAACACCGAAAAGGTCAACATTTTAAAATGGTTATGATGTGACGCGACAACCTGTTTGCAGTCAATTAAATTTAAAGTGTTACTTTAAGTTGGAAGCGAGCCGCCGCCGGCTCGTGCGCCGCTGCTCGACTCTCCTTTGTATTTCGTAACGCCATTTACGAAACTAATTCCAATTCCAGTTCCACTGGCTCTCCGCGGAGGGGAGCATTATAAAGCATATTTAACATTCACTGACGATCCGTTGACAACTTACACAATGAACATTAATGGAATTAATTGCAATCAAAGCCTTTTCATACCGTTTATTATCATTGGTACTTAATGAAACATTAAATAAACAATACCATTGTTTATAACCACAACAATAACACATTACTTTCAAGGAAAAGACATCAACGCATATGTGAAGTATGTTTTATTAAATACTCTCATAATTTTTTTGTACTATTAATTTACGTCACAGATTTTATTTATGAAAAAAAAAAACATTTTATATATCTTTTCTGATAAATATTTTAAAGGTAAAATCAAAAAGGTCCTGTAATATAAATTAAGTCTACCCTCCGATAGTGTGTGGCAGTATATAGTATTATTAGTAGGAATTTATAGAGCTTTTCGCCGGCTTCCGCGTGGTTATGAGTCAGCGGCGTGCGCATATTATTAGCCGCCTATTCCTGTCCGGCGCGGCGTCTGGTGTGCGCCTGCCCTGCAGCTCACAATCACCATGTTTAATTACTTCAAACTACCACACCACACCCACTGCGACTATTTTACTACACCGAAACGTAATCACTGTACTTCAAATACACACAACACTGAAACATTAATCGCAATTATAATTTCTTAATTTATCTCCTAATAATTTTATCTACAAAAAGAATTAGTCAATATCGATTAGCGTAATGTACAAATGAAATTACCTCCAGTAAATTTAGGGGATTTAATGGTTAGCAGTGATATAAAAAATTTAAGTTGACTTCACCTGTTACGAAATACATAAACTGGCTTTTATGTGTTCACATTAAAGATTTAAAATCACCGCACAAGCTCGTTGCTATTCTACGAATAGCTATGCACTTCCTGGCATCATCAAATATACTTTTATTTTAAAAATTGACGTAGATCGTTGACCGGGCGTTCATCTTTTAATATATCCTATTTCCAGGCATCTTTTCAAACAACATCACTTGATAAATATGATACGAATAAAATTGTATCATCATAATCATTTCAACTTATAGACATCCACTGTTAGACATTGGTCTCTTGTAATTTATCTGTATAATAATGCCCTCTATGATTTTTTTTGTTTCCGTTCGGTGAGTGGGGGATCTGCTAACAAAATCGCTGTTTCAGCATTACCAGGTCGCCATGACCATTGGTTCTACTAGCTATGTGCCCTCTGATTTGCCATTTAGACCTGAATTGCAGATTGGTGTTAATTGGTAGCAATATAATTTCAAATCTCGGTTACACCACTTCAAACCCAATTAAACTACTTTATCTCTATCTTCATATGCATGATACGGCTGCTTTAAATATATTTTGCATTTGAAAATAATTTAATACAAATTCAAGTATTATAATTATATTAATTGCATAAAATTCATGCTGTACTTAAATTAATAAATTATTTTTTAAGTGCTCCTCAATGAAGTTGCTGTTACCAACGATGTTTTTCTTTAATTGCATACTGTATGAAAGATAACATCAACGAGATTAAAATGATTATAATGATGGTTAATAATATGTTCTAATTATGCAAATGTTTAGGGTCCGAGTCGACTTTACATATGTTATACGCGTTTAGATAATAACGTATCAGTTTCTAGTTCTGTTAAACGTAAAACTTCCACGCCTGTAATACAACACATGGGAAAGAGTAAAGAAACATTTCAAGAAAATTTAAATATATTTGTCAAATACTGTTGTACATAATGTAGATAAATTTATTCAGTTTTTACATTTAACTTCAGCTAAGTCCTAAAAACGCAATGTTTATAATTAAAAATAAATTTTCCTCGTACTAAAAAAATTGTCTAGAGTAGATAAAGCTCTTATTAGGTTATGAAATCTTATCTGCAGTAAAAGTAAACCGAACTAAATCAATATTGACAAAGACAAGTCCTGTTTAGCTGCTTCAGTTGTAGTGATAAGAATAGAGAACGGCACAAGACCATTGAATTAGTTTGTACACATTCATACAATAAATAGTAATCATCCAAAACGTTTGCGATTATTGTTTGTGGGTAAACATAATTTTTTTTTTTTTGCTTAGTAAATACAGATACAGTTATACTATAAGAAATAATTTAACAAAACTCGGAGATACAATTTTCAATATAACATTATCATAAAATTCCAGCATTATTTGAGGTTTTAACTGGTGGTAGGTCTCTGTTGCCATGGATCTTTGAACTAGGTACAATAAAACAGTGTGTAACATAGGTGTTCCGTTTTGAAGAGTACTGTATCTTGTAAAAATATTAGGCTCATAAGACAATATCAATGAACACAATATGGTGCAGTGTATCACAATCACTGGAAAATTCTGCCTGCCTTGTATTATTCCAAATTCGACATATCCGCTGCTTGATACATGACCTGTAATTTGTTTCAGCACACTGGGCGTGGCACATGTGGCAGGGATGTGCAAGCCGGACCGCAGCTGCTCGGTGAATGAGGACAACGGCATCATGCTGGCGCATACCATCACGCACGAGCTCGGACACAAGTTAGTTGCGGACATATAATATAATAAAGATAACGACATTGACAGGACCGCGCCTCTTACTAAGTTAAATTATAGAAATATCTCTATCTACCACTTATTAACTGAGATTTACTGGTGCAACGATTTGATTACTAACATTGCAATTTAAACCGGAACCAGTTACATCATTACAAAATGCGGCAGAAATAGGCGCCGTGCAGTTTCCCGCCTCGATGGCTTCAAGCCAAGGAAACCTACCCTCGTACATAAAAATTTGTTATTTACTAATATAATTATTTCATACACTTATCGCTGTAGTCAAAATTATAATTTATTATATCTAACTTCATTTACCCAACACGACCGGTCCATGAGGTTACTGCAATCATATTAGTGAATGTAGAGGACATGTCTAATGATGCAATCAGAATTGCTGTGATGGTATTATAGAAAGGCTTAAGCTCAATTATACTAAATCCAAACAAAGCGTTACATCATAAAATAAGTACAATGTAAAAAAAATTAAGCTTTCATATCAAAGAGTTAAATATTTCATTATTCCGTCTTCATCATTTACGTCTGTATACATCTACCTACATTTAAAGTTCTCTTTTATGTCTTTCCGTAAGTACGATATTTGTTTTTTTATAGTAAACTTCAGACGACGGAATTAAGTTTATTATAAAGTTAATTTGAATAAGCCAATTTAGAAGTCGATTTCGAAGCTTGTTTACTTGTAATAAAACTTTATAACAAATCTTTAATCAAGATATATGATTACATGTAATAAATACCGATATTAGATTGTTCTTCATCTTTTGTCAATAAATTATATAAAATAACGTTAGTTTAATAACGAGCTTTAATATATTTGTAGTTTGATTATAATTTTTTCAAATTGTTTTGGACTATATAATTGAGGAAAAGTTTATTATTTTTTATTATATTAATGTTTTATAAAATTGTACTTAATTACACACTAAAATACATTTCGGGCATGTAGAAAGTGGGTTGATCGATTTTCTATCTGTTCTATGTTTCAATTAGCGTTTTAGAAATAAATCTATTTTATAATTTAAACGAGATACGTAGCAGCAACTGACTTCATAGCGTAGCGGTTAAATGAATACCTTATAACAATGAGGTCCTTAGTACGACTCTGCAGCCATATGTTGTATTATTTAGATGGTGGTAGGTTTTTCCATCGCATCCATCTAGTTGTCATACAACAATATCCAAAGGTTGTTTAGTAATCTATAGTAATACCACTTTGTTATAGCGAATTTATAAAAAAAAAATCTTTGCTGTCCATTCTCAATACGGAACCATTTGTAAATCAATATATCTATGTATATTTAATGATAATCAATTATCTCGCCTTTCAATCTACGTAGATTTAATAATAACCCTCACTTCCTTAGAAAATCAAGTAAACTTTTAAGTTTTTACCCGACTCCTTCCCTGCTATTTTCTGGTTTCTATCAGTATCCTGTAATGATTATCTGAGTCTAGACCCAAAACAATCACGAGGAAAGATAATAAAAATAAATAAAAAACAATTTCAGTTTTCTGATTTTAAGGGCGCTATATGTAATGAAATTCCTTGGTTGATGCAACTTAATGTTTCATCTCTTTAATCGACATGCACAATGTGATGCTGTGCTATCATCCTAACGAACCACATTATTATGAGCAGGCGTATCACTTACCATCAAGTGTTTACCTACCTCGTCTCGTCGCTTCGTAGTATAAAAAAATAACAGCTTAAGTATAAACTGTTCCTAGTTCGACTGTAAAAGTTGCGCAATCCCTGCTCCATTATACAGCCTCAATAGATGGGTGTGCACATGATTCGGGAATAATTTTGCCTTGTATTTTATTTGGGAGCGGTTGCCTAGCACTTCAATTGTAAAGACTGAGTCATGTTCCCAAACTGAGATTACCACAAGGACGTTGCTTCGAGATACCGGTCTACGAATATAACCAAATGTTTTTCTTAACCGTATACCCATAACCATTAGAAATTTTAAATTTATTATAACCACGTTGAAGGCGCGAGTTACTGAAATCTTCGAATAAATAATTATATTAAGAATAAGCAAGAGGTTATCTATTTAATAATAAGAAATGTTTAATTTATTCTGGGTATTAATAGTGACGTGGAAGTCTATCGGTTGATGATGATGATAAACAGTGACTCATATATGGATGTTAAAGGTTTCCTATGAAAATAAGTTAGAAAAGAAAAGATCGAAAGTCACCAGGTCGTACAATTATGACTCACAAATATTTATAATGAATAAATAAATCTAATTAAATAGATGAGTATGCTATTATTACTATTTCCATTTACTATTGGAGTCAAAGATACATATCCTTTATAAATTCTCCATTTCTTTTAAATATATTTGATTCTCTTGAAATAAACTTGTGAATAAAACATGAGTAAAAAAACGATCGCAATGTAAACACACTAGAGGAGTAAGGAGATTGTAGACAAATACAAGTTACATAAGTTGTGCAAACGTTACTGTGCAGGCAGTGACCTTCTTTTACTGTGTAGACATACGAATGCATCACCCGTCCAGTACAATGCACTCGGTGCATTGACGTCGCGCGACGCTTACACATAAGTTTATTTTGTAAAGATTCAATCGTAATCTACAACAACACTAGTTCCACAGAGCATTGCTATAATCGTTTAACATGATGTTTAAGACAAATGTAATAAAAAAGGTTTAAAACAAAAGAGACTATTATTGGCTTATAATATTGACCTGTGATCGAGCGTATCGATGTTTTATCTGAAGTGTTAACTTATCGAACAATAACAAACCATTCAGATTACTTTGTAATATTCATTCATTGATCAATCATCTTTACTTTTACTTCATTAATAATAACTGTACATAAATCGCAGAGCCTTCCATAACAAAGAAGGTCAAGGCCATTAATCCAACGCGCTAAGTGTGTATTGGTCGATACCACATATCTTTTCTTCTTGGAATAGACAAATTTTTTCGCAATGTTTTTTTTTACCGAAATCTCCTGCATAATGAAAATCGAATTTACGCTTCTTCGAGTCTTCTAAAAAGTGAAGATGATATATTTTTAACGTGATGGCTGTATATAAATCATAAGGTATCTAAATTGGCATAAGTATCATGTAGTAAAAAGATGTCGGATGTTCATAAGATTTGCCCTAGTCAAAGATAATGGAAAAAGAATACAGAATTAAATGTATATAACTTAAATATAACTTATTGTTATACATTAATTTATTTATGATGTAAGGTTAATTAAATAAAATTTCTGTTATTGACAGTTTTGGGCTATATCACGATACGGAAGAAATCGGTTGTCACCGACGCGAGGGCTCAACTTTACACATCATGACGCCGATCTTCGAAACTGGTACAGTTCAAGTTGCTTGGTCGCGCTGCAGCAAACGCGACGTTACTAATTTTCTTGAGTAAGTATACAGTTACAAAAACACGTTAAGCACATCAAACTTTTATTATTATTCTAGATTATAGTTAGCAAACTTCTGATCCATTTTCATTAAATATGCAAAATATTTCGCAGTGCCGGTTTGGGCGAATGTCTCAGCGACAGGCCGTCGCTACAAGAATATGTATATCCCGAAGTTCCAGCTGGTAATTAATTGGTTCACTTAGATAAAATTACACGAGGATAAGGAAACAATATAACTGTATTTCCAGTAACAAAATATCAGTTTTATAAAAGAAATAGAATGTCATGGCGACAATATATATTTTATATGACATTACAAAATCCATAATCACGACTACTTAGGTTAGGAATGAACTACTAATAAGAAGAACAAAATATAGTTCAGTACTTCAACATATAGTATTTAAAGTCAATCTAATTAAATGAAAAAAAAAAATTAATTATTTTGATTCTTGTTTCCCTTTTCTTTCGCAAAATTTTTCGCTAAAATTAAATAGACCAAGTATACAAACTACCATGATGATGTATAAACATCTACCGCTTTTATCAATTTTTCTTTTTGCTCGATGAGGCAACGAGATGAGCAGAACGTTCACCCTGCGTACATACATCTGCGCATGTCAATGAGACGCTAGTAAAGATGATGTACTGCACCACATTATGCTCGTCTTAATGTGCCACGAGATATTATATCTCGTTACCTCTGTAATTTTAAAAACTACAACGTCTCTGAAATAGGAATACAGCAATATTTTTACACTACCGTTTGGTGGTAGAAGTAGATGCTTTGATGTTACCTGCAGAGACGGCCTTTTTATTATAATAATTTTCTGCGCAGGAGTAATATTTGATGCCGCTACGCAGTGTCATCTACAATTTGGTGAAGAAGCGATAGTTTGTGCTAAGCCCACTGAACTGTGCGAACACTTGTGGTGTTTGGTCAACAACACTTGCAAAACGATGCTGCGGCCTGCCGCACCGGGGACCACGTGCGGTGTCAACATGGTTAATAAATATCTACTTTATGATCTAACAATCGCACTGCTGATAAAGAGAAAATTAAAATTAAAAAAAAAATAACTTTTTATTCAGTGGTGTCAGAATCAGACCTGCGTGGAGCGCAGTCCATCGCCTGTGCCCCGCGATGGTGGTTGGGGTCCGTGGAGCGAGTGGAGTGAGTGCTCGCGGACTTGCGGCGCCGGCGTCTCCACACAGTCGCGCGAGTGCAACCAGCCCGAGCCACTTAACAACGGCAACTACTGCATAGGAGATCGGAGCCGGTAACCAGAGACGATTGTCCTATACTTATCAAAATCTTAATTACTGGTCTACTTTACTGGTTGTAGGTGCCTGTTGTCGGATACCGCCTAATTCTGCCGCCAAACAATAGTGTGCAAACATTACTGTGTTCCGATTTAAAAGGCGTGGTAGCTAGTGCACTGAGACCCAACATCTTATGTTAGCTGACGAGAGCAATGTTATGGGCCACGTTGTTATGGGCACGCGTCATCATTTATCATCGTTAACGTCAAGCTCGTCTCTTTGCTTCTTTGAATAATATATATATCTACATATATATTTCTACAACAAACCAACAATAGATCACCAATTATCTATATCTTATTACTGACTCCGCGGCACATTGGCTATACTCTTGCCTTGTAAAAAGGCAAGGATTTTATCAAACCTCTGCCCTATTGCAAATTTGCTTCATGACACTAATGTGTTCCGTTTGTTAACATTGAAAGCCAAACATAGTAGTCCAAGTGAGCACACTTCACCATTGTTTTCATCATTCACCACCATGTGAAATTATAATTGTTATCTCATTGTAGATAATAAAATGTTCACTCCCACAATTTCGACAGAGAATTGTGTAAGAAAAAACTAGAAACTTGTAAAGTTGTTTGTTATATTTTAGTTAAGATTGTCATCACATTATTTTATTTCATAGATAATAATAATAAGATCAGCCAGAAGATATAATTTTAGTATTATTGAATGGATACTAGTGCTAATTTTATCTTGATGCATGTATTGCAGGTACAAAATATGCAACACAGAGCCGTGCCCTATCAACGAGCCAATGTTTAGAGAGATACAGTGCGCGAAGTACAACAACATGACGTACAAGAACGAAACCATTACCGACTGGATACCTTATTTCGATCAAGGTTAATGACTCCTTTTCCAGATAATTAAATTTAACAACCGCGTGTTCTAATGCTTGAAATATTTACCTAGGCTTACTTAATATCGATATTGATTCTAATTCAATAATGTATATACATATGTTGCAATATTTAGACTAATGTAGAGACTCGTTACGATATCTCTGGAACCATAAGGCGTAGGAACTTGAAATTTGATAGGAATATTCCCTTAACAGAATATAAGTTAACTATGAACGAATTTTCCACAAAGGGAGTTACAGAAAGATGTTACGGCCAACAATGCAAGCGGTGAAAATCTAGTCGTACATAATTTACTCTCTGTACTTTATTAACGAACCGAATTTAATCTTTTTAAATATGTCATAACTTTAATCCTAAGCTATCGTGTGGAGTTTGGTTAATGGCAAGTGTTTTTGTCTCCGCCTTGCTAGCTAGCATCCCCATATTGTAAATCTGCCGTCATAAAAGTATCGCTGTGTCCGGTTGTCAATATATAAAAGAGATTCCGAGAGAGCACTCCTTGCAATCCACGGCCGTTATTTACTTACCACCGTAAAAAACTAAGTTGAAGTTTCAAAAGCCTATTGTAGACAAAAAAAAGTGTAAGCAGTTTTATGTTCTACAAATACGATACTATACACATTTTTTTAGCCTTTTACCTAAGCAAAACATGCATTCATCAGCAATAAATCATTGATTATCTTTAACTGTTGAATTAGATATTGGTTGTGCTGTTTTCGTACAGAATACAAGTAGGAGCTGCAAAAAATATTTAGTTTTCTTAACATAGTAATGCTGTACGTATATTTTCCATTATTAGATAAACCATGTGACCTTCAATGCATACCTCGGAGCCGCAACGATGTAGAGATGCTGGGCGGGTTTGTGGCCGACGGCACACCATGTAAGCAGAACCTTGGCGCTAGAGATATGTGTATCGCAGGTAATAAAAAGAGAACCATACAACATCTCTTAAAAATATTTACAAAGATAATAGTAATAGAAAATATTTTTAACAATAATGTCATTTACAGGAGTATGCTATAAGGTTGGTTGTGATTGGATCGTGAATTCTGACATGGAAGAAGACGCCTGTGGTGTGTGTGGTGGTAATGGTTCCGCTTGCAAAACTGTACTTGGTATCTATAACAAGGATACCACCAGACAGTCAGGATTCAGTGAAGTAAGTCCCTACCATTATGTAACTTCTGAAATGCCTAGACAATAATGTTCTTGCATTAATGTGCAAAAATTTAGGGTTGTAAAATCGTTATTATCAAATATTTTTAGTCTTACCATACTGTTGTCTTTTGTAATAATATATTTTACGAACAACAGTTTTCAACAGTTACAAAATAGGCTAGATTAAAATGGCGTTACTTATTTTTTATGATAAAAGTCCCTGAGTTTTATAAGAAGAAACATTAAGATGTTTGTTTATTTATTTTAATTTAAACATTTTTCACAGGTTGCAATCATACCGGCCGGTTCGAGAAACGTAAAAATTCAAGAGAAAGTCAGCCCCGGAAATTATATATCCATAAGGAGCGCTAAGTCCAGAAGGATGTATCTTAATGGAGCTCGGTAAGGCGATGGAAAATTAAATTTCTTCCTATTATTGCAATAAAATTCAACACATCATAATAATTTTATACTCTGTTATAATATTTAATAAAACTGGGAAACCTTTTACAGAAATGCCACTGTATCGGAGTATTTCGTGGCGGGAGCCCCGGCTATATATGAGAGGGATCGCGACTGGGAAAAAGTACACATTAGTGGCCCTCTTGCTGAAGATATAAAAGTATTTGTAAGTATTGTCCTATTACTACAGTACTCGTATTTGTTATTGTACAACCATGCGTCAACGTTTATATAAATCACCGGACAAAGTTAAGCATTTAACTAATTCAACGAAATTATAAAACAAACTTTTACGTGATGGTAAGTGATACGACAGTCACACATAACATAATCAGACATAATACAACACGGTTAAGTATCGTTACCCCGGTAATTTCGATAGCAACAACGCCGTTCAAACCGGAACACGGTTATGTTTGAATAGTACTATTTAGTAGCAGAAATATCGTCGTATCTATGTAGGTGGTCATCAGCTACGGAGATCTTAGGCAGTGACTTCCTATGATTCGAGCGAATTAATGAAGCAGACTATTTTTCTGGTCTCTTGCATCTTGAAAACAAATTCTACTAATCACATATATTCGGAGTGATTAAGATGGGGATGTTAAACTGAAGTCAAGAAAACATCTTTCGCTTCTCTCGTCACTGTATCGTATAAAACTAAATAAGAATTTATTATTCAACAGCAACGTATCTTCGGCGGGAAACACCGCAACCCTGGCGTCACGTACCAGTACACGGTAGACCGGCAACGATTACGCAGACGCTTCTCGTACCGCATGTCCGACTGGTCACCCTGCTCCGTCACTTGCGGAGATGGCTACATGCGTCGCTACTACGAGTGCGTCGACGAACACAACCGTATGTACACCATCTTTATCATCAGCCTTCAAATATAATCAATGCAACGAATATTAATTTTTATCATCAGTAAACGATTATCTACATTTTGATGGTAGACCATGTCACATTTAATATTGCAGACGTAGTGGAACAGTCCCAGTGTTATCACAGCGAGCCACCGCGGCACGAAGCGCTCATGCAGCAGTGCCCGTTGGCGCCCTGCGCTCACACTCACTGGTGGGTTGGCGCGTGGAATCCCTGCTCCAATACCTGCCATATGCCAGTCAGTACTCTTACATTATCAAACTAAAAAATATTTTTACTGGTTTTCTATTCCCGTTCCAAAAAGTTAATAATTACAAATTTGGTTTGTTGTTAACTCTGTATACAGAATCACAGCTTCAAAAGGGTTGAACTATAATTAATTTAGTTATTCTATTTAAAATGACACTAGAGACTAAATAGCTATTAAGCAAAATTTAGTTTTTTGTGGCTTTTAGGTCTAGTTTCTATTTTTATTCGTTTAACTAAATTATTATACTTATCCAATAAATCTTTTACCGACCTTGGTACCATTGTGTTAACACGTTCTCGTTATTTCATTATCATCATCAGATCTCCCTCAAAGATTTCAGCACCTATCGGTTCTGCGTTGGTCGCATTGATTTTTGGGATATACTTGGCGTAATCAAACTCCTTCGGTTATGCTAATTTTTTATTTTGGTACCCTTACACACGTGTTGTTGTACTCCCTTTTTGCCGTGACAGAGACGCTACTCGTGACATCTCTCTGCAGTGTTGCTATCGAGAATTTCATAGGCGGGACCATGCTCCCCCCCCCCCCCACGGAGAAGGATAAATCAACGGTAATAATAGAAATCGTCACGGTCCTTAAATCTGACTCTGCGACCTGACCGAGTAACGTGGGGACGTTGTTGATGAGAGAGGACATACGTATGTGCTGATGCCGGTTGTACGATGTAAGAAAGGTCTTCAGACAACTATGGTTCCACAGTGTCAACGTCTGCAAGGTCGGTGGATAACTATAAAAAGGCAGCTTTAACACGGTCGACTATTACCACAACTTGTTTTCCTTTGATGTCCAGGGTCAGGGTTTTTCTATCCTTAGAACACTTCACTACTTTAAAAAGACCTATATATGGGGATTCGGGTGGACGACGAACTGTATTAACGCGAAAGAAAACGTAAGACGTAGAGAGCAAGGATCTGAATATGAAAAATATTAGTCGGGACTGGCGAGATGCTGGGATTGGTCGGGTATTTGATATCTTGCGGCGTAATTGCGTGACAAAATCTGTAGTATTTTGAAGTTTGTCTGAGCCTGCTATCAGAAATTCACCGGGCAGCCGCAAGGTCTCACCATACCACATCTCTGCAGATGTGGTCTTCAGGTCATCTTTTAGAGTTGTACGCATTCCCAGTAAGACCAAACGGAGGGCATGTACCTAAGATTCTGTGTGGCACATGAGAGCGGCTTTTAGTTGGCGATGAACTCACTATCATGCCAATTGCGGAAGGTTGGTATGCAGTGGTTCTGACACGTTTAATGGCAAAGGTTTCCATCAACCAACGAAACAAGTCAGACTCAAACTGAGTACCGCTTGTTATAATCTTGTAAGCGCTTGAAGAGAATCATCCAATGTTCCTTGTGAAGGGTCTCATTTTTAGAATAGACGAGGATATCATAGACGTATGGGAAGACAAATTCAGGGCCCGGGATGACCTCATCAATGAATTGCTGTAAGGTTTGACCAGCATTTCTTAACCCGAAGGTTGTATGAGCTTCCAATCAGAGTGTTTCCTCCAATCTCGTAGCCAGTGATGTGGGTAGCAGCATAGGTCTGACCCAGTGTCAATTAAATACTGGTGTTTTGATGCCCTGTCTATTACAAACAGTCGGCGGCCACCATAATTTATGCTGCAGCAATCAGTTTCAGCCTTTAATGATTGCTATTGGTGTTTTCCGACTTCCAGTCACATGGAGCAATGCACTTGTTTGCATTGATGCCAAATCTTCTATGGTAGCAGCACATTCTGAGCATTGGTGATCTAGTTCAACTTCGACGTGAATAACTAGACCGGCTATGGGACCTTGCAAGGGGTGCCCTAGTAGTTATTGCTGCCTAGCACCTACATACTTAGCTGCTCTACAATCTTCTTGAGTGAAGTTATTTCATCCAATAAACTGTTCATACAATAAACTCTGGAATGGCCTGGTGTCACTTCAATAATCTTGTCTGCAAGTTCAGCTAATTTCTCCAATGTAAGATCTAGTTGTGTAGTCAAGACAGCATGGACTTGGTTTGGTAATCGCCGCATCCACAACTGTCGTAAGAGATTTTCATCTGTAGATTTTACAGAAAGGGATCGATGATGCCTTAAGAAAGCTGAAGGTTTGCTGTCACTCAGATTTTCGCTGCTTACAAGTCGCTCTACCCGCTGCTGCTCTGATATTGTTAGCCGGCAAATAAGTTCTTGCTCGAGGGTTTGGTATTTATTTTCTTTAGTAGGGTCCATCACCAAAATCCTTGATTTCACCAATGATCCGTTGATCTATCATTGCAATGATATGACTGAACAGAGTCACATCACTATTGATGTTAACCAAGTGGAATTGAGTTTCTGCTTGTGCGAACCATACTGCAGGCTTGTCGATCCAAAATGGAGGTAATTTAGAGAAAGGAAAGAGACCTTGCAGACTTAATCATTAGGTGTTGTTAACTTGGGCTCTTGTGTATTTGAAGTTGCGCTTGTAGTTTAACATTACTAGCCCAAAGGTCTTCAATTCGGGCTTGTAGGTCTCCATCAGCCGTTTTTACAGCAATATAACAAATGTCAACACTGTAAACATGCTGTTATAAAATTATTAAGTTAAACCAAGTATAACCATTAATAAATAGTTTTATGAAATCGGTGTAAAGATGGTACTAGTTAGGAACGCGGCTTCTATGTCTTGAAGTCAGGGGTCACCACTTTGCGGTATACTTGACGTAATCAAACTTCTTCCGTTATGCTAATTGTTTATTTCGGTACCTTTATACACGTATTGTTGACGCCACACATTGTTTACATATTTCTTTCGTTGTTTCTTGGTCGAATTATAAATAATACCATATACAATGTGAAATTATTTTACAGGGTGAGGAGGCAACAAAACAAAGGAGCGTATATTGCGTGGATAAGTTAACCAATAACGTCATTCAGGATTCGTTGTGCGATATGGCCATAAAGCCCATAAGCATCATCAAATGCGCAGACGTACCGGCTTGCTAAATGAAAACATTTAGTAAATAATAAGGAATAAAACAATATCATTTGATAAATGATCCTTGATCCATAAGAACGTATTGAAGTTCAAAAGATGGAAAATCGATTTAAGGATGTGTATTAGAAAAATACACAAGGAAAGGTTTAACAATCATTCTTGTTAAAAGTTTGATGTGAACATGTGAAATTGAGTAGATTTTTCAGCCATGAGGCTTAAGAAGAGGACAATTGTATCTGTGTGTGTAATAATGAATCTAAGGAGCTGTTGTATATTGTAATACGTATCAATACGTCGTAACCCATCGAATAGACATACACTGGACACCTTCGAATGAGGTCACTTCATAGTGACTGGCGGATCTCGAAGGTGCATGGGATAATGCTCTGCGTTTACCACTTACTGCCATATTATATAAGTAACGCCTAGTTTTAAAATTACACTGTCTTAACGAATATTAATACTTCTTAAATTCTGTAACATCAGTATTATTGTGGTGTATGTATTCCTTGAAAGTATATAAAAGAAATGGACGTAAGTTGTTAAGAAAATACTATATAAAAAAAAAATTTTGGACCAAAAATACTTTATAAATTAAATTCACGTTGCCATAATCACGATTACTGCCAATATGACACTTGTATTATAAGTACATACTAAGTTAACACTAATGGATAATGCAGATTACATATTTTTTTATACAAATAAATTACATGTGAATCACAATTACGGATTTATCAATATGAGTGCGTAGTATCATGTTTGTTAATGTTGCATAGGGTTAAGCAACTAGTCAGAGTGTTGAGCACCTGTATTCAAGTGACGTAGATCGTCACTTGCAGTTGTTTATAAAAATACAGATAATACTACCTTTTATAATAACAATGTGTTGTCATAAACGTTTTATATCACATACTTATATTTAATTAAACATTATTTTAATAAAACTAATTATTAAGAATAAAAATAATAAATTTGTGAATCCAACACCTCATGTGTCTGAAATAAACGAAATGTATTTATTAACGCAAAATAATTATTTGTGCCTTCATTATTTTAACTGACGAAGCATAATTATAACGCTAGTTTTACGCAAGTACATTATTTATCAAATACTTAACTATAAATTTTGATAAAAATATGTATAAATTCCTGATGTCTTAATTTTGCGATTCATCGCGGAATATTTTAACAGTCACATAATACACAATTTTAATACTTGGTTAGTACGTTCTAACACCACATTGCCGCAACACAAGGCGGGTTCATAATAAAGTACTAACCTATTTATTATAAAAAAAAATCATATAAGCATAAAAATTTTAAACCATATTTTTGATGAAATGTTTATTTAATAGTTAAAAGGTTTTTTTTTTAAATTTCATCAATTTAAAGTCATTGATTACCAAACCTAATATGAAGTAAATGTTTATTTATTAATGAAAGGAAAACGTATTGGGACGTCGGGTCTTTTCGATGATCATGTGTAGTATCGAATAGAAACAAATTACATAATATTTTCTATTCCGGCGTTAAACTAACCTATCGATGTTATATTTTAATAACATTAAACATGTCATTATGACTTAACTGTTGTGTATTTAATTAAGGATCGTAATAAATTCACATAGAATTTTATTAAGTTTTTAATTTTTTCCCTTTTTTATCCGATAAGAATTTATTTTGATGGTAAAAAATACGCCAGCGCATAACAAGGTGGCGCTAGTTAGAATGATATACACTAATCCACATATTCACATTGAAATATTGTCTCGTGGCCTCAATATTTCTTTGGCTACAGCACCCTTCATTAGTTACAGTTATGATCGCACGCTGTTATTTGGCGGCAGAAATAGGAGCTGCGATGATACCTACCTAAAAATCTCCGATAACAGAGATCTACCACCAGTTACCTACTTTTTGTAAGATCCGATTTATTACCGTATAAAGCTTGGCGAGGTAAGTTATCGTTGATCATGTGTTCTCCGAGCACTCATTCCATCTCTCTGAAGTTTATGTTATGCGTTCTGAACTCGAAGATTTTAATTGCCAATTCCAGGGCCGAAACGATACGATGAGCTATACAAGTCGACCAATAGATATTAAACAATCTGACAAACATTATAATTTCATTATTTTGCTAGTTTGGTTTTTTGCAATAGAATTGGTTATTAACAAATATTTGCAAGTAATGTTAGATCCAAGGTCAATTTTAATAATTACAAAGCGACTTAGCCTTCTTTCATTAAAAAACAAGATTATTTACCGACCACTTTAGTCAAGTGCGGGTAATTAAATGTCAATGTCCACGAAAACTGGTTTTCTTAGTTGATTTTCTCACATTCTCTTCCACCAGAAGATGAAGCTCAATGGAGCAGAAAACGGTATCATATCATAATGTATAGGGAGTATGATCATCTTAAGAACTAAGCTTTCATATTGTCATTAGATAAAACACAAAATGAAAAATAAAAGGCATCTCTTTCAATATAATCATTTAGTTTTAGTTCTCAAGTGCAATTGATTGTTTGTTGATTTACAATCAATGGAATAATCGACAAAATAAACAATCTCTAATAAGTTTACTGTAGCAACTTATTTATTAGAAATCAGAGAAGTAGTCAGAGAATCAGTATCAGTTACTGGTGAATGTGTTTGTTTTTTTTTTTTCATTTTAATCACCTTTTTCTTCTGTAAATGTTTTAGCAGTTTACAAAAATTATTTAGTATTAAGATTACTCCATCCCGCACGCTGATTCTTTTGTGACGAGAGCTTCTGATGAAACATCAAAACGAATGTTTTTCTTTTTATTGGGATATTTCTGAAAAAGAGAGAAATTTTGTTATAAGGCTATTTAAACAATGGAATGCTCCACACAACATTGTGACACCATGGTACTGACCAAATGCTTGCCTTACTACACCAAGGTCCCAGGTTAATGATAATATTGCTACAAGTTATACAGTAGTTTTTTTTCATTTGATTCAGTGTTGAGAGAAGACGGTTATATCCAGCAGTGGACCTCTATCAGTTAAAATTAAGACAATGATGATGTCTGATGAAACAAGTGGACATATACTTGTTAGTAATTGATATACCTGATCATAATGTCTTGCTGGTTATGATATACACACAGCACCACCTCAATGTGCTCATCATCATGAGACAAACCGTTTTCTCGTTACCCTACTAATTTTGCTAGTTATAGTAGCCCTTTAAAGAAAAACAGTTAACTCTTGTATGCTACTGTTTGGCAGTAGAAATAAACACTGCTGTGAGCAAGACACTGGTCATGAGCAAGAGACTTACCATCAGTTGTTACTTCTCTTCTGTGTCTGTACACTAATTACATAGTATCCAAAAAGCCTAACCCTTTTTGGTTAGTAACACAAGTTATACCTTGTCTCTAGATTTGGTGTCTGTGTTTCTGGAACGTTCTCTTTCAAGGTCGGTATGTAGTGTTGCGAGTTCAGCGGTAAGTTCAGCCTGTACAGCCTGTAGACGCTCCACTTCTATTAACACTTCTGCTTTGTCCTTCACTAAGATTATTAAGAAAATATTTTTTCATGTTAACATAGTATTTTAATAGTGGAGACAAAAGATGAGAGTATTATTTTAATTGCTCAAAGGACATTTTTTTAATTCAATAAAGCGATATGTTTACCTGATGGCATACTTGTGATGCTGGTTAAGAATATACACTGCACTAAAGAGTGCTTAATGTCTTGAGACATAAGATGCTAATTCTCATCACCTCAGTACTTTCACTAATTACACCCTCAAAATCGGAACACAGTAATGTTTGACACTACTGTTTGGTAGCAGAAATAGAAGCTGCAGTGGTCGCTACATAGACATTCTCCTTATATAAATATTAATTGTTCATACCACCACATAAGAGAGATAAATTCAAATGAATAAGAGAGTATGAAAGTAACCAGAAAAATATATTAAGGAGCATAATAAAAAAGAAAACATTTGTTTCATTAAACAGTTATTGGATTAAGTTCCCTGGTTTGAAGGACCTCATGTTGTGGAATTTGGTTAGTGGTAGGGATTTTTCAAAGCTGCTTATCTATCACACTTATAGTACAAATAAATATACTACACACAAAATTAAATAGTACAAAAAGAGGAAATAAAGCACTTACTTTCTCCTTGTCCAAGAATATTACACAATTTCTTATTTCTTGTTTTAACTGTGTGAAGTTCCCGTTTTAAATTAAAAACTTCCTCATGTAATGCTGCTATTTCTTGATTTTTTTTTTCTAAAGCATCAGCAAACTGTATCCTTGTTATAGCCTCATCGGATATTGTATGTTGATTTTTAATCCTATCAATTATCTTCTCTTTAAGTAACTCATTTTTAGTTTCATCTTTTACTCTATTGAAAAATGCTGTATCTTTATCAGTGCATTTTTTTTCCTCTACAACTTCATTGTTTTTAATGCCTAGGAAGAAAATTAGAAAGTTAATGTCAAAATTATGAAAATTTTCATGATTATAGGTATTTTACTTTAACATGTTATTGAAAAATAATATTAACTAAGTGGGTACTTGACAAATATTATGTTATTTTTGGAAACAACTATGTAGTATCATACAGTACCTACTCATGTGTTATATCATATATTTAGTGTATAACAGAAGAAAAGATATATAAATTAAATTAATTAAATACACTAACTCTTAGTATCCTCAACCCTATTAACCATATTATTGAACTGATCCAAACTCATTACATTTTTCTTCTTGGATTTCTTATTACTTGTACGATTAGACTCTGTTTTCTTTTCCAAATCTGCATCTTTCTTGAGTTGTTTATAAACATCTTTTTTTTCTTCATAATCCAGTTTAGATAACATTATTGCCTGTAATTTATTATTAAGGCTATGTTTGAGATTTGTAGTACAGCAATACAGTAACCAATTCACATACAGCTACCCAATTTTTCTGCACATCTACTTTGGTTAGTATGAAAAGATACAAGGTTACATGTGTTAAACTCAAAATATTAATTTTAATGTTAGTGTTAAATGAGTAATTTACAATTATATAAAAATGACATATTTAAAAACTTACTTGTTGTAATTCAGTCTCGAAATTGCCATCAACCATCTCTTCATCTTTCTGCTTCCATTGTTCCCATTGTTCTGATGTAGGACCATTAATCTTCTGCTTTTTCTTTTTATTTGCACACTATAAAACAAACTTTGTTTTAAAAAAAAAAGTTAATAGGATCTTCATTTGATACAAATAAATTATATCATTTTGAGGGTAATTGCAGTGCTCAATACAATTTGAATGTAGATAGGCAAGAGGTATAATCTTAGTAAAAGTTTCATGTAAAGTTACAATATTCTGCTTAATTATATTCTCTTGCTGCTTAAATCAATTTATATAACACAATACTATAAAAACATTTTCAATGACAGAATATGAGGCCACTAGAAGGGAGATTATGAAAAATCCAAATACTGTCTTATATCTATTATGAACCAAAGTTTACGTTCATTATTTACAGCGATGAAATTTAATAGGTTTAAAAAAAATAGATATTTAATAATTTTTTAAATAAAGAGACAAAAACTCTACTAATTTTTCAAATACCCTATTATTATATATATATATTAATTGTCAATTATATGCAGAACCATTGAAGTAAATAAAATAAACATTAATAAACAATTTTTTCGATCAATTGATCATAAAATCTAGCATAATGGTAAAATAGAGCACCTGGGATTTGTTACCATTAGTCTTTGTCTTTTTAGAAAAGTCGATCTTTTTTAAATTCTCTACTTTGGATTTCTTAGATTTTTGCGTGCAACTTGATGAAGGATAGTCATCATCTTCTATGTTAAGACCAGCAAAACGTGATTGAACAATTAAGGCAGCCATTTTTCACTTGATAGCTAAAAACAAGTTATAACATATTACATCTTAGTTACTTTAAAATAAGAAGGTAGTTTATCACCATTAAACCTATAAGAATATTTAACATTGCACCTTACATTCATTTAGATAAAACTATAATTACTGACGGTAAAAAATATACAAATTGTGCAAGTTTCTAATAATATTTCAAATACACTTACTTTTAAATTCAAATTTGATTACAGACGTTAATTAATCCGAGTTCACAATGACAATGTATACGACAAAAGTATTAGTATTTTTTTAACAAAATCTAAATTTTAAATTAAAACACCAACCAGAGACAAGATTACACCAAGAGTACGATTACAATGTTCTCTATGAATAGTAGTAATGTTTATTACCATTGGACAAAAACGACAAAAATACTGATATAAAAAAATAAACTTCGCAATCTCATGTTTGAAGTGAATGACACATATTAGTTATTTATCTAAACTCTGATAGTAAAGGCAAATATGGAAGAGATATATCACTCCTATGCCGACTCTATCCAGAGTGATAAATATTTTAAAAGTAAAAAAAAAGGTTAAAAAATTACGGTTTGGTATTTATAATAAAAATTTTTAATCGCAGACACGATTTTTTTAAATATTTATAAATTTTTGTAAAGGGGAAAAAATTTGTGTTACGTTCTCTGAATGCAGATGTTATTTAGTCTTCAATAACTTATATAGTAATGTAACGGTAATTGGCTTATAATGGCTTATTTTTTAAACTTGCACTTAAATATTAATCCGTCAAAATACTTACGCTATTTGGCTGTTTGGAGAAATCAGAAGCTTAATCAGAAAAGTCATGAAAAACTTTCATTGAGTGCTGTCACTCATAAAAAACAAACAAGGACGTAGTTTGGCGCGTTTAATTAAATCCTTAATCTCTACTGTATTAATTCTATGATAAAATGAAATTGGTATGTCAAGTAGAAGTCGTGAACAGACATCACACTAACGTTAATATAAGATCAAGTGGAAAGTACTTGAAATCTACTTTAGCTTTAGGAAAAGAACCTAAACAAGACAAAGATTTTTTTGTTATGCATTTCTCCTCTATGAATAAAACTGGTAATAGATATAAAATAAAGAGTATAAAACAAGTGTTTGTAAAATGTTTAAATGAGGGAAAAGCTACCATAAGGTTTGAAGAACCTCCTCATGATTTATGTATCAAAAGTGAAGTAATACAGCTAAAATGCTTTTTAAGATTATTGAAGTCTTGTATTATTGGAGAGACTAGTAGTATCCAAATGAGCAACTTATCAAATTTAAGCGTGACTTCATCAGATAATACACCAATAAAAATGACAATTCATGACCGCAGTGACTTTCCAGTGAAAGGTTTTCCACGGACTTTAGAATATTTATATATAACTGGCTTAAAACTTTGCACTTTTCGTAGAGATATTTTACTATTAAAGCGCTTGGTCCTTCTTGACTTAAGTAAAAATGAAATAGAAATATTGCCTGCTGAAATGGGTAAGTACATAATTAATTTTGTTATCAAAATATGCTAATCATATATCTTATCCAAAAATGTTCGACAGGTAGAATGACAAACTTAAGGGAATTATACCTCTCAAACAATAATATAGGAACCAATGAAAAATATGATTGGAGGTGGTTATTAGGTCCACAGGTTTGTATAACTTCATCTTAATTTATGTTTAAAATAAAATCAAATAATTCTTTATTCATAATGGTTAATATGATATGATCTTTGGGGGATGCTTATGTCCAGCAGTGGGTGTCTATCGGCTGATGATGATGCTGTTAGGCTGTTTACTACCTTTGGAAATAAAACAATCATTGATGATAAATCAATCATCATCTTGTTAGAGATCAATGATACTGGGCATAAATATATCATGGTCTTGTGTGCAAATTTTAATGTGTCCAATTTTCTTCATTGGCATGTTTCATGCTTATATGCTATTACATTCTTACCCAAAATAATTATGTACATTATCATTACAAGAAAACATTTTACAAGAGATATTTAAATAAAAAAAAAAAACAATAAAATTTTGCAACAATATTTTTAGATAAGTAAAACATTAAAATTATTAGACGTAAGTGAAAATCATATAAAATATTTGCCAAAGGAAATATGGAAATTACAAAATTTAGTCACATTGAAAATTAAAAACAATAACATTGAAAAGATGCCTGCAACTATTGGTCGTATTCAAACACTGAGGTAATTATAATTTTAAATACTTAATATTTTATTCATATAGTGCATGTAATTACATAAATACATTAAAAATGAATATTTTATTTAGTTGTAAATAATTTTTTCAGGTATTTGGATATATCACAGAACAAGTTGAAAGAATTACCTTGTAGTTTATTACAGTGTCACTTGGAACACATTGATCTTTCTTCTAATCTCTTTAACTGTGGACCTGATCTAAGATCTTTGCAAAACAAAGAAAGAGCTTGGGGACTTTACATCAACAGTCTAGTTCACTTAGCTTGCAAAGCAGTTTTGAAATATAAATTTTATTATGCACCTCATATTATACCATGGACTTTAGTAGAACTCCTAGATAATGCTAATATGTGTGTTTGTGGAAATCATGTAGTGAATGAGGAATTTTATGTCATCAGGAAATTTGAATTAAAGGATTATTTCCGGGTTGTTGTGTCGGACTATAATTCATACAGCTATATTGGAATCAAATGTTTTTTTTGCTCATCAAAATGTTATATGGAATAATTAATAATTAAAATGTTTTTTTATGAAGTTAAGCAACACCTAAAATATTAATTTAAAATTGAAATTATTTGTTTTTCATCCTTTTTGTTTGATTATGAATAAGATATTATTTTACAGTCAGTTCGTTTCAAAGGGTAAATAGTTAATTGTTTATTTAAAAAGACATTTTCATGTTTACATTCTTTTATTAAAAGATTAAAAAATTCTGTGTATTTTTAATTAAGAAGTTCAATTTTCCAATTTATATCTTTTATGTGTGGTGCTATCCTTATTTGTGGTTCTGAAATAAAAGAAAAAATGATAATAATATACATATGCTATATTTTATTTGTAGAAATGGTGAATTATGATCATAGCCATACTCATGATGTTTTATTATTTTTTAACATTTTAAACAATGTGTTATCATATGATAGCTTCTTTTCATACTTAAAGTAAAAGCAATGTTTAAATTAATAAAAGTAATATTTAAAAAGATAATTACCAAGGAAAGATAGGCTATCTGGTATTATATTTGATCCTTCAGGTACATTTTCAGCATCTATGGCAGCTTTAGTTGCTTGTAAAGCAAGATCATTTGTCCAAATGAGTTTTAAACTGTCTTTTATCTCATTCAGCAATTTTTCCAGATTATTCTAAATGAAAATGTAAAGAATAATTATTATGGTGCAAACTAAATTAAAATAGCTAGTTCAAGAACAAATAATACCTGTAATAAAGAAGCCATTTTGCCTTTATTAAACAAATTTAACATAATATTCATATCTTTGACTTGTAACCTTAAGTTAAATGATGTTGATACAAGGCCATGGAGAGCCATTATGAGGGCTACATCTTCATATTGAGATCCTTCCTTTAAAGATGCTACCTTTCTCTCATGTTTCCTTCTATTTTTACTTGATCTAAATGATCTCCTGTAAAAAAAATTATCTTATAATTATTTTTTTTACTTCTTACTACCACTAATACTATCTTAAAAGTTGTTTATGAAATTATAGTTTAATATGATGTTTTTATGAAGCATTTAAATAAGTAACAAGATATTTATTAAAATAACATGTGTTTAACTGCTTTATCATATAATATGTAAAAGAACCGATAAATCTGCATTTAGATGATTCTGACTTTTGTGTATTTTTTTGTTATATTTTAGCCCAAAACGTGTTACAGCATCAACCAATCATTGTTTAGAAAAAGTTATACCAAAGATATAATATATGATAAGCAAGCTACAGCAAAAAAGGTTATTATGCAGATTAAAATAATTTTATCAGTTCCTAACTTGAATTTTAAAGTGAGTGTAATGATTTCTTTAATATCCGGTCTATGATTCATTCATTTGAGTGCTTTTTATTTTAGATGAAGTAGCAGACCAAGATGTTCATCTGATGTTATGTGAAATACCTGCACATAACAATGTGACGCTAGTTAAGATGATATGCACTACACCACATTATGCACATCTCAAGAAAAATATTAAGTATTATGACTACCGTAATGTCACTAACTACAGCAGCCTCCAGACCAGAACACAGTAATGTTTGCACACCACTGTTTTCATATATATAATAAATATATTTAAATTCACACCCAGAGCCAGACGAAGCTATAGTGGATCCAGCATCAGAATATAAATCATCATCCTTTGAATTGAAAACTTCATAATTCTCTACTTTACATTTCAATTTATTTTCTCTCACATCAAATAAACGACTCTTGTACTTTATAAAATTGTTATAATTTGTTTCAATAAAATTTTGAAGATTTTGATATTCATCCAATACTGCAGGAAGAACTTTGTTATCTGAAAATTTGTTCAGTATTAAAAAAAATTAAAGTATAAAAAAAAATTGGATCAACTGTCAGGTCACTAACCTCTCAAGTCTTTCTTGCTGTATTTGGAGCACAACCTTAAAGCCGTTTTAAACTGACCATTTTCAATAGCGTAACAAATTGTTTCTTCATTATTGTGTAAATATTTTTCTAATATAATTAATGCTTCATTATGACGTTTCTCGTCTTTCAATGATTTAACGAGGTACCTGGAAAATAATCACAAATATTTAAAAAAAACTTGCAGCTAAGACATGTTCATTTGTGGTGTTACGTCTCTGTCGTAGTGTATTTGTTTCGCCGAACTGTTTATAAGATTTTATAACATTTTGGGTCACAAAGTGACTGATACAATGAAGTGCAGTGTATATCTTAACGTCGTATTAACCTAAAGAATCACTGGTAGAATAGGTCTCTTTTGCCGGAGACCGTCTAGGCTTCAATTCCTTTCGCTGAACAGAAGTGTTCAAACATTATTGCGTTCTCGTTTGCAGGACGTTGTAGTTAGCGAAATTACTAGGGAAAAGAGTTATGTCTTAAGGTGACAAGCGCGATGTGAGTCCGATGTTTATCATCCTAACTAAAGTCACGTTATGTGGTGGATCATCAATTACTATTATGTGAAAGTCTGCATTTTCTGGTGCTTCATCTGATAAAAAAAAACATACCAACAAAGATCTTCACACTCTTCAATGTTAAGATGCTGTGCTGCACTCAGTGCCAATTCCCATTCCAAAGCTTCTTTATAACAATCTATGGCTTTAAAATAATTAGCTGATTTTTCATATATTAAACCAGCTTCAACAAAATATTTTTTTAATTTTAAATATAGACCAAAGTCATCAGATATTTCCTTATAAACATTTTCATCATTTTTAAAAAGTGCTAATGCTTCTCTGTAAAGGCTATGATATTTAACAAAAGTTTTCAATTCTTCATATTTTGTAATGCCACAATTTGCTAGATATTTTACTGCTTTATCAAATCTTTTCAAGTGTTTGTTTATTGTAAACCTCTTATAATTTTCATCCATACCATTTAATTCATTTAACATAGGTAAGTATTCTTTAGGATCTTTTTGAGATTTGTTTGCAATTAATAGAACTAAATCAAAATCATACATTCCAAGAGCTATATTAAAAAGTTCATCAACATTAACCATGTATAATAAAAATTTTATTGCTTCATCAGATCCTATGGCAAGTTTATTATCCATTTCCGCAACTTTTAATTGTTTAATAATTGATAAAGCTTCTTCCAAATCCTCAATTGTATTTTTCTTTATATAGGTCATTAACAATGGCAGAATTTTGTCACACCTATCAGATCTTTCATTTATTTGTACTTGTAAAACATCACATATTTTTCCTATTTTCAAATTGTTTTCTTCATTTAAAACATTTTTTGTATAGCTACTACTGTACATAGTTTTTGTTACATCAGAATTTTCTAATTCTGACAGAAATAGACATAGCCATGAAGTGTTCTTTATTGAATCTATAAATTTGTCTACATTATCAATGAATAATTTGCGATTATGGTCACATATTAAGTTGAGGTTAATTCTTTGTTTTCTCATTAAATCAAAAGCTTCCTCATATTCAAGTGAATCTAGTTTATCACCAATTATCTTCAGAGATAAGGGACGAGGTTGTATGTTTTCTAAATTTCCTCGTGGCATTTGGAAAATGGTATTGGTAGCTTGTGGTACTGCTATTATCAATTTTGCACCTCTTTCAATCTTTCTTTTGTAAATGTTTTGTGAATCATTTTTCTGGTATTTAGCAATGGCCTCTAGACCAAAGTCATTTAATTCTATGCATAATAGCAAATGTTGTAATGTTGTTATAAGAAGAAAACTTGTATGTACAAAGTATGAGCTAACATTATTTAATACCATTACATCATTTAAATAAAGGTTTCCTTTATGTGATAGACCCAAAAAATGCAAATTATTTTTTATGGACAATACATCAAATTGTGGACATGAAACTTTAAAAGATATTCTTTGAAATGTAACATTACCTTCAGTATTATACTGCACTATGTCTCCAGAAATTAATTGCATTATTAACATAGTATGGTCATTTGGATGATTGTAAAATTTCATAACTCTGCCTGATAAAGGTACTGTATGTCTTAGAAAAAGTTCATTACCAGATATATCAAATTCTACTAAGTGGTAACAATTAAAGTCATCAATTTTTATAGCTACAACAGTATTATGGTTAAACCAATACCAATTATAATATTGAAATGGAAAATTATACTTGTCTTTATTAAGTGATTTGATAAGTTTATACTGTAGTGGAAATTTTTGAGTTTGCTCAAAAAACATTAACTTACATTCAGTATTTACAAAAAATGAATTAGTATCAGTACTGGGTTCAATTTTCAGAAAAGGTGCAAAGTGAACTGAATGGATATCAAATTCTAATTGTAATTCCAAAGCTGCCATTGGTGGAGGAATGACAGTCTGGCGAAAACCTGTTAAACTTAATTTTGATCTATCAATAACAGCAACCACAGCATTATCTTCACTACCTCTACCTTTACTGTGGTTTACTGTCCATATCCAAGAATAAACGTAATGTTTGCCATTTTGTAAAACTACATGTAACTTTTTATCATTAACAACTTCAAAGTCATTATCCCAAAAAATTTTATTAATTTTTTCTTTGTCATGAAATACTAATATCTGCTTTTGATACCAATGATAATTACTAGTTGTAAACAAAAGTAGTTTTTGTGTATTATCTTCTGAACAATTACATCTCAGTAGTAATATTTCTGAATCAGGGCTCCACAATAGATCTTCTACAGTGGTTTCAAAATTGGCTGGTATGTCAAATTCACCATGCTTTAAACCATTCTTTTCAAAAAAAGCCACAACATATTTATCTTTCAGTTTTTGTGTACTCGCAAGGAGATTTCCTGATGGACGCCAAGTTAAATTTGACTCAAGGCCTGGTTGGTTTTCACTTGTGAACTGTAAATTACCTTCTCTATCAAATACTTTGAATTTTCTAATAACATTTAATAAAAAGCCAACTGCGAAGAAATTTCCATCTCCCCTCCATGTAATTTTAACTCTTGAATCTGAACTTTCATACTTATCTAAAATTATAAATAAAGACATATTAATTACTTAGGATATTTCATTAATAATTTTTATTCATACATCTACAGCCATTTAAATAATCCAAACCATATTTTAATTTTCTGATGACCAAAGGTTAATAATTACTTTAGGAAATTTGTTATGCCCCTAAATTTGCTTTATACTTTGTTATAATTTGTTAATTAAAAGACTATACATTGATGTTTAAATCATCGACAAATGTTAATTTAGATATAAAAAGCATTACCAATGTCTGTTTTCTGTTTAGCAGCCTGTTTTCCAACTGATCCATGAAATTGTGTTTCTTTTTTACCCCAACCAACAGTGATAAATTGGTGCTTGCCAAATTCTTCATTTAATAGCTCTACCTCAGATATTGGATCATATGTGCATGACATTGTAATCATTCTTAAATCTTTCATGACCAAAACAAGTAAATCTTGATCTGGACTCCATTCTACTGCCTATAAATAAGCAAGTAATAGAATAGTAAGGAAGAGGACAATGCTAGCTAGTTTATTAAAATAAATGATCACATCATAGTTTTCCACATTTTTACTGAAGTACAAAATGACTTTATAATTTATTATAGATGATTAACAATAAAATGTTTCAATAAAAAAGTTATATATCGATAGCATTTGTGTCTATAAATATTATAACATTGAGTAATACAAAATATATTAAAATAATATACTTACAAGCAAACCATTTTCAAAAACTCCCACTAAATCACAATTAGTGCCAGTTTCGTCAATAGTTATCAATTCGCCATTTGATAATGCAACACATAGCTGGTTTGATAACGACACATAAGTTATATTAATTGGAATATTTTCACTATTTACATTTTTAGATATATCTTTAGTCCAGTTAACAGCTCCAAACTCATCAATGTTATAAACTTGTAGGTTATGTGTAATTACATACAAGTTTACCTTGTCTGAATCATAATTATAACATAAATAAAACGGTTTACTTGATTTAATATTGAAATCGCCAGCTGTAACATTCCAAACATCTAAATTCTTCATTATTTTTTCACCACACAACGCATTTATAACTTTAACGTCAGTCGGTGCAACTATTCTTGTCTTTGTCTTTTGTATAATAATGTCATAAATTAGTATTTAGTATTTGAAATAAACCATAATTGTATTAGGTCGTTTCATTAGTAAAAATGCTCTTTTAAAATCGAATTCTTAATTAGATCGCGTTATCTATTTTTTGTTGTTATTGCAATTTTTAAAACCGTCTAAGGTATAATCTGATACTAAATCATATCGTCCGATAGTTTTGTCATCGGTAATCACAAAAAATGTTGAACATTTAATTAAAAATCGGCTTGAATGAAATATAGAAAATAACAAACATCTGTACTAAACTCAGTTTTGGTTGCGAAAAGGTAAGTGTGGGTGACAATTTAGGCATATTAGGTACGGACTTTCGTAATGCTTTCTCAGATAAAAAGTCAGTAGTTGCTGTTTTCGCGAATATTAATTCAGCTTATGATAACATTCTATTACATATTCTAAAAAGTAAATTAGATAAATTAAAGGTTCCTCATTTTTTAATTAATTTCATTGTAAATCTTTTTTCGGAGACGAAAATTATTTTAGATGGTAGCCCTACATGCCTAGTAGGCTGGTATGAAGGCGCTTGCCACAGGGATCTGTTCTGACTCCTGTATTTTACAATATTTATACACATGATCTTTAAGGTTCAGTAGGAGGTTTAGTTAGTTTATTACAATATGCCGATGACTTGGTTATTTATGCCTCTGATATGTCTGTAAGTACTGCTGAACAGCATGTTTCCTCCTCTTTATCTTTGCTAAACACCTGGGTGGATGCAAATGACCTAGATCTGTCTGCCTGCTAATGCTAATGCAAATTTTAATTGCAATGTCAATAGTAAATGGCCTGACTAGTAGTGTGTTGGTGTTGGAGGGTATCACAAAGAGTACAACATACCGGTGAATGTTTTGGCGACGGATTCCACCGAACCCGTCGCCCAGCGGACATGGGAGCCAAGAGAGAAAACTCTCCCGGCTCCCTGCGGCGGCTCCGATGTTGGGCCCGTCGCCACCCGTTATACGGCCGCGGAGGATAGGTAGAGCGGCGCATCGTAATACCGACACTCCTCTTCCCCCGCGGCCTCACTGCCGCCGCATCGCCGGTGCGACCCCGGTTAGTCGCAGAGGGTACTCACTCCGCGACTCCACCTCGGCTGCAAGGGGCAGCATACAGCCGCCCTTGCAGTCCACCGGCCACATCCGTGGTGAGCTCGCGGTTCACAACTGGTGCTCTAACCTAGAGCGGCCGCCTCAGGCCGGCCGGGTAGGTTCCGCTTCGCTCCACCGTCGGCGACCTAGCCACGGCTGGACTCGCAATCAGATGACGAGGGTTCTAATCCCGGCCGGGGCATGCAACTCTTAGGCAGTTTTTCAATACCTAATTTGGATATTGTTACAATTACCACGTACTTAACGGTGAAGGAAAACATCGTGAGGAAACCCGCACACTGAAATTATCTTTATGTGTGTGTGGTGGTTCCAATAAAGTGACAACAAGCTCGTCCCCTGTTACATGGGATCTAATCTGACCACATCTGGCGAAAAGTGAGTGTTTATTCGCCTCTGCCTACTCCTACTAGGAAAAAAGGCGTGATAGTATATAGTATTATCTCTCTCTCTCTCCGTGGCATTTATTATTCCCATCTGATGGTGGGGTCTGCCTTTCTGGTCTTTCTCTTCCACTTCGCTCTGTCGGACGCGTCCTCTTCGGTAACCTTGCAGAACTTTAGATCTTTTTTGACCACATCTGTCCATCTTGTCTTTGGCCGCCCTCTGGGTCTGGACCCCGTGATGTTCAGATTGGCCATAACATTTCCAACATAGTCAGGAGGCCTTATTTTTATGTGCCCATACCAACGAAGTCTGCTCTCTTGCAGCTTGTCGGCGATGTTGCGTACATCGAGACTGCCGCGGACGTATTCGTTGCGGATTTTGTCGAGTCTCGTCACTCTGCACATCCACCGAAGCATTTTCATTTCGGCGACTTGGATTTTATTGGTTTGGCGCTGAGTTATGGCCCAAGTCTCGCTGCCGTATGTTAGGACCGGCCTGATTATGGTCTTGTATACTAAGCCCTTGATTTTTACTGGCATTCGTCTGTCACAGGTTACGCCAGTCACTTCCCACCATTTAAGCCAGGCCGCTGCTATACGATGCTGAATATTTGTGTCCAAATTTCCAGAAGAGTGTAATATGAATCCCAAATATTTGTATTCGTCACATTTTGTGACTCGTTGTTCATCGATGATAAGAGGTACCTCTTCTGAAACTGGATCGTTGCAAACCATGTTCTGGGTCTTCGCAATATTCAGTAGCAAGCCACCTTTCTGTAATTGACGCTTCCATATTTCCAGAGCCTGCTTGAGTTCATCAAGGGTGGTCGAGCACATTACCACGTCGTCGGCATATATAAATGTCCAAGGTGTCAGGAACTGCGCATTTGCAGTGAGGGCATCCATTAACAAACAGAACAGATATGGGCTCAGTACTGATCCTTGATGTACCTCCGTAATTGTTATCGCTTTGGTCTGCCCTACTGTTGTCCTGATAACCGATCTTACGTCCTTGTACATGTCGGCTATAATATCGATATACCTTTCTGGGATATTTTTCTTACGAATACTTCACCAGATTGTTGCTTGAGGTACACGATCGAATGCCTTTTCCATGTCTAAGAACGCAAGGTAAAGCGGTTTGTTCTTAGCTCTAAACTCTTGGACGATCATGCTCACTGCGAACATCGGATCCACAGTTGATAAGCCTGGTATGAAACCATACTGGTTGGTTGATAAGGAGCTCTCTTGTCGTAATCGACCTTCTACGATTCGCTCGTACAGCTTCATTGTATGGCACATCAACTTTATGCCCCGATAATTGTTACATTCGTACCTATTTGCTTTGCCTTTATAGAGTGGAACAATTGTACTTAATCTCCAAGCGTCTGGTATGCGTGAAGTTTCCATAGCCTTTAGAAACAAATGCGTGAGGATATTGATACCCGTTTCCCCTAGACATTTCCAGGCTTCTATAGGCAGTCCATCGGGCCCTGGGAACTTCTTGTTGGACATTTTCTTGAGGGCAACTTCTACTTCTTGAGGTGTTATGAGGGATATTACTCCTAAGTTTTTTCTCATGTTTAGAAGATCAACTGTTCTTGTTGTTGTGTTTAAAAGCTGTTCGTAGTAGGTATGCCATGCTGCCAAAATGTCCTTATCCGTATACATCATAGACCCGTCTTGATCTTTGATGATCCTTGTTCTAACTGGATCTTGCGTTGCTCTATTACGGGCTTTTGAAAGCTTGTAGATTTCTTTTTGTCCCTCTCTACTTTCGAGTGTTGCGTAAAGTGTCCCTAATGCATTTTTCCTCTCAATGGCTACAGTTTTCTTTGCCTTCTTTTTTGCTTCCTTGTAGATATCCCTGTCCGTCTGAGATCTGATGGATTGCCAAATTTTAAATGTGCGCTTCTTCTCTTGTAACGCTGTTTGTACTGAGGGATTCCACCACCATGTTTCTTTGGGTGTTTTCTGCCCAGGCTTTAAACGACCCAAGATGGTATTTGCCGCTTTCATGATATGTGTGTAACACTGTTTCCATATTGAGTTTATATCGTTGTCCATGTTCAAGGTTAATCCTTCGAGTTCTTTTCTAAATTGGTCAGCCTTATCCCCTTTTAATAACCACCATTTTGTAATTTCTGGTATATTGTGAGGTCTCCTAGCCTTTTTTCGACAAAAAACCATGTCCATGACTAGTACGCGATGCTGTGAGACAACGCATTCCCCCGGTATCACTTTACAGTTCTTTATTCGACCAATGTGTGATCGGTTTATAAGTAGATAATCTATTTGTGTACTGTGAGAACCGCTCTTGTACCTGATAATATGTTCAGATTTTTCTTGAAAAAACTGTTAACTATCGCAAGGTCATGAGCAATGGCCGTAGCCAAAATCGTCCTTCCGGCGTCATTTATGGTACCGTACCCATATCCTCCATGTACTTTGCCAAATGAGCTACAGCTTGTGCCTATGTAGCCATTTAAGTCTCCACCTATTACAACCGATTCGCCAATTGGTATCTGCTGAAGTACGTCTTCAAGTGCGGACCCGAATGTTTCCTTTTCATTATTTTGACATCCAATTTGCGGGGCATATACGGAATAGACGTTGACTATTTCCCCTTCGATTAGTACCTTCACACCCATAATGCGGTCGTTTATCCGTGAGACATCAATAATATTTTCAAGACGACTTTGACTAACGACTATAGCAACACCATTTCGACCTTCAGATGATCCTGTATACATCAATTTAAAGCCTTCTCCAATATTCCGCGCTTTGGACCCCCGCCATTTTGTTTCCTGCAGGCACGCAAAATCTATGTTTCTCCTTGAGAATAGTTCTGCAAGTTCCTTTGTCCTACCGGTTAGTGAACCAACATTTAATGTAGCGAAGCGGACCTTCAAGTTTTGATCTGGGACTAATGTCTTTATCCGAGCCCGTCCTTGACTCGGCAGCCCTCGCAAATTTTTCGCAGATGTAGGGCGATATGTCTGCGCGTCGTTTTGCGGCGACGCCCTACCGGTATTACACTTTCTCAAAACTTGTACTTTCATCTTTCTTTGGGGGTGGCGATTTTTGGGTTTATTATTCCAGTGCCGATTGCCATCTGACGCACTAAAACCTGATCTTAAGAGATAGGGAAACCCGTGGGTAAGATGTTGTTACCATTTCTCACTTATTTCTTACTGTGAGAAGTGATTTCTGGTTATACCGCCAGATATTCGGTCGCCAGAGCCTCGTCCGTTATCTAGCAGGGAGCACTACGGCAGCTGCTGGAGCCGCCATCACTAGCTATTCCTACGAACCACTAGCGCGAGCAGGTGAGGTTGGCATTTGAGCCGGATTAGATGTTGGTTCCGTTCTCTCCTTACTCCCTAGTATATAGTATTATAAGTAGGTTCATTGTAAATAATAACATTAAACTATAATTTTGATATCTTTTTCCTCTTATGTAATTATTCTGATTTTTTTTTTATTTAATTCGTTTTTAATATTTTTTTTTTATGTCGCGTATAGTTTCCTTCGTTTTTTATTATTCATAAATTGTAAATAATTAAAACAGCGAATTATAAAAAAAAATCTTATTACTCGACGCTGATTAATGCATAAACTATGCCGGAGCTAAAAAAAAATAATAAAGAGGAAACCTAATGTTATCTAATGGAGAATTTGTTGTTCGTAAAAGGATTGTTATTGTTAGGATTTCTGAAAAAAACCTACAGCACTATTGTATGGTTAAATAAAACTATAAACTGAATAAATAAAGGAATGTGTTATTAATAACTGTAATATTATTTTGTATTTTTAATAATAATAATTTTTACCGTCTTAAAAAGATTATGATAAGTTTAATATATAGATCTTTGTTGTCAGAGACCGTCTAGATAAATACCACGCCAGCGCTTATTTCTGCCGTCAAACGTAGGATGCAAACATTACAGTGTTCCGGTTTGAAGGGCTCTGTATAAAGTGAAATTATTGGGGTAACAAGACATTTTATGTATCAACGCGATGAGCGCTGTGGTGCTTTGAATACCATCTTAACTAGCGCCACGTTTTTATAGGCAGGCGTATCGTTTACCAGCAGGTGAACAACTTTCTTGTTGTTTCGCTTCATTGAATAAAAAAGTAACAGACCTCGGACTGGTTGTGTTTTCCAAATTGATATGTTTACACACAGCAATAACCCCAAAAATTAGTTGATAGATGACATGAAATAAAAAGAATTTTATCATATCTATTTATATGTTTATATTAAGAATACTACATTTTTTTTCTACACTTTTGGATAATATGTTGTTTCAAACTTCTTTCTGCTTTTTGGATATGGCCGCAGAGTTTTAGGTATATAAGGAGGTAAATGTTCATCCAATCGCCTTTTATATGGATTGATACCACGTTCAAAGAACCTCCTTTTTGCTTCAAAGAATCTTGTATTGTGTTCAATTTTATAAATTTTCTCCCAAAGATATATTTCAGGGGACAAATAATGCTTAGGTCTATTAGACACTATATGTTTATATGTAGATTCTAACCAAGTTCTTTTATTGTCATCTTCAATATCAGCAATGATCTGTTCATCTTTACCCAAATAAGGCTTCATTTCATATTCGCGTTCTTCTGGTTTATTCAAATATAATTGTACTAACATTTTTAAAACATTTTCGTTCAACCCTTTCACTTGACTATTTTCTATAGTGTCATACAATTGAAGAGGTGTTGTACCAAAGCAGACATTGTGTTTTGGGTTCTCATCCATTTGTTCATTATGCATGGCAATAGTATTCATTTGATATATATAGAATGACCACAATTTGCCATTTGTTATTATAGTTTGAGTTACTAATGGATAAGTTATATCATTGTATGTTGTAAACCCTTGATAATTGGCTTGGGCAAGGAGCCAGCCAAAACTTGCTGTCAATCCTTGGCAATGTAATGCCTCTACTGCATCTTCTTCACCATATGAACTGTTTCTTATTAGCATATGATCACGACCATGATACGATAATAAACCAAATTCATCAGTGTCACCAGGCCAAAACCCTGAAATTTTTTATAAATTGTTAATAGTTTTAATTGTATACTTTTAAATTTAAAAAAAAATTATCATAAGAACAATATTAATAGAAGTTATAGTATTTATATTAATATAATAAACAGCAGACTTATATTCTCACAGCCAGGACTTGGTCCCTCTTTTCATTAGAAGACATTGGCCTAGTGCAAATTGGAGGAAGACCATGAGTGCATGATAGCATGATATCTTGAGAAAAATGTCTTAATATGATGTTTAAGGTATGAGGGAAAGGAAATGAGCTTCCTGGAGTAAATAACATTATGACTGCACTTACAAGTATAGAGATCACCACCATACTCTGCCATTACTACCCCATGTGGCACTTAGTTAAGTTTAATTGCATGCATGTATTGTAATACCTGGAATGTTAGTCCCATGTCTAAATTGTGTGGTATAACCAATACTTTCTGGAACGTAGGAAAATTTTTGCACTTTAAATTCAGGATTAGTAGCTTCTTCGTATGGCTGAATCAGTTTTAATGGCAAAGTACTTCTAACACACAGATGTGGATTTCCTGTGGATTTAAAGTTGAAGGATAGGTTTTATTATAAGTTCTCAAAAGTAAACATTCTGGGAGTATACTGCTGGCTTAGTACTTTAAAATGTCCATTCTCAACTTGTAGTATGAATTGGGTCCCTATAGGAGTATGTGAAAATTATGTAAGTAGTGGCTGAATTACTGAGTAGTTAATTATGGAATTAAAAACTGTTGAAGTACATAAATAGATTTGTGATAACTTGTTATAGATCACTAGTCTCTAGAGTTAAAAGTTCAGATTGATATATCGAAATTGTCAATGTGTGTATGTTTTCTTACCAATATATTGCACTGGCCTATCAAGAGGTTCGTAAAGCCTATTTCTTAACCATTTATATTGTTTTCTCCATTTAATAACTTTAGTAGGCACATCAACACCTCCAACAAACCAGAATGCTTCATGTCGTGGATCATAATCAGTCTGAAATAAAATAAAACCATTCTAACTATGGAATAGAATAACATAATTAAAAACAGTAATTTCTACTTCCATAGAAGTTTCAACACTTCACTCATCGGTCTAGGAATGGTAATGTTTTACAACATTATTTTATGTCATAATAAAGGAAAACACATTTTAAAATAGTTTAGATTACTTGAGCAGATAAAATGTGTGGTAGTTTCTCTGCAAGTTTGTTGCAAATTATTCTATTAATTTGCCGCACAATGTTTTTTGTATAATCACTTTCGTTCACTTGTTCTTGCGTTTTATCTTCTTGATTATTGTAAATATGCCTAAAATAAAAAAAAAGTTTTGTTATCTCTAGTTAATGAAGAAAGGTAAAATACACTGAAGGTTGACAAATAACTGTATTAATGTATTTATTAATGTATTATTTATTGTACTTCATTATAATTCCATGAATTAAAATATGTGTTAATCATTTCAATCTTTAATGAAGTACCATCAAAAAATCTAAATTAACACCTTAATAACTGTAACCTTTGTTATTAAACAGTCTTTGTAGGTAACTTATTTTTAAGAGATTTACACAAGAATGTTTAACAATCTTTCTTCTTAACCATTTGTTTAAATATTAAAAACATTGAACAATTTTTTATATCATTATTATGAAATATTTCAAGTTTTTGTTTAGGTACAATGAATATTAAATTAAAAGGTTTAGATAAAAAATTTAGCTACACCCACTTAATGCTTTCTGATTCAAGTACAATTACATCTTCAATAAGCGATTTTATTTCTTGTACAACTACTTCTGCAAGCGGCTCAGTTTTAGCATAAACATCAGGAAAAATATTTATCGGTTTAAAGTGAGTTCTGGTGTAACATTTCACTAAAGGTAAAGCGTTATATGGTATTTTATTTTCAGTTAACATAACACATTTCCACCCATAATAACGAGGCATATTTAACCCTATTTGCTTTTCTTCAATGGTGTTTAACTTTTTTATATTTTCATAAACAGTTTCTCTTTCTCGTAATTTTTTTCCTTGAAGAGACAAATCCAAAATTGGGGGATATTCGGGTTTATCTGTATATTCATTTTCAGGAACTATTGCCTGAGAATATCTTCTTTTTATCCATAATTTAAATCTTGGAAAATGTTTGTTAAATTTTGTTAAAAGCATTTTTATTACAATACTAATATTAAACACAATATAAATATCTGCATGACTTAAAAATAATTTCAGGTTAGAATAACAGTTTCAATATGTTTTATATGTAATTACTACGCAAAGGCAAAAGACTTATAGTAATTATTTAGAGTGAACCGAAAATTAAAATATTTTTTAATGAACATAATTTCAATAGATAAATTTGAAAATTATTATTTAAGAAAATTTATTCAATTGTGTTTATTAATATACATTTAATTAATATTATAGTAAATTAACAACGAAAGACTTTGTTTGGCCTGCTTTCTTATATGCATGAGGCACATAACTTTTTTATCGGAGTATTAAATAAAAATATGTTTTTTATCAACATTTAAAAAAATCCCTTGTTTTTTTAATAATAAAAATTGGAAGCTTAAAATAAATTTATTTATTAAAATCGATTTCGTGGTATTACCGATTTGAACGTCCCTAGCTGGCTGATGCAAGACTGAGCGCAGCAAGCAAGACTACAATTTATTTTCACCACCTGCCAAAATATTATAACCAAGTTTTTTATAAAAAGTTAATCGGATTTGTTGAACAAATGGATGACGATATGATTTTTGATCCTTCTTTAAAAAAAAAAAAGAAAAAGAAGACTGGATTTGATATGGATGCAGCATTGGCAAGTGAACAAGGTGAGAGCACATCTGTAGAAGCGCCTGTCGAGTCCGGTGACGTCGACGTACCCGAGGACGACAATCTTGATTTAGATAATTTCGGTAAGAAAAAGAAGAAAAAAAAGAAGACATTTTTTAATTTAGAGGAATTAGAAAGCGCTTTGCCTGAAACAGCAGAAGAAAAACCTCCAGCGGAAGAGCCACAGATACAAGAGGAAGATCTTGTGGATGATTTAGATCTTGAAATAGATTTTTCAAAAACAAAAAAGAAGAGAAGGAAGAAAAACTTAGATGAACTTGTTGCTGAAGAAGAAAATAACGAGAATCAAGAAAATGCCGATGATTTACACGGAGACTGGGTAAGCACTGATCGTGATTATACCTATGATGAGCTCCTTGAACGAGTTTTCGACATTATGCGGGAGAAAAATCCAGGTATGGTCTCTGGCAAAAAACAGAAGTTTATTATGAGACCACCACAAGTTGTAAGAATTGGAACAAAAAAAACATCATTTGCAAACTTTACAGAAATTTGCAAGACACTTCACCGGCAACCAAAACATTTGTTAGATTTCTTACTTGCTGAATTGGGTACTAGTGGATCAGTTGATGGTAACAGTCAACTAATTATTAAAGGCCGTTTTCAGCAAAAACAGATAGAGAATGTTTTGCGTAGATATATTAAGGAATATGTTACATGCCACACATGTCGTTCACCTGACACTATATTGCAAAAGGACACAAGATTATTCTTCCTTCAGTGTGAGACATGTGGCTCACGTTGTTCTGTTGCAAGTATTAAGTCAGGTTTCCAGGCTGTGACAGGAAAGAGAGCTGCGATTCGTGCAAAGATTGCATAGAATGTAATTATTTACAATTTTAATATTTCCTCGTATATTATATATAAACATGATTTCAACATTTCTATTGTAAAAAAAAAACATATTTAGTTGTAAATCAGTGCTGTATAATTTTATTTTGTAGAACAACTTGGTAAGGACTAATTGTACTAAAATGTGAGCAATTTATTTGCTAAAACTAACTATGTTTCAAATTATTTTAGTCACAACTTACAGAACTTTCCTGAAATGTATATGTATGAACCTTATTATCTCTTTTTCTTTATAATTAATATCACATTTGTATTCTTGAATACACATTGTTTTATACTAAGTTGTTTTATTTTTATTTGCTAACTAATCATAAAACCCAAATAAAATAAGGTATGATTGTTTATTAAGATACTTTTTTTAAGCCTACAAGGCCTTTATGAACTAGAATTATAATTTTTTTTTGTATGAATATAAAATGTCATTACAGTTTAGTGCTTAAACTCTGAAATATAGTCAACCAGCAGATCCCCTTCTTTGCTGGTTGTAACACCTTGCAACTACCTTTGGGAAAGTCTTCTATTTGACAGAAGTAATGTCTGGAACCAAATTTATGTTTAATAAATTCAAAGATGATGAATCAATAGATGTCTGGAAATCTCCCATATATTGATTAAATCCTTTAAAATTGGAAACTGTTGATGGTAACAAACTAAATGGTTAATATTTATGAACATTTAATGAAAATAATTTATAATGTTTTAAGAATATTTTTTAGTATTTTTAACATTCAAATAACACAAAACCAGCAGTAAATATATTTTTTTTTATTATTATCTAAGTTTACAATTCAAAACCATTTTTAGGTGTCAGTAGTCTCCACGAGTCACTTTGGCAAAGTTATTTGAACATCTGTATAGAGGTCAAAAATTTATTAGTGTAAATATACTGGGATAATATATATATCATTTCACTTACAAACTTATGAGATTAGTATTCAATTATGGTCAAGATAGATTTGTCATGGGGCACTGTTTATCATTCACTTTCAGGTGATTTTATAACTTGTCAACAGAATCTCGGCGTTTGATTAAAAAAAAATAACATACATTATCAATTGTGTTAAAATAATAAAAAAAATATTCTATGGGTTTTACTATTATTATAATATTATTCATTAAATGCATTTTCATGTATTTAGTCTTAAGGTATTCTTTGTGGTACAAAATCATTGCTTACAGCTTCATTGAGACAATGTGAATATAGATCTAGGCGTTGTGTCATACAAAATCCCCATTTATCTTTAATTTGACGACACATATTAAGGTCAAGTTGTGCTATTAATAAACCATCCTTGATTCTTGATAACCCCGGAGTTCTGGTACCATCTGGTGCTGTTACATAACTGGAACCATAAAAGTGTCCAAATTCATTATGGGCTGGTTTGCCATCTCCAGAAGTGAACTCATTAGGAAATTTTTCTGTTCCAACTCTGTTAATAGCACAAGTGAAATAACTGTTAGCTATAGCAGCATTACGAGCTTCTACACCCCATAAATGTTCACTTAGCCCTGCAACTGTGGCTGAAGGGTTAAAGACTATTTCAGCTCCATTAATTCCAAACATTAACCAATTAAGAGGATGATGACGCCCATAACAAATATTTACAGCTATCCTGCCATAGGTAGTTTGAAAAACAGGATGTCCAGTGTTACCTTCAAAATAGTAAGTTGATTCATTGAAATCTCCAACACGGGGTATATGATTTTTTCTGTGTTTTCCTATAACTTTACCATTTTCATTTATCACTACAGCTGTATTCCAAATTGTATCATTATGAATTTCATCTCTTTCCAATATTGGCGAAATAATTACCATTCCATATTTGTTAGCAAATTCTTTGAGGAACAATGTACTAGGCCCATCATCAACTGATTCAGCAAATTCACACCAGGGTTGCTTTTCCCGAGTGCAAAAAGCGAAAGGCATACACCAAGCTTCTTGTAAACAGAGGACGTTGACACCTTCGTCAGCTGCAGATTCTATTATCTTACTAATCTTTTGAAATATTGCAGATCTTTGTTCAATTATCGGTTTATCAGTTGATAGGGCAATAGAATGTTGAATGAGTCCTACTTTAATAACACGGGGTTTTCTTGTTTCTTCTTTACTTGCAGGAAAATCATATGCTGCAATTTCAAAATTATTTTCAACCCCAATTTGTAGATTTTTCTGCTTAATGTCTAGGGCGAAATTGTTTGTTCTTCCGTAATATATTCTATTGAATTCTTGTAAGTCGCTTTGCGGGAGATTATTTTTAATAAGTTGATCTAAACTATAGAAATCACAAGGTTTCTCCATTGTCCCGAGATGTTTTTAAATATTGTTCGTAAGAAAGATAAGGATAAAGTACTTTAAAAATGATAAGGATAAAGGCAATAGCAATGTTACTTGTGTAACTTTTATTTTTTAGAAAATTGGTTTAATAAGATTTTAAAAGAATTATTGATTTTTAAATTATAAACACTATTTAATTATTTAAGAGTGCAAATAAAAGTACTCACAAAACTTTTCTTTGCTTATATTTGTTGATAATTTTTAATGGTATTTTTAGGAACAATCAATTATGATTTAATTTTCATAAAAATAACATATATTTGTACAACTTATTTGAACATTAAATTTACGAGTGAGCATTTCGTTTCTGCTTATTTTGTTATCATAATATTGTTTAATTGAATAATATATATTATAATCTGTCAATCCATGACGATAACATTATAAACAGAAGTTTCGCAAGTTGGTCAATAATGACAGTTAATAGTTTGACATTGGTGAATGTATTAAAGCATTTTTTGTTTTAATTTCTGATTTTTAAATCTTTTAGCAATTATTACGTAGCGGTAAGTAATTCTCGTATCAAAATGATGAATGTGTTACCAGCTCAACCAACCGGCATACAAAGTACAGCTGGTGCTGTACCAATACGAAATGAAAAAGGTTTGTACATATATCTAATTGACAATTTTTATTAATTAAAACATAATTTTTAGTATTCTTTAGGTTTAAAATAATTGTGATAATGTATAGTCTTATAATACCAATAGACATTAAAGCTGGAAGGCTTTGAAATGTTTGAACTATAAATTAGAAAATATAACTTTTTTGTTTAAAGGTGAAATATCTATGCAAAAGGTGAAAGTACAAAGATATATATCTGGAAAAAAGCCTGAATATGCACAAGGAGTTTATTCATCTGAAGAATCTGATGAGGAAGATTTTATTGAACAACAAAAACCTGAACGCAGGCCGATTGTTTCACAAATTGGTAATAAAAATGAAGAACAAAGTGATTCTGAAAAAGAAGTTAGTAAAAATGTTGTAATTTGAAAATATTTTTTAATTTATTGCCTAACTAATAATAGAACTTGTTTGTATAGATGGTACTGTGTTTTATGTAACTTAACCATTGACCATACAAAGACAGATGACAGATGTCCTGATGTGAAAATTATCATGGATATCAGAACCAGTTATAATATTTTTAAATAAATAGTTCATTAAATCTATAAAATTTAGTCTAGTTAAATGTGTAATATTTGTGTAAATAAAAGCATTAATTATAAATTTAAACTTTATAATCAGATAATTTTTTATGGAAATTAACCTTTATTGTAATGCAATTAATGATAATATTTCTTTGCATCGAATAAAGCAGAAAATTCATAAAATTTTCTCATAAATCTAGTTATAGTTATGAAGCGCAGCACAATGACACAATTGGAAGCAATTTCATGTAATTGTTTTATATATATGTATGTACTTTAAAATATTGCTAATAAAAAAAATTTAAATATTGCTAATACATCATAGTCTTCATCAAGAGAGCAAATATGTTGTCTACTAATAAACATGTTTTTTTGTATTCAGGTTGATGATCCTCGTTTACGCCGCCTGCGTATGGTTACACACTCTCCCAAGCGACGTACAGAGCATGTACCAGAAATTATTGATGCTGAACCAGAACCAGATTTACCCACAAGCGAAGAAGAGAGAGACAGTTCTGAAAGTGAAGATGATTTAGATGAAGAGGAAATAGAAAAACGAAGACAAGCATTGAAAGCAAAATTGGCAGCCAGGTATTTATTTCCTGTGTAACTAAGTCTATTGTAACAACATACAATATTTCCAATATTAAAACTATTCTTTATTTTACTCTGATTAAGAGAAGCAGAAAAAGAAGTTCTGGGTAGGGATGAAGATGAAGAAATGTTGGATGGTGAAAAAGAAGAAAGTGATTCTTCAGATACAGAGTACACAGACAGTGAAGAAGATATGGGTAATAAATGCATTGTGTTTATTGTAACATTATAAAAGTAGTTTGTTTATTGAAACAAAGAAATTTATTTATTAATGATGAATAAGGATAAGGTAGCTCACTGGCCTAATGGTCAGAGTGTGCGGCTTTCATTCCGAAGGTTGTGGGTTTGAATTTTGGCATGTATCAATAACTTTTAATATTTATGTACATTTGTGAACTTTAAAAACAACAGCAAAATACAAATGGTGAAGGAAAACATAGTGAGAAAACCTGCACATGAATTAGAATTTATTCTTAGGTGTGTGTAAAGTCATCAATCCGCGTTGAGTCCGTGTGGTGACTATGGCCCCATCACCTACATATTAAGTGCAGGCATGTGTCCCAACAGTGGAGACGTAAATTGCCTGTTAAAAAAAATAAAGACAATGTTGACTCTGGATATGGTTAAGGTAGCAGGAATCTTGAATGTAGACAGTGCATGGCTATTGTGAAGTTTTAAGGAAGACTCCAGCAGTGGATATACAGGCTGATGTTTATGAAGATGAGATCATTATATAACTTAGGTAATCTTTTCTAAAATGTATTTCTGTAGGTCCAAGAGTAAAGCCTGTGTTTGTGAGGGCTTCCGATAGGATGACTGTAGCAGAAAAAGAACGTAAAGTGAAACAGCAGAAAAAAGAAGAATCTGACGCTAGAAAGGAAAAAGAGGAAAAACGAAAGGAGGCTTTAAAATTGGTGGAGGAGACTATACGATCTGAACAAAGAAATGTTCAGGTAAAAAATATGGCATGTTTTTTTAAGCAATGATTTTTTTTCTAAATTTTTTCATAAAGTTTTTGAATGGTGCTGTAGATAAAAACATAACCTGAATATTGAACTTAATTATAATATTGAACTTAGTGGAATCATAACTTATCTGAAATTGAAAAAAAAAACTGTAATAATATTATCATGTCACTTCTATTGCATTGTTTCCAGGGAGATCAGAAAGAGGCCAATATAAACGATGTTTGTACTGATGATGAAAATGATGAATTAGAATATGAAGCTTGGAAACTACGGGAAATGAAAAGGATTAAAAGGGACAAGGAAGAGAGGGAAGCGTAAGTGAAATTTATTTACTTTTCAAAGTTAAAATTCAATGAATAGAGATTAGATTGTGAAATTAGATTGAGAAGAAATGCACAATTAATTTTTTTTGTTATCTTTGTGTTGTCATGGTTCAGTTATTTAAGATTTGGCCCATCTAAAACTTCCACTTTTCTTACAGAATAGAAAAGGAGTTGTTGGCGATAGAGAGAATGCGCAATATGACGGAGGAGGAGCGACGCGTTGAACTGCGTCTCAATCCTAAACTAGTCACTAACAAATCAGTTAAGGGCAAGTACAAGTTCCTTCAGAAATATTACCACAGGTATGTATTTAAAAAAAAAACGGCCAACTTAATGATCCCACCATTGGGCTTTCTTTCACAGTTAGAGAACACACCATGCTAGCCAAGTGCGGGTAGGTGGATGTCCCATGTTCAATAGCTGCTGTTTTTGGAACATAACATTATCCTTGTGATAATGAAGTCTTCTTCACTTCAATACCTTAGTTTAAGAGGAGGTTCGATCACCACAGCTTGAAGAGTGATGGAAAACATCTATTATAAATGAAACAATAATCAAAGTGAAAATATGACTAGTGTTTTTAAAATGTGTAAAAATATAATACTTAGGGTGCATTCTCGATTATTATAGCACAATGAAAGTTTTATTTTAGCTTTGCGCTGCAGGTTAAAGCTCTTTATTGCATATAGTATACTATGCTTGATTCATTACAGAGGTGCATTTTATTTGGATAAGGAAGATGACGTATATAAACAAGATTTCTCCGGACCAACGCTCGATGATCACTTTGACAAAACTGTTTTACCGAAGGTTAGTTGTTATTAAAAACAATACAATTTAATGCAAATGCAATTTTGATATATTTTATTCTTTATTGTACAGATATAAGGGGTGTATATAAGCGAGTTTATGACTTCTTCTAGCAAAATAGTGATATGCTTTGCATAAGTTAGACCGACAATTTGGTTGAGGTCCAGCAAACAACTGGACACAAGCAGTGTAGGACCGATCTTTGTTGAGATTTCTTGAGTATGTTCATTGAGTAACAGTAGACATTTATCTGCTGATGATGATAATGAAACATGTAAAAAAATAGATAATCGAAAAAAAAATGCATATAGGTTTTGGTGTATACAATACAAGAAACTGTAAAATGTCTATTGTTAGATAAAAAAGAAAATAATGTAAAACATTACATCACAAAAATATAATTTAAAAATAATTAAAGAGTAACTGAAGAGTGGAATACTTTTTCAATTTGTCCACAAAGCTTTTCATGATGATGATGATGATGATGATGATAATGATATTGTAAATAAATGTACAAACACATTGTCAATGAAACTTCGCATGTAATATGAAAGTCTTATAAATTTTGCTTAAATTACTAAACAGTCGTTTATTATGATTTGTATCAATTATCATAATATGCTATATAATTTGAATTTTCAATTATTAATATTTGAATTATTTTAGTTCATATCATTGCTTTAGTAAAGAAAGCCTTTGTTTTGTATGGGTGTGACATTAAAGTGCTTTGTAATCTTATCAGGTGATGCAAGTGAAAAAGTTCGGCCGGTCCGGTCGGACGAAGTACACACATTTAGTGGACCAAGATACCACGGAATTTGACTCTGCTTGGAACAGCGAAGGCACCGTCACCAGGCTGGCACAGTTCCGCGGTGGAATGAAACAGGTCTTCGATCGACCTTCAGCTAGGAGAAAGCACAATGCCGTATAACAAATCTGACGAATATCTATATTTGCTTGTTTGTATGTGATTAAAGTTAATGTATGACTAATTGTTTTTTTTATAATGTATTATTTTGTTGCAGTAAATATAAAGAGCCATTTAAATTCTTGATGCCATAAGTAGTTATGGTCATAGTTACATAAGCCAAAAATAAGTCCACCAAGATTAATAACTGAAAATCAAGATAGTTGTTTACTTATTCATTATCCTGTAGTCTCGGGCTATTAAGAATATAACTTAGAAAAGCCCTGCCTGTCGTAGAAGCGACTAAAGGTGTTTTGGGTTTCGTGGGTTTTGGAGGTGGGGGCCCTCATTGTCCACTAAGCAGGCCTGGGCTGAACGAAAAATACGAGGTGGATTAGTGCTTGTCGTATCAAAGCGAGGGTGCCGAGGAGTGCTGTAGCCCTGCCTGGGTTGTGCTTTACGTGTATTACCGGGAGGCACCGGTGCGTTCCGTAGGAGACCCTGGAGCCAATCGCAACGCATCGAGGATGACCATCAAGTGGGTTTTGGTTGGTAACAGGGGACTAACTCATGGGACTTAAGCCTATCTCACCTGCTCGCGGTGCACCCTACTAATCAACAAACGAGGCTCTGGATCCTAACACTAGGCATTGGGTCAGCGTGGTGGAAAATAGCCCAAATTCCCCTATATACACTATAGGCGTCGGCCCCTGGTGCCTGGCGATACCAGAAGTGATGTTGACTGTATGTAAAGATCTTTGGAGGAGGCCTATGTCCAGCAGCGGACGTTTATCGGCTTATGATGAAAGGTGAGATATATGTTTGTTCAACTTACTTCTACAAAGATGCAATCTGTACTAAGTTTTTATAGGTTCGTAGTCTAATTAGTTAACAGTCAATTTAACCTACTTATTTAATCATCTCGTTAAGATCATTTCTTGGTAACTTGTTTATTGCTTGACGAGAGACTCTGTCTGCACCGGGTTAGAAGAGGTATAAATTGGAAAGAACTCTTAAGTAGACACCACCGTAGGACCTATTTTTGCCGTGTAACGATAACATGCATACATTATTATGATTCGGTTTGAAGGGCTCTGTAGCTAGTGAAATTACTAATTTAACATCTTGTCTTTCAAAGCAACCAGCACAATGTGTACCTTGTCGCTTCGTAGAATAAATAAAAATGTAGTCACAGTGATTAGCGTATTCACGTAGACCTTGTAAATCAAGAGACATCTAACGACGGAAGTTGTTAAATCTCTCCAAAATAGCAAAAGTTTTATACTCGAACCTCATTGAACAGCAATCCTCGTAATTCTTATAGAGTATAGAGTACAACCTTCTCATTTACATAATAAATCTGAAAGACACTGCTTCAGCGAGAACTCTAAGCTCTTGTTAAGGATAAACTTTAAAATATCGCTTTTTAAGTATTTTTCTGCTTCATACAGCTAAATCTTACGGAATTATCTATAGGGTAAATGTATGAATATTTTTCAACGTGGCGCTTGTTAGGATGATATATACAGCACCACATTGCGCTCGTCACCTGAGATATAAGATGTTGAGTTTCGTTAACCTAGTATTTATACTACAATGCGCTTCAAACCGGAACACAGCAATCTTTGCAATAAACTACTTTAATTTCACTTATAAAGGCACTTGATTATTCTTGTGAATTTTACAAGCTAATAAATTTTATTATCAGTTTTTCGAGAAATATTAGAGTGTTTGTAAGTAGGTAGACGGGACCCTGCAAGGTCTTTTACAAGGTGGATTTACGATCTGATGAAGGTGGCCGATAGCCTCAGGATACAAGCATTACGTGACCGATCGGTGTAGGAATATTTCAGCACCTAATTATTTTAATAATTCATCGTCATCATTTCAACCGATGGACGGGTTACTTGCAAGGTATTCCACCAAACACGTTTACCTCCAACTTAATATAGTTGTTATAAACCTATCGATGGGTTCAATGTAAAGTAAAATCATTTATTTAGTTTAAGAGCGTCCATTAATTTAAGACTCAGCGAGAATGCGCTGATTAGATTTGGTTATTGATGATCCCCCTGAACAGATTCCCGCCTTATCTGGTTCCCGCCGATGGGGCTCAGTAGCCATGGCATAGTTACCCACGGTGAAGCTTTGTGAGCTTAACTAGAATGTGTACTGGTGGACTACGGGGCAGGTTAGTACTGCCCTTCGTAGATGAGGCGGAGTCGCGGAGGTAGAGAAGTGTCGGTATTGCGTTTCGCCGCCATGGCCGTATAACGGTTGGCGGCGGAATCCAAGACCAGGTCCGCCGCAGGGAGTCGAGAGAGTTTACTCTCTTGGCTCCCATGGCCTTTGGGTGACGAATTTGGCGGGATTCGTTGCCAGGTAACCATAAAAGGCCGAGAGTAGGGCGTGCTGTATGTTCCGGTACGCCCTTACAGAGGTGGAAAAGGAGAGTTCTCTCCCGGAGGGGGTGCTGCATAGTGCAGCCAGCGCTGCCGGGGTCGCGGTGGTGTGCAAAAACGTTTCCGTGACCCTGCCGGAAACCTACAACGGTGGAATATCGTGGGTATTTAGTTGGTACAAATCCAACATATTCTGTCTTTGCGCCCGCGAGGGCATTTCCCCCAAGCAAAGATAAAAAAAGAATGGTTATTGCTGATGGAGTTTTTATGGAATAGTTAAGCTAGGTTTAATATAGACTTAGGAATATCTATACATAGTCTGTGGTGATAGTCCAAGGAAAATACCAATAACATTGGTTCTTAGATAAAAAGAAGAAATCATATAATAATTAATTATGTTGTGGGTTTAGGCATCATTATAAAATAAAAAAGTTAAAACTGGTTGTTCAGTTATTGCTAAGTAAATCTAAAACAAATCGTTAGGTATTTGTTCAAATATTAAGTTTAAATAAGGCACTTTAAACCATCCATTTTTATTTGCTCGAATATTCTGTGCATCTGTATATTCACCGGAAGTCGTACATCTGATAATAAACGATACGCCTGTCCATAACATCGTGGCACTAGTTATAATGGAATACGCTGCAACACATTGCACTCGTCGTCTTAAGATATAAAGTGTGTCGTTACCCCAGTAATTTCAATAGCTGCAGCCCCTTTTAAAACGCAATACAGTAATGTTTGGTGGCAGAAGTAGGCGCTGTGGTGGTACCTACCTAGATGGTCTCTAGCAACAGACACCTACCACCTCCAAAATTACTTGAAATTATTTTAATAAAAAAAAAAATAATTGTTCGAATTTTCTATAAGTCATAACCTCTATTACTTAAAATACGAAGTCTGTATAAGTTAAACGAATAATTAAGGCAGCAACTTTTATCGACTCCGATAACTGAAAGCCTCATTAACGTAAAATTCACTCGGAATTATTCATAATAAATGTAATAAACAAATGGTGGAAATTATGGAAATTATATCGATTATGGGTTTAGGTTTTAGTTATGTTCATTTATAACAGTTTTTAGACGTTCACCAAAAATACTTAGCTTTACTTATTGCGTTAAAATAATCATTGTCAAAGTGAAATCAGATTTAAACGGAAATTGTAAAAACTGTGCTGAATTATAAGAGTCATAACAGTAAAAATATTTAGTTTAGAATAAAATATATTTTAGCAAATAGACCCCGTGAAATTCTATCCAATATTAAAATAATTTTCTGACTTGACTGATGAACTCCATAATAATAAATTGTGCGTTATCAGCATCCAGAGGCATCCTGTGCCTTTCTATAGATATTGGCTTCGGATAACTTTGTTGTAAAAATTTTAATGTAAAATGTTGCTGTGTAATCTTAAATAATATTTTTATGACGTGGCCGAAGCTACGGGTAACATCTCAAAGTTTTAGGGGCGCGGTTGTTTGCATGAATAACTTTGATCCCTGAGTAGTCGTTTAGGTGCTTGTCACATTATGGTGCGGATGTAGGCGTCTTCTTTACTTTTCCTCTTTTTGCTACACGCTTATAATTAATTTTCTCGACAAAGATTTAAAATTTTACTAAGTTGAATAAAAGTTATTTGAACAAGGCTACTATTTTCCTGGGTATGGTTACTTGTATTTGTTTAAGTTTCCACTGTGGGTACTGTGTGTATAACTTAGGGTACTTCTTTATAAAAATATTCGAACATATATACTCGTATATGCTATGAACTGGTTGAACAAGCTAACGTCTGTATCTCCACTCTTGTAGTTTTTTATCTAATGTATGCATGTGTACATCTTTTCACGGAAAGTTATTTAAATTATTAACATTGTTTTTATATTAGTCTCTACTATTATTCTCTTTTTCGTCATTCGCTATTTGATGAAAACGGGGTTCATCAGTACTTATTTTTTCACTATGTTTCAGGGCGATTATGATTGACATATTAAACATGAACATGACATATGAAATTAACGTTTTGTTGTACTGACCACTTTGATTTGAAATGTCTCCTCTTTGGTTAAGAATTCCAAATTCAAATTTATAAATTCATTTAGCTGGTACATTTGAGTTTCGAAAACAGTCATTCATTTGTTTTTTCTTTCGCGTCGCTTATTACCGCACAATGGAAAACATGAAATATCGGTATATTTACGAGTACGACTTCTACCGTGATACCGGTGCTGCAGAAACAGCTCGAAGGATTAATGATGTGTACGGCGCTGGTGTCGCAAAAGAAAGCACGGTACGTTTTTGGTTTCAACGTTTTCGTTTTGGAAATTTCGACATTCAGAACTAACCCCGTGGACGGTCGGAGACCAAAGTGGAAAATGAATAATTAAAGGCTATTGTGGAAGCGGTTCCATCACAAAGCACTTCAGAGATAGCTACAGGCTTTGGGGTAAGTGACAAAACTGTATTAATCCACTTAAAGCAAATCGGGAAAGTAAAAAAACTTGAACGATGAGTACCTCATGAATTGAGTGAATCGAACTTATCTATTGTCAGCAACTGCAAACCATGAAGCAAGACCTCGCTGCTAAACAACCGAGATTGGTCAATCGCTCTAGGTCACTGCTGCTTCACGACAACGCAAGACCACACACTGCACAACAAACAACCACTAAGTTAGATGAGCTACAATTGGAATGTTTGCGACATCCACCGTACTCCCCGGACCTTGCCCCAACAGATTACCATTTTTTCCGGAATTTGGACAACTTCTTACAGGGAAAAAAATTCAACTCCGATGCGGCAGTCCAACCTGCCTTCAAAGAGTTTATTGATTCTCGCCCCCATGTTTTTTTTTAGTAAAGGGATCAATGAACTACCTATGAGATGGCAAAAGTGCATAGACAACAATGGTGCATACTTTGATTAATTAACTATATGTTACAAAAAAAAAAAATTACGTTATATTCTTCCCGTACAAAACGCCAATTTCATATGTAAAGACCTAATAGTAGCTATCCATTGTCACATATACTAATAGAATATCATCCCTCAACGGGTTCCCACCTTGTCGTGGCGGAGGGGCTTAGTAACCGTGGCACAGACACATGGTGAAGCGAAGAGGAACCCACCCGGCCGCCCTTTCGATGAAGGTTGCCGGCCGGGATTAGAACCCTCGTCATCTGATTGCGAGCCCAGCCGTGGCTAGGTCGCCGACGGTGAAGCGAAGCGGAACCTACCCGGCCAGCCCCAGGCGGCCGCTCCAGGTTAGAGCACCGGTTGGTTGGAGCTCACCGGAGCGGTCGAGGGCTGCAGGGGCGGCTTTATGCTGCTCTTTGCAGCCGAAGTGGAGTCGCGGAGGGAGTACTCTTTGTGACTAACAACGGGTGGAGGCGGGCCCAACATCGGATCCGCTGCATGGAGCCAGGAAGAGTTTTCTCTATTGGCTCCCATGGCGTCTGGGTGACGGGTTCAGGGGAATCCGTTGCCCGCGCAACAGCAGGACGGCGAGGAGGGGGCGCGCTGCATGTTCCGGTGTGCCCCTGCGGAGGTGGAAAGCGAGGGTTCAACCCTCACGAGGAGGGGCTGCGTAAACGGCCAGCGCCGGCGGGGTCGCGGATGGTGTGAAAGCGTTTCCGTAACCCCGCCATTACACGACGAGTTGGAACATCGTGGGGGTTTTAGTCGGTGTAAGTCCGACATAACCTGTCCTTGCTCCCGAGAGGACAGGTATGCCCAGGCATTTCCCCCACGTAATTAAAAAAAAATACTAATGCAATATCATATGCGGGATTCACTTATCGAGAAAATAAATACCATATTAAAATTAATCAAGTTGTGTACAGGAAGATTATGTATCACTGTAAGTGATTACCAATATTTGGCTGTTAGATAAATAGTAAAGATTAAGGTAGGACAGGCAATTGTTACTACTTTGTATAAAGTAAATAATATATAGTATAGCAAAAACACAATGATTAATTTCTGCTATCAATTACACGCTTTGGCTTTCTTTATTGATATATGTACTATGAAACTTTATCAGAAGACAGTAATAAATAATTTAGATTGGGAAAGCAATTCCAGGTTATATTTTTATTACCAAGTTAAATAGGTTGCTGACTTTTGTAATAATAAGAGCAATTAAAAAATGGTAATGTTGTTAACATATGTTTATTATAAAATTTTTTTCCTGAAATTTTCTCTCATGAAAGATAATTTGCGTAAATCTATTTCATTAAATTAGGTTTCAGTGTACCGTGTAAACGTTTTGCTACAAAGCTGCAATAGTCATTGATGGAAGTTTGTTTTTCGATTGTACTCAGAGGCAATTGCGAAATGTTTGAACATGGCCGGGCGCCGCTTCGTTGCGGGACCTTAAATGACAATTAACAGGAATTATCCGCTGCAGCCTTGTATTATTCGATGTCTCTGTTAATGAGTTCATTAATGAAATCTATTTTACATATTTAGAATGTTTACTTAGCTAAACATTCCTTTTTGAAGAATCCGCGGATTATTTATCTTGACGTAGTACAGACTTTGATCAACAAGATTCGAATATAGATTGCAACATTAATCCATACATATAATTCATAAACTCTTCTATTTCTTAATCGTCCAAGGGAGACTGGATGATTATGTCAAACACATTAAATCCATCTTTGTATATTGTTTATAAACGTTACTTTATTGGTGGTAGGTCTCTGTTTTTTTTTTTTTTTATTAACGTGTGTAACAAAATGCTAACGGAACGCACACCCCGTACCAATACTGGGCCGGTAGCGGGGTAGTGTCGGACTCCAACCGACTAAAAAGCTTCACACGGTATTCCATCACTTCCGCAAATAAATGCACGAGGGTCGCGGGATAATACGAAACAGTTCTTCCGCAATCCCCGTTCGGTGCCCGGATCGAACGGACCCGCCTCGGGGAGGGATGTGAAGCATCCCTCCCAACTGACAAAATCCCTACACTACGCGGCGACGCGTCGGAATACGAGACGCGTCGCCAGATACGCCCCAGGAACCCTTTCCAAGGGGGGCGCCGGACCGACGGCCCTTGTCGGTCGCGGCGCCAGGTTCCTCTGCCTAAGGAGGCAAGCGGCGATCGTGCGCTCGGCTCCGCCCGTTGGCGACGAGCTGTCCGCGCACTACAACCGCCTCCTGCCCCCTCGGCGCCCGCTCTCTAAGACGCTCGGTCTCTCGCTTCTGCGACATGACGATATCGCAGAAACGGGATACCGCATCCCATAACGCCTCGCTTCCGACCATGGTCCGGACCGCAGCCGGTAACGAGAGGTCAATCCCTATCGCCGCTACGAGCGCGGCCCTATGCTCCCCGAATTGCGGGCAATTGGCCAAGGTGTGCGACGATGTGTCCACCGGGGTGTCCACACTCGTCGCATGCCTCGTCCGTCCTACCGCTACAATGACGCTGGTGCAGATAGCTCCCGAAGCAACCGTGCCCCGTGAGTATCTGCACCAGGCGGAAATTGAGGACTCCGCTGTCCCTATCCAGGCAGTCCTCGAGGACCGGTCGGACGGCCTCTACGGTGAGGCGGCCGTGCGTCGGGTCTCGGAGTCGCCGCTCCTATTGCCGACGCACGTCCAGGCGCTCCTCTCGGCGCTACCTCTCCTCCTCGTCCGACGGCGAACGCTCGCCCCGCTTGAGGGCGCACTTCCGCCGCCAGTACACATGCGCCAGCGACTCCGCCTCGAGATCCCACGGCGGCGCCCCGGCGAGGACGCACGCCGCCTCGAAGGAGACGGTACGGTAACCGCGTACGACCCGTATGGCCATGACCCGCTGCGGTGATCGCAGCAGAGTCCGGCCGTGGGCCGACAGGTAGGTCTCTGTTGCCGGAGACCGTCTAGGTAGGTACCACCGCAGCGCCTATTGCAGCCGACATACAGACAAACAGTAGTGTGTAAATATTACTTTGTTCTGGATTGGGAGGCAGTGTAGCTAGTGTAATTACTGGGGTAACGAGACCCAACATCTTGTATTAAGGCGCCGAGCGCAATGTGGTATTGTGAATAACATCCTAACTATCGCCACGTTAATATAGGCGGGCGATTTACTATCAGGTGAACGTACCAGTCGTCTCGTCGTTTCGTAGTATGAAAAAAGCTAAATAAATAATATGTAGAAATACTGCAATATGCCTCAGGGATATATTAGGCTTAACAACTTGAAAGAAAGTTTGAAGGGCGCTGTAACTAGTGAAATTACTGTGGCGACGAGACTTAACGTCTTATTGTATAAATATCCTAAATACCCTCACTGTCATAGGCTGTCGTATTTATCATCAGATGAATCTCATCCTCGTGTTATCGTTTTGTTGTATTATATATTAAATATTTATCTCTAGAATTTGTATACTAGTAAGTAGATCTGCATTATTTCGCTAACTTAAAAATGGAAGAAAAGTTATTTTAAGTTTATTTAATAATACTCTGGTCACGATAACGTGCTTTTAAATCCGACCTGACGAGTGCAGTGTTACAGGCTTAAAATAAGTAACTTAAAGTATGCAATCTGTGGGATCATAATTCCCACTGGTCTAACGTATGTAAAAGTTACGTTTTATTTAAAAGTTGTAAAACAAACTAACGTTTATAACTGCTGTTACTAAAAAACCAGTTGAATTGGTAACGGTATAAAATTCAGTGAAAGGTAAAAGTATACAGGACTTATTTAATAGGAGTATTGTAATTAGTTTAAATCTGATATTAAATGATTTGCTTGCTCATAACAAAGCGGCGCTAGTTAAGAAGGTATACACAGCATCATATTGTGCTCGTCGCCTTGAGTTATGTTGAGTTTTTTTAATCCCAACAATATCAATAGATACAGCGCTCTTCAAACTGAAACACAGTAAGTTTGGCGGCAGAAATAAGAGTTGCGTTAGTATATACCTAGACGGTATTCGGAAACAGAAACCTGTTTTATTAAATCTGACTATATAAAATCCAGAAAGGCTGTCCTTATAATCTGAGATTATCTCGTTGGTTAAAAAATATAATGTATTGTATTGTAGTAGATCACGTATGGGTATAAGTTAATAGATATTTTTGATAGATCTGAGAGAGACTACACTATAAATAGTAGTTATTATTTCAAATACGAAATACTGTTTTTTAGGTGGGTATAAATAGTTTATATTTCTCTTTAACGACGTATAATGTCAATTTACAAACAAAAAACTTTTACAAGAAATAATTTATTGTCGAATCCCAGAGGCGGATATTGTTTAATTTTGAGCTTGTTTCATTTTATAACCTCACGAACTGTGCGAAAGGTAAAGTGTGTACCCAACACAATTACGCAGTTTGACTAAAATTTTGTTTTATGATCTCGTAAATGTTACGGAAATTACTTTTTTTTAATCGCTTTTAATGTACAAAAATAATAATTCTTTTTAAATTAAACATATTAATGTTTTGTAAACATTAAATATAAATATGACAAATGGCGCATCAAGAAGTATATTATTTCGCAATAACATAAGACTTATAAATTTGAATATTTTTTAAATCTCTTACTTATAAGCCAATACAGTTTATATTTACTATGTAATTGATAATAAGTTTTGTTTTAGTATACTGTCTCAATATATCGATTTTACTTACCAATAAAAATTTACCAACCACAGGCTCACTAGAAGAAATTTAATTTTGGAATAAGTACAGCCTTTTAATTTATTTCTATACATGTATTTTACTGTGATGTTGCGTTTAAATAAATAAATGAAATAAACAAGTAAATATTAGATACATATATTTTTATCTTGCATTTTTTATATCTGTGTTTCATAATAATCTTTGGATTAGTTTTCTTTTTTATCTATATTGTTTGTACAAACAAATTTTGAATTCAAGTAAAATATACTGATATTTTCATTGACTAAATCATGATGCGCGGTTTAGCTGATTTCCTAATTTGTGTTCTCTCTTTTATGAATTAAAATATTAGTGCGTAGCTATATAATTAACCGTTTTCAATTTAATTTTAAATGGAGACTGTTGTTGTGTTTTCCATTTGAGACTATGGCCCATTTATGCTAATTACATTACGCTTTCAGATTACGAATGTGTACTTTGAGCCAAGCTTTTGTCCTTATAATGTGTGTTCTTAACATTCTCCGCATTTTATTCGTGGTTGTATCACGAATTAGGTTACTCGAGCAGGTATGTAGATATTAAAAGTTAAATTAGCTGTTTATACAATTTATTAAAATTAATATGACTGTTTTTGATAGCAAATTTACATGTTTCAACTAGTTGTTTTCAAAATGATGCAATATTTTTATATTATTGAAATCTTCAAATGTCAAATAATATTCCATGATAGATATACATCATGCAATATTATCTGATTTTTGTATATATATATATATATATATATATATATATTTATTAAGTAATAAGTTACTTTGTAAGTGCAGTTAATTTTGTTTATCAAAAAAATATCTGTTTAGCAGTGAGAAATTTAGTATGTCGTCATTACAGAGATTAATATCAACTATCGTATTATTTACAGTAATGTTATTTGATATTATTAAATAGTGCATATTGGGATAGAAGTAGCAAGTAATTGTAAGTTGTAGCATCAACAGGTCGTTCTCGATGCCAAATCACTGTTGTTGTGCGGTAAAAATATTACATGTCGTTACGATATTTCATCTGCAAGTTACAGCGTTATTTCTTATTTGAAAATAATAATGCTTTTAATAAAAGGAATTAAAAAAAGCAACGTTTGTTATAAAGTTTATTAGGTATTATCCTAAGTAATATTAACAACAAGTTTAATCAAAGTTATTAAAGAAACTTATTTTTTGCACCAACGCTAAATGAGTCTAATAAGACGTCTACTTTTTGTATGTGATATTGATGATTAGTCGTAACGATGATGAATCTTTACACAACATCACATCGCCTTAATTTCTGGTACACAGCAACGCTGGTATAGCAACTGATTTAAAATATAAGAGAGGTAGCCAAATCAGTTCTAAAATCTCTAAATCATAAATACAGTATGTAGTATTTGTGTTATAAAACAAGTGGATTACTGCTACCTTACGGATGCAGATAATGACTAATGTTATTGTAAGCATTTTTTTTGCATAAGGTCTAACGATACAACGATTTTTCAATTGCCTACAAAGAATGAGATCTAAAGCTAGAACTTTCTAATTAAACTAGTAATCATTACGTCTATACACTATACTAATACCATAACTTAACACAAGTTTAAGAGTATAAAATTAAAACTAATTAATAACCTGACCCGTCTATGACTAAGACAAACCGTCAACGGAACTCAACAATGTTTCATTCAGTTCTTCAAACTATATCAAACACTGTGGGTAAGACACCTGAATATATATAGGCTCGCATATTAACTGATGTTAAATATTTTTGGTTAAGTTCATTTCTGCTTCTGATGGAGGATAATGTACGGGTGTGCCATCACCGAGTCTTTGAACAATTCCATTTATCATTTCTGGCGTGGCTACCCGAAGATCATATGCCCAGCCTATAGCTTTAAACCCATTTAAAAATAATGTGCAGAAATTCAACACGTCTAAGTGTTCAGAAGCTCTATAATCAAAGGGGAAAGTATGATGATAATTATGCCATCCCTCCCCTAATGTGAGCGAAGCAACGAGTCGGTTTTCCCTTGGGATTATATTTCTGAAAACAAAAAATGGTTAATTTAGTAATTAGTGCTGATAGTTCAATAACGAAAAACGTAAACTTATGTTTTTGTATTTTGTGATTATTTACTTGTTGAACGGTCTGTATCCATATGTGTGTGCTAAGCTGTTGACTGTAAGCTCGCTATGAAACAAGCAAAGATATCGGATGAAGCATTGCCACGCCACTGCACAGCGCCAAGCTTCGTCCCACAACCATACACCCAGTATTGTGGGTCCAATAAAACAGAGTATCAGCTTAAAATAACCGAAGTATCTGAAATCACAAGAATGCTTAATAAAATAATATTCTTGAGAAGGACTAAACACTGCCTTGAAATCCAATAGTCCGCAAGTAGACTAAGATGTTTTATTTCACAATAGCAATATGTGTCAGGATGCACATTGCATTCATACTTTTCGTGAAATCTGAGAACAGGATCAGCTTCTATATCGCTCATGTCTATTTGTTTCCCTCGACCTATTACTTGTGAATTTTTTTTCATCATAAGCCATCCGATGTGGGAAAAAAATAACCCCCTGTTAGCGTTATGGGGGTCAGCATCGGTATCGCTGTATTTATGGTGCGTTCGATGATCGCGAACCCATTGATACAGTGAATTCTGAAATGGAAGGTTATATGTGAGAAATTGTATTTAAAGATCAAGAATTAAGGTTATGAAACATTACTTGCTCATCAAAGTCATAAAGATTAAAATTGTAATTTTTTTACCTGGCCAGCAGACGAGAAGCCGAAGAGGAGTAGTAGTTTTAAAGGTAATGTAGCTTTGTATGCCTTGTGAGTCCACAAGCGATGTGCACCACCGGTAACACCAAAACCGCAAACAATGTACATAATAACGGCTTAAATGAAAAAGGATATTTGGCTTAAATAAATTGACTGTAGGAAAATGTAACTTGTAATGTTATTCGGTGGGTGAGAAACATATTTACCATAAACTACGGTTTGCCATTTCACTGGGAAAGCGTAATGATAACACCAATATATTGCTAAAATGTGATAGAGAACTATAGAAATTGAGCTTTGCCATTTTATATCATTCTCGAATCCCAAATATTTCTCCAATGCCCGTAATATTTCACTAAATGATAAACGCGGCTTTATATTTACTTTCGTCGTCATTATCCTCACGACTGATCAGAGCGGGTCGTAATAAGACTGTGATAAGAATTGTGATGAAGTTTTAAATAAGTATTCCTTTATGCATTGTATTGTAAGTGTTTAAGTTTACGAAATACTTAATGGGTTTTCTAGTTTTATCGATCTGATAAATCAAAATGGTAAACATTTTTTTTCTGATTACAAGAAAGACATTTGATTTTTTTTTATTTAGTTATTGTACAAATTATTTTTAGAGCTATTTCTATTATGTTTTTTTTTCCTACGAAATTCCAAAAAAACACTTGTCGTGGTGTACCACCCAAGAATATAAGATAGGATATAGGATACAGATATGACTATAAATAATACAGGACCTTGTGCTCATCACTTTGAGATAAGATGTTAAATATCGTTACTCGTTACCAAATAATTCCACTAGATCCAACGCTTTACACACTGAAACATAGTAATATTTGTATACTTCTATTTTGCACCACAAGTAGATATTGATGTGGTATCAAGACGGTCGCAGAGAATTGAGACTAAAAACTAGAGATTAAAAAATGTTCTGAAAATATCACATATGCCTGACGTCTTGTTTTGGAGATATAAGTTAATTCTGGTCATGTTTCCACATGATATTGTGGTCTGCAATGATGACGGTGAGTGATAGTGCGTTAAGGGCAAGAAAATAATTAACACTTTATTCGCTTCCTTCTTCAGGTCATTCATGTCTTATTTGGACGAGAACATTGACGTCGGCAAGTTGTTCTACTTACTCGTTCGTATTAAAAGTAGAAATTGAATTTCTTAGACCGAGAGCTGTTAGAATTTCTACAACATGAAAAATAGCAATGTTTGACTGCAGTGTACATTCTCAGAAGAAGACCGTGGGCTTGCTACACAGCCCCTGTATACAACTTGCACAGTTCCATCCACGACAGTCTTAGTCACTGATGATCATGTCCGTCCGCCTTTCTGTGAGATTGTTGTTTTTAGATATTGAAGAAACAGTATTCTAGGTATCATTCGATCTACATTTTGTATAAAGTTAAAGCTGCTTGATATGAAATAAAAAGTATGAATTTCAGCGACAAGAGAATAAAAATGTTTTAACGAAGTAGTTATGTTAAAAAAAAAAAAATACAACAGAAAAAAGATTAACATTTCGCTGGCAAAATGTTTACACGAATATCCAAGGAGGAATATCGGGGTCGTAAATACGTGTCGTTTCATTGTAACAGAAACAATTTCAACATTCTAACATAAAACACACCTGACTCTCGACCCCGTTCTCGACCCGCTTTTGTGACGAAACAAAAAGACTGTCTAAAGGGAACAGTATCGGGGTTATTGTAACAAACATAATTAAATGCAAATATATCGTAGTAACGAACTCCATTTATATATGAGATATCTAACAACGTGCGTCAGCACCTTTAGAAATTCGCAACTCGTATGTCGGCAGCACTGTTGACAATGAACTTGACTCTCTCCTCGTGAGAGAATTCACCGACTGTCAATGTAAGATAAGGTTCAGATAAAAGTTAAAATTTAAATCATTTGCCAACCAATATCGTTGGATAATGGCCTTCACTCATTGCCAAATGTCACCGAGTCCCAGCAGCCAGAATGAAGTGAGCTGTTTGTTTATATTAAAATATAATTGTATTCGTTTCGTAATCAACAGAATACGAGTAGTAGATTTTTGTTAAATCACAAAAATCCTTTAGACTTTGGAAGTACGATTGAACATTCGTCTCTGTCAGTCAAAAACACAAGCTACTCTTTATTTGATGTATCGGCGGTAGGAAGTTCTGTAAATTTTGTTTACTAGTATGTGTAGCATCGAAAGAAATATTTACCCACGGGTTACATTGGAATTTTGGATGTGATCCTTGTTTTAGAGGGTCCTAATGGTTAATAATTTTAGACGCTATTAATCTTTAAAATATTTGTAGCGTAGTCAAACAGAATACATTAAATACTTAAACAGGTCCCATTTATAACCGAAACGAAAGATCAAGAGATATCGGCCAGGGTATACACTAAGGATAATAAGGATGATGGGATTTACTGAGCTTTGTGCTAGGTCGCTTTATAATTATAACACCGAATTATGAACTTTGGTTTGTGTGTTCACTATATTCGGATATTACATGTGGATATTTTTCTCTTTTTCATTTATGATATATATCCAGTATAGTATTCAGTATACTAGAGTATATTACAGTATACTAGAGTATATTTTTATTAGTGACCATCACATTTAAAGTATTTTAGATGATTTTTTATGCTTTCTTAAAAAATATTAAATTTGTATTTGAGATTTTTTTGTCATTTTACTTGTTCTGAATGTTACAGAATGTTAATAATTTTTACGCTTTGTGATTGATTGCTTTAATATCTTGAATGAATATTCAATATCATTGGAATATGTCGGAATTGGTAGTCTCATGATTTTAATATTTTTGTTACAGTAATAATTTTAGCTTTTCTTTTTGCGATAAATTATACGAATTTATGAAATGGAACAAATTGATTCAATCCGCGAGGTAGCATAGAAATAAATTTTATTGATATTTATTCCTGAAATTATTTCTTTGTATATAATTTCCGTTTCATAGATAGAACACTGTTTAGTTAGTCGTTAATGTTCTTGTTGTTTCTTGTGTGTAAATATCACAGTGGAAATTATAAGTGATTTTTTTTAAAAAGAATTGTATAGATAGTGGGAAGAATCTAATGAAACAATAATTCAACAGATATTTATGGGTATTAATTCATACTCTCTGTTTACTCACCATTAGACCTAACTTTAAGTTACTCTATGAGATAATTTTTTTTGTCTGAAGCAGTAAAGGAGGATATCTCTTTAGAGAAAATACAATTGTTTACTTTGTTACTGTTACCAATCATGTTTTAAGTGAAGCGAGTATGATCTATGAACAGCGTTGGTTGTAATAAGGTTGAACTGTTGCTGTTTTGAAGATATTATTATTATATTCAATTATTTTTATATTCTTATAATTTTGAAATAAATCGTGATTACTATTATTATTATCTGTGGCGCTTGTTATTTTATGTCAGAAAACATAAATTTTACACATTATATTTATAATCTCATATACGTTTAAATATACATTTATAACTTTTTAAACACTGGAAAAAATATTAAAAAACGTATTTAGGCAGTCAAATGTTTATTAGGAATAAAATGATTATCAATATCAATAAACATTTTATAGCGTGCTCTACTGAAGCGAGGATATGTATAAAAATTGATAAATTAACGACGAAGATGAGAAAAGGGAAAATCATTTTAATACTGTAATAACTTCATTCATATAGCTTTGTATTTAACTGGTTAGGTATACACTCACACTTCTAATATTGTAAAAGTCATAAATAGAATAGTACATCATACTTCCATAATTGTCTTACACAAGGGCTGATAAGTACTTTCGAAGGCACTTAATTTTATTCACACTAATCAAAGATTAATATCTTATTATCTGTGAGTGCCAATTCGCTAAACACATTATTGGAAATGTCTTATCAATTATCGGTATTGAATTAACTTTTAACTAGCTATTACGAACAGGCCGTTGTAGTCTAGGAACTGTATTTACATCATCTACACAACATTACATAGTAAAATAAATCAAACATAATTTTGGTATTAAATCTTCTGCAACACTGACGTATTACTGATTATACCATCTCCCGCTGGTCACAGCATTTCCTTATAATTTTTTACTTGAAGAAATCCTGTTTATATGCTACTTAGCAGAAAGGTTATGCCGGATTCTTAACAGGTAAAACCCCACGACGTCCCTCCCAAAGTTTTTGCGGAAGTATGCGGACGCTTTCACATACTTCCGCAACGTAAGACCTTCCACCGGTGAACGCTAAATCGTGTACGTGATTTCTATGTGTGTACTCAAGCAAAATAAGTAAATGAATTCGTAAGTTATCGATACGGCTAAAGGAGAATATTATTCGCTGTAAACTTACTTGCCACAACGATTAGAACTTCGTCTGTACTTTCTCGCTGCTGCCATGTCGCGGATAGCAACTTCGCTTTACAGTTTATTACTCAAGTTTCTTGCTATCATCGATCGGTTTTTCAGCAAGTGACAAAGGTACGTACGTAGCAACAAAGCTTTCCTAAGTTTCTCTATATAATTACGAGTGTAACTGATATTCATAAAATATGCTAAAACGGTCTTTATTTAAGAGTTAATCTGTAAATACTAACATGATTTGATATTGATTATACTTTAATATACAAACCAATCATGCCAACAAATTGATAACTAAAACCTATGAAAACATAATTTTAGTTTATTTACGCGTGGTTCTCTTGTAGAATTTTTTATGACTGAGTAAAACTTTTACTCGCTTTGTCATTTTCTTGGAAAAAAAAACGAAATAGTACATCGATAGCATAATTGATTTCCCGAAGGAAACCGTTTCGTCGCTGATATTGACAGACTTCAGAAGAGAATATTCACACATAAATAATCCCTTGTTATAGTTAATTATGTTGCGTAGAAGAAAAGGGTAGTTAGGAAACTTAGTTCTTTTTTTGCTTCTATTACGAGCTATGTCTTGGCCGTGATTTCACATGGTCTTAAGTGACAATGAGAAACGTGTGTAAAGAGTGCCCAATCAGAATACTTTGACTTTCATATGATTAGTGCCGGATCACAGTAAAGTTGTTATTGCTGCAATCAGCTTGGTTCCAAAAAACCCAAACACAAGTAAACAGAAATGGTCATTAAAAAAAAAATGTACACTGAAACATAAAGGAATTGACTTTAAATGATTAAGGATATAATAATTAATAAATACATAGAGGTATTAAGATTGATATAAGAAATGTTGCCTGACGAAATTATAGGGTTCCTTACTTATTTATAATAGCCTTATTTTTATGGTTAACTATCATAACTTGATTCATATATTGTTGCTATTTTCAGATTTTAATTATAACCCTCTGTTGTATTTATCCGGATCAGGTAGACAATGTATATTTATTAGCGATTATTCGGAGAACTACATAGAGTCCAACTTTCCCGGAACTTAAAGTTATGAGGGTTCTTGTATGTGTTGTATACGACAAGACATACAAGAACCCTCATAACGGTTATTTATCATTGTTGGCGATGAAAGTCAAATAAATAGCAACTTACATTTTCTTATTTGGCTGAATTTATATCTAAAGCATTCATCAAATATACTTTGAGACATCGTTTCAATTGAGACGGAAACGTTTCACTTGCACGGGAGATGTTTGAATTACTCTCGAAAAAGGAAACGATTTCTTATTTATTGCTTCTAATTAATTTTGTTTCATCGGTTTTATGGAAAATGGTATAAATCTTTATATAATATTTCACAAATATATTACAATCACATCTTCTAATCAAATAATAACATGTTCATTGTTATATTTAGTAAAATTAATTATGTAGCGAATAACAATACATAAGTAATTTTACTGTCGGTATATATTAAGTTTAATGGTGGTAGGTTTCTATAACCGGAGACCGACTGGGCAGGTACCACCGCAGCGTCTATTTCTACTGTTAAACAGCAGTGTGGAAACATTACTGTGTTCCGGTTGGAAAGGTGCTGTAGCTAATGAGATTACTGGGGTAAGGAGACTTAACATCTTATGTGTCAAAGCAACGAAACGTGAGGCAGTGTTTATCATCGTATCTAGCGCCACGTTGTAATGAGCGAGCGTGTCACTTACAATCAGGTGAACGTCCTGCCGTCTCGTCGCTTTGTAGAATTAAAAAAAAAGGAATTAAATCCTGATCTTTCGATATTTTATAAAAAGAAAAAATGTATATATAACTCTATTATAAATTAGCGATATTTTTGTTGTCTTGAATCTCTCCCATATAGTAAATAATGTATTAAGTAATAAAAGTGTTCAATCATGGAAAAGATAAAAACAATACGTTTTTCCATTTCCGCCGGAAACAAGAGTCACTACAGTTTGTTAGATAATGGCATTTTGTTAGTTTTCAGTATTTTTTAATTGGAGGGAATAATTTAAATAATAAAAAAATGTGACGTTACACACGTAGATTATGAAAATTGTCTATGATCCATTGTTTTATAGATAATTAGTATAAACATAATATCTTTTCTTTTATTACTACTTTGTGTATGTATTTCAATTAATAATTTCTTCTTTGTAGATATTAGAAAGTTAGAAAAATATACTTAACAATTACTTATATTACATCAATGTGTATATTTTTATGGATTTTATCCCGTTTATTTTGTTATTTATTACCTTCATAACACAAATGCTTTACAGCAGCCATGATCCTGTGTCCTAGTCATCACGGAGGACCTATTTAAAAATGGCTTATAGTCCGGTCTACATAAAATGAGCACACATAAAGTCTTTTTCCATGACGGTGGGAGACACAACCCGTTTCTATACTCGGTTTTTATTTGCAATAACCTCTTGACTATCCTTAGTAGGAATCGAGATTCCTTTGCAAGGATCCGCGGCTAAATATATTTGCTACATTAAATGTTAAACGTTAAACTTCTATACACTGAATAAACTAAAGGATAAATTAACATATAAACATAACATATAAAAAAGTTAGTGGGCAATTTAAGTGGATAATATTAGTAGTATTCTATAGTGTGTCAATGTTTGTGAATGTTTATAATTATATATATACCTAGTCCTGCCGTAAGTTCTGTTACAAATGAAAATGCATTTTTTTTAATGAAGTAATATAACATTATTAAAATTTATACATATACCTACATATTTATTAATCTCAGTAAAAAAAAAATCTATTTAAAATGGTCACCTTTGGCTTTTATACAGACCTTTAATCTGTCTGGCCACGGATCTATGGACTTACGCACTGTTTCCAAGGGAAATTTCGCTACTGCTTCCTTCAAAGAATTTTTTAAGAGACTCAATGGTTGCCGAGTCGTTTAGAGCAGGCCATGTCCTCTAAAACTGACCATAATTTGAAGTCTAAAGGATTGAAGTCTGGGCTACATGAGGGCCAGTCCTTAGCTATTATAAAATCCGGAATGTTGTTGGGCCATTTCAAGCCAGGCTTGGGTAGTTCGTGACTTGTTACCAGGTGCAGAGTCCTGCTGGAAAGTCCACGGTATATTTTTAAAAAGTGTATTGCTGAGAGATTTCACGACATGATCCAAGACCTGTATCTTGATACACTTTGGCTGAAATTTTCATTCCTTTTTCACAAAAATGTAGTTTTATGACTCCTTTATAAGACACGCCTCACCAAACCATCACTGACGCAGGATGATGACCACGTTGTACCTTTCCATTTAAGCAGCTTCTTTAGAACTGTAAGCGTACATTTTATCATTTAGCTTATTGTAGTGTTCTCCAGTCGTGAACATTTTTTCATCGGCAAAGAGGATATTTCTGTGCCTTTCACCTGCGTATCGCGACAGAAGGCGTTTTGATCGATCCACTCTCTTTAATTATGAAGATCAATTTAGGGCATGTCCTGTATATTAACAATAAGTACCGGCGTCAGGTCTTCTTTTATAATACACGACAGAGTCCTAACGGGAATCTTGTTTGTCGCGGTAAGATTTTTTGTTTCCTAATGGGGTTTCGACGAATTTTGGCTTCAACAGGATTAACAGCCTTTGTAGTTCTAACAGCACGTGTCCGCCTCGATCTTTTCTGGTCTTCGACAGAGGAAATGTTGTTGTATCTGTTGATAGTACGATATACGAACATATGGCTGATACCAGGCTTTTGAAGTGTCTGGAATATGACCGACGGCTCCATACCCACTTTGTGTGAGGCGATCACTGCGTTCCTATTTTCTATAACACCCCATTTCATATTGCGATTTGATAATAAACATAAAAAAAGTATGTGAAATAGCGCAAAATCGAAAGAAGTTTTTAAAATAATATACGCGTCCCAAATTCAAAATAACTAAAACGTTGAAAAAAAGAATAGTTTTCATGTAACAATATTTGTGGCTAGACTATGTATATGGCAAGTAAAACAAATAGCCTAATTAGGCTAGTGTACCGCATTGGATATGAATAAGCTGAAATGATGATCATAACAATATAAATTCATGATTAATTAAAATTTATGTAATTACGTAACTCCTAACTTAGATAAATGTATAAAGTAAATACATAACATAAGTTAGTTAACAGTCGGATATACGCTTCAATAAACATTTGAATGATTTCCGGAATGAGTTAGTTGCATTAGTTAATATTAAATTTGTAATGGACAATTTAACATAAAGAAAAGATTAATAAATTATATTCACATATAACATGGATGAAATAAACTCTCTTAAAAGAATTTTAATAGTTTGTAGGAGTTTACAGTTGAATGTAAAAATAAAGTACTCCAGGGTTTTAGAGACAAAGGAAAGTTAAAGTTACTGCTGTCAAAATACTCGTCCGTGGAGAATGTCTTAGGAAATATGACAATTGCCTTTTGAAAAATTACAAAGACTTTTCCTAAACTTCATACACTCATGAACTCGAGGCAACAAGCAACAAGAACGGTGAAAAACAGCTATGAATATATTTATGAACGACTGTCAAATAAATTGCTGATTTAAAACGGCGGTACAATCATGATGAATGTTGATTATTCATAAATACTTCCGTCTCTTATTCAAAATAATCATCGAAAAGGACAATTATTGATTTTATGTATGGACAATTATTTTATAGTCGGACATTTTATTTAAAATTGAAGGTCAAATTGAATTATGGAAACAAATGTTCTGGATGTAATTCTTTTAATTAATAAAGTATAATTAGAAAAAACATAATATTATATACGTACATAATATTAAAATATTAATTTGACAGTTTCTTTTACGTAAGTGAAGGCTAACATAATATTAACTTAAATTGATATTAATTAAATCGATGTTTACACAGCACTCCATCGTGCTCGTTGCCTTGAGACGTACGATGTTAAGTATCGTTATTCCAATAATTTTGCTAACTAACAACCCCCAAATGAAAATACTGCAATGTTTGCACACTATTGTTTATCGGCAGGTAAATGCTACCGAAGTAACAAGAATTAAGATTTCAATCTAAAAATTAGGATTATGTAAAATAGCTGAAGAGATTTAATAAATTAATAATCTTAGAATCATTGAGTCTGTATATTTTCCATTTGTTGAGACCTCCACGGTGAAATATTTCTATAGAGAAATCATAAAAGAAAACTCGGTTTTACCAATAGTTACACTTTCGGTTCTTATCATTAGTTACCAAATTAAAAAAGAAATAATACTAAAATTAAAATGCTGAGTTAGTAAGATTCACGGCGGTATATTCGAGCAAGTTCTTCCTTTATTCAGTAAAGAACCCTCATTACTGAGATCTAAATTGTAACCATTTAAGATAATGGAGGTCTTAAGACTCTATTATCTGTTAAGTGGACGCTGTTTTAGTACATCTTTAAGAGGAATCACGTGAGCGTAGAACTACAATTACATTTCCAAAAATGCGGTGTAATAGTTATAATATTACTTTAAGTTGCTGCACTTGAGAATTTTTAGTTACAATACTTTTCAGAATAAAACATATAAAGACACGGTACAAGACAAGTGAGATTAATATGTTGATCATTAATAATTTTTTCCCCCATTTTATGGTACCAATTTACCGAAAAAGACTTCTGAACTATTCTGGATAAATTATACAAGGTCATATTAAATTAGGTAATCTAAAATAGATAGGCATGTTTTTTATTTATTAAGTCGCGACAAGTGTTAATCAATTGTAAATAATAATAATTTTCGAATAGTTTCGTTTGGCGGATGTAGACAATAAACCTCCAAAAAGTTGTATCCATAGTTGGCAATATCCAGAATGAACATCCAGAAATATTTGGAAAAGCCAGCATGTGCAAAATAAAAAATATGTTACATGATATAACGCCGATGTTATATAACATCTGTGTAACAGCGCTTGCGCAAGTGGAATTTGCACAAACAGGATAGACAAGTGTTGTTACCTGAATAAACAGAATAAAGAGTTGATATATATGAGGAACAGAAAAGATGAGGAGTATTAGGTTTGTATGCTACCGTAATTTGGTGTGAAGAAAATCATGTTACTCAGTGATACATATGTGGATGAGCGGATCGGCGGACTAGAGAGAAGATTGATGGATGGTGTGAAATATGATATGTTTGTAAATATAGAGTTGTGAGGTGACGGTTGATAGAAAAGAAATGAAGATGAAGAGATATTATGCCGATTCAACATGATGTTGTACATTTATTTATATATGTACGATAACTCTAGAACAAAAAGTATTAGGTGATATTGTAACAATTTTTCAAAAGAGACATCTGCAACAATGGGGGGATGTTCCCATTAAAAACGTGTGTATTTGAATCTCATTCTGTTTGCAGCGTTAAGATCGTTAGCCATTCATTTGTCATTTAGGAATTCAACTTGACGCTGATCACATTGCAAATGATGAATGGCGGCTGTGTCATGCTATTAATCAATGTTAACCTTGATTAAAATTGTTTCGATCTACATTATACATGTTTATTACCAAAAAATAATTAGACAGTCTTTCTCGTAATAACACTACTTATTAGTCAAAATATCTGCTGGTGGTAGGTCTTTGTTGCCGGAGATCGTCTAGGCACCTCTATAACTCCTATTCTTGGTGTCGAACAGCAGTATACAAACATTACTGTGTTCCGGTTTGACGGGCACTGTAGCTAATGAAATTATTTTTGTAACGAGACAATACTTTATGTTTCAAGACGATGAGCACAATGTGATGCTGTGTATATTATCCTATCTTGTTATGTTGCGTTACTTATCACCAGGTGATGTATTTGTTGATCTCGTCGTTTCGCCGAATAAAAAAAAATACTAGTATGTTTTCTCCCATTAAAAATTATTTATGTTTGTTTGTCTGACTTGTATGAAAATATGGTGAAACATATGTAAGTTAATCACATAATATGCAATCAAATACTTTGTTACACTAATAAAGTTTTTGCTGCATCAATAGCGTATTTTTGGCGTAGTGCGATACCGCTGTTAGTTCTGGTTAAGCCGTACGAATGAGGAAAGATCTGAAAGGATTTAAGAAAGGTAAAGCAATTTATTTTTATAAACTTTGAGAAATTGTAAGCTTAGAAGTATCTACCTAAAGATTTTTTGGATTAGAGAATTCGCAACTTAGGAAATTGCGCGAAGGCCTCTCGATTTGAAAAACAGTACGTTAAAATACTTGTTGTAGAAAACAGGTGTGCTAGTACTGTTGTATTTTTTTTGTAGTAACACATTGTTGGGTCAAATAACATTATGGAAAAAAAAAACTTTATGGCAAGACGATTACAATAAACAAGTATAATCAACGTAAGAAACTTATTTCTACATAGTTTTTTGAGATTATCAACTTGTCTTATGTCTATTTTTATCTCTATTGTTTACATTCTTTGTTGTTAAATTAATTAGCGTTATTCACCGTATCGAGTATTTTTTGTATATAATAAAATTTAAAAGGAATTGCTATTACAATATTACGCAAAGTATGCAACCAACTCCAAGACTAAGACTAGCTGAAAGTAAGTCATAAGTTTGTTAATAATGTACCTGTGTACTTATTCGCGCTCTATAGTATTATTATATAGTAAAAGTAGAATAGAATAGTGAATGCTTATCGCACATTAAAAAGATAAACATTAAATTAATAAATATGTGCGGTACAAAAGTTTTTGAAACGACCTTGTGTAATATGTTTTGTATTGAGTAAGTTAAGTTGCGATTTATGCTGAGTTTCGTAATAAGTTTTGTGAGGTAATGTGTTCTGTATATATACAGTGTACGTTCGTAAGTTCACAGTCAAAATGTAGCATTGAAGGTCGTGCAGGCGGTACCGCCGAGCCTTTGTACACCTATAATATGTGTGACGCGAACTAATACATATTTTCCGAAGTTCGTAGTTTTTCACAAGTTGTTATATGAGCCACAATAAGTTGCGCTCATCGCCTTGGGACAAAGTAGTCACGTAACCGCAGTAATTTCATTAACTTTAGCTCCTTTCCAACTGGATTACAGTAACATTGTCATATTATCGCTTAGCGTACAAACTAAAGAAAATTTTTTTTTGAACAGAATAGTTCTATATTGTGTTACAGTATTTCAATGTTGTGTAATCATTCGTTTAGTCAAGTTCGTTTCTGATTTAATATTTGAGAATCAAGTAATAATACTGATCATCTTTATTACTGCTAATACAAGTGACAAGTTCTTAGCTAGAAATTAATAGAATAGTGTCTTTTCTTATGATTTCACAAAAAATCCCAAACTTTTTTTAATTAGACTTTGGTCAAGTTTCCTCCTTATTGAATAGTTTTCAAATCTTTGTGAGAATATAATAAGTTCTATAACCTACATAGTGGTGGGATCATAGATTTCAAATGTTATTTTTTCACTTAATTCTAGAGTGACAATAATGGGATTATTGGTTTTATTGTTAAATAAAGAAGAAAATGGATAACGTTTTAAATATTTTATGCGAACAAACAAATGTATATAACAATACCTTTGTATAGTAACATTGGTATAAAAAATCTACCCTCAAAATGCTACTTGACCCGTAATAAAATGTTTTCCATGTCGGTCGCAGTGCTGTTCCATGCGTCATTTACAGCCTTTGGGGTTGTGCGGGCGACTTGAAGCATAATTGATGTTACACTCCATCGCCGGTGTAATAGTCCGTCATGAATTTAACTTTTAATATTGAAAGGTCGGTTTCAGTTCAACAGTAGAATCCGATTCCAAAAATTATTGCCTATTTGAATACAGCAATTTTTATAATATTTCAGAACAATAGGCGCTCTTTAAGGAGTTTGCGCGTATCGTAACATTCTGGAGAACAGACGCGTGAGAAAGTGATGGTAAGTCTATATTGTCGGAGACCGTCAAGGTAGGTACCACCACAGCTCGTATATCTACCGCAAAAAAGTAGTGTATAAACATTACTGTGTTCCGGTTGAAAGAGTGGTGTAGCTTAGCATTTTATGTAGCAAGGCGTCGAGTGATACATTCACCATCAGGTAAACATCTTGCTCGTTTCGTCGCCTCGTCGAATGAAAAAGTTATCTTAGGATGTATCTTACTACATGTAAGATTGTTTTACGGTATTTGACATGTCTTTGATGACGTACAATGAACAAAGAATGTTATCAAATACTCCCAAGGATCTTCTCAAAGCTAAAAGACATCCAATATATTAAATTTAAAAACAATAAAATGATAATACAACTTCATAATTGTAGTTATCAAAAGTTTATCATAGAAGTATATAATACATAAATTAATATAAGTTATCATATATCGTCATATTATATTATATATAAATTATCATAGAAAAGATATTAACTTAAGAACAGAATATTTACAATTACGTTTAATATTGAAATCTTACGAAAAATTCTTACCAAATAAATAACTTAAACATGATTTTCAAAATATAAAAGTCCACGTCCTCTATGGCGTTAGAAACCAACAATGTGCAGAAGCAGGTACGTTAACAATAGTATCGTCAATATTGACTAGTGCTTAACCATCATCCGATCTGATAGTAAGCGGTGATGTAATTTTTAGTTGTAAACCGCATGCGTCAAAACTCAGTCTTTTCCGTATTTTAAAAAAAATTCAGTATGTTAAAAAATGCTTGGCTTCGTAAATAAACTTCCACCATCCTCGATACCATCAAATTTTATTTTTGCACCAAATGTCTGAAACGAAGATAGTAGGTCGCATGCCTAATGGTTAGAGCGTGCGGCCGTCATTCCGAAGGTTGCGGGTTCGAATCTTGACATGTACCGATGACTTTAATATTCAAGTTATGTACATTTGTGATCTTTAGTAACAACAGCGAGATACAAACAGTGAAGGAAGACAACGTGAGGAAACCTGCACATGAATTAGAATTTATTCTAAGGTGTGTGTGAAGGCACCAATTCGCTTTGGGAACACATGGTGGTTATGGCCTATCGCCCTCATATTGAGTGGCCTATCATATTGAGGATAGGCACTGTGCCCCAACAGTGGGGACATAAATTGGCTGTTTAAAAATAAAGGAAAATAGCGTATATTTTGCTTTACCGATAGTTCAAATTCAGTGGGAATCGCAGCCACGCCTTTATGGGGCATACTATAACCATCTTATGAACTGGAATATAACAGCTTCATTTGGTATATTAATGGGTAAAGAATTTCCGTGGTACATTAACCCACTTTTTTTTTATTTGTTCATCTCTGTCTTAACGCCCTTAGCAGGAGGGTTGTGTTCGTGGTTAGTATAAGCTTATGCAATAACCTACGAAAACAATCGCTTCTACCTTTCCGTACCCCTTTTCCATGTATTATTCTTGTTTGTTATGTTATTTAACCAATAATATTTTCTTTTAATTATATTTAATAAGAATGATATATTTTTATTGTTATTTAGTACATTACATATTGTCCATTTTTTTCATTCCACAAAGCAACGAGCAGGCAACAATGTGGTTGTAGTTAGGATGTTATACATTGCATAGAATGCACTCGTCGCCTAGAGACATAAGATGTTAAGTATCGTCACCCCAGTAATTTCTTTAGCTGCAGCACCCTTCAAACTAAAACATAGTAATGTTTGCACATTACTGTTTGGTGGCAGAAATAGATGCTGCAGTTGTATTTGACTGGATGGTCTCTAGCAACAAAGATCTACCATCAATGAAAAGTATTAATTTCTTATTTTTCTTATATCTCGTCTACCATAATACATTTATTATACATAAATTAATACATTGGCAATGGCCAAATATTAGATGGTAAAAAATTCTTCTTTAGCTTCCATTCTGTTTGCATAGGTAATGCAATGGAATCCAAAATCAAGTGTAACTATCCTCTCACGTTGTTTCCCACTTATTCTAGTAAATTAGCTCTGGTGTACATTCCCTCATTAATAATAAATAGTTGATTCAGGACCCGCGGGACCCGAATTCATTGGAGCTGTAAAAGCCGGAACGGTTGAAAGCATTAACAGCAGCTGAAAATAAACTTCGTTTAAAATTAACTCGTCGCTTCATAAGCAATGCAGTTAATACATAATTTATGATAAATGGTTTTACTATACCTCTTCAAGTGAGTAATAGATAATGTAATTCATTTCTAGTGTGCTATAATTTTGATGTAATAACCTGTTTTTAAAAATTTGTTTAGCTAGAGTTTCATGAGAATGAAAACAGCAATATTAAATAAACAAGCACATGTTTCATTGCCGGTTGGATGCGAGTAGACTCTCCAGTGAAGAACACAGCAAGCAACTCAGGGGTACTCCTTTGATTAAATACTATCTGATTTTGTTATATACTCACAATATCTACAGAGTAATAACGAGTAACAAAATTCATACGTGTAATATTTGATACGCCCGAGTTATACGCCTAAAAATGCACTTTGACGAATATTAGTAATAAAAGATTATTTATAGTTTTTTTCTATGCATTTTTTTATTTTAAAATACATACGAACAATCTTTCGCCGAAAACTTGATTAACTTATTTGCTTATAGTTATTTTAATGTTGCTAACAATATAGTAATAAAAATGTTATGATTTATTAATCAAAACAATGGATTTACATGCTTATATTTTATATGCTTGTAAAAGTAAAATTTCACATTAATTTAAATTATTATCAAAACGAATAATTTATAAGAGAAACTGGTCAGTCATACACTATCAATGTGTTTCGAAATTGGCTCTCGGCCATAATGGTTTTTATAGTTACAATATACTGCATATTTTATTGGATTTTTATTTATAAACTGTATGGAGAATTATCTTCCTATGAACTACTGCGTTGCACGAAATAATAATGCATTTTACTACGTTTGATCATAGGAACATTACAATGAACTGAGATATTGAAATTAGAGAACTCTAAACTTTAAAAGATCCAACTTACACTTAACAGTGTGGGCGTTATTTGGCAAATATTTTAATTTTATAAATTTGAATTCCACTTCAGTAAAAGATTCAATAACAAACACTCTGTTATTTGGTCAGGCAATTAATTTAAGCAAATTTAATCAAACTGTCAAAATTACTACATTTATCCCAGCTATTTATTTAAGTATTAGATTTTGCGAACCATTTCGGTCGATCGAACTTGACGATTATTTTTTTCTTATAAAAACAATTTTTAGTCAATCTTGATACAGTTCTACAATTTTTTGTTAACTCCCATATTTAATATAAAATAGTCTTCGTGAAATAAGAAAATAAGTTAATTTAGATCATCTGGCGCCATAACAGGATTGCTGGGTTCCGGTTGTCGGTATATATATAAAAGTAAGGGCATTTTGGATGACCAATCCTTTCACGATAACGACCATGTCACTTGATGCAATGATGAAATTGGAATGAAGTGTTGATCCATAGTACATAAAAAATATCATCGCCCATTGTGTGATAGTGATTATTGAGTTTTCTCCATTCAATTAAAACTACAGGTTATCTATATAAAGCTTGTTCGTAAAATAACATTTTTCCGAGACTTGATTGGATGATGTTTCGATATTTGCGGAAAAAAGTTTGATTTCATTTAATAAGACTACCTATTTTTTTGGGATTTTTGTTTTCCGCGCATATAAATGATGATTGGTTAAATAATATATGAAAATGCTGCTGTTGTCCTCAGACGGCAAGTGATAACAAAATATGTATTAGGTTAAATATGCATATATTATTTAAGATTAACTGAAGACCTGAAGAGTTTTTTCAATCTCACCGCTAAACTTCTTATTGAATAAAGCATCCAAAAGGTGATGATGTAAATGTTTTCAGAGATGACGGTGACAGATGACGGAAATAACGGTTTTATGGTGATTAGTCAAATAGTTTGAGAGATTTCAATTCCCAAACAATTTATATATACATATTCATGTGGACAAATGAAGCTTTCACAATTTAAAAAGACATTTTTCGTTATTTTAATTTCGTATTTCCGATTGGCTTTTTCCTTTCAGAATAATTCTCTGAAATTCCTTGTTCACTTCTAATAAGAGTAATGAATAAGAGCACTCCAAGTAATTAATATCTAAACATTTGTAAGACTCAACAGTTATTTAATATAAATGCTTTTAGAGAAAAGGAATAAATATATAATTTTAGGCACATACTACTACTACAATACTTCTAGCTATTTTACTTTAATAGTATAAATATATAAATATTATTATTTCCATACAATCATCTAATCTCTTTTTTGGTCTTCTGCCTTTTCACCCATCTACATGCATTTTTATAATTTTTCTATTAACTTGGTTTTCTTCTCTCCCTTTAAGGTACTGAGTCAGTTTTCATTAAAACAATTATATTTCAATATATTTTCTATGACTATATATAAAATAACTAGTTGTTCTCCACCCGCTTTGCTGGCCGTCACACCCCTCCAAATCCTTTTAGATAAAGAATTCGTAAAATCCATTCTTAGGTGACCTCTTTATGGCAAAAGTAATATTTGTAGCAAATTTTGAGTGTTTACGTCTAATAGTTTCGGAGATTTCGTTATGAGGCAATGAATGTTTAAATATCTCCCATATACAGGGTGAAAGATAATAGGTGTAAAACATCTGGAGGGGCTAAAGTATAGCTCGTATCTTATATATCTATGTATGGAATACCTCAACCATAAACAATGATTCTGGAGTTATTAATTTTTTAAATATTTTTAAAAAAATTCTCGATTTTCTAGGAAAAATTCGATGATTTTATTTTTTACTCATTTCTACACACATTTTAAGGTAATCAATAATGGTTTAATCATTGTTTTATTAAATTAAATAAATAATTATCACTTATAGACTAAAACTTTTAAATTAGGTTCTTTGAAAGTCGTGACAGTAAAAAATAAAGCATTTGGCTTACATTTTTATTTAATCTTAAAATAAAATTTTATTTATAAAAAAACACGTATAAAGCACAAATAAAGTACATTACTTTAATACCTATTCGACAAGGTATAAGAAAGTAAATAAAGTTTCTAAAATTTAGAAAAGAAAACACTTGTAATTAAACCAAGTACCATGAAATATCAAACAGTAGACGCCGCGCCAGCCCTTATTTTGACCCTTTTTTTTGTTGTAATACGTGCGATCTTATTGTTGTCGTTTTAGATATTAAGTTCAGAGTAAAAGTTTAAAGTAACAATTAATTTAAATTTTACTTAAAACGACGGCCACATATCCTGATACAAGCACGAGGCCTTTTTCTTAAGTCAAATCGAGTGACTCGCTCTGTGAGCTGTTCTCTTTATTCTTCAGCAGCAACGATGATGCGTGACTTTAAATCGTCTACCGAGTTAATTAGTGATGTGTACACTAAAGATTTTATGTGACCCCATAAGTAATAATCGCAAGGTGTTAATTCAGGACACCTTGCGGGCTAAGGTGTTGGTCCTCGCAGTAAACTTTTGCTCGCAGCAGACTTATCGTCAAAGTAGACTTTTCCTCGAAGTAAACTTTTCCTCACAGTAGACTTTTACTCGCAGTAGACTTTTCCTCGTAGTAGACTTTTTCTCGCAGCAGACTTTTCCCCGCAGTGGACTTTTTCTAGCAGTAATCTTTAAATCTTAATATTTAAAAAATAAAAAACTCTAGAACCATTGTTTTTGGATAGGGTATTCCATACATAGATAGATAAGATACGAACTTATATTTTAGCCTTATCTTACTTATACTTATACTTTAGCCTCCCCAGATACTTTACACCTATATTACCTTTCACCCTGTGTATTATGTCCTTCCATTTGAAATTAGCGTTTTGTCGTACTGTCCACTTTGATTTGAAATATTTCCTCTTTAATTAAGAATTCTAAATTCAAATTTTAAAATTCATTTAGCTGGTACATTTGAGTTTTGAAAACAGTCATTCATTTGTTGTTTCCTTATTATATTTTTCTTTAGCGTCGCTTATTACCACAGAATGGAAAACATGAAATATCAGTATATTTACGAGTACGACTTCTACCATGGCACCAGTGCTGCAGAAACAACTCGAAGGGTTAATGATGTGTACGGCGCTGATGTCGCAAAAGAAAGCACGGTACGTTTTTAGTTTTAATGTCTGGAAATTTCGACGTTCAGAACCAACTCCGTGGACGGCCAGAGATCAAAGTGGAAAATGAAGAATTAAAGACTATTGTGGAAGCAGATCCATCACAAAGCACTTCAGAAATAGCTGCAGGATTCGGGGTAAGTGACAAAACTGTATTAATCCAATTAAAGCAAATCCGGAAAGTAGAAAAACTTAAACGATGGGTATACCTCCTGAATTGAGTGATCGAACTTACAAACACGCGTCGACTGCTGTTACTTTGCTCAACCGACACAATAATGAAGGGATTTTAAATCAAATCATTACTTGTGATAAAAAGTGAATACTGTACGATAATCGGAAGCGCTCGTCGCAATGGCTGAACCCTGGAGATTCAAGCAAATCCTGACCTAAACGAAAATTGACTCAGAAAAAGTTAATTGTGTTTGGTGGACTAGCGCCGGTGTCGTTCACTACAGCTTTCTAAAATCTGGGCTAACGATTACGGCAGATATCTATTGTTAGCAACTGCAAATCATGAAGGAAGAACTAGCTGCTAAACAACCTAGATTGGTCAATCGCTCTAGGCCACTGCTGCTTCACGACAACGCAAGACCACACACTGCACAACAAACAACTACTAAGTTAGATGAGCTACAACTGGAATGTTTGCGACATCCACCGTACTCACGGACTTTACCCCAACAGATTACCATTTATTCCGGAATTTGGACAACTTACACTTAAGACAGCTTACTTAGAAGGAAAAAAAATTAATTCCGATGCGGCAGTCCAAATCGCCTTCAAAGAGTTTATTGATTCTCGTCCACATGGTTTTTTAGTAAAGGGATCAATGAACTACCTATGAAATGGCAAAAGTTCATAGATAACAACGGTGCATACTTTGATTAATTAAATATATTTTACAAAAAAAAAAATTACTTTATATTCCTTCCGTACAAAACACTTATTTCATAAGTAAGGACCTAATATATATATAATAATTTTAATACCATCGAACGTAATTGTAACATGGGAAACAAAGTAATATAACCACATCAAATTATCTTAGATTAGAGAACAATATCTTTTGGTAAGTTTAGTATGAAATTCAACAGGTTTATAAAACGTTTTAATTTATAACTTATAAGCAAAGTGTCTAAAATATAATATTATTATTATCATAGTAATGATAGTGTTAGCGTTAGCAAAAAATAAAAAGTATATTGCATTTTATATCGGTATCATTACTTTTGTTATTTGTAAGTTGGCAGCATTTAAAAATATGGTGGGACGGAAGGGACGCTCGAACGGAATTTCGTTGGGCTGTCAGGGAGGCATCGGAGGGTTAGCTAGAGGAAAGGGAGGATAGTGGGTGTTAAGTGGTTCCAAAAGTATTCAAGTATACATGTCAAAAATAGTAGGTTCCGTGGGAAAGAAGACTGGGAAATATAAATAAATTATTAGCAATCATTTAATTAATGAAAGGTTAAACCGTATGTTAATTTTCTTAAAATAATTTTGACCTCATTTGTTAAATATCGTAATCGTTTTGTTGTTAACTATTATGACTACGAATAATATTGATACTTTATTTAACTTGCAAATGATACGAAAATATCGCAATATATATATTCGTTATATCTATAATTTTTATATTTTATGTTTCACAAAATAATGAATACAGTACAAAAGTCATCTTTATTCCTTTTTTATGTTAAATAGGTTAGTGCTTGACGATTACCCTACCTGGTAACAAGTAGTGATGTGGTCGGAGCGCTTGCTTAGAAACATGCTCTTCACTCTTTTCACACAGACATATCGTATTTGAACAGAAACACTTACGCCGGTAACCATTTTCACTTCAAAACATAAATGGTTGTTTTGTCTTCTTTCTATGAAAATGTTCCCTTTTATGTAAGAAACTGCTAGTTTATAAATTCTCTTTACAAACCAACTTAAAGTTTATTTACTTAAGCAGCTTATTCAATTTGAAGTTCTGTTTCGCAACCGCGGCGTATTCGTTTAATAATAAAACAATATCTTGTATAACTTTAAAATAATAAAACAATATCTTGTATAACTTTAACATTTATTTTTTAAAACGTATTTCAGTTAACAAAATTCATGTTAACTTAAAATAATCAAAAATTATCATTCTTACGGAGATACGTCTCGTATTACAGGGATAAACGTAGGTAGACCCGCTGATAGAAGTCCGCAGCTGGACACAAGTATTCTTCAAATAGCACCGATCGATACATAGTATAATTAAATCTTATCCGTGTTGATTATAATTTAAATTTAATTAAGCAAATTATTCACGATTACATTGCGGAACAAAGTAGCACCACCCCCTAAAAACATTTCAGACGTAATTAAGTAGTGACTGCTCAAAGTTTTAAGTGCTCCTTACTCTGATGAACTTTGTACTGTTATATTTGCCTTGTTTAATTTTAGTACGCGGTAATCTATTAATAAATCGAACTGTTTACGGAAACCTATTACTTGTGATAGATTTCTGCATCAGTAGAACGTCCGTTTAATTCCGTAGCACACATTTCTACCCCCAAGTAGCAGTGTAAAAATTCTACTGAATAACAGCTTAAAAGACGATGGAGCTAGTCTGCTAGTGTAGCTACTGAGGTAGACTTTAGATACGATATCTCAACTACCACAAATTTAGTATACAGTAAAGTCCAGTGCGTCTGGTCTTGGCTTTATAAGAGTTACAATTAGGTAAGTAAAATCAATTAACAAGAAAGTACTTTGTTTTTATTTAATATAATTACTAAACGAGTGGTAAGTTTAATTGTTTGTAAGGCTCGCCTGTAACTATGTGCTAGTTGGAATGATAAATAACTCACCCTTTGTTCACACAACCGTGAAGCATAAGATGTTGAGTCTCATTACCCCAGTAATTTCACTAGCTATGGCGCTCTTTAAAACTGGAACACGATAATGTTGGCACAATACTGTTTGTCGGCATAAGCTGCGGTAGTATATAGACAGTTTCCGGGAAAGAAAACCTAACGTTCAGTAATTCTAAGGATAATCACCAAAAAATTGTGAAAAAGATTATTAACTTTTAAAGATTATTTGTCCATTATCGATATGAAGTATAATATACAGATTTATTTATAAATGAATAAATAAAATTTGACTACAGTCTACATGTTAGTGTGCATACAAAAAACTGATTTTCAGTAGAGTAAATGTAATCTGATCGTGCTCGCACATACCGTCGTAGATTTAGACCGTAATCTTAAATAACGGGGAACAAAACTATACAATAGAAATAAAACAAGACAATAATTATGATTTAATAATATTTCAAATAATAAAGCTGGTAGGGTGTAGGAGTTAATACTTAAGAAATTGAGTACCACGCCAATCACCGATGAGACTGACCTATATGTTCACAGCGTCAACGTCATTAAGCCTGACAGTATAAATTAACAGTAACTTTGGCGTTGCGTCCTAAATAAAAGTTTTAAATTTTGCTTAACGAATAACTAATGAATTTTAAGTAAATAAATGATTTTCACAGATCTTCGTCTTTACATAATTAAAAAATATTTTAAGTGTGGTTAGTCTCTGTTGCCGGAGATCATCCAGATAGGTACCACCGCAGACCTTATTCTTACCTCCAAACGATAGTATGTGTGTGTTTCAGTTTAAAGGGGCAAAATGTAGTGCTGTATATGTCATACTAACTAGCGCCACGTCGTTATGGGCAATGCGTATCACTTACCATCAGGTGAACTCGTTCGTCTCGTCGCCTTGTAGAATAAAGAAAATAACAATAAAAGTATGAAATCTCCATTTATATTTATAATGTCTAAATTAATAAAAGTATGGCACCGCCGCGTGAAAATATAAGAGAGGAGGGTTTTGCAAATTTGAAACTGATGACTTTAATTAAAGCAGATTCCGATGTCAAAATAGTAAAGAAAGAATTTGTATAAATTGAATATTTAATCAGAAGGCAAGAGTTAGGCGTAAACCGGTTTCGAAACTACTTATTACTAATACTATAAAATTAATTAAATAGAAGAGCTCAAGCAAATAAAACCTAAGTGGCTACTGACTTTTTTTATATTTAGCCTTTTCATATCGACTCTGTTCAATCTCTTTGAAAATATTATGATCAAACGAATATATATGCAAAATCATAAATATCACGAGGATACGGGGCTAGATAAGATGTTTAAACGGTACACACACTTGAAGTGTAAGATGGTAGATCTAAGTAAATTCACTATTTTCTCCTCGCAAACTATAATACTTAATTTTTGAACATGATAACTTAATAGCAGAAATAAGAGCTGTGATGGTACTAATTATTGTCGTAGGAGAAATCTCCGAAAGATGCCCTGGCTCTAGGGGGAAAACGGATTATGTGGAAATTGTACCGCTACTCGCTAAAACCTTTACCTCTTTGTGGTTATCCTTAGTGCTTTGCAAGAGGCCTTGGGATCTACTACGGAATTCATCAGTGCCTATCAGCACTGCGCCTAAGCACGTGCCAGAACTTTCCCCAACACCCTCAATTTACTACGAGAAAGACCCGACCACCTCTTGCTTGTCATTCGATTAGCAGGCAACGAGCCTCACCACCTTTAAAGCCCGCTAGCCCTAAAACACTTTTAGTCATCTGTTACGACAGGCAGGGCTTATTTTAGTCCTATTCTTAATATCCCGAGACTATTATTATCTACGTACGTGTGTAAGCAATAACAAAAAAATACATTTTTATTCATATAATAGATTTTAATAGTATTTAATTTGCGATAAACTAACACGATTTCAATTTCAGATATAGTTAAGTAACAATTAGAACAAAGACAGTAAAGCAATGAAGTATTTTCTATTGATTTAGTTCTTGACTTCAGTGTCCTGAAATAAATTTATGCAATCGTTTTATAAAATTAAAATAAAGTCGACGGTTGCATTATGCAATTTTTAAAGATCAGTATGAAAGTTTAATAATGTATTTTCACTGTTAATGCTCTTTGAAACATCTGATCCAATTATTTCGAAAGTAATACCGGCTGCGCCAAGTAATATGAGTTTAATAAAGCCCATGTAAATAAAACCATGACAGAGTATCGTCTAACTTTATTCATATTTATTTTAAACATCTACAGGAATAAATTAAATATTGATGTGCCCGTTTATTGTATAACATGTAGGCACAAAATTTGAATATTATACCTTGTATAGACTAGCTAAAACAAAATATCTGTCATTGTCATCGTTTTAGGCTACTGGCACTCAATGCTGAACAGGCTTCCCCAAAAGAGGGTATTTGCGATACCCGCGAAGCTTCGCATGAAGGTTAGCGAGCGTATTATTCTGCTAATATTAAAACAAAGAAAACAGTTGTTTTTTTTTTACAATTATTGCCTCTTAATCTTCTCTATCGCCACGACAGGGGTATAGAAACAGTGATGATATTTTGACCTGATCTCTACACTGAATTAAAATTCAGTAATCAACCTAGATTTTGATACTCCTACCATCGTTAACAGTAACAGTTAAACATAAAATTCTATGGTCATTTTTATCATATAAACTATATAGATATGGTATTAATATTTTCATTAGTAACATATTTACACTCTTTATAGTAACCTCTAGTATAATTTCTAAAGACAAGATCACAAATAGTTCTAAAGGAATTTCTATCACAAAGACCAAATTAGATGTTTTTACAAACACACTTCTAATTTGGTCTTTGTGATATAAATTCACTGCTAGTTTTAAAAAATGTAGGAGCTTTTATTTCTACTTTCACATTGACTGAAAAGTTTATAACTGCTTTAATTACGGTTTAAGCTTGTTAGGACAATCTTTTTCGAAGAGTTTAAGATTGTAGTTGCCTCTTATTGCTTAATGAGCAGAAATAAAATTATATTTCAAAGTCTGTACCGTGCTTTAGAAGTTAATGAATAGTTTCAGTTATCTACATAAAATAGCAAGTTTATTTTAAGGTGAAACGAAAATAAAAAAAGAGAACGCAAGAAATTGCTCTGACTGACAGTTCCACTATCCTTCCCATGTCAACTTGATAAATGAATGTCCAACTAACTTGATATATTAATATAAACCGAAATTGAGCTTGTGGTTGAACATTTCTGTGCCTTCAAGAAATGGGAGTAATTGGTCGAAATTTAAATAACATTACAAAGAACTTTTTTACAGTTCAAAATTGATACTCACACTTCATAATCGTATTACTATATATCAAATATAAAATAACTAAGTAACAACTAACAAGTAGTTCAATTAAAACGTTTAAATAAGAACTCAGAGGAAGTTTATAGAAGAGAATCGATCAATACTTTAAAATGAAACTACTTCCTTACATTACTGTCAGTATGTACAAACTCTTCTATAATTAGGGAAACAAAATTAGGGTCCTGTTAGTACTTAAACTAGGGAAGTATTCAATAAAAGTAAATTTTACGGATTTTATCGGATTTTACTATTTATTACTCCACGTTAGAGTTTATTGTGTCTACTATGTCCTTGAGTAGATTTGACTGAAATAAAATAATAATTAAAAGTACGTATTCCGTGATTACTATGATGTCAGGATATCTTTTTCAGTCCTCCCTTGACCATGGGCACTGTGTAACATCTGAATTCTGTTATGAGAAAAATACTAACACCGAAATTATTCTTTTAGAAAAAAAAACATTTATTTGTTTAGAAAATTGTTTGATAATTTATATCATTTGGGAATTAATTTTTCTTTTAATTGTATAACAAATATAGTATATAAACTTTTTGAGTATCTTGTCAGTTCTTCTCGAGTTCTCTATATCATGGAAAATGTTTCTATCTACATTCACCGAATGCCAATACAATAAATATACCAACATACATTTGAATCAATTATCAAAGTGTTAATGCGAGGGTAGTTTAAAATGTTTCCGACTTAACAAAGATGCAAGACATTTTTTCTTAAAATTTATTTTTATTTTTCACTAAAGTCTCCTTGTAAATACAAATTTCTCCCAGTGATGCTTTCATCTCTTTAACCCGTCCAAATGGTATTCGGCGTTCTTCTCTGGAAATGACTTGTATGCAAACGTGATTACCTCATTTGTAGAAAATCACTTAAACAAAAAGAAATCGCTTGGGGACTCCTTTTTATTCCTGAGATTTGATGAATAAAGTGGATAGATAGTCAAGCAGTTCAAATCGTAATTTGTGGATTTTCGCCATAGCAGCAGCTGAAGTCTGAGACAGCGCGATGTGTTCGTGAAACACGATTACCTTTTACAGCATATGTTGTCGTCTTTCCACAATTTCTGCCATCAGGTTACCAAGTAATGATGGATAGTATGTTCCTGTAATGGTTTTCCCTTCAAACTTATTTCCAAGCAAAAAAACAGTGGCCATTTCTTTCCCAGGCGAAAAACAGTTTATCCTTTTTTGAAGCCGGTTCTCTCTTTGCAGTCCACAATATTGAATGTACGTTAATTTCAGATGGATGACGATGTAGCCAAGTTTTATATGCAGTATCTTAGTCTCTCTCTCTTTCTTAGTCGGCGCCAAAACTCGTAGTAGACACTTTAACATCTATTTTCAGATATGTGATATAATAATTATACAGGCAAAATGTCATTTATCATCAATGCTAATAAATGAAGTCCGCTCTAATTGATGGAAAACTACAATTATATTATTATATATAAGAAACTATTATTAAATATATACTTTTATATCAGTTGTAATATTTATGACTGCTAAGAAGAAATACCAAATGTGACATGAAATGGTAGCCTTGGCTGAATAAATAACATAATTTGCGAACATAAAGAAAAATTAGATAAACATACTTGAAATGCTTTCATAAAGCAAATACCATTATTCCAAAACCATTATACGGGAGCATGTTGGAGCGCCTACGTACATATGTATGTTCTCGGTATAATTTAATAAACATCTTTATTACTAAGCTTATCGTACTAATATTTTAAAGAAAAAAGGCTTTATGTTTTCTTTTTATATCCCTACTATATCCGTATAATATCTCATACATTAAATAATTTATCTTCACCGTGAACAACAGATACTGTGCGAGATGAAACTTTTCTACTTCGTTAAGATTAACCATAAATAACTTGTGATGTTACGTGAAAGATAAAAAAACTTCCATTCAGTAATTCATTCGTTAACCAGTCTTCGAAAAAGCATGGAAAGATTATGTTGTACTGACTGAAACCATCACTGAGTTTATCCTCGCCACTTTATAAAAGACTCGTCTTTGTGAAAAGGTCCAAAATGCAACTGCGAGCTGTCTGGTATTGCGCACTTCTATGGGCGACGATGACCATTTATCATCACGTGAGCTACTTGCTCATTTTCCTGCCTTTCAATGGTGACTGATAGAGCTTTAAGTTTTTTTTCTTCTGTAAAACGCGTCTGAAACCTGAGCAACAGATTTCTCTAAAGCTATTGCCAGAAGTCATGGGGCCATGGGTGCTAGGACGCAAACCTTTCTTGGCTGCAGATAAAAAGCAAATAAAGAGCGATAAATTGCAATACTACTTCTCCCTCTATATCTCTCTTCTTCCTTTTGTCCTTCGTACTTACGGTTACTGAGTCATTAGCTTACCATATCAAGTTTCCGCAGCTAACCAGCACTTCAAGAGGATATTTCCTCACTGCGTTAAAATACTTCTCTTATGACAATGTTTTATTTGAATTTAACTTTAACATTTACGCACTCCGAAAACCGTTTCATCAGCCATAAGTTATAATTACTGAGTAAACTTTACATTCATTAGCTAATTGAGTTACGGTTTGATTTAACAAGTGTTTAATAATCAATATTAATTAAATTTGCTTTCCACAATGAAATATGTAATAATGCAAATTATTCGCCAGCAATTATCAAATGGTCGACGTTATAATAAGAGAATAGGTACAAATATAGATATGTGGACAAGACTGTCGCCTACATCACCTCATCGCACCACCACAGCATCACGTTGTTTGTGGTATTGGCGATATACATATGCCATTTCTGAAAATCTAGAGAGCAAAGCAATCTCTATTTCAAACGCTATGAACTGAATATTTGCATGCATAAGATATTCCACACAGCATCATATCTTTCTATACAGCTCTATTGTATACGACATTTGTATATAACATCTTTAATAGTTTTGCTTTACAAATATAAAGAGGTTAATTTTATCTTCTTATACATTTCCTATGCACAATATTTGTAAATTTGTTATAAAATGATTTTGGGGTGGGCTTTATTAATACTTTTTTTATAACGGTTAGAATATTTAACCAACACTCCACATTTGACCAGTGTGATAAATAAATGTCATTGACACTCTCTTTCTGAGAGTAAAAGCTCTGTTAGTTTAAAAATTAAGAAGGCTGTCTATTATTACTATTTTTAATCTAACAACACCAAATGATAACAGATAATTTAAACCCAGTTAGTTGGCAACCAAAAGCCAATAGAATTATTACTTTATCGAGGCAATTGACAAAGCAATTATCATTAAGTTAGATATTTCTTTAATATTTTAGATAAAAGTTTAATCGTATCGAAAAATGTGTACAATGAAAAATAAATTCTACGTTTTGAAAATTTCAGTAAGCAACTTTTGTTGAGCTTTCATTTGCATTTAAGAGCTGAACATCACATCCTCTTCCGTTATGAATATTAAAATGGAACCATTGAATGCATTTTTATTTATATGATTTATTGGATTCTTTGGTATTAATTGGTTACCATTTGACCTCAATGTCAGGCGATGTTAAGTGACAATGAGGTCGGGGGAAGGGAAGTCTATTTGGCTCTTATATGTTGACAGCCGGAACACAGCAATGCTTTTATGATTGTATATATACCTTGATAGTCATCTGTCCGCGTTTAAATAAAGTACTATCTGTTGGTGTTATCACTTTACAAAAGTAATAATAAACTGCCCTCATATTAGCTCAGTCGCTCGGAAACCGGGAATCGTATACTGGTGGCAGAGCTCTGTTGTCGGAGACTATATAGGTAGGTACCATCGCAGCTCCTACTTCCACTGCCAAACAGTACTGTGTAAACATTATCGTATAATGGTTCGAGGGGTGCTTTAGCTAGTGAAACTACTGGGGTAATGACACTTAACATTTTATGTCTCAAGGCGACAACCACAATGTGGTGTTGCGTGTATCACCTCGACCAGCACTTTACCACAAGGTAAAACTCTCGCTCGTCTTGTCGCTTTGTTGAATAAAAAAGTTCAAATAACGTATAACAATAGAAATATCATGAAGAATTAAAGTAAAGACGTAATTTCATGATCATCAGCCGATAGACGTCGTCTGCTGGACATAGGCCTCTTCCAAACATCCAACTTGCTCTGCCCCCATCCAGCTGCTTCCCGCAAGCTTCACCCGACCGCCAGACCACCTAGCGTGGGGCCTGCCAACCGTGCGTCTCTCTCTATTATAGGTTTTGGTACCAAGCAATAATCAGGTTTCTCCAACAAAAATATTACAAATTTATTTCCATTATTCATTAACTTTATGAAAGAATGACTAAAACGGAGAACTAATGTGAACTTAAAGTAATACTCAGCGCTGAAAGGTTTTTAATTTACTGAAAATTAATATAAATTACAGGGCGCCGCTGTACAAAAATTTCGCTTTCAAAGGGTCGTTACATTCGCAATGGGGCGAAACATCAATTAGAGTTCACGCTGCCCGCACAAGTAAAATAAGGCTGTAACTGACGTGGGGCCATGGGGCCATGACCGTATGAAAAGTATTTTATTACGGATCAAATAGCATGAGGATATACATCACCTAACGTTTACCTGTTTTTGCATTCCCCATATATATTTAATCAGATGTGTTGATGATCGTGATCAGATGTAAGAAGAGTGAATTTAGATATGGCGGCTGATAGAGAGATGTGGAAGAGAGGTACATACTGTACCGACCCCATATAGCTGGGAAAAGGGCAAAAGGAAGAAGATGTGTTGATGATTATATCAGCTTTTGTTAAAAGTTCACTACTGGGTATGGGCTGCCTGAATGATCTTCATACCCGTTATTCTTGATCGTTGCCCTATTCTGCACAAGACTTACCAGAACTATCTCTATTGATACTATATATTACGTATTACATCTCTATTATTTTAACGATAAGGAACGAACTGCTTTCAAGAACTATTCCACGTCGTCATTATCCAGTAGACGTCCACTGCTGGACGTAGACCTTTTCCACACAGATCAGTTTTGTGTTGCTCTCATCTAGCATATCCCACGATCTTTACCAAATCGGGATATATCGGTGAAAACTCTATTTTTATTCTTTGATGGTTTCTGATGATGTTAGGCTACCTACTAATACAGCTGTTTGAACACTAGGTTCACGTACCCGGAGTTTGCAGCCTAAAGAAAACCTTCATACAATAAAATTAATTAACATAATGTATTAATTTCTTCCGTGTTTTTTAAATCTCTTTGTCCATATTAAATTACTTTTAACATAGCAACGATTGTAAAGTTATCAAAAGTGTTGGAAAAAATTAAGTTAAAAGATATTATTTCAAAGTATTAAGTTTATTTCATTTCAATATTATAATGAATTTTACATTAATATTCTACATTTATTTCCGCGATTTGATCGCCTAAATAAAGGCCTAACTACCATTACAAAATCAATTTCCTCTCAAGTACGGAAGTGTGCACTTCCTCTGTTACTTAAAGAAAATTGGAAAATGATCTATAACATTTAAATTTATCATGATTTTTTCTTAATAGTATCGCTTTATTTATTATACAATTAAGAGATTTATATGATAATGATCTATGTAAAGATGTCAGCAACTCCTTCATTTTACGATATTTTATTTATTACAAAATAAATTATTTATATGGAAATAATCTTGACTTAACGTACAAAACCTTTCTAGTCCCTTTACAAATAGAAAAAAAACTATATGAAGGATTGTTTACATTCTGTATCGTCAGAGACAGTCACTTCTCACATTTTTCCTTTTAACATTGTATCAATAAATAGACAATTTATTTACACAAGACCTTTTTCACTTTTTATCAAACAAAGAATCATCAAAACGGCATAAAACTTTAATTTTTTTTATATTCATTGCACCAATTTCCGTAGTCTGTTTCCAAAAAAAAAAAATCAATATCGGACCATTGTCATAACACTGGTCATGCATATTTGGAATAAAATAATGTACTTGACGAGTTTAAAACTTGATACTTCAGAAGCTGTTGTGATGAACTAAAATAGAAAATATGGATATCAATTATAACCAAGTACTCAACATATTCCCAACGTAAAGCATCATAATTGGAAAGGAGATAAATCGTCGCTTTCAGGGTTAAAATTTAAACGCTTTCGTATATCCGAATAGGCAGTTATTAATCAGACACGGCGTTACTAAAATTACAAAAGATTAATGAGAGAGAAAGTGAAATGCCATTAATCATAACCGCTTGATAATATCAAATGTAGGCGGCTCATATTTGAAGTTATTTATTAATGTACATATTATGAGGATGGGATATACGACCTGTTGAGACAATTTTTAATATTGTTAAAGATCGACTTATTTGTACCGTTAGCAATGGCGCAGTCAATTCCTCAAATGCCGATAGGCGACGAGAATGCATATCTTATTATTATATAGTTATTTGAACAACTCAATAAAGGGATCGCGATAGCAAATATTTGCTTTAGGAGATATTGTCTCCTAACACATTTACCGAATAAACATAAACGTAACTAAATTAATTTGACTCTTTACTCCATATCCTTTGACTTTTAAAGAATTGAGCAAATTTTGGTATTACTAAAATAAGATTAACTAAAAGTATTATTGGTAAAGATTACTTGTTTATTTAAAATAGTCTTTACATATTTTAATTACATTTGCACTGAAAAAAGAACAAAAATAGAAGATACAATCAAAAGCCATTATCTTTTGGACAACCTTCTTGGTTTTGAAGAGGAAAAAGTGGTAAAAATAACAAAAATATGGAATAACAATAGTGCAGATAAAGTTTGGAAATAGATCTTAAATATTACTACCATTAATTTTTTTAAGAATAAAACACAGATTCAAGATTTTAGCTATCCAAATTAAAGATATGATTAAAATATTTGAACATAACAGCACCGAAATATTGTCTTAAAACCTCAGTAAACTCACGCTTAACACTAAAACTCAGTCATCTTCACTGTATCGGCCATTAAACGATAACGGTTATAACAAAATATTTATGTGTTCTTTACAATATAACGGTATTCGCACTGAAATAACAATAATGGAAACAATCTACAGGTTTCACAATGAAACAATACGTTACAATACGCAATGCTTGAAGTAACCCCCGCAGTGTTGAATAGTTACTAAAGCATAGCAAAGGCTGTGTGATTTATTAAGATTCTTAAGTTAAATTACTTAACTGTATTCTCGTTTAAATTAATGTCATGGAAATAGAGTCCCTCGTTAAATACATCAACTCGTCTAATATTCTTGATAACGTTTGCTATACTCAAATGTTCTTTCACCTACATTTTCATTGTTATTAACTTTAAAGATTTTGATAGTCTAGAAAAAGCCTTTCTCTTTTCTTAAACCTTTACGATCTTATAGCAAGGTAAAACAGTGAATAATAAAAATTCTTTTAATTATAGTATTGATTAATGATTTTGAAAATTAGCAGTCTCATACATGTACTTATTACGGCGTATACTTGGGTAAGATGTAAGGGTAAAGTTATCGAAATGTTGTTTAGGGACTAAAGTACTTCTATTATTACTTCTAATTTTTTTAAATGGAATATTAGCCAAACAATTTTTCTCTTTACTGTCGTATTAAAATTAGTGATAATGTTCACAGATGATATTTTGGTTTAACGTTGCACAGGCGTAAAATCGACAGTTAGTAATTAAATTCTTTTTGCTTCAATAGCGAAAGAATTCCATACTGTTTTATCAAAAAATATAAAACTTGCTCTAGGTTTATTCTATACATATTCTTAAATAACATTCATCATCAATTCATCAATATTAATAAATGTATACAAGACCAAATAGTTAAACAGCTTATTGTTCAAGTCGAACTATTGTAAACAGTTATATCATTGATTGTAATAGGAACCTTATAATTAAAGTGTTCGTTGTTCTATAATAATTGTAAGAACCAATATAAACAGTTAAGTATAAGTAAAGTAACAGTTAATAAAGAATTAGTTCTCTGGTTCATACAGGACACCAGTTCCAGGTTTTTATCTGTAAAAACCTTTCTCCCACTTAGTTGTTTTACTTAACTCAAGCTCAAAAAATTTATTTATTTATACAGGGTGAAAGGTAAATAGGTGTAAAAGATCTGGAAAAAATTATTATTTTCTAAGTCTGCATGCAGCATAAAACGGCAGAAGTCTAACCTTTTTGCAGGGTCTCCTACGTCCTGCTCCTGGATCGGTGTATAATGGTATGGGTAGAGAATTGCCGTATGCACAGTAAACCACGCTTTTCATTGTCTTAACCCAGCAATCTTGCCAGGACCCTGATTGAAGTAGTCGGGTCTATAACAAAATGGTCTATGATTCCTTCTTCCTCTTCAGTATCGTAGATGCGTGGCCTACCTGCGTCATGTCGCCTCTGTTGAACGCTGCCAGTTTCCCTGACGCGTTGATACGCCGCAGCAAAGACTTTATGACTTGGTAGATGACAATTTGGAAAACGTAGCACATATTCTCGTCGTGCTTGTAAAGAATTTCCATCACTAAGTCCATAACAATAGAAAATGTCAGCGTATTCTTCATTACTGTAATCCGCCATTGAAATTAAATTTATTTGATATGGAAAAGAAAAACTATTCAGAATTAAGAAGACAACGATAATGTACGTCCGCCCACGAAAGTAGTTAAATTTTAACTGTCGTACTGACTCATTACCTAAAAATGTCATTGCACATTTTTTACAATGAACTCAATATCTAAAACGACTACAATAAGCTCGCACGTGTTACAACAAAAACAAAGGGGTTAAAATAATGGCCGGCGCGGCGTCTACTTTTATGAGTCTCTTCTTTCCCTCAGTGATGGATTGGCCGAGGCGGACCAACACCGTGACCCGCGAAGTGTGCTGATTTAACACCTTGCGATTATTACTTATGGGGTCACATAAAATATTTAGTATACACAACACCAATTAACTAGTTAGAAGACTTAAATTCACACATCATCGTCGCTGCTGACAAAATAAGAGAACAGCTCACAGGGCGAGTCACTCGATCTGATTTAAGAAAAAAGCTTCGTGCTTCTATCACAGACCGTGGCCGTCGGTTTGAGCAAAATTAAAATTATTTGTTGTGCTAGCAGGTGTTACAACAAAAACAAAAGGGTCAAATTAAGAGCCAGCGCGGTGTCTACTTTTATGTCTCTACAATTTGATATTTCATTGTACCTGGTTTTTTTACAAATGTTTTTTTTTTAATTTTTAATAATTTATGTACTTTCTTATACCTTGTCGGATAGGTATTAAAGTAATGTACTTTATTTATGTGCTTTATACGTGTTTTTTTATAAATAAAATTTTATTTTAAGAATCAATAAAAATGTAAGACGCTTTATTTTTTACTGTCACGACTTTCAAAGAACCTAATTTAAAAGTTTTAGCCTCTAAGTTATGATTACGAATTTAATTTAATAAAACAATTATTAATTACCTTAAAATTTGTGTAGAAATGAGTAAAAAATAAAATCATCGAACTTTTCCTATAAAATCGGGAATTTTTTTAAAAATATTTAAAAAATTAATAACTTCAGAACCTTTGTTTTTGGATGGGGTATTGCACACATTGATAGGATACGAGCCATATTTGAGCCCCTCCAGATCTTTTACACCTATTACCTTTCATCCTGTATAAAGAAGTTATCATGCCTGACAGTCTCTTGTTGACGATTATTTTAATATACACCAATGTCTTATCAACAACCCAACCTGAAGTGATAATCGGAGATGTAATCGAAGATGACAAAGCGAGCTAGTTTAGAAGAAAAACGCACTTATCTCTTCTGCATTCATTTTCTGCAAGATATCGTATATCGTCTAGCATCGTATATTGGTTTTTACAAAAAAGCATAAATTGAAATTTAAAGTCGTTTCCTTTGTAATCCAGCTAACAGGCCAACTCGTAATCGAATAAATGTAATGAATGTTTCTTACTTTGTTTAATATTCTAGACACCACCTGATTTTCATTTACATTCTATTACGGTAGTAATTTTTATACGTCCTGTGAAAAAGGCGAGGAGAGTCTCCGCCTCTGATCTTACATAGAATTTAAAAAAGGGAGACTAGTTGAAACAGCGTATCTGTTTAAAAATATCGCTTTGTTATACGCGTAATGGCTTAAATATTTTAAGTTGTGACAGCAACTTTATTCTCTGCTAGAAAAAAAAATAATTTTTAATAAAATAAATAATCATACAACTGTAATACATGATACATGCCTAATAATATTTATTTATGGTCTAAGCAGTAAACTGAGCAAGAAGTTAACATAATATTAATAATACAACTGCCCAAAACAACGTGTACACAACATCATATTGCGTTCGTCGCCTTGAGACGGAGATGTTTATATTCTCGTTACTCAGTCATTTCATTATCTACAGCAGCCTGTAGACTGAAACGCAATAATGTCTATACACTCCATAACAGCCAACTTACGTCTCCACTGCTGGGGCACAGGCCTACCCTCAATATGAGGGCGATGGGGCCATATTGACCACACGGGCCTAATGCGGATTGGTGACTTCGCACACACAGAATAAATTCTAAGTCATGTGCAGGTTTCCTTATGATGTTTTCTTTCACCATTTGTATTTCGTTGTTGTAACTAAAGTTCACAAATGTACATAACTTAAATATTAAAGTCATTGGTAGATTACACGCTCTAACCATTAGGCCAGCGAGCTATCTACCTTACCGTATACACTACTTTGTGTACTACCTACATATATTATACGTTATAATAAACAACCTTCGCGATAGAAAAAAATACATAACATAATATGTAGCCAAATAAAATTTAGAAGCATAAGGTTTGAGTTTTACTTAGTTCTCGACCCAAAGTAATGATAGAAGATGTTGTGTATCTGTATGTCTATTGTGTCGATCCTTAGCCTATCTTGATAAGAAAAAAATCGACTTACTTCAGCATCTAAGCCTAATATATAAGTAAGAAAATGTTCTTAGTATAAATTTCAATACATTTTGTTTCTACATGAGCGAACTGTAGGAATTTGTTCCATTCCATAAGTTTACTCAATCACCGCAAAGGGAGAACCGGATTTTATCACTGTAAGAAAATGAAGCACTCGTTTCGCCTCTGACCTACTTGCTAGAATTGTTTATATTGAAGTATAATATAAAAATGACTTTACTATTGGCTCCCACAACTTTACTGTTACAATCTGACTTTCTTCATTGTATGCACATTTCATATTTTATTACATTAATTAAATATAAACTAAGGTAAACTTAAATATATCTTTTTGAACTGTTCATATTAAAATAAACCTTGTGGGAATGAACACGTTTACTTCATTGACAGAGCCCGCAACTACATTTTATTTCGTATTTCAACCTTCTCCAAAGGACGTTTTCCACAATTTCACAACTAAGCGTGAATTTACTGTCATTTTATTTTTATTCTTTAGTAGCATAAAATGTACGTATTTCATAAAAAAGCGCAGCTCTTGAAAAGTCCTTAGGACTTAGGACTGATTCCCACTAGTCATTTGTTTGCAAATATTAATTGTTTAAAGGGTACTAGAGCTTGAAAAAGTACATAACTACGATAATAGAGAAGTTGTCTGTAAAAGTGCCGATCGCAATATGGTACTGTGTAAACATACTAATAACCACACCATCATGGTTAAATATATTTACTATCCAAGAAACGTTGTGCTACCTTTGGTAAATAATAAAATGATTCAATCAAATAACCATGTTTTTTTTATTTTTTCACAACTTTAAATTTTTTCCAGAGTAAAATTTTCCAAAAGCCTTTTCGTTGTCGCTTTAGAAAATTGCTCTCAATTGCCGAATACAGGCCTCTCCCAATCGATTTCCATCGTAACCGCTTCGACGCCACACACATTCTATGATTTCCTACTATCCTTGCCAGGTCGTCAATCCATCAAATATATAAAGCAATAAACAAATCTCTTGTTTCAAAAACAGCATGTAATGCAATACAGAACTTTTATTTCACCATTTTGTTACCACCTTTATACATTTTCACAGAAAACTCTTCAATAAGAAAATTGCATTACTCTAAAATTCTCGACGCTCACTGTACGTATTTTTAAAAATATCTTGCTCGTAAAATTTTTCAAGTAGAAATTTCCTGATTCACATATACATTCTTACTTATACTTACTTTCTTAGATGCGAGCCTGCGAGGGCTGTGGTGCCTGCTCTTTTCATCAAAATATTTATCTTGCTTTTTAATTTCAGAAAAATCGATTTTAGAAAATTTCGTCGCTTATTCTACAATATTTATCATATATTCTACAACACAAATTGAGAAATTAAACAAAATTTAACAAACAATCGCTTTTATTATCAATTAATCACTACCAACCGAAACTGATAATGGCAAACTGAATTTCATATATGAATAACCACACTTGATAAGAATTAATATATTTGACAGTATTAACATTAAATACCCTCTATTTAATATTAATACTATCAAATATATATACTGTAAGGGGTCCCGCACAACAACTCACAGGACTCAAGCCAACTTCACCTGCTCGTAATGGATCCTGATAATCAACGAAGTCTTGGCTTCCACCAACCCGCTTTGGGTCAATGTGGTGAGAAATGGCCTAAGTTCTCTCATATGGATCTTTACAAATGACAGACCCTAGTGTCCGGCGATACCGGACGCCATGCTGACTGTTGAAGGTCGCGGGAAGCCGCTGGATGCAGACAGTGCAGTACCGATCCATATGGAAATATTTGGGGGAGGCCTGTGACCATCAGTTGATGTCTATCCGCTGATGATAAACCTTAAATATCTAGTAATAATAAAAAACAATTCAAAAATATTATAAAAGAGTGTATAACATTTTTTTTGTTGAGAAGTATTTTAGTATATTTTAATCCACAATACTAATTTGATTAATGGCGTGGAAAACGTTCTAGGTGTAACAATGGCGGCGCTCCAGTTTCCTTTTAGCCTTTTGCGATCAGCATAAAGCTAAATTGATTACCCTCTCTATGGTCCTTTAGAGGAACCTTTAACGCCCTGACCTTAGCTTACTTTCTATAGATTTCCCCATTTCATGAATGGAGAGACTGAATCCCAACAACTTACGTTTGAAGTACAACAATAATAGTATCTGCTGTATTGACAAATAATATGCTTATAATTCCGGCGAAGGAGTATATAATAAACGTTAATTAATATACACTTAATTATTTTATTAATATGGTACTAATATTTTATAGAAACATATTTAATAAGTTAAATCTGCTGTCCATAATATAACATGAAAAAATTTATATACAATATTCACGTTCGAATTTTAACTTTCCCTTTCCCTATATGTCTATAGTTTTGCAAAGTATTTTTTATTCCTTTCATTCTGGTCAAGGGATTTGAAGCTTACTTCCAATATTATCATATCAGCCTTACGTTGTCTACTGTTGATCATAGGTCTCTTTGATTGGTTGCCAAAGGTCCGATGCTATGCATCAAACGCTTCCCTATAATGTTCACCCGGAAGTCAGTCCAACTGGCACAAACAACTTGCGAATAGACTTTTACCAGCCACCAGAACCGAGGGTAGGTATCACCGCAGTACCTTCTGATTGCAAACAGTTACGGAGATTTGTCATGTTATGTCTAAAGGACAATAAAATTAATTAATGCAATGCATATCATCTTAAGTAGAACTAGATTGTTATTTGTAGGCGTATCACTAACTCGCCAGATATTGTGCTGTATTATATTATAGGGCTTTGTTCAATCTGTACACGTCTTGCTGAAATAGATGATCCCCCACATGCATACTGACAACCTGGACCAAATCTGGTACACAGTTTCCATCATTGTGCTATGTTACAAAAGATTATTATTTTGAATGAAGGTAATTTGTTGACTATCTGCGTTTTTTAGATATGTGAACGAGGAATAAAATAACTAAGGTTAACGGCCACATACATTTATTAACAAATCCTTATTGACATATATTCATGGTTTTCTATATACAAGTATTTTTTTTATCGTCTAGTCTTATGCCTATGGAATATACGTATGGAAGAGGGTTTTATCTAAATTAGTGTTTCTCAAAGCGAGAGATGACGCCTCTTTGTGGATGCCTGAAGCTAACAGAGAGGACAGAGAAAATTGGGGGGGCGTTGAAGCATGGTGTAATTAAATTAAATTGTTAAGTTTGATATTTCTCAGGTGTTATTAATCTAATTCAAGTGAACCACTAGATATGAGCAGTGGAGAACGAATTGTGGAGAACTTTGTGGAAGACCTAACCGTGAGTTGATGATGATGACGAAGTAAGTCTAAGACAACGTAAATTTAGATACTGACTATTGAACACCGGAATAGATTACTGTCCATAGACAACGATGATAACTAACCATCATTTCTATCTGCATGTTTAAAAATATGTAAATCTTTGTTCTTGATTACCATTCACTGGAATCGGATTATTATAACTAACAAAGCCTCAAATATGATTAGTAGACAGGACAAACCAATTGTTGTGTTAAAATAATGTTTGCCTTGTTATTTTTAAGCCTCTGGTTTACCGTGAATGATGAAGTGCATGCAAAAAAAATACTAGTTCTTACCAATAGGGATCCTGCGAGTGTATTGAAAAAAAAAAGTATTTTTTAATAGAGAAGATAGTTGAGTAATATTACTGACGAGATCCTATTATTAATAAAACTTTTCTAACCCAATCATACTACTGTAATACTTCAAGACTCATTGAGCTCATTCTGTGCAGATCGTACTGTAAACAATAATAAACAAGCAGTAGATATTTCGATTTTGTTTCTCTGTCGGCCCATAATAACGTGGAGCTAATTAAGATGTAATACATTGCACCACATTGTGCTCAGTGCATCACATTGTGATGTTTGCATTACTACTCTTTGGCAGCAGAAACAGGCACTGCGGTGGTACTTACCTAGACGGTCTCTTGCAAGAGAGGCTTACCACCAGTAAATGACTATGATGTCAGAGCATCTATCATCTCAGTGCTCCCGTGACTATAGTTGTTCTAAAACACTCGAAACGTTGGATAATAAATAATTACGTAAGGATGATAAAATATATAAAATTTTGTTTTAGTGAAAGGTTTCTTCCCTAATCTATTACAGATTCTATAATTGAAGTTCAATAAAATCTAAAATTGTTATTATAATATATTCTAATGAAATATGTACAAACTGAAAACACTCTTAAAACAAACTCTTAAAATAGCCCTTTTCACTGTAAATAAATTGCAACTTTTACGGACCATTTCTCAACAATGTTAATGAATATAGTTAAAGCAAAAAAAAACCGATAATTCAATATTAATTTTCCGCTTAGTGCTGAATGCTGCAAGCTGTTTTTAATTTTCATACAACTTCAATTCCATTTCAGTTTATTATTTCTTATACAATCTTGTAATATGTAGTAACATAAAACTATGCTCTAGTACTAATGTAAAAACTATGAAATGAGTACTTCTTTCGTTCATTGAATTAAAGGAATATTTATGTACGATATTCTTGTCAGAAAACACGGGTGTTTAATCTGTCGTAATTTGTTAATAATAAAGTTGTAGGTGATTGAAATATATGTATTATAATTATATAAATAATGTATATAAACGCGGTGTATTAAGTTTTATTTTCTTATCAACCTTGTGATTATTTATGGCCCCATTTTTCTTAGTCCAAAAACCTTTAACATCCCCCTTATTACTTCACATTTTTACATTTCTATTTGTTGTAACGTCTAATTTCATTATCATTTTTCATATTTCTATTTGCACATCTTCACTTTTCTATCCATTTACATGTTATTCTAATATGACAATTCTTTTTCTAATTGATAACGGTTCTTGAATTCTGTGTTTTATTACTTTACTTTATATTCATCTCCCACTTTGCTTCTTATTGTCCACACTTACTACTATTGTCTTCTCACCCATTACTTGGTCGTTACAAAAGACATAAAACTTCTTTATTGTCTACATACATCTAGATTTCCTTTTCTATAATAGTTTGGACAAAATTAAAACGAGGTATATTATCTTTATACAAAAAACACCGGATAGATACATTCAATTCAAGTACCGACTAATGGAAAAGTAAACCGAGTAGTAAGCAAGTGCATTTTTATATTGGCAAATAGTACAGCGACTAGATTGTTTTTTTTATATCTACCCTCGTTAATCCAATATCACCCTCTTAGAAATTCGATAATGTCTATGACATAATACAGTCTCTGCCTATCTCATAGTCTTGGGAAACTGACGTCCAACATCTCCTCTTACTCTAAGATAGCAATCTAAGAAGCAATTTACGTTGCGGCATTAGCCGTTATGAACTGTTATTAGAACAGTGAAGTTAGGCAGGCTGTCAGGAAAATGCACACTGCAGATGGTTAGAGGTTATGAAAATGTTTAATATTATTCATGCATAATTAATAAAATTTATATGCAAAATGTACATATTAAAAGGAATAGTACATTAAAGCAAAATGGACAGATTCGTGTTTATAAGATGCCGGACTAGGTGTTCCATTGTTAATTATTGCATTTTCATTCTCCGTTCTTAGTATGGTACAGTACTTTAATATTTTATATGTACCAAAATATAATTACTTTAATGTTTTAGTCGCTATATATAGGATATATACATAGGTGTTTGTATATTTTTATTTCTTTCAGGACTCGATTATCTTGTACAAATTTCTTTATTCATAAGTAAACTTATGGATTATTACTATAACATAAATGTATGTAGTTATGTAAATAGCGAAGCTTGCTGGCCTAATGGCTAGAGCGTGCGGCCCTCATTCCGAAGGTTGCGGGTTCGAATCTCGGCATGTACCGATGACTTTAATATTTAAGTTATGTACATTTGTGAACTTTAGTAACAACAGCAATATACAAACGGTGAAAGAAAACATCGTGAGAAAACCTGTACATGAATTGGAATTTATTCTAAGGTGTGTGTGAAGGCACTAATGCGCATTGGACCCGCGTGGTGACTATGGCCCCCCAAGAATGGAGACGTAAATTGGCTGTTAAAAAATATATAAAAAATGTAAATATAACAATGAGTGTACTTATTAGCGGTGTGCATAGTAAATTAATAACTACATTTATGACCTTTTTAACTTTATGTTTACTACATTACTATTAGAAAATATACTTTTTAGCAAATAAATGATATACATTTCTAATAAAAAAGAGTACAGCATAAGCCATAGTAATAAATAGACTTCAAACTTCATGATCTATACAGACGATATTGTAAAATTGCTAAAAGATCTCAATAGCTAGAATAATAATTTTTCAGTAAAAACAAGTTGAAAATTATTTTTCATGACAAAATGTAACAATAAGAAAGACAACGAACGGCGTTTATAAAGGAACAGTGTCTAGTAAAATACGAACAATGCGAAAGTTGCAGAAGTATTTCATATTTCGTGAAATATTGTAATAGCTTTTACTACAAAACACTGAACTTCGCAACTTAATTAGTCTTTTATTAGCTTTTTTTTAATACTCTCAATAAAGAAGTTAATATTATCAACAAACTTTCTATAACTCCTATGTGATAGTACTGGTGGTAGGTCTCTGTTGCCAGAGACCGTCTGGGTAGGTACCGTCCCCGCGAAGAGGTTCACGGGGGTGGTACCTACCCAGAACAGAACTTGGTATGCCAGTGGGGCTCAGTAGCCCTGGCTTGGGCACCCACGGTGAAGGTAAGAGTTACCTACCTGGCCGTCCCGAGAAGTAGGACCGGCACGAGGTGGCCGCCCGGGTGACCTTTTTGAGCTCAGTTCGGATGTATGTCGGTGTGGGAGAGGGCTTGCACTGCCTTTGCAGCCGTGGTAGAGTCGCGGAGAAAGACGAGTGTCAGTATTGCGGTTCGCTGCTCTCCGTACCCTCCACAACTAAACGGCGCCGCATCGCTGATGCGGCAGGGGTGGGGTTGTGAGGGAAGAGGAGTCGGTATTGCGTTTCGCGGTTGACCCTATCCTCTGTGGCCGTGTACCGGTTCGCGACGGAGCTCATGACCAGATCCGTCGCAGAGGGAGTTTTCTCTTTTGACTCCCATCGCCATGGCCCCACCGTAAAGCGTCGACAGTGAAACATTGTGGGGGTTTTAGTAGGTGTAATTCCGACATAGCCTGTTTTTGCCCCACTTGGTATTTCGCCATTTAAAACAAAAAACAGGTAGATACCACCGCAGAGCCTATTTCTCCCGTCAAACAATAATATCCAAACGTTATTGTTTCCAGTATGAAGAGCTTTAGCTAGTGAAATTACTGTGGTAACGAGACCGAACATCTAATGCTTTAAGACCACGAGCGTAATGTCGTGCCACATCGTTATAGGCTGTGTATCTATAAAAATATTGCGCTAGTTAGCATCATCAGCCGACAGACGTCTACTACTGGATATGGCCTTCTCTCCACAGAGTTCTTTGAGGGAAATTGGGCCTTAGCCCACCACGCTGGCCCAATGCGGATTGGTGGATCGTCAGAGCCTCATCTGTTCAGGTGAGGTTGATTTGGACTCCGTAAGTTGTTAGGCGAAACCCTTTACATCCCTTTATTTATAAAGTAAATAATGTTAGATCTAAAAACTTAATGAAAGGAGGAATTTTGAATTTACCTGAGTTAGTATACTATACCAAAATAAAATAAAGGGGATCTTTAAGTAAGATCATGCACTTGCTGCACAGACAATGCTACAATTTAGACACATTTAACATCTGTATCATAGATATTGACATCAATTTTGTTTATATCATGGATATTCTTCTCTACATAGTACGCAGTAATCAGGTGACCTGCTAACATAGCAACAGTATTCAGCTGTAAATAAAAGGTTTCATAACTTCAGTAAGTCTCGCTATCGCGTTTCAACACAGTAAGAAGTAAAGCCAATGAATTATCATTGAAGTCGTTACTCTAATCATCGCCGACGTTTCCGTCGAGTAGAAAGATCTTTATTACCTTTGAAAATGTGTATTACAGAGTTGGGGCTTTACGAGATGGTTATATATATATATATATATATATATATATACGAAACAACTTTATTCCTGATGATATTTAATCTGCAGCAAGTGTAAAATATATTTTTCTTTTTGATGTAACCTTTTGTATCTCGTGGCTTTAAAATGTCTTTAAGTTTACTAATAACTTTTAGTTATACTCTTTATTGTTTGCAGACATCCTTTACATGAATGAAAATTTTAAACAATAGTTATTCTTAGTAAAAAAATTAATATGCGAAATTTTTTATTATTCACACAAATTATATCTGTGTCATTTAAGTACGAGTAAAACATAGTCTAATCGAAGAAATAGTCTCAAGAGTTTTATAGATAAAAAGTTATTTAATTGTTAATATTAAATTATCAAACACCGAATGTAAATAAAATTTATCGGCGACTATTTTTACCCTCAATTTTAATCTATATCATCATTATCATCAGTCGATAGACGTCCACTGCTATACATCGACCTCTTCCCAAGATCTCCACATCGATCGCTCCCGCGTTGCTCGCATCCAGTAGTTTCCTGCGATTCTCATCATATCATCGGTCCACCTTGTGGGAAGCCTCCCAACACTACTAATAATGAAGTAAGCTATATAATAAAGGTAAATGGATGAGAGTTGGAGAAATGGTTGATTTTTAGGATGATGAATCTATCCCAGCCACAAATGGTCAAAAACCATCATGTAAAATATTGTAGTGTAACTTAAGATAGAATATCTGTAATTTCTTTTGGTTTCTGGTAGTATTTTGTAGATTATCTGCGAGCTTTTTTGCGAAAGCGATTCGATGTCAATACTTTAAAAAATTCGTTATGCGCGACAAAGTGTACGTACTTTTCAACTTAATACTTATATTTAATATGTGAGTATAACTTGATCTCAATTTTACACGGTGTTAAGTGACAATAAGGCAGTGGATAGTGTAGCGTTCTCGCTTAGATTCTGGCTATTAAATGGTAAAAGTAGGACTACAGCAATGCTGTTATAGAAGAAAATTTATATAGAATATGAGAAAAGTAGTATATAAAAGTAATATAGTAATAATCATTGTACATAAGTTATTATCCCGTTCCCACCGCTTTGCGGCATGGTGACGGGGAGTCTCCCACACCAACTAAATAATAAAATATACGCGACAAAATCCGTAAAATTTAGTTTTATCTAAAGGTTCATATTCATTAAATACGTTGTCCGTTTCTTTTTTTGCTGTGTACAAATGGATGTGGGTGCGGCGGAGCAGCGGAGTGGATGGAGGGGAGTGGCACGCGCCGCTTACTTGCTTCCCTTGTACCTGCTGATAACGCACGGATACTCTAATGAAACTGAGAGGCGTTATGTTGGCAATTTTGATTTCTTTTTTTTCCTACATCATCGCCTCTTTATTTTACAGGTTACATAGTTATTTGCTAATAAACATTGTACGTCTTATTCGAAGAAGCGATGGGATGAGCGAGAGGTTCACCTGATCATAATAACATGCTGATAACAATGTGGCACTAGTTAGGATGTTAAACATATGAACACATTGTGCTCGTTGCTTTGACACAAAAGATGTTAAGGTTCTTTACCCAAGTAACTAGTTACAATGTCCTTCAAACCGGAACAAATTAATGATTGTACACTGTTGTATGTCGGCAGAAGTAGCACCTGCGGTAGTACGTACTACCAGCAATGAAGTAAGCAAATAAATCTTTGAACAAGTGCGTACCAAACCTGAGAAAGGATTTAACGGAATTTATAAAAAATGTTTAAATAGATTTTTTTACATTACGTAAATTAAACTCGTTTGTGGAATGTCTTTATATGGTCATGCAGAGAAACGTGAAACTGATACGAACACAAGCCATTTGTTTATTGCTATTCAAAACATAATGTCTCAAATGTGTCATAAATGCTGCTATATACTGAAGTTAAATCTGATAGTGGCCTTTATGTGTTCATCCGGAAAATATGAATCTGTTTCATATAAATATAAATTTATTAGTAGTAGATCTCTGTTACCGGAGTCCATCTAGACAGGTTCCACTGTAGCGCCTATTTCTACCGACAAACAGTATTGTGCAAACATTATTGTGTTGCGCTTGTGATGTACGCTGTAGCTAGTGTAGTTACCAGGGGTATCGAGACTTATTATCTTATGTTTCAGAGCGACGAGCACAATGTAGTGAGTGCAGTGTATATCAACTTAACTATAGCCACGTTGTTATGGGCGAGCGTATCACTTCACCATGATTTGAACATCTCGCTTGTCTCGACGTTTCGTTGAATAAAAAAAATACAAATTACTTAAATATTTTTTTTTATAAATATATAAACTTTCTCTAAACAGGTAAGGCGTGTTATATGAGTACATACTGTCTTAATCTTTATGATGTGTAACTCATCAGACGATCGATAAATCATAAAAGTTCTACCTTTATAAACGCCCGTGCGAACGGATCATCATAAGAAAGCGATGCTTTGATGTTAAAAGTGCCCGAGCGACCTCGTAAGATAAAAAGATCCCTTACAACGTTTAAACAATTATTATTTTATATTTTATAAAAAAAACATATACAATATATTTCTCGTTAATGTTTTATTATTGTGCTTTCACTAGTGGTAGGTCACCGTTGCCGGAGACCGTCTAGATATCACCGCTGCTGTTATTTTTGCTGCCAAACATTAGTGTGCAAACGGTTTGAAGGGAGCTGTAGCTAGTGAAGTTACTAGAGTAACGCGACTTCACGTCTTATGTCTCGAGGAAAGTAGCACAGAGGTACTATATATATTATCTTAATTAGCGTCATGTTGTTATGGGCTGGCCTTACGTTCGTCGCAGCGTTTGTCTGTAAATTTAACGTACCCTTTTATATTACATATATATACACATATATATATATGTGTATACTCATATATATATATATATATGTGTAATTTACTATGTAGTAATAGTAGTAGTCAGAACGTAGTACTCATCTTCGATCGTTTGCTAGAATAGCGTTGTTCTCGCTAACCCGAGCCACACAACAAAAAAATTATTGCACATCAAATCAACCAAATCAAACCAACACAAAAAATCAATCGCGAGGACTGTTTATTCACCAGTTGCTATACCACAGATGCACTAGGATATTTATATATAATTCTACTTTGACGACACGCGCAAGATATTTATCTGATAGCAAATGGTACTAGTTACGATGGTAAACTGCATTATATAAGTCTTTTTGAGTTAACACACTATGGCTTTAAACCGGGATACAAGACCGTTTGATATAGGTAGTTTAAGGTAACAGAGAAGTAATACAAATGAAAAGAGGAAGAAATCATCAAAAGATATTTCTCTTTACGAATACAAGTCTGTATATATTTTATAGGCACGTTGTGCCTAAGGCGTGTGAAAGGTTTTTAATAGGCTTTACCAAAAAATAAAGGTTACGGGGAAAACTAAAATCTTCTATAATTTCTATTTCAGAAAATCCATTTAAGTCTCTCTACAATCCATCTTATACATAAAACGTTTCAAATTGAACACACGTAAATACGACTTAGCCTTTAAAAATTCCTTTCACTTACAACCAAATAAAACATATTATGAACTAAGAAGATATTACCGTATTGAATATATTTTGATGTTATTTGTATGATTTGGTATAAAATGTATAGCATACGTTTTAGTATAGTATGACTCGACCTAGGGCAAAAAGGAGGAAAACTACAACGGCTGATAATGATGATGATGAAGGGCCTTTCATATATTGTAATACTAATGGTATATATGTACAATAGAACAATGATGTGTAACAAGTTAAATTGATTTCAAAAAGTTTAAATATATATTTATAACATATCAAAATGTCCGTCGTGATGTTTCCGCCCAGATATGATCTTTAAGAGTTAATAGGCTACTGCTAGACTTTTAGGCTTTACCATTAAAGACTATATAACCGCTTATTATCAAATGGAAATAAAATCAAACGGTAATCTATATACAAGAGGAATATTTTTTCAGTATTACATTACATAAGTATTGAAGTCGCTAAAAAGTAAGTAAAAAGATCGATACATAATACTACGGTTACTCTTTTTTTAAGCAGTCTTCAAGATTTTTTACTTCTTTTTTATATAATAGTTCAAAATGAATACATATTCATTCGCAAACATAATTTCATACAGTGACTTCGTCAAAATCTTGAAGGTAATTAACACATCGTTCAGTCTTACAAATTTGGGTGAGGATCTTCAGGGGATCCTGCCAAGTTATAAGTACCCTTTAGACAATGTTATTACTCATAAGCCCGTAATATATGTTACGCTTTTTGTGTTATTTAGTATGATTTTATTAATTAACATAATAGTTATTATTGGTATTGCAATGTGATATATAAATGTGTTACATTTACAATGTATTATAATCGAATGGAATAAATCTATTCTAATTGACTAGTACATCTAGCTCTTAAAGAGAAACCAAGGTGGCGTGGGATTTTCAGTCACTGAAACCTCGGTGGTTTCCTTCAGAAATTTAAGAGTGAATCTATTAAGAAACGCAACGGTTCCCCTCAGCACTTTAGCTTAATACAAGTAAGCCCTCCTCAGCACCGTCGCTGTGCTATAGCAAATAAGAGAACTGTCCGCATTTGTCATTTCTCTCGGGGTAGCTTATTGTGATATAAAGGGTCCCACCCTCGAAGCACGCGAATCCGAAGACCGCTTTAGTCGTCTTCTACGACAGCCAGAGCTTACCTTAGCTCTATTCTTACTAGCACGAGATTACAGGGCTGTAGTAGGTCAGATAGATAATTTATTTTATTTTTAATAATTTCTTTTATTGGTCGTAGGACTCTGCCAGAAATCGTCTAGGTAAATATGCAGCGCCTATTTCTCCCAACAAACAGCAGTATACGAACAAGGCTGTGTTCCGGTTTGACATTATACTCTGTTGCTAGTGAAATTACTGGGGTAACGAGACCTAGCATCTTATGTCTCAACGCGACAGGCACAGTGAAGTGCATTATCATTCTAATTAACGCCACATTGACAGCCGCAGGCGTATTACTAATCATCTGGTGAAATATCTAAATAAATACTTAGGTTACATCTTTTTTTAATGTACTGACACAAGCGAATTACTAACATATAAGATTATTAATTATCAACATATGAGGGCTAGAGTAATCGGAGAGAGTATTGAAATTAAGGCCTAGCCTATAGTAATTAAAAAAAAATGTAATATCTATGACTATGAAAATATAACTAATTCAAATAAAATAAATTCATGCTTCTTAATGTTATCGTTAACTTAAACATGACACAATACTATTTTAACTATAAAAAAGGAACAGTCTTAAAACCTCCGCAAGAATCCCTTTTAACAACCCTATATTTTTTATAACAAACAATAAAACCACTTGCACGACTACGTCACGGCAATGATGTCGAGATTGTCTGTACAACTGAACGTGTCCTGAATAATTTGCTGAAGTTTTTCTTTCATTCGTGGCATAAGATGACTTCTATGAAATATAAAAGAACACACGCAATAAAGATATTACGAAGTTCTCGAATATTAAATATATTCCACATTTCAGATAAAAATTATCTGAGTTTGAGTCGCGATTAACAAACACCCTAATTTCTTTAGAGAAGATGGTTCTATCCCACCAGATTAGAATCACATTGTTAAACGGATTCATGTCATACAACTAAAAGACTACTGAAGACATTGAGCTTATTTTGCTTAAATTTAACTGTAAACAATGATTTAAAAGCTGTAGGTACTCCGTAATAATTGTGACCTCGGGACATGTGTCACTTCAGCTGTCGTTGAAGTCATAAATAATTCCGCAATACAATTTTTACAACATTCGCGTGAATATTAATAATCATTATGAAAATAGTCCAGGACCATACAGACGACTATGCAGACGAACAAGTTCATTGTTAAAGAAGCTACGGGAATAGTTTTAGTCATTTTATGTTAAGAAGAAAAAAAAAAAGATGTACACGAAAAACTACTTACTACATATATTAACAGTTAACTAGTCTTTCTAATTTACTGTTACCTACGTAACCTTTTCCAACATAAAAGTGAGTATTTTTTAGGTTAAGTACAACCTTTACGACAAATTGTGCTAAAAATAAACATGAATTAATCTAGCACTGAAAGCATTATTCCTATAGTTTTTTTTTTTTAATACTCAAAATTATCTTATACGTAGAAGAATTTTAATTACAGAAGTGGTAAAATTAACCAATAAACTGAATTTGAATATATTTATTTCTGAATACAGTTTCATCTATATTCGAACGATTAACAAAGTATGATCGAAAAACATTTCAAATAAGATAGATAAGGAGATGATATAGATGAGTGAAGATGAATTATAAGAAAAAGGAGATAAATGAAGTAATAAAACAGTAAATAATAGAAACAGAAATTTAATAAATTCATTCACAATATCTTAAATTATAAAAAAACGAAATATTATGTGAATATATTATATTCCAATAACAATTTTTATCATCATCATCATCATCATCATTTCAACCCATGGACGTACACTGCTGGACATTGGTCTCTTGTAATGTGTTCCACAAACCACTATAATTTTTATAGTTAAATGAAATTAAAAATCACAAACTCAGAAAAGAAAAAATACTAAAATAGAGTACTAACTTTAATGGACCAATGTATAAAAAATCAAGCTTTCCGAATCTAAGGTCAACCTTAATTGAAATGGATATTGTTTTTTTTCTTAAATATTTATCAATAAATGTCTTTCACTTATACATTATAGCTTCATCCTCTTGATAATAGTGATTTTAGAAAATATTTTTCAATCAAAATTGAAGCAGTAGGACTCTTAGGTGATCAAACTTAAGTCCTTATTAATAGGTTCTTGTTTCAATACTTCAACAAAATTTACTATTACTTGCAGAAATTATTTCATATGTTCATATAAGCTTGTGTTTATTTTAGAAAAATCTATTTTATACTTCAATAGAAAAAAGCATAGTTAATTAAAGCATATAACAGAACCCAACAGGTATTTAAGAGCGCTAGTTTTCAATTATAGCAACGTTTTCACCTTTTTCTTCAGCTGACGCTCTTATGTGAAAGCTGTACGTCAAAGAAACCTTTATGTCATTGGAAGTACTTGCATATTTAAAAGGATAAGCACGAAAGTATGTCAGAGCGACGTGTTGTACGTATATAAGATTTCTTTATGGAGTATATTCATACAGCATCTGAAACTATTGCAAAACTTGACCACGCTGCTGCTTTGGCGACTCAAAGGGGCTCATTACGATATCGAAAAATCAAAATAAACATATCGTTTGAGAATTTTTACATCTTAACAACAATATTGCGTGTAAATGAAGGTTATATTTTCAGGTTCTCTTACTTCTTAGGTTAATGGATTGGTTGACTTTAATAGCAATGAGCAAGGCACGACTCACTTATAAGTCGATGGGACTGTAAGATCCTAAGTGGCGGCCACAGGTATTATAGATGTAGTACTGAAAGATACTTCAAACGGTATACCTATAATTTGATATGCGCAGGACTGATCAATATGGAAACCTTTAGGGAAAGTAATAAACAATCAGTAGACGACTCTCGACTGATGATAAAGATGAAATCATTTATACTAAATCTATATTTATTATAAGATGCATATTGATTGGAAACTGTGGGCTCGCATTTACGCTAATATGATCTTTAATGGTGAAGAAAATATCATGATACTCATATGTTCCGTGAACAACAGTTTTTGCTGATATGTGACCATTTCGCAGTTATCCAGCATAGTAGATGGTTTTGATTCTCTTCATATCCGACAATGCCCCGAATGGGGCTATTAATTAAGAAGCGTATTTGTATTTAGGTCCACAATGTAATGATGAGATTATACATATTTTAAAATGAATAAAGTTGTTGGTAATTTAAGTGGAATTTCAAAAACGCTTAAGCACCCTCATTACTCATTTGTAAAGCCGACCCTGCAATGAGATTTCGTTTTTAATAGTCAGCGACGTTAAGATTCAGCGAATCCGTGGAATCTGCGTTATAATGGAGCATTGTTAACACCTCGCAATCTTTAAGACATTTGTATTATTCAGTATAATATTCAAATTATTTAACTTAGGATACATTTGATTCATTGAAAGTTTAAATTAGATCTAGCTTATCAAATTATTTGTGTAGTTACGTTCTTTCTTGCTAATAAATGGTGATGTGATAACTCTTGAAGACGACAACGTCTACTCCTTTGTCATTCCTACGAAGAACGAAGAGTTAAACCTCTTTGTCCCGGAGTCTAGTTTTATAGTTTTTGTTTTATCGTCTGAATTTTTGCATATTATTAGTAAATTTTTTTTGCAATCTACTTTTCATTTACAAATATATTAACCAATGTAAAGGAGGAAGTTCTGAAGCTTTTTTGTTCCTTTCTTTATATACCTCTTACAGAGAGATTCAAATTTCATTATTCTTTATGTACTCGTTAGAAAGGTTAGGTGATTTTGTTCTTATCAGTCTGATAACGCCCACAGCTGTGCATAGCTCTCCCTCAAGGATCCTAAATAGGTGATCTAATCTTATAAAAAAATATAGAACCGTAAGGATTTAAAAATAGAACGGAATTGGTTTAAATTAGATTTTTCTTTATATTAGTACATAAAGAAATTTATTTATATTATTAATTTCAATAAATACTATTTTACCTTATTTTTGATATAAGAACTTACAAAACGACACAAATAGAATCATGAGAGACAGAGATGATTGGATAATTTTTATTTATGTACTTTACGCAGATACTAGAAAGGAAACGGACGTGGGAATAGTATCAGAAAGTAATAGAATATTGAGTAGTGTCATGTTGCTTCTTATATTTTTGTCAGTCATTTTTATATCTGATATGTAGATATCATTTTTAAATGAATGTTAAAACTTGTAACTGAAAATTTATTGATCATATTGAAAATGGTCCTGCAGACGCTATTTAGTAAAGGTTTATAAAAACAGATATAAAGAAGAAAAAAATTTTTTGGAAGTCGGTTTTTAATCTAGAAGTCAGGTTATTTTTGTAAATATAGCCACCTATACAAGTATAGGGTGTCCCGTGGCAGATTTAAGATTTCTTTATTAAATTAAAGGATGTTATTATTTTAGAATATACATATATTTGTCATAAAAAGAAAGACGAGACATGTGGATTATTTTTTGAAGATCACTCTGTGCAAATATTTTCCATCGCGACGTACACACTCACGGAATCTTTCGAGAGTATTCTGAGTGTATCTTGCAAAGGAGGCTCATGGTGGCTCTTGCTGTGTGAGGCGTGGCGCCATCTTGTTGAAACTATGCGTGAGAGCTGTTCGATGGATGTTCTCTTAGTTTCGGTATAAAAATGCGGCGATAGACATCACCATCACCTGTTACGGTTGCTCCACGAGAATTTTCAAAGAAAAACGGTCCAATTATTCCATTGACAGAAAGAGCACCAGTCCACTGCGACATAGTGACTGATCAATCCGCGGAAATGCCGCGCCAAACTGCAACCGCTCCCCGGTCCCCCGCGCAACCGTTAGGAAAATATTCGAATTTCAAATCCTGGATCTGCCACGGGACACCCTATAGTTAAAATAAATCTTTGCGAAGGTTACAAGTAATAAACAGACAGACAATTACACAAAAATTTTAGGATCTGTTTTAATAAGTAGTGGATAAACTTTTATCTGGCTTAAGCAAAAAGCCGTTATTTCATATTACAGACAACTAATTTCTTTTCTATTTTTAAAGAGCTGTACAGTAGAAAAGTTTAAAATTTTTTTTTAATCTACAGTGAGCTACTCAACCATTCACTTGATATTAAGTGGCAATGACGCTGCGGATGTTGAAGTTTGCTCGCATAGATTTCTTAGCAAGAATTAACATAAATTAAAGATATAGATCACGATTTCTTTATATTAAAGTAGTCCACATAGGAAAGCTTATAACGGATATATTTTTTATTTATAGTCATTTTATTTATAGGAGATAAAATTTAGTCTAGGTATACATTCTCATTCTTGTTTATGTTTTGCTGATCTTTTTGCATGGTGTATACCTCTTTTAACCTTGTCTACTCGTGTTTATGTTGAGTAGCTCTTTTCCACATCATTTCTGACACTTGTCTCATCATCCCATCTTATCCTCGGTCTACCAGTTTTCTGTTAACGTTTTCTAATAATACTAAAACATCGAGAATGTAGTGAGAGGAGTGAGAGAGAGAGTGGAGGTGAGATGATAAGGATGAATACATATGTAAAATATTTGTTGTTGTGTAAATAATTTGTTGTAAAAAATCTTTCTATTACATGTTCAACTTCTCAGTTACTGTACTTTTACTTCAAGGCACTTAACCTGTCTCAGGCATTGTCTTATATTTGTAGTATAATACGTAAAAATATTTTTTTTTGCGAAAAACCTTAATTAAGCTAACGAGGCCATGGCTCTTTAAAACGCCAGGTCAAATGCACTGTGCATTGGCGTAATTACTAACAAGTTCCAAGGACGCTCGTATTTGAAAGTCAACGGAAACGTCTGTGAAACTCGATTCATTTTGCTTTTTTAAAATGTTTTTTTTTTATTTTTCATATTATTTCAACGAAAAAATAAATAAAAGGAAAGTAAGTTACATAATAATTAAATATAATTGCGGGGATGAAACGCAGGTGCTTTTTGTACGTTAGTTATACATTATAATAACATAAGCTTTTAGTTAACTGTAGCGGTTAACTGCATTGTTTGTTACATTAATATTAACCGTTTTAATCAATAGTTGAGTTATAAAGCTTTCAATCAAAATAGAGGTAGGACGTAGAAGGAGGATATAAGAGGAAATTATATTATTAATTGAATAATGGTAGTAATTTCCACTTTTAGACAAAAACTAGAATATCTCTATCTCCAGTTTTTAAAGGTTTACCTTCTCGTTCTAGATAAGAACAGTAAAAGAGTGGAATTTATCGTCACCACAGGTCCCGCCTAAATACGACTTGGATGTTTTCAAGAGAAGAGTGAATATGCTGTTATTAAGTTAGCCTTTCACCACTTTACACCACATCACCACTAAACATCTAAAGAATGAACAAGTTACTTCTACAATTTTTTTAATATATTTGTTAGTCTTTCTGCCAACAAAAACTTTTGTTTCTATCAAAATATTTAAACAAAAATCTTGGAGCAGGAAAATTAAATAGTTTAATATACCACCTGATAATTTATGTCGAAACTTTATATATATTTCCATTTCTACTTATCTTTACTAGGGATTTTTACATAAAATTTCATCAACTTTTTTTCAGTTTTTTATCATTTCACATAAAATTTATTTAAGTAATTTACTTGTAAAAACTGATACTTTCTTTCACTGTATATTTTATTTACATCTTCTACTAGCTGGTTAAAGAAAATATGTTTTATATTGAGAAATAATATTTCTGGTAAAACATTAGATTTAAATTTAACTCAGAAACAGCGATTTCAAATACAATCTAATGAAGAACTTGAGTACACATTGGAGAGCTTGTGGAATGACAAACTTAGATTTACATTGCAAATGCGGCCGGAGGTTTTATTACCAGTTTGAACCTGTAAAGCAAATATCAAATTTAAAGGTAGACTTAAAAATTTATATTAAAGAGAAGTAAATATATCATCATCAGGTGATAGACGTCTATTGCTGGACATAGGGCTCTCCCAAAGATCGCCACATCGATCGGCCCAGCGCTGCCCGCATCGCCGAGCACTAGCGGTCGTCGTTTGTGGGGGTACATATGGGCAGATTTGGGCCATTTCCTATCAATCTGACTCAATCTGGGCCCAATGCGGTTAGGTGGGAACTAGAGCCTCGTTTATCGATTACCAGGGTGCACTACGAGCTTTCAAGGTTAACTTAGGTCTCGTGTGTTATTTTGAGTAGTTAGAGGTCTCCTGCAACAGAGACCTACCACCAGGAAAACTTACGTTCGTTACACTAGTACCACAATTCGCCACCAGCGTATCCAACTTAAATGCTATAAATGATCCTAAGAAATAAATTAAAGATTTATTTACTACGAGAATAGCATAATTTTAATAATATATTTTTTTTGTGGCTGTGCTGATAAGATTAGTCAGGACTTCTTCGCTTGGCCGTATAAGGTAAGGTCTATAAAATAATAGCGATAGAGGCCGCGGTTGTGTTCCGAACGGAAATTCCGCAACCTCTCAAAAAACAGGACGACCACCGAGGGGGTTTTAGTGGATGAAAATCTCCACATAACTTTTACTTCCCCCTTTAAGGCAGGGTATCATTACAAAGTTTTACTCTCCGATATAAAGAAAAAAGGACTTTATTGCTTTTCACAACTTCGTCCAAGACATGTTCATTTTATACTTCAAAAAACAATATGTTTTATCTGTATTTGAACTTCGGTTCAACCACATGCGTGTTTCGTGTTAGCTATAATGTTAACGAGCAATCAGTGTTATCGGAATAAATATTGTGTATACTGTATTTACATTAAATTGTAAATTTTCATGAACTATATGCCTATATAGCCATTTATTTTAATAAATAATACTGTCTATCATATTCATCATCCATTAATCATTTACTGGTGATGAGTCTCTGCCGCCGGAGGCCGTTTAAATAGGTATCACCGCAGCTCCTATTTCTGTCGCCAAACAGTAGCGTGCAAACATGAATAAATTCTGGTTTGAAGGGTACTGTAGCTAGCAAGCTACGTCTTATAGCGACAAACACAATGTAGTGCAGTGTATACCATCTTAACTGGCGCCACGTTGTTATGGCACGAGTTTCACTTACCATCAGGTAAACGTCTCGATCGTCGCGTCGCTTCGTAGAATACAAAAAAATCCGCATTTGGCCAGTGCGGTGAATAAATGGCCTTGACTCTCTTCTTGTGAGAGAAGGCCTCAAGTCCCAACAGTGGGAACATAAAGAAGACTTACTGTTATTGACTGGATAATGTTCCCTTAATCTCATTTCAATTATGGATCAGGAATGATGATATTTTTTCCAGTTCCAGTTATTCGGGTTATTAAAGTTTATGTAGGTCTATAAGTCAGTAATGAGAATTAATTCATCGGAGAGGCCAAAAGGGAACTTTTTTTTTCCAGGATAGCATTACGTAACTTCCTTTGAGGCGTATCGAAACGTTAGTCACAGTTCTTTACTCGTGTGCGGCCGGCGTGAAGCTAAATGATAGCCCTCTCCAACCCAAACGTAGCTTTCAAACGAATAACTTTTCCTCAATGTAAAGCAGTGTTATTGTCAAACGGCCCTCTGTTAAAATATAATGTACTTTTCCATCAACAATTGGCTAATATTTAGTATCAATTTCATATTAATGTACATATACTGGTAGACGTAGAGCTGGTAGCTCTCCGTAAGGTGGACCAACGATTTTTTTTTAATTTTTTGAAACGACGAGACGAGCGGGACGTTCAACTAATTAGCATGGTACACAGCACCACATTGCATTCGTCGTTTTGGGATATAAAAATCTCATTACACCAGAAATTTCACTAGCTGCAAGTCTCTTCAATCCGGAACACAGTAATGTTTGCGTACTACCTACCTAGACGATCCCAGGCAGTAGAAATCTACCACCAGTAACATCGTACGATTTAGTGAAGGTCGCGGGATACCGGTAGCATAGTACCGATCGATGTGGAGATCTTTGGGGTAAACCTATGTCACCACGACGATCCAGAGAGATCCAGTAATTAGATACAGTTGTATACTCCGTAATGCCTTGTTGGTCGAAAGCAGTGTACACTTTTATAATGAAGTTTACGGCGCTGGTTATTTTGACAACCGTAGCAGTTTCATCGGACTCACAACTCGCGGATTTGGTATCCGCAAACAAAACAAAAACAAGAAGAAAAAGAAATGAAAATTAAAACAAAGTAAATAAAATGAAAATTAAAGAAAACAAAATTAAATATAAAAACTCGAACTAAGCACTCAAATACAAATCTCAATATATACATATATATGTAGATAATTGTGTATACGTTACCGTAAAAGACCGAAATCAGAGAATGTCCACAAACATCAAATACGTCGGTGAAAGATCAAATATTCTTGTACATTCGGATCCTCACCGGTGTATGACGACAATCACAGATATGCTCTGGTGGAGATCGAAAAGAAAGGAGCCGACAAAGAGGCGACTGGCTGTTAGGTTAGGTTAGTAAGTTTTTTACTTCTATTATTTTCCTTTCTCATTTTGGAAGTACCGTGTGTTTTAAGTTCTTAGTTATTCCTCTCAGAAAGAGAGGCGTAAAATTCATCGCGACTGAATTACAGAGAAAAAAATATAAATATCGGACATATTCAACATTCACCATTAGTGCATGGTGAATGTCGACATTCTCCAGATTTCGGTGTTTCACTGTAACAAAAGAGGAAGTAGAAAGGTGAGATAATATTGGACGGGGTAGGATTAAAGAGATGGATAGTGATATAGAGGTGAGGTAAAAGGATGTAAACTAATACATATATATCCTCTGATCACATTCGCAGTGTCCGAGGCCTAGGGCGGTGAGGACCGCTCGGGCAGACGGATGTGACTTGTATACGCGGTGTGTGAGCCTGACGGGCGCCCCAACCAGCGACAGAATCGTCGCGTCCCAAATGTGGCGAATCTGTAACTGGTATTTTTGGGATTAGATGTGTGTCGATTTTGTTGGTGGGTGAATCGTGCTTATCCTCTGCGTCGTTGTGGATCGGAAGCACGTACTGAGGACGGTGATTTTTACTGGGGACATGATAAACGAAAGCGTAATTTATTGTTCATGATGACGCCATCTATTGAATTGCTTGAAACTACTTTATTACGCTATCTTGTAACAGTAGATGTATAAGAGAAAAAAATATATCTAAATATACGTTGGTTGACACGGAGCATTTAAGTATAATACTTTAACTTTAATATAATATTTTACCTACCTTCTTGCTGCTTATCTACACCACATTTTTTTAAATTTATTTATTAAATCTCATACATAATTAAATAAAAATATTTCGCCAAACTGACAACCAGTTTGTTGGCGACACATTAAACGCGCTTTCTTAAATTATAATACAATAACACACCAAAAATCATATATAATTTGTATATATATTTATAAATATTTTTATTTTTATCAATTAATTCTTCTATAAGCGAGTCTGATACACACATTAGATACTATATTTATTTTTTAGATATTTTCGTTACCTTTTATTATATATAATACATAATTTTCTGATATTGTATATTTATTAGAAGTGGTTTAAACTGTAACACTTTTCATAATGGACATTGGAAAGTGGTAGCGTAAAAGACAACTTAAGTTATACTGAAGAATACTTGCATTGTGCGATTGCTGACAAGTAAAAACAACGAGAAAAAGCGCGATTGATTTTATCCGGGACCAGTCGGCATCATTAGACACAAGAGCACAAGTTAACTTGTGCCCAGTAAACAATATGTTAAATGACAATGTGGTTCACTAGCTCTTCATTTATGGCTGAGCTAGTATTTACCTTAATTTCCGCCAGCTTTTGTCTTTCCTTATGTAAATAAATTAAGACATTATTGACGTTCATCATCACAGGCATTTTATTTTTATGTGTAAAGGTAGTAGTAGTTGTCCTAAATTACAAATTTATAATTAAATCCATCCCAAAACAAATCTTTTCAGCGTCTGATGTCGTAGCTCTGAAACAGCGGGGTAATATTGATCTAGTTTTTATCTTTATTTCAAAGTAAACGTTGCTGTAGTTAGTGTATATACTATGTTGTGTGTTAGTGGTGTAAGAGATCCCGTACAATAACTTATGGGATCCAAGCCAATCTCACCTGCTCGTGGTGTACCCTTCTAATCAACAAATGAGACTGGGTTTCACCAACCCGCATTGGGCCAGCGTGGTTGGAAATGGCCCAAATCTCTCCATACGTACCATTACAAACGACGACTCTTGGTGCCCGGCGATACGTGCGGCGCAGGACTGATCGATGTGGGGATCATAGGGGGAGGCCTATGTCTAGCAGTGGACTTCTATCGGCTGATGATAATGATGATGTTAGTGGCATATGATACCGAAAATATTGGATAAAGTAGATCAAGTTCGCTTTATTACACTATGAATCAAGATGAGCAGAAAATTTCCTTTCTTCGTTATTATTTATTAACATACACACACACATTATATATATTACTTACTTATATAAAATATACAAATGATATTTGCACTGAACGTAATAATTTAATACACGGATGAATTGAGGTTTACGAATCTTAATCGCGAATCTAGATTGTGTTTATCTTGATAATATTTCTTTTTACGTCAAGCCTGTTTACGAAAAGTCTCCTTGTTGTCATGCCTCAAGAATAACTCCGGAAATAATCGGGTTTCTCGGTGAGGTAGAGAGGAAAAAGTGGAGAAGTTCCTCGGCGGCTGTGATGCCACTTCACTCCCGTATGTTCCGTAACCACGACTTCTTCCGTCTGCGATCGAAAAGTGTATAATAGTTTTTTTAACTATTTAATAGTTACACAAGCAAGGAATCTATCTTTGTAGTTACATATTAACTCTTTCACAATAGGAACAAGAGATGCAGGCCTTTTGCCAAATCAAAGTGAGAAGTACAAATGTAAAATTAGAAAAGTAGATAATGTCTTTAATTGTTAAAACCGACTTTTTGATATCTAGCTGAGTACCGCAACGATTGAGTTTGCTTTCGAGGTTAAAAAAAAATAGATCAAAGTCAACGCAGCCCTTGGGATCTGTTAATTCAAACCGTAAAGGTGAGAGAACCGGAAGTGATTGATTTATCATTTTCACGGATTAATTTTGTACAAACTGTGAAAAAGTTGGTAATTTTTTTTCTTTTTGTTTATTCAACGAGACGAACGGGAAGTTCACCTGATGTTAAGTGAGACGCCTGCTCATAGCAACGTGGTACTAGTTATATAGTGGAGGAAACTGTGCTCGTCGCTTTGATACACAAATGTTGAATCTCGATAGCCCAGTAATTTCACTAACTACAACGCCCTTCAAAACGGAACATAGTGATAATTGTATACTAGTGTTGAATTACCATGTAGAGCTAATTTTAAAACTGTATCGTTATACACTAATCACAATTACCCTATCGTTAAACTGTTTACCCGTTTGCCAAAGGGTTGAGGCCTGATGAGATAGTTCTTTTGTATTCAATTTGATCAACTCTGAATGGACCAGGCAAAGGAACAATGGATACGGGAGATTTATAGTACTTTGATTAACTATCGACAACCATTAAACAGAAATGTTTATACGAAATAATAAAAATATATGATAAATAACAGAAATGATCTTCGAATAGTAATTTTTTCTATAATCGACAGGTTAGCGCTTAACCACGATCCCACCTGATGTTAAGTGGTGATGTGATCTGTGGGGGTAAGACACATTAACTGATAACTTTGTATTTATTTGGACGGAAACACCGACGCCGGCAAGTTGTTCCGCTACTTTGCTGTTCTTATGAAGAACGGGGGGTTGATCTTTTTGAAATTGATGCAGTATTCGTTTTGTTGTAAAAAAACTTTGTTTTGTTTTTAAGAAATGTTTATTTACGGAACATATCTCCGCGAAAGAGACCTTGGTGTTAGTAAAACACTAAATAACCAAATGTTTTCAATAGATAATAGAAGTGTAGACCCTTACAGCGTCCGTGCTAGAGATATATTATCATAAGAAAGGGATACTTTGATGTTGAAAATAATACAGTGACCTCGTAAGATTAAAAAAGAATCTTCCTCGGTAAAGTGGAGGAAACAAATAGAACATATATATAAATGAAATGAAACATTTAAGGATTTCAATAATAATGAGTTATAACTAAATTTATGATATACGATAGGTATATCAAAAATATATGTAAATATGTATTATATACATAGATATACATTTAATCATTGAATGTTTGGCGTCAGAAATAGACTTTGCGGTGGGACTAGACGGACTGGCAACAGAGATCTACCACCATTAAAACTGGTACCACTTTCTGATAGAAGACAATCTATTTACAACTTGAGTCAAAAGATAGTTTATTTTTTTTATTTATTAACATCTTAAGTTAAAGGACGAGAGAATGTATTCATTGGTACATAGATCATAACACATGCTTATAAACATATGCATAAATACGAGTATATAGATATAATACATTTGCTTTAGTAATAATTTATTTCTATCTGTACTCAAGCTGACGTTATCACAACTATCGTCTATTTTCGATAGAAATACCACTTACAATGAGATTAACTTTCTTAACTCCTCGTTTCGTTAAATGAGAAAATATATTCCGCTGTTATTTCAACTCCATTGTTTTACTTAATGGTTAGCATATGATGTTAGAGTATATTGGCATAAGATGTACATAAATGATAGATCGAGTTTTCAGTTTAGCACACACTTCGAATTCAAGATACTATTATAATTAAGTTCTCACTTAAAACGTAGATTCTGTTACCGCTATTCAGGGTCAGTATAAACTTCTACACGAGTTTATAGATGATAGGTAGTATTATGAAGTTGCAATCTAGGAGACAAAGTGCTTTTGTATAAGCACCCGTTATTGCGTGTTGCTTTGTGCGAGCGTAATCAAAGCTGTTGTGAATAAGTGAGATATTGTGCCGTGCACGAGCTTAACCATTGTTTTTAAAATCACTTGAAACAACAAACGGTTTTGATGTTAGTATAGTAAGTATTGATGAAGGAAATAGATTACTACATACCAATTAGAATCGGTTTGAAAATTAGTTGTATTATGTAGAAGTTAATATCATCTGCTGGTTTAGTTATAAGTAAAAGAGGAAGAGGAAATTAATATTCTCTGTATTCCTATTTCGATGTTAAATAATTAAACCTTATTATGAAGGGTCTGTGGCTAGTGAAATTACTGGGGTAATGAGACTTAAAGTCATATGTCTCAGGGCGACGAGCATAATATTCTGCAGTGTATATCATCCTAACTAGTGCTTCGTTGTTATAGGCAGACCTATTACCTACCATAAGGTAAACATCTTGCTCGTCTCATCGCTTCGTATAAGTCTTCTCATCAGCGATTGATACAGCTGTAGTACCTAGATTTTCTCTAGTAATCGCCTTATATAACTAAAAATTAATACTTAAGTAATATCGGAAAAGACTTTAAAAGCTGATGAAAAGTAATTAAAGTTTAGTTTGCGGAAAAGTCGCAGTTATGTGAGAAAATTCTTTTTTTAATGTTTCCTTTAAGGTTTTTTTTTATGTACTAAAAGCAATTCATTACGCTCACATCTTTTTAAATATAAATTTGAAAAGCAAAGAGCTGGTAGCAAAAAAAATGTGAAATGCATAACAAAGTTCATGCAAGTTCCGCTTAACATGTAAAAATCGATTTTTCAGCTTCATTAGAAGGGGTTGTAGGTTTATTATTATCTGAAAGTCATTCACAATACTCTACAGCTTTGCAGAGGATGTAGAATTTATTTCATGGAACGAAAGCAATTTTTTAATATGTAAACGCTCAATTTTATTAAAAGTCAATGCAAACATGCTTCTTTTGTTTAGTCTCGGAATTTTTCATCGAAAACGGCGCATGCGAATTCATAAAGCATATTTTAAAAGATATCAAAAGCTTTTTCGTTTATTGCTGCTAACTATAGTTTACTAACAGATAGGCATAATAAATAAAACAGTCTCGCTTTTGGTAGATCTGTTGCCGGAGGTAGGTTCTATTTCTACCGCCAAACAATATTGTACAAACATTACTGTGTTCCGATTTAGAGGACGTTGTAGATGGTGAAATTGATAAGGTAAATAGAGTTAACATATTTCATCTCAAGGCGACGAGCACAATGTCGGAGCGAGTACAATGTGGTGGCGTGGCAAGCATATCACTTATCACCAGAAGAAGGTCGAATCAAAAAAGGTTTCACTCAGTATATTTAAGAGTCAATACATTACGCTGGTCAAGTGCAAATTGTTAGAATCGCATGTCCTTCAAAGCTGTTATTAAGCTTTCAACTTTGTGGTATTGTATCCAACAGAAAATTTTCTTCAAAACAGCCAAGTGCGCGTTGGCGGATCTTGCAGGTTACGAAATTGTTAAGATTGGTTGGTATATTTTCAGTTGTAACTATGAAAACCAATCTATAAATAATCTATTAGATCCGTTATTTTTCAACAAGATTCAAAATATTTTAATTTCTTATATTGCAATGTTATTAATTAGTTAATTTAATGTATCGATATATTTTTTATTTTGTTTGACGACGCTACAAAACGAGACGTTCGCGCGATGGTGATACGCCTGACCATAACAACGAGGCCTTAATTAGGCTTTTAAATACAAAACCACATCGAGCTCGTCGTTTTCAAACATAAGATAATATCTCGTTACCCCAGTAATTACACTAGCTACACTTTTCAAACCGGAACACAGTAATATCCGTACAGTATTGCTTGGCAGCAAAAATAGGAGCTCTCTGCCAACAGTGATGATATTGTAGTGATTGATAATAATAGATGGAGTAAATGCCGTTTTAGCATTTATTACCAGTCAACCATTGATACTAGGATTGTAATAATAAACAACAAATATAATTTATGTTGCATACCAATAAAATATATAAGTATGCCTAATGATATCGCCGTCGCAAATGTTGTATTATATTTGAACTGGAGACTCGAATGAAAGAAAAGCGGTAAGAAATTATTCACGGCACGTTCAATTGTACAGACAATCTCTACGCCATTGCTGAGGCGTAGACGTACAATTGCGTTTTTATTGTTATGTTTAAAGAAAAACTGTCCCATTTATCTTTTTACTTGTAACGTTTCCAAATTATTAATACCACATTCACATTAACTACGCCATTCAGTGGCGTGACTAGATTTCTAAATTCAACCTGTGAGGTATCTTCTAAGGTTTACTTTTTCATTTAAACAGTTTATATGATAGACGTGTAACAATAGAATTTTTATTGGTATCACAATCATCACAGGCTCCATTCAAAACATTTACATTTTAAATTGAATATTCATTTCTTTTTATTATTGTGATATCTATATGAATAATTTCATTTGCTTCTAAAAAGCTACGCCCTTGATATAATTACATTGTGTTTTTTTTTATTAATACAATTTTTACTAATACTATTATTCAGAAATTTTGTGATTATTTACTTTCCACTCACTGTTTTTTTTTTTTCTTTTTATTAACGTGGGGGTAATGCCTGCACATACCCGTCCTCGCGGTGGCAAGGAGAAGATGTGTCGGACTTGTACCGACTAAAACCCTCTCGATGTTCCACCTCGTCGCCTCATGGCGGGTACTCTAACCTGGAGCGGTCGGGCCGGCCGGGTAAGTTCCTCTTTGCTTCACCGTTGGCAACCCAGCCACGGTTACTTAGCTTCAGTTCAGTCACTGTGATATATGTTAATTTATCTCCACTATTATCTATTTTATTACATACCTATTCTAATCTTATCGTTATATATCTGTCAATTTATTCTTCCACTCTTTAATCTGTTTTCTACTACATCAAGTTTCAACCCCATTAATGTCTTCAACATTATTTAAACAGGATCGGAGAACGCTTTTGTATATGACATACCGAAGTTCCACAGACCCCAAAGTACCCATTTTGTATATAAGTAACATTCTGCTTAGATTAGAGTCGACTCCAGTTACCGAAGTCGACTCTATATTGATGTGTTTCCGCTGATGATAACTAACATTGACTACTGTATTATTGTCAATGAAAATTGACATTAAGCCTTGCGATATTGTTACGGTTGTTTCAGGATTTTTGTAAGGTATTGACAGATCTAATGCGCCTTTTGCTAATATAAGGCCTATGAGGTTTGTTAAACGTTACCTTTAAATGATGCTGTAATTATGGCTTCACACTGTACTTGATTTAATTTCCGATCCTCAGCCCTCCCTTATTTAACGAATATCGCAAACAATGGCCTCTGTAACTTTCATTGCACGAATGATGGCGAATTGTTTGTAGCCGAGCAAAACATAATTAAGACCACATTATACTCGTTGTGACAAGCTCTGCAACTGATTGCTTTATAAAAATAAGATTTTTTATATATTTATTATAAATACGGGTGTCACTAACGAAACATTAATTCTGTAGCACTGAATATACATAAGTAGAAAACTCGCATAACCTTTACTTAATTTAAAAACGTTAAAAAATGTAACAACTACCACGTCACGAAATATGATAAATACTAGTAACCATTTTCTAGTACATAACATGTATAGGACCTCCCGTAATATATTCCTTGAAACATAAGTCTTGAGGTCCTTATTAATATCATATAAGTGAGGTTAATTCTAGAGTAAATACAAAAAAGTCGTACTTTGTATACAAGATAGGCGGAAGTATGATAAAAGTTTTATATTAATCATAAAATCCGTTTTAGCTGCCACAAGTAAAGTTTAAAATGTTGTTATTTCTACATTATTAATTTGATGGTGATCATCAATTTGATAGGTTTATGACCATCAAAGAATAATATATGGCAATATGATCGTAATAATGGCGGTTAGAAATTAAATTTATCAATATTTTTTGTTTAGTAAAGAACTATTAACAAGTTACATGTAACATAACATAATTGAATCAATATTTTAAGCTCTCAATGTCTTTAATCGGAGAAATCTTACCAATAACTGTGGTTATAATTCACATAAACTTCGTCATCAAATGAACACGATAACCAACAAACGTCCGAACAGAAATTGGGGTTCGCTTTGTATTGCGATAAATTTTGCGAATGTCCTACTCCTTCATCAAATTGAATTACGCATGAAAGTTTTGAGTGTATCTTGTGAAGTTTGAATTTATAACTTTATTAACAAACAATCTTTACATGAGTATTAGAAGAATCGGAACTTGTCTTCAAAATGTGCAAAAATCAACGATCATTATATCGGTATTTAGGTCAATAAGCTACAGGGATACCTATTAGTAACTTATAATAAAGATAATTTTATGCCTTAGATTATTCTTTAGTATATCTGAATATAATAATATCATAGTTATTGTAATCAAGTTTCGTTCCATATTTGTAGAAATATTGTTAGACTTACTTTTTTTCATAATAGTTAATAAGTTACTCTGTTAACTTATGCACTTAAGATCCGAAATTTTCACCCCAATATTTTCAGTAGTTTAATCTCCTTTCCAGTCTCAAAATAGTAATATTTACATACTATTGTTTAGTTGAAGAAATAAGCTCTGTTAGTGATAACCAGATCTTTTATTTTAACCAGATGTTTAATAGAAAAATAATAATGTACGAACAATAGACTTACCATCAGAAATAAAAAAAAAACATAATTGTATCTTTATTTTTATATGGTCTGACTAAACATAAACGTAAAAATGACGTTCAGTATACCAACATTCTGAAAGTCATCCGTCGTGTGAAAATACTGTGAGAAAGGTTTTCTTCCGTATGAAAATAATACGTAAACTCAACTAAGTAGTCAAATTAGTTAAGTCCGTACAAAATGCGACTTGACCTGAAAAACTTTAACTATCGCCACACTACCGGTTTAATTTGAAGAAAATGAGGAAAAGCTTCTGTAAGCTTATTTTTGTTATTCGTTAGATGGCTTCTATATTTTATTTTCACGAAGTTTTTGTTCAACTACATCAATTAAAACTGTACTACTATAGTACACTTACACTACTCACTTATTTTGTAGTGTACACAGTGTTTTCTTACTCTTCTTATATTAAGGTAATTTATAATTATCGAAAAAAAATTGTGGTGATATTATTTGTATCATAAGATATGAGGGTATTACAGTACCAAAAATCGATTTGCTGTAGTTGGCAGATTAAAATATTCTTTTTTTTTATTCGACAAAGCGAGTAAGACGTTCACCTGATGGTAAGTGATACGTCAGCCCATAACAATGTGACTCTAGTGAGGATGAGAGGAGAAATCTACACACAGTAATGTTTACACACTACCGTTTTGCGGCAGATATAGAAGCTGCGATAGTATCTACTCAGATCGTCTACGGTCTCAGGCAACAGAGATATATTACCAGTAAATTAGTTGCGGTTAGAATCCGAAGCACAGTTTGAAATTCCGGGCCTGGAGTATCCTAATTGATTCTCGCCTGATCGTGGTTGAAGACTTACCTCAGCTCGCAGAAGCATGAAGAAGTTATATTGGTTTTGCATCAACTAAAATCCCGTTGAAGTTCGTCACTATTCGTTTCCGCTACACCAAACAAAATAAGGACGAAAACGGTAGTAATGATTAAAATACTAGTAGTTTTAAATAAATGTCATTTATTGATAATTCACTTAAATTCCAATAATCAGATTCACACAAGATTACACACTTTAATAATATTAACATATCGAGTATTTTTGTATTATTCTTAGTTACTTAAATCTTTGTTAACTTACAACACATATTTTAGTCATACCAAAAATTTTTAGCATGTAATTACTTACAAAAAAGTTTAATGTTTTATAATTATATTAATAAGTTATTACTTCCTAACTATTTACAATAAACAATCGATTGAAATCAATTCATATTTCTGATCAACAAAATCTGAAAGATATATTGTTTCTTTTGAAACCTTCATTGTGTCAAATTCTTATATGTAACAGATTAACAATTTTATTCTAATAATTTTTTTGGTCCGATACATTGAAAAAAAAAATTCAGTATTTATGTATTTTTTTTCATCGATTAGGATCTCCTTCAGCTGTAAAGGACGCTATTCAGATTGTAACTGCCTTCACGGACTATTGTATAAACGTATTATTCATACGCAGTTAAGAAACCTATAACGAGTGAAATAACTGGAGAGACATATCTTGAGATAAAAAATTTATCAACAAATTAATAAAAACAATAGTATATTATAATAATTACATATTCAGACGGAACATTTCGTCTTAAATAATCATATCAATAGTTGTTTATGTTTATTTTCCTTAAAATGTAAAAATCCTAATACTTTTCAGATCGATGCAATGTTACAAAATGTTAGACATCTCGAAAATCAATGTAGTAATTGTAAACATTAACATACTTATTATCGTATGTATTATGGTAAAGCCGTATCATTAAGTTAACCGCAAATTTGACGCTTTTATATTATAATAAAAGGTGTTTAATTTAAAATATAACTATACATTTGTACATTAACATTTATATGATTTGTTAACATAACGTTAAATCACACGTCGTTTTGATCAAATCTTTACGACTGGTTATGTATAATTCATTAGCGTAGATACGCTTTATATAATAAATTCAGTATTTCTATTGCATCCTAATATTCTTTATATACACCCACTACTTAAAATTATGATTACTTTTTTTTATTCGAGCAACGAGACGTATAGGACGTTCTCCTGATATACCTGCCGTCATGACGCTACGTATGATATTAAGCACCACACTGGTCGCCACATTAAGACATATGATGTTGTCTCGTTACTGTAGTAAATCCACTAGCTACATCGTCCTTCAAACCAATATACAGTAATATATACCGATACTGCTGTTGGGCATCAGAGATAGGAGCTTTGTTACTTTTGTCACTGGCAAAAGGCCTACCAGTGGCAAAAATTTAAAATACATTTAGAGTTATTAAAAAAAATCGTTATTTAAAAGCGTTGGTTTTTGTAGGACAATGATACTTAAAACTAAATGTTTTACCGGTAAAGTGACAGTAAGTTATATTTTATCTGTGCTAGCGTTTAGTAAATTGAAGCATTTAATAAACACTTTTCTAATATATATGCACAAAAAATTTGTCGTAAAACGTAAATACTTGACAAGTTAGTAATTGTGAAACATAAATAACAATAACTATAAGTAATAATCATTATTGGTTTTAATTTCCACATTTAACTATAACAAAAGTGTATATAGAGCGAAAGTGTACACACGTTTGCAAAACACTCCCACAGTAATATGATAGTTTCATAAAATGTTATATTAATTCATTATTATTATTAGTTATATGACAAATTGATAGAGTAATCATTATATTATATTCATGCTATAATCAAGACAAGCAATAATAGTGCTATTGGCCTATTGTAAGGTTGCCAATACAGTGAACCTTTATTCCACGTATCATGGTGAACGGCAGCTTGATTTTCTCCTGTAAAAAAAAAATATGATTTATTTATTTATTTTTTTATTCTACGAAGCGACAACACGAGCATAATAAAGTGGCGCTAGTTAGGATGGTATTCACAGCACCTACGTGCTCGTCGCTTTGAGACTTGTGTTAGGTTTCGTTACCCCAGTAATATCACTAGCTACAGCGCTTTTAAACTGAAACACAGTAATGTTTGCATACTGCTGTTTGGCAGCAGAAATGAGCGCTGCGGTGCCTAAACCTACCTAGACTGTCTCCGGCAAGAGATTTCTACAACCAGTAATATTTATTAAGAATTTAATCTTAAATCAGATTTTCCTGTTCCCTGCGAGTTAAAGATTATTCCTCTAATTTATCATAATACATAGACAAATATAATATGCTTTGATTATAAATATTTTTAAACCTGTTTTCATAAGTAAAGATTTTTTATCTCATTCATATGAGATAAGTTTTCTCTTATAATATTTCATATTTTAACTAATATTTTAGGTTAAGTTAACCACTGGTTTCGTAATTATAAAGTGTTGTTTGAATTAAGGTCAAAGGTTATAATTTCGTTGTTCCCAGCTGTCAGTTTAGTCGATCTTTTTGAGGTTTTCAAAAGAAATAAAACAAAATTCTACACAGCAACAATATTTGCAGAGTTGTAGTTGTTTATTTTTAATTTTCGGGCTTAACAAGACTATAGTTATTTCAAAGGTCAATTTGTTAGTGTGAATAAAGCTTAACGTTAACGTTAATTAAGAACGGAATAGAACAGATGCTTTAATGCAAACCAAATAGTATTACATTTAGAAAAAGAATGTTATATAATAATAAATGTGCAATGGGCCATCTTATCGCTAAAAGTGATCGCTACCATACATCTATTCCATCATCATCATCATTTTAGCTTATTAATGTACACTCATGAATGTTAATGGGTTATAAAGTCATGCATGTCAAAAAGTTTGCTAAAACTTCCATGAATTACGATGGTAGAAAGGTTAAATTATAGATTTTAATTATAGTATTTTTTTTAGTAATGATACGTGTTCTCACCAATCAGCACATGGACGTTGGTAGTAACCTGGGAATGATCTTTCAACTGGCATGTGTACAATCCGCTGTCTTCTTGTGATGCGGACATAATAGTTATTGTAGCGCTGAAACAAAACAGCACTTGTAAAATTAAAAGTGCAAACTGAGAGCATTACGAGCAAAACGCTTTAGAGAGCTAATAGAGAAAATGGATTTCAGGTTTCACAATGAATAGGTGTCTCTCGCCATTATCAGTGATTATAAGTTTAATGTACAACCAAATAATTCTACCAAATAATGTATGTACATTGGCGATACATTATGAAGACAGAAGAAGAGAAAACAAGAATGATGGATAGAGGTACGACCCTTTGACATGAGGAATACGATTTATGATAGATACGTACATCGAGCACAACGAAATTAAAGATTATCAACATAAGTTTATACTATCAGAAACCTATTTTTTGATGATGAACAAAAAAAGGAAAGGACTATAATAGAGGAAGAAAGCGAGAAGGGCACTTTGGCAAAAATATTACCTAACTAAAAAATAATTGATTACTCTGTAAATCTGCGAAAAATTTAAACAAAACTATTGTTTAGTATAATAAAAAAACTTTATATATATATAATAATTATGTTATATCTTATTAACGTGATAATAAATACCACGTGGTTATAATAAACACGACGTGATATAAAATGTTATAAATTCATTATGATGAATAGTCTAAAATCACACTTTAGGTCCCTCGATTAATATTATTAGTTAGGTCAATTAGAGTTGAAAAGATCTTCATTTATTAAAACAGGTTCAATACTTGCCTGATATTACGCCATGTTATGTACTCGTTGAATATTTTCCCATGTTTTTTCCATAACAACCCGTAAATATTATGAAGTGGCTCAGGAGTTATCGCAGCTGCCATCGATAGCGTGGTCTTTTGATATTCTGGTATTTTTGTTGTTGTTTTACTTATGCTAACTGTCGACGTAATGGTGGTGGTTCCAATGCTCCAACTTCTATTTAATATTATTTCCAATCTGTTGTACACAGTTGTCATTTCTGTTGTCGATTCCGGTGTCGTTGTGTCAGGGGTTGTGTTTTTAACTGTCGTTGTTTTCTCTTGCTTCCGCTTTTCCATTGATCTAGCATATTCTTCGGATATTACACAATTTAGTTTAATCAGGCTACCGGCTTTATAAAATCTATCCTTTTCAATTTGCATACTGTCTCCGTTGATAGTAAGGATGGCAGCTGTAGAAATAATATCACATTAACAACAAGATAATTTTGTATATTATTGATGAAATTCAGAATCTTGTTTTCATCTCTAATATACTTTTTAAAATAAAAAAATGAAAATGCTTATAAATGGTTCCATTGCTGGATTAGACTATAAATAATTACTTACCTAATACTGTCAAATTTGTGTACACTGTTCTAGGCGGATGAGTTGATATTTGGCACATGAAAAGACCTTCGTCTGATTTCCTCACGGGATTAATACTCATTCTCCAATTGTTCGGATATTGGAATTTCACAGACAGTCGTTTGTCACCGGTGTGCACTTCTTTTCCAACAGTCAGCAATTGAGCAGCGTCAGAAGTGTTACGCAGCCACATAACCTAGATTTTACATTTGAAACAAAACGGGCTACAGTGTTTGCGGTCGCAGCACTTATTCAGTGTTTCATAGTCGATGTTGGGGATGATTTACATTATTTTCATACATATATTTTTATTTCCGCCAATTTTCTAACTGTTACAATTGATTTTATCCGCAACATCAATATAATATCAATAAAATTATATTTTGTCTACGAAAATCCTAATTTGCTATGGTACACATAAATACTATTTTTAAAAGAAGTATAAATGTTTTTCTGCATTTACAATGATATTTTATATAATAATATAATATATTTATTATCTTGAAGAAAATGTTGAAACAACGTAAACAAAAATTACCGTTTTATCTTTCAGCATAACGATACGACAATTGAGCAGAGCTTCCGATCCAACGTGCGCTACGACTTGTGTGACATTATCTTCCTCAAAATATGGTCCCCAGTGCTGTTCGTGGTGATGATATCCTTGATAACGTGTAAAATTACGTTTCTCATCGGGTTTTACTATAACATAATAACATTTAGTTTATTACCCACGAAACAAGTCTCTTGATTTTCATTCGTCGAGACGAGAATGATGGTAACAATGTGGCGTTTGGAAGTTTGTCCAAACAGCACCGCATTGCACTCGCTTTGAAATGTAATATGTTAAATATACTTATTTCAGGAATTTTTTAAGTAGTCTCCAGAAATGGTCATCTAACAAGTATAGGTCATATAATAATAATATCATTTGTCATATATCTTATCATTCCAAATTATAAGTCACATCTTTTACTTGAAATTTAATTTTAAAACATAACAGTTTTTATAATACTTTTATTAATTTATTACATACATTTTCAATTATACCGACATACAGTAATGTTCGCACGTTTATGCTTGACGACTGAAATACAGTAATATCTACTTAGACATCAACTACCAAGAAAACCCAACTGATATAGAATAAGTAGAAAAAATTTAAATTTGATGCTTTTCTTCACTTAAGTTGTATAATGAAACACTAGTAATTATGCTTAAGTCAACATTAATCTTGTTTTTGTTTTATTTTAAGTAAATTCAGCAGATGGATGAAAGACAATATTTTCCTATTAAGATTTTTTTTAAAAAAGGCGAACTTTCCTTCTTAGTTGATAAGGTTGTTACAAGTTGTAATTCGAAGCTTAAAATATAGCCTTAGCTTAGTATTTGTATTATCTGTTTTTTGATTGCACCTACAAGTTCCACTCGTACAGCATTTATACAAATATACTTGTATATATTTTGTCTTCACTAACAATCACGTAAAAGCTTCTGTCTGACCGTAAAATTAGTCTTATTGGATGTGTGTCTCCTTTGTCGGAGATAGTTAAAGCGTACTACGTCTTCGTAATGTCTACTTATACACCAAAAAACTATGATCATTACAGGATTTTCATCAGAAATGTGCTGGTGAACTAGTATATGTGAACCTTATGTATTAAAGTGACGAATGCATTGCGGTACTATTCAGAATATCTTGAGAAACACTTGCCATAAAATGACCCGTCTTGTAACTTTCGATATTTAATGATATCGTTATTGCGCGTGCAAAACCGCGAAAAAACAGTTTGTAAATACTGCGTATCTACCTACATATTTAGTATCCAGTAGCTTAATTAAATAATCTATTAAAAATTAAGCTTTTGCAGTAAGTAGCTTTTAAGTGATCTCGTTAAAACAATAACACGGTGGAGTGACCATTAATACCAGTTTATAAATTGTAAAATTATTAAGTGAAATACACAATTTGACGACCTAAAGATCCGTTGCTTATTTACGTGTGTTCCTTTCCATGCTGCTTCTTTGTCAAGTTTTATTTCAGTTCTAGCTAAATCTTTTAGTTCAATATGTTTTATTACTTGTTAGTGTTAGCGGTCACGGGTTCATATTGCGAAACTGGGTAAAAACATAGGCGATACGATAGTAAATGAGTTTTAAACACATCTTTGAAATAGATTATCTACAGTACTGAGACAGTTGGTTTGAAGAGCGTGCACTTATTGTGTTCCAACTTGTTCGCCAATACTATAAATGCGCATACTTGCTGCCAGCCTAAAACATAATAAGTCTTGCACGGCATAGATTTCATTGAATTCTTAGGTTTATTATGTACCATTTGAAATTGTTTAAAAAGTAATATAAGTGAAATTATACTTTTGCAGGTTTTGCTGTTGCGTTTTTACACGCGCAACGAAGATATGAACGTTTACATTTGAAAATAAAGATATAAATGGATGAAAATTACCTTGCATTTTGCTTTTGTTCACATTTGTGATAATTTCACTTTTAAAGTTTTCACGCAATTTCTTTGTTATATTCCTGAATATTTCTCTAGAAATAGCTAAGCCATCTTTGCCGTGATTCACAGGTTCGTTAACGTCCTTTTCCGAATTTTCGTTTGAAACATGTTGACTGTCTATAAATAAATAATTTTGTTTAATAACTTTTTCATATTTAATAACATTGCAGGCTCCTCGACCGAAGCACCTCCTTTAACAGTTCGCCAAGCAGTAGTGTGCGAACATTACAGTGAATCAGTTTAAAAGCGTTGTAGCTAGATTAAATTATTTATTGTGCTAGCTACAAAATCTTTAGTAAGTGCAGTAGTTTACGCTACTTGTGAATTTACTTCTAAATAAGAGGAATGAGTAACAGAGCAAGATAGTTCTTGATAAATCCTGGATATGTTGCATTCTTGCGAACAAGACAGTTAACTTTCTTCTAGTAGGAAGTATTCTTCTTATTGCTAATTTCAAATGTAATTATCATAGAACATTGTTTATAATAGAATTATTGTAATTACAAAAAGTTTTTAATGAGATTATTATGTATATATATAACATATATACATTTCTTTTAAAGAATAGGGAAGGAATAACCCCATGAGCATTTCGTAAAATTTGACGAAGTGGAAAACAATTTAGCAGCAGCCCTTTGCCCTTTTTTTTAAAGATACCTGTGTTCAATAGTGGTCTTCAGAGCTTTAAAATTAATGCATAATAACGATGATGAACATATGTTATTCTTACCTGTTGTCATGTGTAAATAGCACAGCGTTAAACACATGAGACTTAACCCTCCACCCTGCATGTTAAACAGCATATAACAAACTTCATGTCATCACATAATTTAAATTATGTTTCGAAACTTCTGGGTCGCATAGTTGATAAGCTTTTGTTATATTTTTTTTTACACCTGAAAACCAACTAGAAGTTATAAATGAAACTTTTTAGTTTACTTCAGGAGTTCCACATTCTCATGTGTTTATTGTGCAATAACAAGCTTCAACAAATATATGAGAAAACTTTAAAATAATATTCAAGACTGGTTTGTTATGAAAAATGTACCGCGAAACTTGATTTTTATATATGCTTTCCAATTTAACAAATCTAACCAAACTTTATTAACAAATGTGTATGTTGTTTCGATCGTTTTTTCGGAAAATCTAGTGTATTTAATATAATCAATAGTGAAATATTATCCAAGAATTCCAGAAGTTCCAAAATCTATCGAGCTATAATATATTGCAGGCCAACGCGTGGAGTGTAAGAGTTTCTGGACAACAATTGACGGGGCCCAAACCAACCTCATCTGCTCGTGGTGCATTCAGTGGGAAATGGTTCAAATCCCTCCAAATGAACCCAGATAAACGACGGTCCTTAGTGTCCGGCGGTAACGGAGACCATGCTGTCTGTATCACGGGAAATCGCTAGATACGGGCAGCGCAAGACTGATCGATGTAGGGATCTTTGAGGAAGGTAGCGTCCAGCAGTGGACGTCTATCGACTAATGACAACGAGAACTAACATCATGTCTTAAGGCGACGAGCAAAATGTGGTACTGTACTGTGTATAACATCCTAACTGGCGCCTCATTGTTATGGGCAGAACATCCCGCTCTTCTCATCGTTACGTAGAATAAAAAAAATGTAATTTGCTTATTTATATTATTAAAAAGTTTTGTTTAATATAATAGCTATCTATTCGTACAACTTCCATTAATCTACTATATACAAATTTGTATATAGTTTTTTTTATTTTAAAAGTAAATATAACAATAAATAATAAATAAAATTAATTAAACAAATATTTGTATACAATATTTATTTATGTTATTATAGCACAATGTATGCTGTAATGCTTTTATCCTCCAGTGTAAGTCATGTAGACATACAACATTAACTAAAAGAACGTTAATTAACAATTAAGGTATATGCACGAACGTACAGAATTATATACATATATATATATATATATATATATATATATGGTTTGATCTTAAGCAGTATTTGATATAAAATTAAAGACAACATTTTTAGGAGCCGAAGAATGAGGTTGTGTAAATTAGCAGATTAAAGACCCGGAAGGTAGACCTCAGATAATTCAACAATGGACACAGAAATGTTAATGTATATTCTTAGAAAAAGATTTTCTTTTTGTTTGCCGTGTGATAAAACTGTATGCGAGTTAACATTTTTAGCATTTGTTATAACATAAAGAATATACGAAAAATAACTATAACAGTTAAAACTAATGTTAGGTAAGCATTATTATATTTATTATAGTTTTGTTTTATTCTCAAGCAAAGAAACAAGAATACTCATACGATGGTAAGCGATACATCTGCCAATAATTTTGTAGCGAGTTTGGATTATATACACTGCGTTTTGTGCCCATCGATTTCGTTACTAACACTAATTTCCATAGCTTCTTTGAAATGGTAATGTTTCCGCATTACTGTTAGGCAGCATAAATAGGCACTGCGGTAGTACCTATCTAGAAGATTTACTTTAAGGAATACAAGAGACAACTTTTTACTAGTGATAGGCCCCTGTTGCCGGAGAACGTCTTAGTAGGTACCACCGCAGCACCTATTTCTGTCGCCGAACAGAGGTGTGCAAACATTACTGTGTTCCGGTTTAAGGGCGTTATAGCTAGTGACATTACTGGGGTAACGAGACTTAACATTTTATATCTCAGAGCGACGGGCACAATATGATACGGTGTATATCTTCCTAACTAGTGTCACGTTGTTATGAGCAAGCGAGTCATTTACCATCAGGTTAATGTTCCGCTCGTCTCATCGCTTCGTTGAATAAAAAAAAAGATACACGACGTTTACCTGATAGTAAGTGATAGATAAGCTTGCCTATACCGACGTGGCGATAATTAGGATGATATACACAGCGCCACATTGTGCTCGTCGCTTCGAGTGTCATCATTAACAGTAATTTCTGTAGCTCTTTTCAAACATAGTAATGTTTGCACACTACTGTTTGGAGGCAGAAATGGGCGCCGCGCGTAATAATTGAGAAGTTTTTATACAGTATTCGTGTAAGATTGTTATTTAATTTATTTTCCATTTGCCGTCCCCACCGGTCGATGTCAATCAAATAGATTTTAAGCGTTGTATTAAATTTGAAAGCTTACCAAGTCGCGCGATATTACTGACAAAATTTATTCTAATGTATCCGAAGAAAAAATTAAAGGAATCACTTGAGAAGACACAAATTGAAATTAATTTTAAATATTTTCTCTTTTTCACTTTTATTTATTCAACGAAGCGATGAGACGAGCGGGACATTCATCTGATGGTAAATAACTCGCCTGCTCATAACGACGTAGCGCTACTTAGGATGTTATATAGTGCACCACGTTCTGCTCGTCGCTGAGACATAAGATGTTGAGTCTCGAAAACCCAGTATTTTCATTAACTACATCGCTCTTCAAATCGGGACATAGTAATGTTAGTACACTACTATTTGCCGACAGAAATAGGCACTCGATGGTACTTTACTAAACGGTCTTCGGCATCAGAGACCTACCACCAGGAGATATTACTGCAGTACTTATATTTACGCTATTATTAAACATTTAATCACACAAAGTTTCATGTATCGTCTTAGTCCTTTCGCTACCCTATCTGATATAAATCACAAGAAACATCGGAGTAGTTAATACTTAAACAAACGCGATAGAATACCTTTACGGCATTCAGTGCGCTGTCTGTACTTTTAGCTTAAGGTTAAGTTACACGAAGAATAAATAAATAAAATCCGTAAAACTCAGTTTTATTAAATACTAGATATTCACCGCCTGCCTTGCTAGCCATAACACTCCCGCAATTTTCTTTCGGGGAGAAATTTTGTATAATCCATTATTACCTGTCCACAAAATAGCAGAAGCTCATGATATTATTATGGGATATTTATAAATTTTTATTTAATAAAAACCACTCGTGTCCATAACAAAATGATGCTTCTCAACTTGTTATTAAATACCAAATTGTCACTGTGGTAGCCGGAGATCTCCTGAGCACTGTATTCCTAGTAGGCAGTTATCTTATAGATTTCCTTTGAACCTTTTGATCTCTGTATTACTGCTGTTTATTTATATGTTTCATTTTTCTAACGATTTTTTTATTACTAAGAGAAAAAAATTATTATACCATGAAGTTAAAAGAAAAGATGTAAGAACCAGAGGAACAATGTTTTCAGTATGACTTTACAGAAGTTGTAAAAACCGATAAAACATTTATGGAGATCAATCAATAATATCCTAGAGTTCTCGAGAGCCAATTTACGTCCCCACTATTGGAGTACTGGCCTATAGTTATAAATATACAAATTGTATTTCTATTTGTATAAATGTACAAATAAGTATTTCATATTACTTAATATCATGTGTCTTTTTATATTCCTTTAATGTTATACAAATGGCTCTTATCAGAAGATCAGACTTCATTGGTTTATATTTACGACACCTTTCCTTTTACTTTATGAGATGTAAGCAACTTCGGACTCCGTTGACATTTTTTCTAATTTCTTTTACATGTCTAAGATATCTAGAATGAATAAGATATGATATATACCAATGTGATATGATAACAATTTTATCAATGGTTTTCTTTTAATAATGTAATTGTTTACCCACGCCATATTAAACTGAAAAACGAATAAAAAAACAAACACATCCACAAATACACCTTAAATAATAAAATAGGTGTTCCTCTGAAACAGGTCCTTTATTCAATTGGATAAAACGGATATCATCAAAGGTGTTCAAGTGCGCCGTTATGAAATCCCATTTTCTTGGGGTTTTTCAGTTCAATATATTATGTTCCACGAATATCAAATATTGGAACTATTGAAAAGCTGCCTAATTGTATTTGCCGTTGAGTATTATTCGGAAGGTCAGCACTAATGGAATACAACTGAAGCGGATTTGAGTTATGTAAAAAGCATTTCTCGAAGGATAAAAATCAGAGTAAATATGATAATACTATTCATCGACCATACTTCTAACAAATCGATCTTATTAACTATAGATTATGCAGAATTACTAAACAGATTAGGTCAAAGTTAGAGAATTTGATGACTCCGGGCCCAGAAGATAAGTAGATATGTACACATCAAGTAACTTGATTTCAACCACTTAAGAAGCTATACGTATAAACTGTCTTGTATATATAATATAACCAGATATCTAGAGCTCAGGAGTTTCAGTCACTGCGGATTTTGTGAAAATAAAACTGCATCAAAGGTAAATGTATCAGCTTGTTTTCAGCTTACCAGGTTATCAGGCGACGTAATTAAATTATCTATCGATCAATTTAAACGTATTATGAAACATATTTTAAGCTAAAAACGTATTTATATGAAGATAATATGTCGAAATGAATTGCTTTTTCAAAACTGTGTTAGTAAGTAAATATGAGACAGGTTATATAAAAAATAAACTATGACTTTCTTGTCAATTCATTAGAGGAAGACGCATTCCGAATTAACTTTAAGAATAAACGTTTGTCGATAAAAGTCCAATTTAATCAAAAAGTTTCATCTTGATAGCGTTTAAGATAATTTTTCATTTCCGATGCAAAAGTTCATTCAATAAATACCAAAAAAACATCGGTTACAATTTTACATTTGTAACTGATGATCAGCAATAACTGCTATTAACTGCTACTTTCATAATATACACTGGTGAAAAAACTTGGTATATTGACTGTAGAGTACCAAAATACGAGAAGAGAAATAAAAAAGTAATAATATTTATCTTTAAACAATCAGTGATATGAAAATTGTATACAAGATTTTATTACTATAAGTTTAAGGTTGTGTAAATTTGCAGTCTCCAAAAGAGTGCTTGTTTCAATAAAGAAATCAGAAATGTTCTTTACATACCATCGCTGGCAATTCATTGGGATTCTGTAAGCTAAGTAATAAATTGACGTGAATGTGAAAAAAAAATCTTATTGAATTTACTGATAAAAGCAACAGTTATTATGATTAATTAAAACCAAAGAAGAAGACATCTGTCTAGACCAGTTAGTCATATTAGAGGTGAGCTGCGTAAAGACGCTTGCGATCTTATCCCAAACCCATTTTGATAATGGAAATATCAAACTCTTAATCCATAAGTGCAATGATTGAAGGTTTCATAACAAAGATATGTTATAAGTGAAAAACTTTAAACGAAATCAAATAATTCCAAAATCTCTTCTCAACAGAAAGAGAATCATTAAAATCGAACTTCTGTAAAATTTGAGGTCGTATACATGGTAGTAGCTCATACTCTTTGTAATAAGAACCTACTTTTGGTTGCCGGTTAATGGGTAACAAATTTACGCAATGCATTCTGTCGTGATTGTGAGGAAACATTAACGGCGGATGATAACCGCTTTGGGTTATGAATTATTGAGCCGTTCATCCATCAAATTTGGTGTGATAATCTCTGTTACACCAATCTAAACATTATTTGTAATTTATTATGAAATTTATCATATAATTTACGCAATTCGCTTACAGTTAAAATACTGGACGTAGTTATTACGACTTTCTCACGTTATCTTAATGTTTATGGGACGTTTATATGCGTCTATCTGCCGAGTCAACTGCGCGATCTATCTTTACTAAGTCTAAGTGTGACAGTTTAACATTTTCAGACATTTCCTGACAGTCTCTTCCTAGATACCTCTGTAACTCTGCTACTTTAAAATGGACAAATTTCCTAACTGAAATAAAATTTGGTATGTATATTATATCTGTAAATTTAAGGAAGATGAAATAAATTTTAATGAGAAAGGCCGATAAACATTTTACACCCTTAAGTGTAAGTACAGAAAAAAAACATTTTAAAATTATTAAATTCTGACATATTGATGTAACAAAACATGAGGATAATAAATTGTTCTCATGTTCACATTGTTTATATACTTACTTAAATATATGTATTTTAATCTGAAGAATGTAGCGATTGTTTTAAATCACAATTAAATTTTTACACTGCACTCCACGCACTCAGAACATAATCAGAAGAGGTTGTAGGATTTCGCGGATGTAGTTACTCGTCGAGAGGCTGCATAACACTGAGAGAGACGGGAGCGTGCGGGAGCGGTGTGACGCAGACACTGCCAAGCCTTATTTAGCGTACACAGCCTACATTAATAATCATTACTAAAAGAAAATCTTAATCACAAAAAAAATCTCTTTGTTGAGTACCTCAAAAATCCCTTGGATAATATAGCTATAGCAACACCGTCAGATTTTTTATCTGTATTACTAATTTTGTTGTTACCTTCTATATTACTTATGAAAAAACTGTAGTAAAGATAATTTTCGCATAGAGTCATGATTATTTGAATAAATCAATAAAATACACGGCAATCATTCTTTTGCAAGAGGGATGAGAATTGGATGCGCGAGTTCTCGAAACTTTTGTCTCTTTCTCCTGTGATCCTTACCGCAGGCACGACTAGTACCTACCATTAAACCCGCACCGGAATCTTTTACCAGAGATGATAAAATAGCTACACTAATTCACTAGGTACCGAGTCAGTGAAGTCAGTGGGTTAATAAAACTACTGACTCGGTCTCCAGGTTTTTATATTCTATAAAAGCACATACTAACGACGTAATATTTTATACAGATGGATCTATTATATAAACGTATTGCTGACGATGGTGAGTTGATCTTGGATCATTTATGGCGTAGACCGTCAATCTACCATTATATTATTTCTATCAAACAGCAGTGTTTTAATTTACTATATTGCTAAGATAAAATCTACAACTATATTCCGGTGCTACGTAATCATCAAATGTAAGTCTTGAAAGACTTTTGTATTATTTATCAACAGGTACAACTTATTGTTGATCTCAGTTAAAGTAAACAACAAAATGCTTTATTTATGAATTGAATGAATCAATGGTTTACAATGACGTTAGCAACGTACGTATTCCTCGCTGCTGCGTATAAACATACGTACAAGCAACCATTGGGATGTAACGAAATGTAGAAGTCATTTGAATGAGTAAAGAAACCAAATATCTTTTATTGATAACAGCCTAACGAGGGATTTGTCTTCATTATTAAGAATTAGAATGAGAAAGGACCTGCAGAACATGCTTAAAGCACAGATATAAACAGACAGAATTTAAAAGTGAAACTAAGTTACTGGTGGCAAGTCTCTGTAGCCGGAGATCATCTAGGTAAGTACCACCGCAGCTTTTATTTCTTCCACCAAACAGTAGTGTGCAAACATTACTGTGTCAGTTTGAAGGGCGCTGTGACTAGTAGTGTAATCACTAGGGTAACGAGACTCAACACCTTATACATCAGCGATGGGCGCAATGTGGTACAGTGTATATCATCTTAACAAGCACCACGTTGTTATGGGCAGGCGTATCAGTTACCATCAGTTGAATGTCCCGCTTGTCTCGTCGCCTAATTGAATAAAAGAAAGTGGTTTTTGTTATTACTATATATTTGCACACATCTCAAAGCAATATGAAGTTGAGAAGTGTAAACAGTGATGAGATATTAACGTAGATATATAAATTTTTGAATAAACGTATAGTACACACACACATATATATATAATAAAACTTTCGTATAAATTAAGTGTTTAATCACGTGAAAACTAGTGAGTGTATCTATATTAGCATATGACGCGGAATGTTTTCTAGACATTTTTTTACACACACATTTTGATACATATACCATTGACATTTTCATACATATACCATTAATTTATTTGTAATTGATTTTTAAAACGTATTATTTAAACGGTTGCTATAGTAACGGCTGCCATAGAAAATCATTTGCTGTTGTGGTCACTGTTAAGGAATATTTTTTAACAATTTTCAAATCTAATTCTTTACTACGGCACGGAACAACTAGTGTATATAAATATATATGTAATAAAAGTGAAACTACTTTAATTAATTATTTAAAAAAGAAAACAAAAATTATAAAAGTCACTAATTATTTCTATAAATTAATTTTACGTCAGGATGAAAAATTCTCTTATTTTAAAATGATAATTAAACCTCTGTGGTTCCGCATTTAACAGCTTTTGCCTTTTTGTTTTGTTTTTATATTTTCTGGCATTTGGAAACCGGTAGCATTTCTTGAGCCTTTTTTTCTATAGCATTTTCTAAATTTAATGAAACAGCCTTATTTAATTACACTGTAGAGATTTTCAAAATTTCTGGTTCATGTGTACCTCTGGTTATTTAAGATAACAAGAAATATAATAATAACTAGTGATCGAATCGAAACTATAATGTAAAACATATTTGATGTGCCTATAACGAAAAACATATTTTTTTTTTTTGAAATAAGCGAAGACACGAGTGGAACGTTCACTTAACGGTAAGTGATACATCATCATCAACCGATAGACGTCCACGACTGGATATAAGCCTCCCCCAAAATTCTCCATATCAATCGGTTCTGCGCTGCCTGCATCCAGCGGCTTCCCGCTACCTTCACGTCACAGTCAGCATAGCCTCCAGTACCTCTAGACACCAGGGGCCGTCGTTTGTAGGGATTCATTTGGAGGATTTGGGCCATTTCCCACCATGCCGGTTCATATGGGTTGGTAGGAGCAAAAGCCTCATTTGTTGATTAACAAAATGCACCACGAGCTGGTGAGGTGCGCTTCGGTCCCGTGAGTAGATGTGCGCGACCCCTTACACCAGAAAACACATTAGTGTACGCCCGCCTATAAAAACGTTGCGCTAGTTAGAATAGTATATACTACACCATATTGCGCTCGTCACCTTACACATAAGATGTCGAATCTCGTTACCCCAGTAATTACACTAGATATATCGCCCTTAAAACCGCCACTCACACAATACAATGTTAACACAGTACCCTTGAGCAGGAGAACTAGGCGCCGCGGTGATACCTATCTAGACAATCACCGGCAACAGAGAGCAATCACTAAAAATTCTATATTCGTTTTCTGAAAGTAAGAATGTAATTATTATAACGTTTTTTTTTTATTTACATTACCTCTTTCTTTAATTTTATATTAAAAAAAATATTTAACCTTTTACTTTTTATAAAAGATTCCGTGAAATAAATACTCTTTAGATGTATGTATAAAATTAAAAAATTATTATGTAGCCAAATTTTTTAAGTGTATTTATTATAAAAGCGTATTTGTTTACTGGTGGTAGGTCTCTCTAACTAGAAACCGTCTAGATAGGTATCACCGCAGCGCCTATTTCCGACACCAAATAGGGATTTGTAGTTAGTGAAATAACTAACTGAATAGATAACGAGACTTGACATCTTATAAATCAAGGCTACGATCTGAGAGTGGTGCTGTGTATATCATCCTAACTAGCGCCACATTATGGCCAGTCTTATCGCTATCAGTGGATATTTGGCTCGTCTCGTTGTTTCTTTCTGCAGAGCAATACACAATTCTTGATTCCTCAAAGTAACCAAATTATGAATATCGATGCTTCCCTGTTAGTGACCAGACTACGGCTGCTCAGTTACTTCGCAACGACAAGCCTATCCACTGATGAAGTGTAGCGCTTTGTACTCTTTTTGACTCTTACACTTGACCCTGGTCTAGGGCGTGTTTCCACGAAAAGGGCGGAAATCTGTTCAGAGATCCAACCGCAATTAACAGATAAAATGTTAAAAAGATATTACACATCCCTTTTTTTGACTATTTCTGGCATATACTATATATAATAAATAAATTGGTACCTACTATACAATACAAAAATAAGAACTGCTGTGGTGTCTACCTAGACAGTTTCCCGCCTCAGAGGCCTACCATCAGTAAACCAAATGTATTGGTAGGGTTTTTTCGAGAGCATGACTAGTAGCTATCACATTTCATATATATAGGTGGCGCAAAAGTAATCCTCCTATCAGAAAATGCTATAAATTTTGCCTTGATGTAAAAAAATTAAAAGACCAAATAAAAATAATCCACAAGAAGAATCAAAGTTTTTCATATTTTTTTTTTGGCTGTAATTTAAAAAAAAAATATGAAAAACTTTAATTCTTCTTGTGGATTATTTTTATTTGGTCTTTTAATTTTTTTACATCAAGGCAAAATTTATAGCATTTTCTGATAGGAGGATTACTTTTGCGCCACCCTATACATAAACCAACGCCACAATAGCATTGCCATGTTCTAGCTATCAACATAAGAGGAGCCAGATTATTCTGGGAGAGCACACTTGACATCCATGGTTTTATTGTCACTTAGTATTATGTGAAATTGACGTCATATAGTAGATCTTTGTAAATAAAAATATAACTCGTGAAAGAAGAGCCTTTCCCTTCGAATAGTGTTATCTATAGGTTCATACACAAATAATGAACATATCAATAATTTATTCATGTACTGTCTCCTAATAAAGTTATCGTTAAATACAGTTTATCTAACATGTACAGAAATTTAAAAATTTTTTGTTAGTTTTCCTTGTATTAAGCCCAACTTAACGTGCAAGCTCATTTCATTTACGTCATAAAAGAGGTTAAGCATTATGTACACACTTAACCCATATCCTTACAAAATGTTCCGTTGATATCTCATCAAGTTCACAAAAAGCTAAGTACATGTTACAGTATATGGCGAAATAAGTAAATAGAAACAATATTTTTTTTTTAACACATTAAGCTAAGTCTGAAGACAATGACAGCATTTTTTGCCAAACAATCCAGTAAAGGTAGTACAAATTGTATGAAAGTATAAGAAATTAAAAGACAAATTTCGTCATCAGCATCATCATTAGCTGATAGACGTCCACTGCTGCACATAGGCAAACCCTAAATATCCCCACATCGATTCCTGCGGTGCCCACGTCCGGTAGCTTCCCACGACTCTCACTAGATCGTCGGCATAATAGCGGAATTTAAGAGGTCCCGCACACCAACTGACAGGATTCAAGCCAACCTCATCTGCCCATCGTTCACCCTGCTAATCAACAAACGAGGCTTTGTCTCCCACCAACCCGCATTAGGTGAGCTTGATGGGAAATGGCTCAAATCCCCGCATACGAAACCTACAAACGACGCGGAGGAGGCTTATGTTCAGCAGTGGACGTCTATCAGCTGATGATAATGATGATGATGATTTCTACCGCTTGTTAACACTAGTTTACAATTATTACGGTGTTCCGTTGTGATGGACATTTTAACTAGTAGTAAAATTGTTGCTTCTAATGAGACTTAATAACTTAAGGCGAGCACAATATGATGCAGTGTATATAATCTTATCACATAGTATCACATTAGTCATCTCGCTTTGTCCTTAACAAATATAACGGACCAATATAAATTGTCATCAGTGTAACGCTTTCATAGATCAGTCTATCTGAAATAATTTATAGCATCTATTTCAGGGAGACAAAGGTCTTCAGATCGATTTAATACTCTGATAACAACCACAAGTAGAAACTGTAAGTCGTATATCGATATTTCCTTAGAATAACCTTCTAATTTTTAGGATCGACATGACGATTGTGCGTAAATGTTAATATTGAATAAATAACGAAATAAATAAAATATTAAATGCACTAAGTCCACCTCATTTTAAGTATTTAATTTAGTTGGAAACAAGAGTCGGGAATAGAAGCTCATGATGTGCCGTTAGACTGAAATGAAAAGGAAGGAAAATTTTATAAAATAGTCCAACATTGCGAGAACACTAGAATCGTACTACTTATTAGTATTTCATACCACAAAAGGTCAGAGCTTGTAACAAGTTTTTGTTAAAAAAACCAGTCCTGGCCTTTTTTAAAATAAAATTTCATTGAAATAAAAAGTAGAAATATGTTTTTAGATTTTAACTCAATTGTTATTTTCTTAGAAATTTGTTACAATAACTGCTACGGTCTAGTTATTGAATGCGTATGTAGTATATACGTTTGTTTCATAAAATCTAAATATTTCTATTAAAAGTACACAAAAACTTACTTTAAATTAGAAAACAAAAAAATAAAATTACAAAACGCATAGTCTTGATTTGTAAATTTGAAAAATGGGAGTAAGATTTTAAATGGTAAGCGTCGATCATAAATCATTTGATATCCATGCAGCAGAATTGTGTCCACGGGAATTTTAGACCAAAAGGATACATAGGTACTACGGCTAAGTGGATCTCTTGTGCCGTCGGTCTTTGTTGACATAAAATGCGGCACACGGTTAAATGATATTCTGTTATATTGTCAATATTTTCTAGAGCGAGAAGGGAATAACTCAGGCAACAAACTAGGCGCGTTCACTGTCCACAGAACTGTTTATTATTGAAAATAAATTTATTTTAATAACACCGCCACCTATTGGTGTTTGATAGAAAGTACATTAAGACAGTTTCAAGTAAAGTAAAAGCCACGGAATTATTTCCATGTATTTTACAAAAGAGGGCATATCCACAGAAATTCCGATACGCTGTTAGTGGACCTATGTTCAGCTGTAGACAACAATAGACTGAAATAAAGATGATGACTGGGAGTACAATACTTTTCTATTTGTGTTTATGTATTAATTTAACCTCCCTTTCTCTTTTAATTTTTTTTTATATTATCAAACTTGCAGTGTTGAAAACACATTTTTCTAATAAATTTCGACAATACAGACAGAACTGTTTATAGTCAACAGATACTTACTTTTATTAATGATACTTCTCTGTTTCTGGAAACCGTCTAGATAAACGCACAACTATTTATGCCACCACACGGTGGTGTGCAAACATTTTTGTATTTCTATTTTGAAGGACATTTGTAACTAATGAAATTTTTGCGGTTACGACTTGTTGACAAGCAAAATGTTATTCATTATATATCATCATCACTAGCACGTTGTTATGAGTGGGCGAATTATTTACCATCAGGTGAATATGTTTTTTTTCTTCAACGCTACGACTCGTCGTAGCATAAAAAAAACTTTTTAAAATCTTAAGCACCATTATCATATCTTACTAGCTCAATTGACTTTGATAACATTACACACTATACGATTCAAACATGAATAATGGCTTTCCGCTGAGCTTCAGCTTCCGGTAAAGAAAAATGTCATAAGGAAACGGACATGTTTCAACAATTTGTAGCACGTCTCTCCGTTTCCACTAACTCGTATTTCCCAGTGATTATGACCTTGACTCTCTCTTTGTTAGAGAATACCTTCGCGGGGCCATAGCAGTAGGAACAAAAATGTTGTTTAATTTATGGCGTTATGGGCAGTTAAATTTTTATACAAATATTTAACTGAACTACAAAATACATCTATCAAATTAAGATACGATCTTTTAGGCCACAACTTTGTAGATTAAGATTTATTAGTAGTTATTATAAATCGCTTTTCACACTGGAACACATTAATGTTAGCTCACTTGTGTTTCGCGATATAAATGACAAGACTTATTTTATTATATCCTTCTTAAACTCTCTATCTCGTAACTATTATCCCATATAGTGGTAAGGTCAAATTTATGTCTTTCTCCGTCACTTCGCTCCGTCTTCGACATCATACCTATTAAACTAAGAAAGCTTTACTTCAGTAATCACTGTTTATATATATGTATATGTTATTTACATGATGTCTCATTAGACAAATATGCCAGTTAATATATTCGTATCGCTTTGCTCTTTTTGTTTATACAATTCTCTGTTAAACAGGCAGTTAAATATATACAAATTAATTATGTAAATATTCACTGAAGAAAACGCAACCAACGTTTTACAGTTAAGATAATTGTTAACGTTTTTCGGTTATAATTAGGAGTAAGTAAAATCCGAAAAAATCTTTTATAAAGTATATTGCAATATGTTTAAAAATAAAACAATTGTGATTTTATTGAATGACAATGATTCATTATCATCATCATTTTAAGCGACGGACGTCCACTGCTGGACATAGGTCTTGTCTTGGTCGAGTATGATTACATTTTGATGATAGCGGCTGATTTTCAATAAGGGGGTAGTGACTAGCATAGAATGTCCAACAGTTGCAATGATAATGGTGATGATGAACTAGCAGAGGGTTTAAAAAGTCTACCATCAACCAAACCAAAATCTAACGTTTGTCACTGGATGCTATCCAGAATCCTTTGTCTTACAAAACCAGCAATTCATTGTGTCATGGATACGATTTTAATGAAATTACCCTTAGTAATATTACTAGTTACGAAATGTTTTAAATGGAAACATAGTAATATTTGCTCACTAGCTAAATGCAAGAGCGCTGCGGTGACACTTATCTAATCTTATCTTCATTTAGTCAATGGACCAGCTTCTATCATAGTCCATCGTCCAAAGCTTACAAGTTAGATTTTTAAGCCCACTTGAAATGGCCTTCTCGGGCCACTAGTATGGCCGTAGATTACCAGTAATTTCATATCCGCCTGTCATCAGGCCCATCACCGCAATAGTATAAAAACTCTAGCCTGGTCCATCTAAAAACATTTCTTACTACTACATTTGATTCATGATGAGTTCATTTACAAAGCATTGCTAACAAAAAAGAACTTTTCCATATTATGTTATTCTTTTCTTCTTCTTAGATATATTGAAAATATCATACAACGTAGTTTAAATAATTAAAGTATCGTAAAACTTTATATATTTGGAGAAGGTTCTAACAGTAAAATTAACCACAAAATTTGTTTACTGCCGGTTAAAAACAATAATAGTTACGTTTAGTATTATGATGTATTATAGAAACCATTACAAATTAAACCATTTGTTATCGAAACTATAACTATTCCTATTTGGTAGATACAATGATATGTTGTTAAGATAATTTTAACCGTGCTAAAGTTACAAAAGAACGCCTTCACACTATATTAAAATTAACATAAAATGTACTTTGTGAGCGATATCTTATCCAAAACGCGAACTTTAAATCTTTGGCTTATTACGTTAAAGTTAAAAGTTGAGTTTGAAATTAGTTATTAGTTATTTATCTATATCAATCATAACATAAAGAAAAGTTTAAGATATGTAATATGTAAAAGTGTCAGGAAGTAACCGCTATTACTGTTTGGACTATTGGAATTTTGAATGATGCTGTACCTCGCGATATCTGCACTAAAAAAAGATAAAGTTTCAGCATAATCTGTCAATTATACTATTTTTGCACCAACATATTTTTCTACTATTTATAACCCTTCAAATTATCACTTGAAGCGATCTGTTTCAGCAGAAAATGACAGATTTCAATCACCTATCTTTTTCATTGTCTGGCTCAGCTGGTAAATTTTTACGAGATCAACCTTTAATCTTATCAAAAAATTTACGAAATTGGACCACTGTGTGAAAGAAACAAAAACACTGAAGATTTTTAATAATATAATAGTACCCCTATTATAAATGCGAAAGCAATTCTCTCCTCCCATTATCTTTTCACGACTAAACCGCTTAATTAATTTTGATGAATTTTGGTTTTGAAATGAAACTTTGGAAAAGAGCAAAGGCTACTGATAATTAAACAATCAAACTTGAGGAAGGTGTATTGGGAGGTGAAAGTTTATACTGTATACTAATAATTTTTACAATTTTGCATCTGGTTATAAAATTAATTATATCTATTAGGTAAGTAATTAAGAAGGTATTCGCATCTAACATCAATACACTACATTACTACACTAATTATTTGATAGCGTGATGTTTTCAGTCATGTACAACATCCCTGTTATCGAAACCCAGCCAAGTAGGTACCACCGCAGATCCTATTTCTACCGACAAACAGCGTTGTGCAAATATTACTGTGTTCCGGATTGAAGGGTGTTGTAGGTAGTTATTGGAGTAACGAAACTAAACATATTCTCTCTAGATGACAAGCACAATATAAAGCTGGATATATCATCCTAAATAACACTACGTTGTTGTAAGCAGGAGGATTACATACTTAAGTCTCACTTCCGCTCCAACGGGTTCTCGCCTTGTCGTGGCGGAGGGGCTTAGTAACCGTGGTCCGGTACACGGTGAAGCCAAGTGGAACCCACCCGGCCGGCCCGCGGCGAAGGGCTGGCCGAAGCGGCCGCTCCAGGTTCGAGCACCGGTTGGGGTAACTGGAGCTCACCGGAGCGGCCGGGGGCTGCAGGGGTGGCTGTGTGCTGCCCTAGCGGCCGGCTGCAGGGGCAGTTTCATACCGCCCCTCGCAGCCGAGGTGGGGTCGCGGAGGGAGTACCCTCTGCGGCCAACCGGTGTCGCACCGGCAATGCGGCGGCGGTGGGGCTGCGGGGGAAGAGGAGTGTCGGTATTGAGATGCGCCGCTCTCCCTATTCTCCGCGGCCGTTGACAGGTAGCGGCGTGCCTAACATCTCTCTGCCGCGGGGAGCCAGGAGAGGTTTTCTCCAGTGGATCTCGTGACCTCTGGGCGACAGGTTCGGGGGAACCGGTCGCCCGCACACGCATGAGGTCGAGGAGGGGGCGCGCTGCATGTTCCGGCGCGCCCTGGAAAGGGAGGGTTCATCCCTCCCTCCCGAGGTGAGGCTGCGCAAGCGGCCAGCGCCGGCAGGGTCGCGGTTGAGTGCATGCGTTCCCGTGACCCTGCTAATATGGCGATGAGGCGGAACATCGTGGGGGTTTTAGTCGGTTCAAGTCGGACATAACCCGTCTTCGCCCCCGCGAGGACGGGTATGCGTAGGCGTTTGCCCCACGTAAAACAAAAAAAAAAAAAGTCTCACTTGTCAAGTCACTTCGTTAAATAAAGAAACAGGTGTGTGAGGGTAATGATGAATTAAAGCCAATATTCGATAATAGTTTCATACGCATTTGTTTATATTATAATACATATTCAAATAATTTACATGGAGATAAAGTAGAACAAAATATAATCAAAGATGAATGAAAACAAAATGATTTAATTATAAGTAAGATACTATAATAAAGGGTTAATTAGTTAGTCGAAACAACAAACTTTGTCTTGGTTGCTTAATTAATTTTTTTTTACATAGATAAATTGATTATTCTTCTTGAGTTTTTGAGATCTTTTGTTGTGTTTGTCGTCTCTAAATATTTTTTAGTACTTTGCATCCAGTTGAAAAAAGGTTGTCTGTGGTTTCTCTTCAATGCTTATAACTTGTACTTTTACGTGGTCATCATCCTGTTTCATCACATGATCGTGAGCGTAGTAGATTTCTCTGTTGGTCACGATTAACAACTACCTTAAAGTGCCACAAATGTAATCAGTTCTTATTTCATCCATTCAAGGCACTTCCTTAGATCATCGCAGTATTACAATTTCAATAACATAATTTTTTTGTTCCTCTAGTTATTTTATCGCAACTCTGTCTCATACTGTAAAGATGACCTTATTGTTCCTTTATTCTTTATTATTATTTGATGTTAATTGGCATCCGGAAGACACAAAGGACTCCGGAAAGCGATTTCCATTTCACCCATCCTCTTTGAATTCTGTTCGAATATCTCTTTCCGTACTTTCTGTTGGGTCTATAATAGAACTGAGGTATTTAAACTTCTCCACATATATGTTTTCAATCGTCGGACGTTGGAATTTAAGTACATACATAGTTTTGATTTGGAGAAGTTGCATTAGATATATGTATACTTAATAGATATATAAGTCAACCTATATCTCTTTGTCTACATGTTTTAGTTACTCCGCATATAAAAGTGACCAAGATACGTCTATATATAAGCCGTGATACAATCATCACTAAATTAAACAGCAAAGGACTAAGATAAAAATTTTTGTGTACAACAAATTTGAGATAATTTGAAGATAGACATTGAGGAAGGTCTATATCTAGTAGTGGATGACGACAGCTCGTAATGATGATGACAACTAATTTAACTAAAATGTCCACTAACTTCTGAGAGATTAACCTCGCTAGTTATTACATACTAGTTGATATCTTTGAGAAGCTCGTTGTAATGCTTATTCACTAATTGATCGCTTAAGACTATTGATGTCCGATGGAGTCTGTCAAATCCTTCTTTAGATCTGTAACAACAAGACGAAGGTCCTTCATTAATGAAATATTTCTGCAAAAAGATTTTTATTGAATGTTTGTACGTTTCTAGCGTTGACATTACCGTAAAATCCGCACTTATTGGTGTTTATTTTGTTAGTTTCTTCACAATGATACCCTCCTATATTTTTAGGCTGTATGGGGTCAGTTTTATTGCTCTATATATTCTGTTATTTGCCATATCGTTTTCAGCATTAGCGTAATCTCGATTAACTCTTTTTGTTAAAATCCAAAATTGTTGTTAACGGGTCATCATCATCATCAGTCCGCGGCCGTCACCGTTGGACATAGGTTTGTGCCAAAGAACACCAATCCCAAGGTCATTGCGAAAGAGATGATTAATAGGAAAACCTTTCACGCGTTTAAACTGTGTATATACGTTTATGAATAATATAACCGTATGTTAAAATAATTATTTCGCTATTCAAATATACTGAATAAATATTTTTGAAAACACCTGTGACAATAGTTTATTTGCGGCGTACCAATTATTCGAAGAAAAATTGTCGTTCGTTGTAAAATGAACGGCAGCTTTCATCAGGCGGCTGAGTCAGTGCTGTATGAGGAGCCGTAGCGATTTCACGTATCTGCTGAAATATTGTCCAAGTTAATTGTTTTTTACTTTTTTTCATGTGATACATGTGAAGTGTGTTCGTGGAGATAAACGCTTTATATTAATGGAATCCAAACACGTCGTACTTTCCGCGTGTTTAAGTATCACCAATCAAACGTAATAAGTTTGTGGTAAAATTTTAAGTCATGTTAAAGATTATTTGTTTGTGTATGTCGAATATAAGGTAAGATTTTATAATATTAATAATGCTCTTTGATTATTAAAAAAAATGTTATTTTTGCTATAATTAATTGTATCAGATACTTTGTATGTACGAGAGAGAATTTAAACTCCGCTAAGCTTAAATTATTATTTCCAGTCATCGTTATCGAGAGGCACCTTTCATAAACTTAACTTATGTTATTATGTATAATTAGGTTTCAGTCTACAAGACTATGTTAACGAGGCTTTTCGTATTAAATAAAATTAATAGTCCTTCTCACAAACATGTACATGAAATAATGATGACAGTGTATATAATTTGTCATATGATACAAAGAAAGCTAAAATACGAGATTTTGTAAAGTATGTTTTAAGACTTATTATATCATTATTTATTTTTTGTCCGATGAAATTATGAAACGAACTAGTTATTCATCTGATGAACTACAGTAGGGATGATATACACTGCAACGCTGGTTCGTTTTACAATTACATATAATGGTCCCTTATACTGGAAACTTTTTAGATTTTTCGAAAACGAGTAGTATGAGATTTTTTCACATTGTTAAAAATTTTTTTCCGTACTGTTACAGATGGAATAAATGTACTCTGACAGGTCATCGTCTGTCGGGTTTGGCTAATTTATAAACTTTGGAAAGGCCCTTCGTTTCTCAACTTGTAAATTGTGACGCGTTTTCAGCATTTAAAATATTCTGGTTTAAGCTTACATTAAGTAAGTTTTTGTTCACAAAGAAATTGAAACTAAATCGCTTAATAATTGTTCAGAGTTTAAAATGTAACGCATATATAATTTTATTGTAATCAAAACATAATAGAATAAAACATCATTCGTTATAACTTAGAAGTTCTGCATAGCTTTCAGAGAAGTTTTATAAGGAAATGTTAATGAAAATAATTAAAAAAGTGTTTCTATAACATTCCTTTTTTCGTTGGGGAGAGAATAAGTTAATAAGTTAATATTTAATAAGACTGTTTAAATATAGTTTAATAGTTATTGGATAAAAATTATTGTGTTTTGCGTAGATCAGTTTGGTTTTCTTGACGAAGCGAAAAGATGACGTCACGCAAGTTAGGATGATATAGTGCACCACATTGTGCCTGTCGCCTTTAGACACATTTTAGGTCTCTGTACTCCAGTAATTTCACTAGCTACAGCGCTTTTGAAACCGGAACACAGTAATGTTTGCACGCTACTGTTTGGCGGCTGCAATAGGAGCTGCGGTGGTACCTAATTAGATGATCTTTGGTAACAGAGACTCACCACCAGTAATAGTATAAGTGCCTTTATATTCAGATAATAATTTGTGTATTGAACTAGTCATTTTCATTTGCAAAATATAATGGAATTTGCATTTATATCGAATATTCTTTGTATTTTTTAACAAATATAAAACGTTTCAGGTTTAAGAAATTTGTTTAAGATGTACAATAATCTAAGTTGAACCTTCAAAATGAGAAATAGTACGAATTTGTTTGAAGATAAAATTAATTATTCCGAAAACATAAAATTTGAAGGTGAAACTGAAGCAAACCAAATAGTCCACGTGTGGTCTATTAAACAGTGTGAAGATGCTCAACTCTTCAACAATTCTTCAATTGATGATTTTACAAAAAATATTTATGTTTATAACAATTCAAACATTTTATGTATGGAGCACGCTCCCACTTTGAATAATATCACGATTATGAAAGCAAGTGTTCTCTCGCTGCTGGCCGTTTTATCGTTCATCGGGAATTTAGTGACTCTAATAAGTGTTAAAAGAGGAAATAAGAACAGAGGTAGAACGAGACCGTCTTGGACCGCAATATACTGTTTGATATCTCAACTGAGCATAGCGGATCTGTTTGTTACTGTGTTTTGTTTAGCTGGTGAAGCTGCATGGTCGCTATCAGTGCAGTGGTACGCGGGCAACTTAACATGTAAAATGTTCAAGTTTATGCAAATGTTTTCGCTGTACCTTAGCACATTTATATTGGTGCTGATCGGTGTCGACCGATGGTTGGCGGTGAAATATCCAATGAAGAGCTTAGCGACCGCAACACGGAGCTCTCGATTTGTAACGTTAGCATGGATTTTAAGTATTGCATTGAGCATACCGCAGGTAAGATGTTATTTATTATATTATCGTTGGGTTGATAGCTGAGACTCTGCAGTCGATCTGCATTGTACGGCTTGAAAAGACGAGGATGCTATCTTTGCAAGTGTGGAACTTCTACTGAATGAAAACATCGTTGGGAAACCAGTAGGTAGGTGGTAGGTCTCTGTTCTTGGATACTATCTAGTTAGGTACCACCACACCTCCTATCTCTGCTGCCAAATAATGGGTGTTGTAGGTAAAATAATTACATTCTGTTCTATCCCGCCCAATCCCGATCTGTCTCATTCTGTTGCTGTTTTGTTTTATCCCGCTTCGTCCTATTCTATTGTTCTGTTCTGTTTTGTCCCGGTGTGTCCTGCTTTCTTTACTTTCTGTACTAGTCTATTTTATATCAACAGCCAATTTACGACTCCACTGCTGGGCCACAAGCCTACCCACTACATGAGGGCGATGGGGCCATAGTCACCACGCGAGTCCAATGCGGATTGGTGACTTCACACACACCTGAGAATAAATTCTAATTTATGTGCAGGTATCCTCGCGATGTTTTCCTTCACCGTTTGTATTTCGCTGTTGCTACTAAAATTCCCAAATGTACATAACTTAAATATTAAAGTCATCGGTACAATATTCAAACTCGCGACCTTCGGAATGAAGGCCGCTTGCTCTAACCATTAGGCTAGCGAGCTACCCTATCTATTCTATTATTTTCAGATAAAAAAAGTTAAAACATCAGCAGCTTTCAAAGACATTTCGCTTCCACCAATCTTAACATTGCTATAGTAGAGGAATGGTCTTGACTTTCTCCTTGCGATAGAACGCCTGATGTTCTAACGATAGGAATGTTAGATTGTGTGTAGTGTAATTTTAAAATATTAGATAATTTGTTTAAAGAATTATAATCATCATAACTGTACTGGAGAGAAATTTGATTTAAAACAAAGGCCCCTATGTTGTTTTTATTGCTTCATTGTTTTAGGCCATAATATTTCGAGTTGCACGGGGACCGTTTATAGAGGAATTTCATCAATGCGTCACACACGGATTTTACACGGAGCAGTGGCAGGAACAAATATATACAACACTGTCACTTATCTTTATGTTTATTATTCCTCTTATTATTTTGATCTCAACTTATGTATCAACAAATAGAACTATAGCGCGTAAGTATTCCTTTCTATCATACGACTAGAGATTGCAATGTAGGACCAAAGGTTCAACACAGGTTTTCGAGACTTATTAAATCTGAATACTGGTTTACCGATTTTATTTTGATATTACACTGTTAATGTATTTATTCCGGTGTCTTTCTTAGTGAAATTATATATGTTTATATTTATATACGTAGTCTCTTTAAATGCGACGAAGTTGTAAAAGTGATTAAGTCTCAACACAACTATCATGCAAAGAAATATAAAAAAGTATGCTATTTTGCTATTTTGATGACCCCAAAATATAAAGTCGACAATTATAAATTTTAAATAAAAAAAACGATTGTATATAAATTGTGAATACCGATATTAAAAAATTGTACAAATGGCTCATAATGAAGTTGTTGCAATTCCTAGTTATTTTACTTTGCACGAGTTTAAATTAAATAACAGCCTCCGTGACTACGAATATTCATTTGCTATTTAATATAACAGCCGTTGGTTCTTCTCAAGGACAAAATGGCATAGGAATGGTGGTAGGAGGTACCCTCATATAAATCTCTCAGCAGCAGCAGTAATTTTCCGTATTGCTTCGTTCCAGATTAATTTAACAATATTTTGGGCAAGTGCGATCTATCGCTAACGCTTTAATGTCAGTCAACACCACGTGAAATTGGATACTTGTATGTTTAAGGGTAGCATCATTTTACGGAGTACATGATTCCGCGTAATAAATTATTACAGTTCGCTTCCCACGTTTACAGGAAGTAAGAGAGTATTTGAAATAAAAAATAATAGGCAAGAAAATTATTCAGCGATAGACGCTAACAGAAAGAGGCTGATTGACAAAGCCAAGATGAAATCATTGCGGATATCCGTTGTTATAGTAACGGCATTCGTTCTATGGTGGACTCCGTATTACTTTATGATGATCATTTTCACATTCTGGAGTCCAGATAAAAGAGTAAGTATTTATTTTTAAAAAGTTGTGAAATTGAGTACAGCAGACTTCTTAATTTCACTAGCTACATGGTCTTTCAATTTGGAGCATTACAATGTACTACTATTTAGTACCAACTACTCTCGTTGTGGCATCTTCTAAGAAAGATACTAGTTACAATATTATAAATAACACAAAGGATTTTTTTGGATAATTTACAACTTCAAGTTTCTTAAGTTTTGTTACAGTAAGGAGTTGTTATAATTTATTGAATGGAATTATGTACAACTGCATCAAATCAAAGACATTATTAACCTTAGAAATATAATAAAAAATGTTTTAAGTTAACGATTCAATAATTCCCTTTTCTTTCAGTTGACCGAGAACTTGATGTCCGGAATTTTTTTCTTCGGCATGTCAAACAGTCTTGTTAACCCTCTCATATACGGTGCTTTTCATTTGTGGCCGAAAAAGAAGAAATACAATCAAAGCGATAAGTACGGTTCACGGATTCTGTTATATATGATTTCTTTTTCACATTGTGAGGTTTTTAATAAACTTTTTTCATGAACATTCTCAAATAATTTTTTGACTCGATTTTTATATTAAATTATATCAATACGCCAATGTTATACACAGAATTTTAAGAGCTATAAAAGAAGAAAATCTCTCTAATATGAGAACTAGATCTAAATCCTCTTGTTAAACTAAACGTTAAGATAGTTTGTTATTCATTTAATGTACAAACAAAATTAACTTATTTTTTGCATTTATTTTCATTAGATCTAAAGAAACTTCGAAGTTGCAGTAAAATAAAATTTCATGCAATCACATGAACTGGACCTTGCACTCTTATATATTATGATAAGTAGTTACCAATAAGCTGTTATCATTAACTACTTTTGAATTTCAACAGCGATATATAGAAATTAACTATATAGTTGAACCAATACAAACTGTTACCGGCAACAAAGTTACCACCAGAATAAAAGAAAGTTATTAGTTACTAAAGACAAAAACTTTGAAGTAAATATTACAATTATGTCGAAGCTTATTATGTTTTTGTTAAAACATATTTTAACTCCTCAGGTATTCGGGTGGACAGCATACGTCATATCTTAAACGCGGAGAGCGTTCGTCTTCTGCAAAATTAACAATGATAAGGTCAAATCGATCCTCGGCGAAAAGTTCTAGCGGGCATAATATTACTTTCGTATAAATTTATTGTACATTTAATATCTAAAACATAAATTAAGGTTAACATTTAAAAATAAATTAATTATATAGTTTATTTTTTTAATTTTTTAACTGTGTTGTAAAACCTTATGACGAGGTATACAAAAGGCAAGCTTAATGTCTGTAGGCATTGTCTTCTAGCCAACCTTCAGCGAGAAGAGATGTTAAAGTGGCAGTTGAAAAGATAAGAATTATAAAATAATAGAAAACAAAAAATATATATTATCATACATTAATAATAATAACGATGTCGCTAACTAATTTAAAAGAAACCGAACCAGTTTGTTAAAGGGCTAGTGTATTCCAAATGTCTTCAAGTAAAGAGTTCGAAATTAGTGAAGTATTATACTTTTCAATATGTGATTTAATTAATTAGTATTTTAGATTCTGTTCAGCAATTAGGTCTTAACTAGTTAACCGAGCGGAACCTATAAATACGTCAAACGGAAAAAATTGTGAGTACGGGTAGGACATAAATACGTCATTGAAATAAGGTTGCGACCTGCAACGGGTGGGACATAAAAATATGAAATCACGTTCTCCGGGCGTGACGTACTGACACGTCCTAGTGAAGGAGCTCGCGCCCGTTTTATCTTGAGCAATTAAAAAGGGAATTCCCCGGTTAACAGGTTAATAATCAAAGATCGTCTAGGTACATATCTAGCGGGTATTTTTGCTACCAAACATTATTGAGCAAGAGCGTTTAGAAACAATGTGTCTATAGAATCATCATAAAATTGTTTATGTTTGCAAAAACTTATATTATACATTAAATAAAAAATTACTAATAATAAGAAAGTGACTAAAGTGACTTTTTGTACCCACTAAAGATTATGCCTTCTCGAAACATTTATGTGTTAGTAAATAAACAAAACGTTTTATTTGAATATACACTCGCGTGCAACTGAATCGACTCAAGCTGTATATTGGTATACAAGGTTGATTTTATAGAAAATGGCATATCCGATTTTCTTGTTTTTTTTTTTTTGTTTATGGGACTAATCTTTCCTCTAAAAAATGCCATCCTAAGGAGATAAATTGGTTGAGTATTTATTGATTTCATTTGTACAAAAATGCATAAAAAATTAGGAAAAATTGAAACGACAACATAATGAATAAAAAAAATATTTTTCATAAAAGTAAAGAAAGTTAAAATCATTAATAATTTGTATTGCCTCCCCTTGCTTTTATAACGGCTTGCATGCGATTATTCATGGATTTTATAAATTTTTTGATAAAATCTTGAGGTACCATATTCTATTCTTCCTCTAGCGCAGTTTTGAGCTCGACGATGCTTGATGGAGCTAAACGGAAAGAGGATTTAGAGGAAGATGCACTTGCAAGGCTTCCGCAGGAGTTTGTTTGAAATTGGTCTCCGCATTTCTTTGGAATCGTGCCTACGATGCCGTATTGATCCTGTCTTTTCTCGAGTGTATATATTGTCTAGGGGGAAAACACAAACGCACTAGGATTCCTGAACATATCAAGGTCAAGGAATCAATTGTTTCCTGCCTTTAAATAGTGGTTGACGAAGTGGGGTGGTTTATGAAGTATGATCGATTTGCTTGGCGTGAGAGACGGCATCGATGGAACTTCGATAACTGGCGATGTAAGACACTGCTTTGACCAACGACGTAAAGAGTCTAACACAGCTAAAGTCGTAATTGGTTCTGAACGAGATAGCTTGAAACAAGTTGATAATTTATGTAACTCATATAAATATTTATTTTTTTCCTATACAGACAAATTATAAAGAAAACGTGATCTCTTTGATAATAGCTTGCTCGATATTAAAGTTGATATACAACTAGGAATTGCGCCATGGTTTTCATGAACACCATGTTACGGAAAATCGTGGATGTTTAATTCTACCATAATCTCTCTTATTCTATCAATATTTATTAGTAAATTTTGTCCAAAATAAAATATAACAGTTACATGAAGCATGAGTAAACATTAATACAATATGTCGTTTCAATTTCCATCAAATCCCAAGAGTTCGCCTCGGTAAACATCGTAATGTGAAGATACTGGAGTGAATAGTTTTTCTCCATCTTTAAACATGTGATATTATAAAAAAAAAACCTAAAAACAAATAAATAAAAAAAACGATACTTTAACCTCAAACAGACGATTGTAGTATCTTAATTCAAAATGTTTTTTTATTGTGTTTAGATTACTTATTCTACCCGTTGTGGTGACACGTTTTTGTTGTTTATTGATTAACTACGTCCTACTATTTTTTTGTCTACCAATAACAACGTGGCGCTGGTAAAGATAATATATGCAGCACTACATTGTGCTCGTCGCCTGTGCCCTAAAAATGTTAAGTCTTGTTACCCCAGTAATTACACTACCTACAGCACCCTTCAAACAGGAAAGACGCCGCAGCTAGTTGGCGTGGTCTCTGTTGCCGGAGACGGTCTTAGTAGGGACCACAGCAACGCACGTTTCTGCTTCTAAACAGTAGTTTGCAAACTTTACTGTGTTCCGGTTTGAAGGGCGTTGTAGCTAGTGAAATTACTGAGGTAACAACACTTAACGCAGTATGTCTCAAGGTGACCGGTATAATTTTTGGTGCGGTGTATATCACCTTAAACAGCCCTCCACTGTTATTATATAGAGTTTGAAGATGTAAACGCTCGTAAGCCATTTCGACTCTTACAGCTCGTCTGATACTGGGCTCGTGGAGCCGGATCCACAACCTGTAGCCCCTATTATTAGCACGCTTATCACTTACCATTAAGTGAACGTCCCTCTTATACCTGTAACTCCAAGGAATAAAAAAAAATAGTAAAGATATTCTGATAGCAAAACATTTCAAATATTCAGAAAAAAACAACATCACCTCTCTTTCATTGAAGGAAACGAACCGATGTACTACAACCTCTACAGTTTACTGTTCAAATGAGGTCATATTACACTTACTTTCACGTATTACTCACGTTTCCTTTGCCGCAGGGAAGTTTATTAATTATCCTTTGAACGCGACATTATACCCTCTAACTATTTCGCGACATATTGTTTGATCATTGCTTCGTCTGCTATTCTCATATAAAGTTCAAATGTTACATATATATTAATAACGAAAACATCAAAGATACTCTAAATATGTTATGCTTTGTCGAACTTAACAAAAGAAAGTTTATAACAATAGCTTAGGAATATTTACAACCAACATTTAAATAGGATCTTATAAAGAGCCTTAACGATAAAGCTATTTTAGTTTTATTAAACAAAAAAGTCTATTAATTCAACTCAAATGTAACTTTAAGCTAAAATATGTAAATTAACATACTAAAAATATGGATATATAATCGTCATGTTTTATTTATATGCAGAATAATATAATAATAAATCCATTAAAATCCAATCAATGATAATAATGTTTTACGAAATACAACAAAAAAACCTGACAAAGACGATAATTTTTTTTTTTACCGACAAAAATGGTAAGAGTTGTAATTTAACAAAGACGCCCATGTAGTCTCTTTTTATGTTACTTTATTGTAGTCATTAGTATTTTTACTTTATACGTGGTGTATTAAATCCATAATATTTAGACATTATCATCTTTGTCATCAAACGAATGTCTCTTGATGATGCTCGAGTCATATTGAAATGATCAGCTCGCAGCGGCGTGCACCGGCAAATAAGCACTGCATACTCTGGCTGCCTAAACCTATCTAAACAATAATCTCGTTTTCATTATCGTACAATGATTAATGGTACTAAATGCTAAGTTTATTTTCAAGTATAGAAAAGCACAGATTTCGGGTGTAGTTTGTATGCCCTACCCCAAAATCTTTGCCCTCTCAGCTCATTACAGAATTACTTTGTTGATATATACATACAAAGACTAGATTAATTTGGATATTTTTTTGATTCGACGAAGCTATCAGACTAGCGATACATTTATCTGATCGTAATTAATACATCTGATTATCATGGTGCTAGGATGATGTACATAGCACCTCATTGTGTTCGTCGCTTTGAAATAAAATCTTATTATGAAAGTACTTACTTTCGCTACATACAACGCCCTTCAAACGGGAACGGTAATGTTTGGATTCTACTGTCAAGTGACAGAAACAGGAGCTGAAGTGTTTCTTAGACCGTCTCCAGCAACAGAGACAACAGCAGTAAGTAGCGTTCTTGTTTAAGCTGTATTGTAGCTAGTGTAATTACTGAGGTAATGAGACAATATCTTTTGTGTTAAGACGACGAGTACAATGTGGTGCAGTGTATAACATCCTAATTAGCGTCATGTTGTTATGAGCACATGTATCATTTACCATCAGGTGAACATCTCGCTCGATTCGTCGCCTCATCAAACAAAAAAAATTGCATATCTGCGGTCATACCTTTGGTGTCTTCCGGCTCTTAACATATAAAAGCTAGAATATGCGGAGGGACCAAGCCGTCTACGATATCTTTTTGTTGTTGGGATTAAATATATCCTGAAACTCCTTACCCGAAGAGATTCGGTATGCTCCTAAAAAATATATACTCAAAGAATGGGTTGTAGAACATCTAAATAACATACAGATGCCTTAGTATTGTATATGTATTTATAGAAATATATGTGTGTATGTTGTTATTATTATTTATTGTATGATTATATTATCAGTTAAAATTCCAATTGCTATAACATCTCACTTCACCAAAGGCCCATAGGCATTCAGCTCTGTTTTTGTATACTTTATTATTAGGTTACAATAAAGAGAGAAGAAAAACTATGTTTAAAAATGAAAAGGCTTTTTAGAAAATACTACAGCTTTTATAATCGAAGTTACACTTTCATTTCATTAACAATGATCACAAAAGTTCCGTCTCGCCGAAATACGCACCGCTCAGTATGTATGTATGTATTTATGTATGTATGTATGTATATGCAGTTATATCGTAACCCGTTTAAACTATATTACATTTGTGATAACAGTATTTAAAAATAACATTTACACGCTCATACTATTTAAACCGAACCTCCGTATCTAAAGTAGCAAATATCTTTATCGACTATAATCATTTTATTTCACTATTTGTTTATAAAATTCTTATATATTTACAAAATATGTATAATAATACAATAATAAACTTATCAACATTTGGTCGAATCTTATTTTTTAGTTAAGTGCTAACACTTTCATTAAAAAACAGTGACAAGTATTCGGGAAAGTATATGTAGTATTTTTTCGTTATAACGTTTTATGTGACTAGACTACTTATCAGTTATGTATTCTTTAAAGTATTAGGCTAGATCAATAAAAATAATATCTAGTGACATAGCGATGAAATATGTTAACAAAAGAGCTTCTTCAAAACCCAAATATAACTATACATATATAAGAGATTTCCGCCTATGTAGACTCATCACGATTTGTCTGGTACCATGAGGCCTAGAGACTTGAAATTTGGTAGCAATATTCCTTTCGCCGAGTATAGGTCAGCCAAGAACAGATTTGACGAAATGTTAACTCCAAAGAGGTTGCGGGGTTGTCGATACGGGACGGGACCCATGAGGAGGCGGTTGCCGCCGAAAGGCAATATTTCTGACGAATTTCAAGTCTAAATTTGAAATCTAACTCTACAATATATTACGGTCTGCAGTGAGCGGGGAACAAGTTACTATAAAAATAATTTAACGTTTCTTATAAATTAATTAATTATTAAGTATAGAGAAAAAAATTTCTGACATTTTTGTTACTCTACAGGCGAATCTGAAACATTAAGCAACAAAGAAAAAAAAACAAACAAATGTAGTACTTATATTAAATAATTATATAATGTTTATATCCGATTAGTAATTCGTTAATTTATTAAAATATCTCTGTATATAACAAAATATATTAAGTTTACGAAAAGTAAATAAGTAACAAGCTCAACAACAATATGTTTTAACTGTTTGGTACTAACTAGTTACTAATCTATTAAAAGCGATTGATTGCACTTCTTATGATATTATACTAGATGTCTTGATTTTATACTAATTGGTGTTCCGTATCGAAAGACTAATTATGACATATCTATTAAGTTTTTATATTCAATAATTTAACTGACGCATGCGCTTTAAAACATGTATATGATAACTAAAAGGTTTATAAAATGGTGGCATAGAAGATTCATTAAAATCTCGGTGACAAAAGGTGGTGGAGAAATAGTAAGATAGTCTGTTACACAGTAAATAAATGTCACAGTATTACTATTTCGTAGCGGCTGGCTTGTAATAATAAAGTCCCTGGTTCAATTCAGAATGCATATTTTATGTAATATAGTATTAAAGTCTTCACGAACCCGCCGGTTATATTGTAAACTTCACTTTATCATCAATTCAACTTCATCTTTAGCCATATCGTCATATAACATGTTTAATAGAAGACAAAAGCCAGCTTTTTTGGATCAAAAAAAAATCTACATTTCTGCTGTAAACATATACGAGTTTCTACAAAAAAAAAAAACATTTTAATTTACAAACTAATAACGACCTTAACATATATTTATATAGGAATGTGATAATGTAAAAAAAATATACAGTTTTGTTATAGGCTCGGCGTCCAGTAAACATTAAGATATATTATTAGTACATCTATAAAAAAATTATGTAAGTGCATATGCTAATGTTTTTGCCGCGTTTAAAAAAAATTACACAGTTAAATGTCTACATACATGGTCGGCGTAGTCGAAGTTTTTAACTTTGTAAGAAATAACCTTTTCCACAGTACTAGTACTTGAAATGTACTAACTTTATGCAATTTAGTTGACATGTTTAAACAAAAAATTTACATTAAAATGCGTTAAAAAAATTACATTAAATTACAGCATGAACTGAATTGCGATTTCTAAAACGTTTTTGCATTTCTTATTATTATAAAACTAGTAACTGAAAGAATTTACATAAATAATTTAGCTGTAAATATTTTCGCTTTAAGATATATAGTTATTCTTTATCTTAATGTGTCATTTTCTTTATCAACATTGGCATAGGTTATTTAGCTTGGACATTCTTAGACTTCCTTGTCCGTAAAGCTGCGGCAGTTCGATTCAGTTCTTGTACGATAAAATGAATTTCTTATACTAAAGTTTTTATTATAAAGATTAATATAACAAGCCCCAATATCCAGATATTTTACATTAAACAGACTTTAATTTTTAGTGGCATTAATATATATCTATCTTTGGTTCGTGCTAATATGCATTTACATATTAATTTACCTATCGATGCTTTTATAACTAAATTTAAGAGAATTGATCCCCTCTCATACTCATGCACACTACAATCCCAACTTTACACATCAAATATTACTTGCAAACCTTCGCAAACTTTTATTTATTTAAATTTACACAAGATTAAGGTAATAAAACGGAATATTATAAATATTCATACAATTTTAGGCACTATTTAGACAGCCATCAATCTTAACGTCTTATTCAAAGCTTTCTAGATTTATTATACAGTTCATGTATCAACAGTTAGATGGTAACAATTTGGTTATACTAAATCTATACACAAAACGTACATTGGACTATAAAATACCAATGAGTGATGCACTGTAGGCTATAATTACCAAATGTCTTTTATTTATAACTTACTAAAGCCGTATCGTGTTATTTATTTTGGTACGAAAAGTATTATTTAACCGTTAATAAATTCAGAAATCATTAGAGGCTACAATTAACTAGTCTTAAAGTTTTAGTCAATTATTATTAACATAAATTTAACTCGTTACAAATCATATTCATTTCATGACTCTGCTTCAATTCAAGTATTTACCGATTACTGTTATTATAAATATTATTTGTTACAAAGGAAATATAAAATAAATTGTAATGTTAATATATATAATAAACATATAATGAAATCGTGTTTTGTTTGCGTTACCGAACGACGTCAATAAAGCCTAATGTTATTATTTGAAAGTAACAATAAAACGTATTAGCTAACGTTTGTCAAAGCGTTATTGATAAAGCATTTCGTTAATTCACAATATTAGGTCTTTTCAATCGTCTCTATGAACTATCTAAATGATAACACTAGAAAACAGTCTGACACTTCCGAAACTTTTGAGGAACAGCGAAAGAAACTACGGCTGACCTTCTCTCGCACTGTGGCTTCGTCCATCGGTGAACCGGGAAACTCATTTCACTCATCCAACCACTGCTCACGGTGAAATATATCCCATATAAAAATCATGTCCATAGCTACTCAACAACTATAACAAAAAAAAATAAACAAAAAAAATTGATACTAATGTTCCACATAAATATTCATATCGACACATTCATCATCATCATCATTTATTATGTCAGCTGGAATTATTTAAATGTGAAACAATTTTCCCGATAAAGCTTAGTCATGATATAAGGAGGATCACAGGATAGGAGCCGAGTTTCGTCGAGTTCAGCAAAGGAGTTCGGAATTGGAAAGCGGTACTCAGCTAGGTAATTGAGTTCGTCCCAACGGCGGGGCAGGACTCAATGGCGCTGGCTGAGCCGGTGTTGGTGAATGGGCAGTGGACGACTCCGGGGCAGAATGGGCTCTTGTGGCCTGCTGAACAACAGGACTCGGCGGCCACGGATGTGAAGATGAAGCTAATGGCCTAGTTAAAAGAAAAAATATTTTTTATTATAATAAAAGTATAGTACTTAATGAGATATGAGTTTTACAATAGTAACGTGACAATCTTCTTCTTCCTTCTGCCCTTTTCCCAGCTATGTTGGGTCGGCACATGTACATTTCTCTTCCACATCCCTCTCTCAGCCGTCATATCTGAATTCACACTCTTCTTACACATGTCATCTTTCACAAATCCATCCACACATTCTTCGGTCTTCCTCTACCCTTATAACCATCCACGTTTCTTTCTCATTACGTGACAATAAAATTAGTAATTAAAAAAAATTGTTAAATTTTATTTTTATTCTACGACGCGACGCGACGAATGGGACGTTCACCTGATAATAAGTGATACGCACCCCAATAGCAACGTGGCGATAGTTAGAATTCATACACAGCACCACATTCAGCTCGTCGCTTGAGATATAAGATATTGACAGACATAAAATGTCATTACACTAGCTACAGCACCCTTCAAACCGGAACACGGTAATATTTGCATACTACTGTTTGGCTATAGAAACAGAAGTTGGAATGGTGCCTGCTTAGACGGACTACAGCATCAGACCTATCACCAGTAAATTTTGTTGGAATTGGACATCCTTCAAATTTCTATAGCTACAAGGCCTATTACACTAGAACAGATTAAAGTTCAAACATTACTACTTCACAGTAGAAATGGCACTGCATACACATTTTAAAGTAATAGATATTTATGACTAGGTTTTTGATTTTTTTATCACTACCCTATTCAAAGATATTAGCGATAAAAGAACTGACTAAATAATTACTCGCATCATCATCATCTTATACAAAGGTTATAAAGTTGTTTATCTTATTAAAGAAGTAAATTCATTATAGAGGTATTTCATAAAACTTATAGAAATCATTGATTACCTGGAGTAAGGAGTCATTGATGACGATGGAGGAGTAGGCACAGCTGCCGCGTCTGGATGGAGATAATTTCTACGTTGTTCGGTTCTCTCCCAATATTGTTGTAAACATCGGGACATTATATCTGGTATGCTGTTCATTTGTTCCTAAATTACAAGGTAAAGGTTTTAATAATAAACTTCTATACTTTTATATTCTGTTTAGAAGAAAGCTGACCCCTCTCTCCCACACACATAATAGAGAGAGAGAGAGAGAGAGAGAGAGAGATTCTGTTAACAAGAAAGTAATTTTAAATCACATTTAGTTACGTTAATTTTGCTCAAAGTTCTGCTTGGATGCATTGCGTTTTATTTCTACAGAAACGTAATATTATTGTCAAAAAAATTTATCCACTAATAAATAGTATTTTATAAATATATTCAACATCTTTTTTTTATTCTACAAAGCATCAAGAACAGCGGGAAGATCACCTGATTGTAAGTGATGCAACCGCCCATAACAACGTGGCGATAGTTACGATATTATACGCACCACATTGCGCTCGTTGCCTTGAGACATACGACGTTAGGTACGGTAACACATTAATTTCAGTAACTGCTATGCCAGTTAAACCGGAACACTATAATACTGAATCTATCACCAGTAAAAACTTAGTAGTTTCTTACCTGCAGCGAAGTAAGTTTTTCTTCTAAACTCGTTAACCTTTCCTCTATATTATCCTGGCGAGTGCTCATGTCTGACACTATCTCGTATACAGTATTTTGGGTCTGCAACAGAAAAGGGTCCTACAATCAATCGCGTTGCAGCTCATCACCCACTGTTGCTGCACTTTATAGCGGTAAGCTGCATATTTCTTCCCAATAACTACAACGACGTAAGAGCCTTTTTTTAATACAACAGATTGACGAGACGTGCAGGATGTTCAAGTGATGATAAGTGAAACGCTTGCCTATAACAAGGTGGCGCTAGTTAGAACGTTATACTCTGTACAATATGGTGCTCGTCACCTTGAGACAACATTGCAAGTTGCATTACCGCAGTAATTACACAAATTACAGCGCCCTTCATTATGTGACACAGTAATGTCTGCACACTACTGTTTAGCGACAGAAATAGAAGCTGCGGTTGTTCCAAAGAAAGTAAGAATAAGAGTGAATAATCTTTTCTATATTTTCTTATAGTCTAGTAAACTTAAAGTAATTTTTTTTTTTCTTAGAAGCTTATTATTTTAAAAATTTAACAATAAAATAGCTCCGATTCTTACTTTAATTTTTCTTTTAAACATCTACAATAATTATTAAAAAAATAACTAATAAATTGTTATTAAATGATTATAAAATAAAAAAATATAAAGTAGAGAAACATAGTAACAGTAGACAAGTAAGTTAATAATGTTTGTATGGTCTAACTATCTACGATTGAAATAATATTTGGAATGTAAATTAAGTACATAGAAATACCTTTGCCATGTCTGTTATTGTGTTTGCATTATCCATAAGTTTTCTTTGATCCATCTTCACTTTTCGCAACCTGTTTCAGATTTAAATTTATGTCATTTAAACAGAAAGTCCTTTATGAATTATATCCTAGTTCCACTAGAAAAAATATTTTAAGATTTATGGTTGTACTCCTACAACAGTTACTGCACAGAATTTTGTGTATATTTTTGCTTACTTACTTTTTCTGGTTATATCAAAACGTATATATTAAACGTATGTATTAAAATCATGTTTATGAAAAAATAATAAACTTAAATAGCAGAGATATAACTAACAAGTACCCTCTGCAAATTTATTCTTACTTCATCGTAATCGTTTATCGAAATGAGCAAGATTTTGCGCTTAATTTTAAGCGATGTACCTGCTTCTATTTCAAGATGTTATTTGTATTAAATTGTCTACCTACTATAGGTGTTTCATAATCGAGGGTTCGATTCCGGTGAAAGAAAACGTCCTAAAAAATCTGACGTTTTTCATACAATAAAAAAAACTTGTGGCAAATCACCAGTATAGTGAAGAAATGAGTTCGTTTCTACTCTAGTAATAGAAAAGTTAGAGTCCCTTCATTGAGAATATTATCAATTATTCTATCAAGCGACGAGCGCGACGTTCACCGGATGGTAAGTGATACGCCCGCTTATAACAACGTGGCCCTTGTTAGGACGGTATACTTTGCACGCGTCGCCTAAGACATTGACTCGAGATAACCCAGTAATTACACTGGCTACAGCGCCTTTCAAACAACGGTGTTTGACAACAGAATCCTACCACTAGTGCATGGTGTGTGCTATATCAGTTATAATCAATACAGGGTGAAAGGTAGTAGATATAAAATATGGAGGGGCTAAAACATAGCTCGTATCCTAACTATCTATGTATGGAATAACAATGGTTATTAATTTTTTAGATATTTTTCAAAATATCTTCGATTTTCTAAGAAAAAGTTCAATGATTATACTTATTTCTACACAAATTTTAATGTAGCAATTAATGTTCAATCATTGTTTTATTAAATTAAATTAATAATCATCACTTAGAGGCTAGAACTTTTAAATAATGTTCATTGAAAATCGTGACATTAAAAAATAAGGCGCCTTACTTACAATATTTATTCAATCTTAAAACAAAATTTTATTTATAAAAAATACGTATAAAGTACATAAATAAGTACCTGACTTCAATACCTATCCGACAAGGTATAAGAAAGTACATAGTTTCTAAAATTTACAAAAAAAAAACCACTTGTAATATAACCAAGTTCCATGAAATATCAAACTGTAAAGAAACAATAAACAAAAGAATCAAATTAAGGGCTGGCGCAGCGTCTACTTTTATGAGTCTAGACGAGAGTAGAATTTTCCTCGCAGTAGACTTTCTCACAGTAGACTTTTCCTCACAGTAAACTTGCTCGCAGTAGACTATTCCTCGCAGTACTTTTCCTCGCAGTAGACTTTCCTTACAGTAAACATTTCCTCGAAGTAGACTTTTCTTAGCAGTAAACTTTTCCTCGCAAGTAACTTTTCCTCGCAGTAGACTTTTCCTCTCAGTAGACTTCCTTACAGTAGACTTTTCCTCACAGTAGAATTTCCTTACAGCAAACATTTCCTCGCAGTAGACTTATCCTAGCAGTAGACTTTTCCTAGCAGTAAACTTTTCCTCGCAAGTAACTGTTCCTCGCAGTAGACTTTTCCTCGCAGTAAACTTTTCCTTACAGTAAACTTTTCCTCGCAGTAGACTTTTCCTTACAGTAGACTTTTCCTTACAGTAGACTTTTTCTTACAGTAGACTTTTTCTAGTAGTATACTTTTCCTCACAGTAAATTTTTCCTCGCAGTTAACATTCCCTCGCAGTTAACTTTTCTTCGCAGTAGACTTTTCCTTACAGTAGACTTTTCCTAGTAATAAACTTTTCCTCACAGTAGACTTTCCTCACAGTAAACTTTTCCTCACAGTAAACTTTTCCTCACAGTAGACTTTTCCTCACAGTAAAATTTTCCTTGCAGTAAACTTTTCCTCGCACATGTTACAACAAAAATAATAGGGCCAAATTAAAGGCCGGCGCGGTGTCTACTTTTATGAGTCTACAGTTTGATATTTCATGGTACTTGGTTTTATTACAAGTGTTTTGTTTTCTTAATTTTTGAAACTTTATTTACTTTTTTATACCTTGTCGAATAGGTATTGAAGTCAAGTACTTATTTATGTGCTTTATACGTATTTTTTTTTAATAAAATTTTGTTTTCAGATTTAATAAAAATTTAAGTATGACGCCTTATCTTTTAATGTCACGACTTTCAATGAACATTATTTAAAAGTTCTAGCCTCTAAGTGATGATTATTAATTTAATTTAATAAAAAAATGATTGAACAATAATTATTACATTAAATTTTTCTGTGTACAAATAAATAAGAAATAAAATCATCGAATTTTTTCCTAAAAAATCGGGAATTTTTCGAAAAATATTAAAAAAACTTATAACTCTAGAACCATTGTTTTTGGATGGGCTAGAGCTATACTTTGGCCCCTCCAGATCTTTACACTTTTCACCTTTCACCCTGTATATGGATAACAGGAAGTACTGAGTAGTATCATGAATCCTCACCTATTGTGCTTTATTTTGGTCTCTTTATTGCCGATGTGTACACTGCATTTTATTGTGTTAGTCATATTGCAAAAATATTAATTTTCAATAGTTACTATAATCAAATAGTAAGTTTAAGTAGATATCATTTAAACGTACGTAGAATAACTAGTACCCATTGATATTATTATTATTATGGAGAAATTTACAGAAGATATTTTTCATAGTGTGCGTATGGTGCTATTTAGAATTTCTGTCTCTAAAATGCTCCTACATCGCCCTCAGAGCATAATGTCCCCTCCAAGAATCTGCACGTAACTTTTCGCCTAAGTAACCCGGAAAAAGAGTCTAGTAACATAGAAAACATCATAGAAAATGAACTTCAGATAAAATTTATTACTTCTAGCTAATATTTATTAATACACTTACGCGTAGATAGCTAATAAAAACTTTCTCTGATGTGTGCGCACGCGGCCAGGGTGGACCCTTTTCACGAGTCTCGTGTGCTTGTAAATAAGCCAAGTCTCTCTCAGTACGTTGGCGGCAGCGTTTTTTAACTGAAATATTATGAAGCATTTTGTTGGAAATATTTAGAATGCTGAAAAAAATTTATCACAATGATTTCCATTATATTTTAATCTAATTCATGATCATGTAATGAATTCACACAAAAGCAACAGTTTCTAGAATGAAGAAGGCAATTGGTTAAGATGACGTATTTAAAGTTATGTTTGTGTTCCTGTGCCGTTGTATCTCCCACGCAGTACAACTGATTTACAACTTTTTTATATTATTATCAAATCATCTTTTAAAGTTGTCTCGAATGGGATTGTCTTATATAGAATATAATAAAAAAAGACGTTGAGCCATCTGATCACTGTCATGTTTTTCCAATTTCAGTGTGGGTTTAAACCTCGCTATTAAAATACTCGGAAAGGCTATTATAGACTTGTTTTTAGGGCTACAATTATAACAATGAATATAAAAACATGTTTTTATTGTACAATTTTCAAAAACAAATGTACATGTTAGTTTAGTTGGTATGTGATGTCGGTTATAGTTGTATCTGACTGATCAATTGAATAGCAAACTACTGAAATTAATATAATAGAGAGTTTACACAAAATTAGTTTAGTAATAATAGGTAAGTTGAATTCCTTTTCTTTTGCATCCTTCCTTACCTTTGCTCGTCCTTCTGCCGATCTTAAAACAGAAGCTTACCTTCTTGGTGAGCTGAGTTTCCATCATGAAGTTATGTACGTGTTTCTCCGCTCTAGTTAATTCTAATTTCCTTGAGGCAACGGTCACTAACAATGCTGTACATCCCGCCCCCTGTTAATTAGATTAATAATAATTGTGATGAACTGACGCTGATGGAATACTTACTCTTTTAGTAAGTTGTGTATCCATCATGAAGTTATGAACGTGCTTCTCAGCTCTAGTTAATTCTAATTTTCTTGAAACAACCGCGACTAATAACGCTGTGCATCCAGCTCCCTGTTAAGTGAATACCTTAATGTAAAATGTAAGCGATCGTGTAAAGCATTCCAATTTTATACATTCCCCAATTACTCAATGCGTTTAAGGCATTAAATTAAAAAATAAAATATATTCCGAGCTATGTGCTACATGTTAGCAGAATACATTAGTTTTATGGCAACTGAATTTAACTCATACAAAAAATCAAAAGAAGATAATATATAACGTTTGAATACATTAGGACATGATGGTAGCCAAGCTTACCACACAATTATTTAATTTAGTACGTTTTGATTTTTTGTATCAATCGTCTAAGTTATTTAAATAGCATTATAGATATCTAGTTATTTCGTCATAGACTTGATAGCTTAGTCTATTATCATTAATTTGTAATACAAATAGATATTGTTTTTTAATTCGTTGCCAATTTAAACTATCATACAAACAGTAAACAATGTAACCACAATTTACGAACACTAATAAACCAAATCCAGTTACTTATCACACAATAACAATTCACACGTTATAGTTTATTTATTATATTTAATAAGAAACTTTCTAATAAATTTAGCTAATAATTCTTTAAGTGCCATTTTAACTCTAATATGTGCAAACTTATTATTATTTATATTTTTGTCGTAAACATTAAACTTAATTATATTGAAATGCTAATTAAAGTGCAATGAACTTATTTTAGTTCTTGATAAAACAAAAAGTTTGGAGGAAAAGTGAGCCATTTTAGAAATTTAATGTATAGTGCATTCAGTGAAATATTAAGAATGTGTATAGAAATCTACAAAGAGATAAAGAGATTTAAAGCATTCCATACTACTATAATATTTTAGTTCATCTAAATAGCTGGCTTTAACAGGGAAATGGACGTAATTTTTTTTTTAATACGGTACAAACTCACTTCGTTATAAAAGTTTTAACATTATATAAAAATTATTTATGTTTACACATGACAAATTTTATAGTGTATGAAATTAAAAGATAAAATATGTTTATATTCCAAGTTTAACAAAACACTTCGTGAATACGATATTTTGAAATAAAATTAGTTTGTGAAATATATACACAACTATTATTTGTGAAGACACATTCATTTACACTCACACATCGAATAACACTTTTTGTGAACACGTCACAGCCACTGTGTGATTATAACAATCTTGTGTATTGTGTTTTGAGCGAGTATGTTAGTTTACGCTGTATGTGCTGACTGACAATTTAATAAGTACAATTTGTATATATATATATATGGTTAGAATTGAAATTTGTCAGCCAACACTTACAACATCCATGACACAACTTACCATTATACCGGTGCTTACAGCGATACCTCTGCCGCAATATGTGTTTGGCACAATGTCTCCAAAACCAACGGAGAGAAATGTTATGGCAATAAGCCACATCGCATTGAGTAGATTAGCGTGTTCTTCATCGTGAAACCTGAATCGTCAATAAATTGTAACCTAACACCATTTAAAACCCCGAAAGATAATCGGACTGCGTAATTTAGTTATCGGAATGCGAAAATTTATCCGCTCGATAGCTTCATTGAATTAAAAGGAAAAAACAAAAAAATAAATAAATTTATAGCTGATGTAGAAGAGTTTGACTTTGATTCTGAACCTAATCTTTCTGATATATAAAAGAAGTGTAAATAATTTTTCACATAAAATGGCTCACCTTTACCAACCTACGTGGAAACTGTAATTAAACAGAATCAACATAAAGAAGTGAAAGGAAATAATTTTTTTTTTCCACGTTTCCGAATTAACAACGTTCGAGATATTAACGGATACCTCATAAGAAATGCACGTCCACAATAGCCTACTATAATGTATACATACCACCATGCCGCAGGTGAGAGTAATGCCACGGCCGCAGTAAGTGTTGGGCACGATATCGCCGTATCCAACACAGAGGAAGGTAATAGCAGTCAGCCACATTGAATTTAGCAAATTTGCATGATCTTCATCGTGGAACCTGGGAGCCAAAATGCCCGACAAGAACCACATAATAACCGACAATGTTAACGTAACAAATCAACATTTATGTGAATTCACATTAATCAAACAATCAATACTTCGAAAATTTATAGTAACAAATTAAGAAATGAATTTTTCACGAAATTTGATTAGGGTGTATCAAATTAAAACATTCATTTAATCAAGTTATTTTGAGAATAGATCACCATATTTAATTTGCAATAGTAATAAATTTTCTCACAACAAAAATCATATGCAAGATTTCGAAATGAAAGGTAAACAACGTGCAATCTAAAACATTTAATGTAATTAAATATACTTTGGCCATGCGCGAACTTTCTTACTGGGTAAACACAGGCTAAATAACACAGAGAATCAATAATAAAGTGATAGACACGCAACAGGAAGGAAATATATACAGGGTGAAAGGTAATAGGTGTAAAAGATCTGGAAGAGCTAAAGTATAGCTCGTATCCTATCTATCTATGTATGGAATACCCCATCCAAAAACAATGGTTCTGGAGTTATTAATTTTTTAGGTATTTTTAAAAAATTCCCGATTTTCTAAGAAAAAATTCGATTATTTTATATCTACACAAATTTTAATGTAATAATTATTGTATAGTCATTGTTTTATTAAATTAAATTAATAATCATCATTTAGAGGCTAAAACTTTTAAATTAGGTTCTTTGAAAGGCATGATAGTAAAAAATAATGCGTCATACTTATATTTTTATTTAATCTTATAATAAAATTTTATTTAATAAAAAATACGTATAAGGCACATAAACAAGTAACTGACTTCAATACTATCCGACAAGGTATAAGAAAGTACATAAAGTTTCTAAAAAAAACACTTGTACCATGGAACATCGCAAACAAGTACCATGAAATATCAAACTCTAGACTCATAAAAATAGACGCCGCGCCGACCCTTAATTTGACCCTTTTGTTTTTGTTGTAACACGTGCGAGCTTATTGTTGTCGTTTTAGATATTGAGTACATTGTAAAACATGTGCAATGTCATTTTTAGGTAATGAGTCAGTACGACAGTTAAAATTTATCTACTTTCGTGGGCTTCTTAATTCTGAATAGTTTTTCTTTTCCATATCAAATAAATTTAATTTCAATGGCGGATTACGCTAATGAAGAATACGCTGACTTTTTCTATTGTTATGGACTTAGTGATGGAAATTCTTTACAAGCACGAAAAGAATATTAGCTACGTTTTCCAAATCGTCACCTACCAAGTCATAGAGTCTTTGCTGCGGCGTATCAACGCGTCAGGGAAACTGGCAGCGTTGAACAAAGGCGACATGTCGCAGCAGAAGAGAAAGAAGGAATCATAGACTATTTTGTTATAGACCCGACTACGTCAGGTGCCCTCCTCTCTAATGTGCTCCCTCCTCTCTAGCCTAGTTTATTTAGCGACCGAAACTACGGTTTTCGTAATGGTCGCTCCTCTGATGATCTTCTAGTGTACCCTACACATCGCTGGGCGCTAGCCCTTGAGAATCGAAGAGAGGCTTTAGCAGTGAGTTTGGACATAGCCAAGGCATTTGACCGAGTCTGGCATTGCGGTTCTTCTTATGAATTTACAGTCAGTGGATTAGTAGCTTTCTGTCCTGCAGAAGCATAGGAGCCGTCGTTGACGGCAGCAGCTCTATTAACATGGACATAAATGCAGGTGTCCCACAAGGCTCTGTGCTGTCACCGACACTGTTTTTAATCCCTCAGACTGCTGCAGAAGAAAGTCGAAAGAAACTTTTGTCAGAAATTGAGGTAACACTTGTCCGTGTATCAGAATGGGGTCGCCTGAATTTATTTCATTCGAATCCAGCCAAGACATAAGTTTGCGCGTTCACCGCTAAGAAAACTCCATTTATTATAACTCCTCAGTTCCAGAATACATCTCTGACCATCTCAAAAAGCATTGGGATTTTTGGCGTCGAAATCTCCAGTGACGTCCAGTACCGAGAGCATTTGGAAAACAAGGTAAAGCCGGCATCTAAAAAGCTCGGTGTAATTACACTCGGTGCAAAACAGAGCTGTCAGAATTATCGACGACTCTGTGTTAACGGACGGTATTGCTTGGTTTTAGGAGAGATTTTGCCTCCTTATGTGTATTCTACCGCTTCTATAACGCGATGTGTTCTAATGAGCTGCATGATGCCGAAGGCTACATTTCGTCATCGCACCGTTTGCCATCGGCAGGGAATTCATCCTCACGTACGGTCCTGTTCCAGAGATATTTTCTCCCGAGAACACTTAAAATGGGGAACGATTTACCTGTCGAGGTTTTCCCTAGAAGCTATAATATGAAGTTCTTCAAAAAGGGCGTGAAAAGGTTTCTGCAGGGTCGGCAACACGCCCAGTGATACTTCTGGTATTACTGGCAGTCATAGGCTGCGGTTACCGCTCAAGATCAGGCGGGCCGCATGCCTGTTTGCCACCTTAGTTTTATAAAAAAAAACGTCGACCACGGTCGTGGCAAGATTGCTGAGTTTAACACAATGGAAAGTATAGTTTTCTGTGCATACGGCAAGGCTCTACCCCTACAATTATACACCCGCCCAGGCCCCGGAAGGAGACCCTGCGAGAAGGTTAGACTTGTGCCGTTTTATGCTGCTTGCACACTTAGAAAATAATAATTTTCTCACCAAAATATTGTGGACTGATGCATCAAAGTTTGACAGAGACGGCAAAACAAATTTTCATAAGTCATTATTGGGCTCTACCAGGTGAAAATCCCCACGTGATTAGAGAAGGAGCTCATCAGCGAAGATTCTTCGTAAACTTGGATGGGCATAATTCATACTTACTTGATAGGCCCAGTCTTCTTGCTCAACAATTTAAATAAAGAGACGTACGAAGATTTTCCTCGAAATCATTTTCATAATTATCTGGAGGATATACCATTGGAAACCAGAAAAGAAATGGTGTTCCAGCATGGCGGTTGTCCCGCCCATTTTCGTCTCAGCGTAAGACAATGATTAGACACTACTTTCCCCCAGTGATGGATTGGCCGTGGCGGACCAACACCACGGTCCTGATTTAACACCTTGCGATTATTACTTTGGGGTCACATGAAATCTTCAGTGTATACAACACCAATTAACTCGTTAGGAGATTTAAAGTCACGCATCATCGTCGCTGCATCGTCACAGGGCGAATCACTCTATATGATTTAAGAAAAAGGCTTCGTGCTTGTATCATGAACCGTGGTCGTCAGTTTGAGCAAAATTTTAATTAATTGTTACTATAAACTTTTACTCTGAACTCAATATCTAAAACGACAACAATAAGCTCGCACGTATTACAACAAAAAAAAGGTTCAAATTAAGAGCCGGCGCGGCGTCTACTCTTAAGAGAGTCTACAGTTTAATATTTTATGGTACTTGGTTTTATTACAAGTGGTTTTTTTTTATTTTAGAAACCTTATGTACTTTCTTATACTTTTTCGAATAGGTATTCAAGTGAGGTACTTATTTGTGTGCTTTATACATATTTTTTATAAATAAAATATTATTTTAAGATTAAATAAAAATGCAAGTTATTTATTACCTTATTTTTTACCGTCACGACTTTCAAAGAACCTAATTTAATTTAATAAAACAATGATTAAACAATAATTATTACATTAAAAATTGTGTAGAAATAAAATCATCGAATTTTTTCCTAGAAATACGTGATTTTTTGAAATACATCTAATAAATTAATAACTTCAGAACCATTGTTTTTTGATGGGGTATTCCATACATAGATAGATAGGATACGAGCTATACTTTAGCCCCTCCAGATCGTTTGCACCTATTACCTTTCACCCTGTATACTGAAAATATTATTAGAAAGCCCGTTATACTGTACAACACAATTACAAATATGGTAAAATGGATGATGATGTCAAATGTGCCAGGCATTATGTACAATAAACGGCCAAATAGTTACAAACAAACGCCGTTTCAAAATCATGAGCCATTTTGTGCGTTTCTACTATTAACTCTATTTTGAGGTTATATGTTTTGAAAACGGTAAATCCTTATAAACTCGACAAACAGCTTTCTTTACATATATGTCATTATTACGCTAATATAATGAATAATTATTTTTAAACTTTAAATTTAATTAAAAACAGTTTCACGTATTTGTTTTTATAACATTGCATTCAAAGTATATATTATTTAATAAGTAGCACATTAGAAGTTGATAATAATCAAAGTCAAACTCTTTAATTCACAGATGTAATGGTCGTGGGAAAACATATTTCTCTTTTTGGTATCAATAATGTCAACTCAACTACACAAAGAATAAAAAAATAAGATAGTAGATACTAAAGCGGTTGCATGTCTGTATAGGCAAAATAAGTAAACTTTAAATATAGATATGTAATTTATTCGGTAATAATGCTATATCAGTTGTTCAAAAGTAACAAATGAAAAAGCTTCGCTAGTAACAAGTTTTACGAATACCAGTAAACAAAAGCGCTGAAAATAAATAGCAAAATAATAACGTAACTAATTTGCGATAATTTTTAATACTTATTACGATTTTCGTTTCTTGAAATTTCATCCGTTAGGAGAGCACTTGTCGTCGGAGTATTTCTGAGATGTAATAGTGCGTCATTTTGTCACATAACGCTAAGATACATATTAAACAATAACAAACTAACCTTTCGCACTGTCGCAACGTCCAACTCGCTATTATCCACAACGACACCATAAACACTAATAATACGGTACCGGGACAAATTGTCATCAGTGTTTTTAAAACAAATCTGTAAAGAAATCACATAATAACCGTCATTACAGTATAACATATACTTAAAAGTAAACGGTAATAATACTATGTTGTAACGCATCAAGTAAAAGAAAAAGACATCTTCTGTTATACATTACCTAGTATTAAAATTAATTCTATTCAAGGCTCCTATACTTCGTGAAGATGCGTCAGTAAATAATTTACTATGAAGAAGCATAACCCTGCATATCAGATAAAGACGAAAGAACATCGGCAAGGATAGGGTCACATCATAGGGAACCTGAAAAATCAAAATCATCGTCATTAAAAGTGTAAAACATTTGTATGATAAGAAATCATGGAACACTGATCTCAAACTATTGAAAAAGAGGTATCGTAAAATCTGTTAAAACATATTATCGATAAACTTGATAATAATAATAAGTAATTAAATGAGTAAATTTTGTTTATAAAATTCAATTATAACGAGCTTTATCAAATTAATAATTCAACAAACCATTTTCAATTTTAGGCCTCTAATAAAAACAAACGTGAGCATACAATCTGATAACTACGTAATAAACCCGAAAATATAAATGTAAAATCGATGGATCATAATATAAACAAAATAATACATAAACTTCAGGGGATACGACATAGTGGATAATGGTTACTAACTTTCTTAATCACATACTTTCTAAATATCTGCATACAAATGTTAGTATTTATTTATATTTAGTTCGGTGTTACCATGTTATGGTAAGTACATGTATTATGCAAGCACACTATCTTTAATTATTAATAGTTTACAAATCTGTTGAAGAAATTAAATACAATAATATTAACAGTTTATTATCAATTTGATTGATTCACTAAGTAATATAGAAGTGTTTTTTTTGTAATTAGTTAATATAGAAATGACTGTTTAAAAAGGACTCGATCAGACACAAAAATTATGTACACTTTATAGCAGGTAACATAGGTATTAGATGACATTTTTTATCATTAAAACATTGTTGTATCAAACTATGCTCTAAAGCATATATTATGAGGTTAATAAAAAAAGCTATTTTAAAAGAATAAAATTATAGTCCTAGACTTAAAGTTGGGTTAAGTCTACTTAACTTTTTGACATTGTCTATCAGTTGTACTTTAACATGTAGAAACATACTGATAGGCAACGTAGATATTTAAAACAATAACGAATATATTTCAAATACTATTATAATCACATTAAAACTAGGTGGTATTTGATAACGTTGATATTCACTTGTTATGTATTTAATCATTCCAACAGATCTGTGAAGACTTAGAAAAATAAACTTGTATCTGTATATTCCTTACACAGACGTTTACACCAAAATAGTTTTTGACTAACCCGCGGCATAGTCTTGTCACAATGTGTTTGAGTACAAAATCTATTAATTTTTTTTTAACAAAGTATCCAATTATATAATAATAATTTCTTTAAGAGTAAATTTGTTTAGGGCATTACAAATTAATAAATATTGAATAGTGTCTGATGTAAATGGATTGTGAGTTAAACAGAAAGTATTAAAATAAACAAAACATGCTGACACATTGATTAACATCACACAAGTTCAAACGATATTTTATTCAAATACAGACCTGAATTTGCTTATACATTGTTTCCTAAGAAAAAAATACTAAATTTAATATAGATATAGATAATCAAAACAGTATTAACAAACGCATGGTTGTTTTAAAAAGGAAAATGTTAAATATCAGCTTAACGTAATATAGTTTAAATAAATATTGGTACTACCGTCTACTTTGGCAAGGAAATTTCCCAACTTACGACTTCAACGCCGATGACGCCGCCCTTGTTGGCTAACTTTGTTGTCCAGGTGAAGGTGTACTGTCCCGGAATCGGATGGACAGCGCAAATCGCCAGCTCCAGAGCTATTTGTGCTATTCTCTGCCACGTCATTGCTATCCGCCAGTCGTCGGCGCAATTGTCGATCATAAATAACTGTAATGATAAATATAAAACCTTAATTTTTTATATATAAATATGACAAAAGTATCAGGCGATAGAAACTTGTAACAACTCTCTTAATGTTTCCACATCTGGTGCTGGGACTCTCACGGAGAGTCAAGGATATTTATTCATTACGCTTGTCAAGTTTTTCTTTAACCGGAACCATGTACTCTGTGAGAATCGAACCTGCGTCTTGACAGATATAATTTTTACTTTACGAACTGAGCTATCACAGCTAATTCAAATGAACAGAAAATTATTTATTCACATGTTATCTTTTATTTTTATTATTAATATTAATCTTGTTATTCCGGCTGTTAAGGTACAAATTGAAACAGGCTTACTGAATGCGATTTAAACATAAGATCAACTTCCTGAAGTCCTGAGATACAAGCTGTGCTTAATTAGGGACTAGATGAAGACGATGTGATAATATTGTAGAGTAATGAAATTAATATAAATATTATGCATATAAGACAAAGACTGAATGTCCACGCATGATTTTTCAATGTCTTTAAATCAAGCTGGACGGTATTGAAAATACTTGGTTAAGAAAACAGAAAATACTTAACAATTATTCAAGCGCGAATATATAAATGTTAAAACAGGAAAAAAGATATATATATATATATATATATAGGAAACTAAACTACGGCACAGCAGCTTGGCTTTATCAAATATTAAAGTGAACCGTTATCACGATGCGGCTGCTAACGTTATGAAAAGGAAACGGAATAAATTTTAAATACGTTCAAACCGTTGATTTTACTGTAACCTGAGTTTAAAGCGGTTTTTAGAACTGATTTTAGCTGAGAATTGTACTAAATGTAGTTTCTAACTTTGGTCAAGGAGCATGCACTGTTACAACTTAAATAGCAATTGTAACTTTTAAAACGAGTTACATCTGGAAGTAAGTTAATAAACGAAAACGATAGTGTTTTAAGTAATGAATATAACATTACATACAAATTACGTTCATTGAAATAGATCATTATTTTTTTTTTATTTCAATTAACCGATGAGACGAGCGGGGTGTTCCCATGATGGTAAGTGATACGCCTCTGCCCATAGCAACATGGCACCAGTCAGGATGATATACACTGTACTCAATTGCGCTTGTCGCCTGAGGCATGAGATGTTGAGTCTGTTACCCCAGTAATTACAGTAACTACAACGCCCTTCAAGCCGGAATACAGTGATTTTTGCACATCACTATTTGGCGTCAGAAATACGTGCTACGGTTGTCCCTAGCTAGACAATCTCCGGTAACAGAGACCTATCACATTTACAGCAGCACATACTCAGTATTTGTCGTCACCATTAGTGAATCTACTGCTGGACTGCAGCCTCCATCAAAGATCTTGATCTACAGCAGATTCCTGTTATCTTATGGAGGATCTTTCAGTATTGCGTCTTCCGGTACACGGTCACCAATCGGGTACATTATTACCACATCGACAGACAGTCCTTTGAGTATTTTGCTTTGCTTATTATTACTTAACTCTAATAATCTAGCCAAAATAAACATACACGTACCTGTACTTCTAAAGCATGATATGCAACAATTAGGCCAAGTAAAATCACGGTTGACATGGATATCAATGTCTTCAGCGCCTGCGAGTAGATTGACGCCTGAAACGAAAATTTATGTGCTTTAAGTTAATAAATATCGAAACGTATAGTTTATCAAACATTAAAGACAAATACAAAATGACTACCTTGGTGTAGACACCAGCACTGGAAAGTTCGTTCTCTATGACCATTACTATTATACCAAACATTCCCATTACCAAAGCGTAGTCGCTTATTCGTTTTCGTTTCTCGAACAACGCCTTCCGTCTACCTAACCTGAAATCAATAAAAAAATCATTATTTAAAAATGATGATAATCGATCGACACGTAACTGAGGAGTTGGGAATAAGAAACAAATATCGCCGCCGACTGACCGTCATTAAACATACAATACTTTATTAACGGTATCATGAAATCAATATTTCGTGAACGAGCTACCAGTGGATACAATCCAATGAAAAATCTTATAGTTGCCATATGATAAATTAATTTTAATTACAAAACAAGGCACAGATACTTATTGTTGTGGACGTTATCCTAATTTTATTTTAAACGGACTTTTATAAGTAAATTGATTAATAAAACAAATCGCTACTTTGTCAAGTTCTCTAAATCAATGCGGTATGTTCAAAGTTATTTCCGTTTGGTCAAGGTTAGCAATGACCGTTTGCATATATGTATTATTAACATTACTCTGTGTGTACATATCGATGACGAAATTGCACTATGTTAAGTGTTTATAATCTGTAATATATTTAGTAAATATTAGTAGAACGGAAAAGCGATGGCGACTCGTAAATTAGCCGTCTTCGAACTAGTTACATATACAAATACAAATATACAACGGATTATTAAACATCAGCTTTTATACAAACCGCAGTAATTATAAAGTGTTTACAATTGTAAGGTTTTTTGCAATAAATCTAGTAGCATTTGCTTGACCAAACTTAACAATAATATTAAGCACACGACTCTGTTCCCTGGTGGTGTTTCATGCCGCTCTCCATTTGAGTGACTTATACAGCTCATTTGATATTGGGCTCGGGGACTCGGAGTTAGCGGCCTAAATTAATTTCATTCTCAATTACGTCGAGTGTGGTATCCGCCGCCAGATAACTGGCAGCGAATTGGCACGGGAGTGTATTTTTGACTTGTAAGGGCAAATCTACTGAGTCATCAAAAACTGGCTCGAATTTATTCTCTGACTACTCGTGTCGGAAACTCAGATCATCGCGAATTGTTTTTGAACGCGAGTATATTGGTAACATCGTTATTGTATATCCTCAATAGAAATAAAACAAAGTGAGTTTTTGTTTCAAACAGGCTGGTGCATCACCAAACAATTATCGTTAGGATACTGTTGTACTTAATAAAGTTTGTACAGAGATAACATATTTTTAATCATCATATCCAAAAAGGACAAAGGTAAATAAATGAATATATATTTATTTAAAATACCCACGAAAAGAGTTGTCATATCTTCTTTCAATGCGAAGAGTACGATGTGGTGCAGTGTATAACATCCTTGCTAGTGTAGTTATGCGTAGGTGTATCACTTTCCAGATAGAAGACAAAAAGGAAAGAAGAATGATATATTGTAGATTTCAACGTTTCTCTCTCCCTCTCTCGTTTACATATTTATTGGGACATTTAATATAATATTTATATTAACCACATATATGTATCTTTTTCTTTACACGTTTTCGCTTCATTAAATGCAATTCACATTGACCAATTTTTTTATTCGACGAAACAACGACACGAACAAGATGCTCCTAACACACACGCAACGAAAGAAACATGACGCTAGTTAGATGACTACACCACATTGCGCTCGTCGCCTCGAGACATGAGATGTTAAGCCCCGTTACCACAGTAATTTCACTAGCTACAAAGCCTTTCAAACCGAAATACAGGTACAATGCTATTTAGCGGTAGAAATTGGAGTTACGATCGTGCCTACTTGTACAGATTCTGGCAACAGGGAGTTTCAGTAAAACAGAGACCTTACACCACAACCATTTTATAAAGTATTAAGAATATGTTAAAATATATATATTCTAACCTATATCCTATGTTTGGCTTGTGCTTAGCTGTCCCCCCTCCTTTGTAGGTGCCGCCGCCGAGGGCCCGCTCCTCGCCGTAGCGCGGGTACTCGCTGTGCACGCCGACCAGCGCGACGCCCGCCTCCTCGGCAGCGGCGTCCCTCACGCCAGAGTAGGCCTTCATGGCGCCGGGGATCGACACCGTCGACACCGGCTTCCGCAGCTGGAACATACAACAGTAACTCTCATTCGCACATCCACATATCTCCACTCCATGTTCCAACCATAACTGTCCCTACAAAGGAAATGATTACAAAACACAAATCCACTAAAAAGGAGTACATCCGAACCTAATCCTTTTATTCACTACCAATCAATCTTTGACTTCATATATAAGAAACTACGTATTTTTCAGCGCCTAAAAAGGAAATAAGAATCTTTAAAGACATATCACACATAAGTATTAATTATAACAAGTTCTCCTATAAAGATAACACGTTATCTATTTACTACTAACACAAAAAAAATTCATAGGAGACATTGTTCATCTAAAGTTTAAGTAGACACATATATGTATTTTGTTGCTAATAATATATAAAACTTTACATTAAATCAGCAAATAAATAAGAAATGATGTAAAGCCTTTATTTACACAAACAGTTCTGTATTAATTTTTGTGCATGAAATTTACAGTATTTGTATATTATCTAGGATGCATAAATATGTTATTAAGTATACGCATATAACTCTAAAAGGACTAACCATCACCTAGTTGGATATGCTAACACATTCGGTAAAGATACACAAGGAATCCGTATGGTTAGGTAACAGGTTTCGTAAGAAAATTTAAGAGAAAAGAAGGAAGAATTATTAAGATAAAAAACTAAATTTCCGGCGACCCCGAACCTTCAAAGATGAACTGAAACGTCGTAAATGAGAATTGTTATTATTATTGTGTATTAATTAGTGGTGGTGGTGAAATCTCTATTAAGCTTTGTAGTGGAACAGCTTAGTCAATACTAACCTTTATAACGAACAAAGTAATATTGTAAAGAGCTATAGAAATGTATACACATTCAATATATATGTTAACTTATAAGAACTAAAAATAGATAATAATTTCTTTTTTTACGTAAGAAACAGGATATGATAGACGATGATGATGAAGCCTTATTATAAGAAAACGAACGCCTTTATCCTCATTATACTGGGTGACTGTTAGAATACTATATATTGATAATGGGGATTGAGTACTTGATATCAGCTCCGTATAAGTTAAGAGATATATATTTAAAATTTTCAGAAATCCTGTAAATATTATCTGAGGTAACACGCAAGAGGTTTTTGAACGATAACTCAGTTCCACACTTTACGAGTACGGCTCGGTGTGTTTAAGTTACCTATAAATTAGTTTTTTGTAGCAGTCTAAAGTTCTAGACTAAATATTCATAATGGGTAACTACACAAAATCATAATTTGTTACCTTGCCTTCTCCTCCTGTTTTTTTCTTTGCCTACCCTAACCCAGGAAAAGTACGAAGGGTGAATTAATCATATTCCCCGATCGCGCCCGAAACTTTTCGTACTAATTTGAATAAGGTTTTCTATAAAATTCAATTTTTAATGGTTTATATAACTACTTACTTTCATATCTTTGAGTATATTATACCAGTGGTATATATAATAATTATTTTCATGACAAATTAAAATAGTTATCTTTAGTAAGCATTAGACAATAATAATATAGTTATATGTATATCATTTCGGTTTATTGCTGTCCACCTTTGAACATAGACATCCGCAAAACAATTTCTTCTGGTTTCTCTTCGTATTAGGTAAAATTTCCATACACACCAGCCTTGGTATGCGGATAAAGGTCACAGGGAAAGCTGCTGCCGTTTCCCTAGAGTTGTTCCCCCTTAATTGCCGTCTAAGACACGCCAGGGTAGTATGACATATTTTGTAATAAACTCTGCCTTCTAAAAGCTGCCTTTTAGTTCGCTTATTAAAGCGAAGGTATACATGTGCTACTGTATTGTTTGCGTTCACGAACCAAATGAAAAGCTATTGTTTCTCGCAAATGAGTGAAATATGTTTTGTAAAGTTCGATAACGTGATACAATAATTCCGCTACCAATTGCTATGAAATTATCGAAAAGCATGTATATAGTTATCAGCCGATAGACGTCCACTGCTGGACATATAGGTCTCCCCCAAAGATTACTACAGTATCGGGATTCATATGAATTTGGGCCATTTCCCACCACCCTGGCCCAATACGGGTTGGTGGGAATCAGAGCCTCGTTTGTTGATTAGCAGAGTGCACCACGAGCAAGTGAAATTGGCTTGGAATCCGTGAGTTGTCGTGCGGGACTTCTTACACCCTTATAACAACGCATTAAAATAATTTGTCAGGTAAATGCAATGAGTCAGTATACGTAAATAAATTATAGACTTCTTAAATGAACATAATTTTTTTTTTGTTCGGTTAACAATGTGGCTCTGTGGGTACCATTTTAATTAGCATTGTGGTTTATATTAGCGTTTTCAATTAACTACTCGTGTTACATAAATAAGTATGTATAATGTTCTGGCTACGAGTAAATAATAAGGCTTTATGCTGAAATTCAGTGATAGTTTGGTTAGTAACAAAATTGCATTTGACTGTAATAATACATAATCTACATAGTGTACGACATGTATACGATTTTAATGAGCAAATGCTTGTTATCTTATGCGATAGATAATTTAGGAAAATTAATAACCTTAAAATAATAAAAAACTAAACCAAAATTGTCGGCAAGTGTCCATGTTGACTTTTCTTTAAAATATTTCTTTAATAAGGAACAATGCGCAGAACAATACAATTTCTTTGAAGTAACCTTTCAATCTTCTATCTGACTTAACCTTGACACAAGAAATATACTTAAGAGGCCAACACGGGCTGGCTACCGGAAGATCAATAAGATTGCTGCAGGCCGTTTATTATTGACTGGTCCACTCAAAAGAACAAGTGTATTTTATAACCTAAGCTAAAAACTGGCTACAGTTAATAATTATAGAACATGTATTTATTTATTTAGAAATATGTAATATCATGATTTAAATTTATTCGTTTTAAAATATGTGATAACCTAAATATGGTGGAGACTGGCAGACTCATAGTTAACTTTGAGTAACTTACAGTAAGCGACTATGTAATTCATAGAAGATGGTCTTTTAAATAATGCTTTAAACAACAAGAAGTCCTTACAGATAAAAAATCGTGAACTTCAAACCAATGATTTATTAAAAATAATAAAATATTTTTTTTTGTAGTTATTTAGGATTAAGATGAAAAGGTTTAATATGTCCTCGTCAAACATATCTTAAAAATTCTCCAGATGGACACTAAGAGACACATAACCAAAGATAACTTGAAAAAATATAAAGCGTACATTCAATCAATTTATTTGAACATAAGGTATATTATCTTTTTCTTCATACATATAAATACATAACAAAATGTTTACACAGCTGTTAACAGAGTACGCGTTATTAAATTTCATTTTGCTTCAGTCTATAAATACGAACAATCAAATCAATGAACTGGGTCTTGTGTTTCCGCTCATTTGATTTTTTGTTGCCTATTTGTGAAAATTTCCAGCAATTTTATACTCTCTGAATTAAGAATGTTTTAACACTAAAAATTTCTATTCTCACCAATAAAACATATTAAATAAGCTGTCAAAATTAGATTTATTTAGATTAGTTACTAAATCATAACATAAAATGTTCCACTTTAGAAATTCGGTCGAAATTAGCGATTAACGTTTAGGTCGGTTATGTGCTTATTTACTCTAATTTTTATATATATTATAGTAACAACACAGATTTGTCTTTACATGCATTAATGATTTACTTGCTGAATAATAGACACGAACACAAATCTAAGGTCTGAACATTCCCTCAGACCAAGGTCTTAGTATAGGTATGTACGACAGAATATTTGTGTTATTGTTTTAGTTCAATAACAATTATCCATATTTATTCAATAGATTTGACAGAAATAGGCTTTTTTTTAATTTTTTTAAGTTTAGATCGTATACAAATGTTTATTTCAGTTTGCTTTATTCCTGAAATTTATTTGATAAAAATCTACTCCACTAAATGTACAGAACAAAACCTCGACAACTCCCCTAAGGTGCGGCGAGGCGAAAACAACCCGCTGTTACAGCAACGTGGAAACCAATTTTTTATATATATATTAACCCAATAAGGTAGACAGTACAGTACAATACAGTGATTAGGATTTGTTAACTGTAATTAAATTTGTCACATCAACTTCCGTTAACTACAAAATTTATTCTATAAAAATCTAGTGTTATCTAATGAAGATGACGGATATCGCCAAACCTTGTATTAAAAAAAGTGTATGGCAACTTTTAATATCAACTATTTAACTATTACATTATATAGTTTTGATCTTTATAAATTCATTAACACAAATAAAAATCATGATTTTTTTAATACAGTGATAATTACGGTTACCTACCGTAAGCTACGTTCATACTAAGAGATTGGTTTACGTAAGATTTAAACTGAAGTTAATGTTTACGTATTTATAATTACAAATGGTATTTTCTTTTAATCCGGTTAGTAACGACAAGCTGAACTTTCGCCTGATCAGGAGTAACATAGTTTCCCATAACAATGCAGTGTCTATATCAAATATAAGGAAACGTTAGAACGAAAGATTACTTGAAAATTTTCAAGTTCCGTGCGGATGTACATCGGTGTAAGGCCAAAGTAAAACGGCAGCCTTGACCGGTTGCGTGGATAACCACATATTCCGCTGTTTTAACATAAACATCATATGTTGCCCGTGAATATGACCGTGTGAAAAGGTAATTAATTAAAACGGCAATGTTCATTATGCAAGCTTTATACAACTGCAATACCCGACTTACTTATAAGTTTAAGTTTTAAACCATTTAATTTACTCGCATAAACTACTTATGAAAGCTTAAAAAGTTACTAATGTAATGAGATTTAATATCTTGTATCTTAAAGCGACTGGCACAGTATGGTTAAAAAAAATATATATTTTTAGGTTTTCGTTTGTACCTTATTATCTATCTATCATCATTTGTAGAAAACTTCGCACATCTCCATAGAGAACTTTCTCGTATATATTCTGTATATAACTATTCCTTAAATATCTGCACATAACGATGAGAAAACGCCTACTATTTTCTTTGTTCTGTATATATATTTATCTTTTCTTTTCTGTTTTTGTCTACTCTTCTGTTTTTCCTCACAAAGTCGTCGTGCCGTATAATGTATGCTCTTCTATTATCAATGCTTTGTATGATATACTTTCTTCTCTCTGAACATCTTCAATATGTTTAGTAATCCACGATTAAATATATATACAATACATTCCAGAAAAAATAGTCGCATATTCCCAATCATTAGTTTTATTAGTTACTGTCATAATTTTACTAAGTATTATAAGCAAAAACTGGTTGTAGTAACAACCCAAAATATGTTTTTGGGTTGTTACTACAATACTTGCTCATTATCATTAAAACAGCGAAAACTTCTTAATATACTCAACGAGAAAGAGTGAAAACATCTTAAGAGATTGCCTGGAAGAAATTGGTGAAGTGGAAGTAACCAGGGCAATCAAGGACGATAATAAATTAGACGAGGAAAACAGAAGAAAACAACGTAATAATGTTTAAGTAAGGCTTAGTTTAGTAGGCGCAAAATGTATATAAAAATATACAAATAATATAACTTTCCTTTATAATCATAATTCGCTATTTACCGAGTTGTTCAATAAGATATCACTTGAGCACAATTTCACTTGATATTGTGTGACAATGCCGCCGTTGATGGCCAGTTTAGAATACTGTGGCTCTCAAGTGTTGACATCCGGAACACAGCATTACTGTTACAGCTGTAAAGTTATGAGGTTGATATCTAACCAGGACAGTTTGAAATAATTTATCACCAATCAAACTTACATCAGCAGCAGGTTCGAACCATGGACCTTTGTGTTACAGCGTTAGGGTTGCTTTACCGACGTAGTTAACTTTTGAGTAATGATTATCTTTAGTCGTTAAATTTAATTTCATAGCATTTACTTATGATCGCTAAATTGACTTAAATTCAACAGCTAATATTAAATAACTGGCGGTGACTACTTGATATTTTTTTTATGTAATAAGTAAATATGTTACTGCGGTGTAAAAATGGTATTTTGCCAGTAAACTACTTTATGATTGTAGACAAACTGGGGCGTTGATTATGGATGTACAAACGTTTCGCTTTGTCTTTTTTAATGTATACAGCGATGGTTTCGTATAATTTGTCTGGCCTAATGACAGGCCACAATGTATTTTTTTTTTAATTCAAATAGAATAAAAAAAGGATTTTAATATTAATAGAGAAATCATTTTAACTTAATTACCTATTAATACTTTATAAATTAAATTAAAATCTTTCTTAAAACAGTTCAAAATTGACGTTAGAACTAGCGGACTTAACGTTAGACAAGAAAATGTGTGTTAATATAGTTATGTAATTAATTCTCAAATATAGAAACTGTTAAATAGATGTTTTAATATTTAAAAATTAATTATTAGTAATTAGACATAAACTACTCTAAACTTTGCAACCGTTAAACGTCAAAACAATTACTATGTAATAAAGTAACTTAGATCCGAAAACGTATATCTCTGAGAATCGAATCATAACTAATTTGTAAAACGGAGTATAACGAGTCCTTGATGACGTGTCCTATTTAAAAATAATAAAAATTTATGTCCTACATAATATCACTTAGTTGAGTATTTATGAACTTTAACGACCGTAGCAATCAATTATTTATTCGTTAGGGTGAACATTATTAAATACATTTGGGTATTTCGTATACTTATAAAGCATTATAGATATTTTTTATCATATTTGTGAGGTGGTAGGTACTTTTCGAACCCAACTGACTAGAGCTACCATCGGAGGACAGAATCTTGTATCAGACGATACTTTTGTGGAACTAACTGCTTTTTTAGATGGTAATGGGATCTGTGGAGTCAAGAAATATAACGACAGTGGTCCATGTCGCAATTATAATGACCCTGAGGTTATAAGAGAGGGAGTAATAGTTGAACGAGGTATCAAAACTAGTGGCAGTGCTGTCTCCAGGACGAATTATTATAACGTAGCGTGGACCGTAGTTGTTATCTAAAGGGAAATCCCGTGACCTCTCTGTTTTGAAGATTATAACCTAAATTGTTTTAATATCTAAAAATCTCCACATTATTTTGACTTCTCTTCTCTTCACAGAAGGCAGACTATTCTAATAATTGACTAATTAAAGATGAAACATATCGAGGCGATTTAAAGCCTTCCATACAATTACGATTCATCATGTACGATTACATAGCTTTCAGGAAGAAGATACACAAGGGATTTCAAAATAAATTAAGGGAGCGACTGTCCTTGCTTCGGGTTTAATTAATGTAATTACTGTAACCATCACAAAAATATGATAACTAATGCCTTTGAGTAACGATTTCTTCACTTACTTTTTACCTCTTAAACAGTACAGTAATTTTAAGGGTTTTATCGCAGATATTTCGATTCTCGATGTCATAATCATAACCAAGTATCTCCAGCTTTGAATTAAGCAGTTAATTATTTTGCGTTATAATGAAAAAGGTCATATACTGTAGAGGAATGTACAAAAAACCAACCGATTTCAGAAATATTTCATCAACCGTACATGAGGCTTGAGCCTCATAGGAATACCGAATACAACTCGCCAACACGTATGTAACAGAAAATATTCAAAATTAAACACAGTACACTCTTTAAATATTTAGGGTTGGTGTGACCCCTGCACGCACACCACTAAAAATGTTTCCCGCCACACGCAATTGTGACAAAGATGGTCTTAATGGAGATTATTTAGCGACTACAAAGCTAAAATCTGACTCCAATTTAACATGGTGTTAAGTGACAACGAAACAGTGGATGATGGAAGTGCTACTGTCTCTCATGTCTTCAGTGGCAACAAAGCAATGCTAATGGTGGTAGATTTACAATATGATGGTGGTAGATAACCTGGCGAGTCCGAAAGAATAACCACCACCAAAATTTCGTATAGTGGTGGTAGGTCTCCTACATCAGGGTGCACCACCAAACACTAGTATGTAAACATTACTGTGTTCCGGATTAAAGAGCGCTGTGGCTAGTAGAGTTATGAGGTGACGAGCTTGACGATTTTGCTTGTCTTTGTAAGACAAGATTTAATCTCGTTACTCCAGTAATTTCACCAACTACAAGGCTTTTTAAACCGAAACACAGTATAAACAGATTCAATTCTCAATTTTCTTTTATCATGAAAAATCAACAACTGGGTTTTCTTATTTATCAAAGAAATATATAATATTGCAAACTTTCAGTTCAATTATAATCTAATTATGTCACAAACATTATATAACATATCACTGGAAACCTTTTCTCAATATGTTACTTTACCGTAACCGGATATTAAAGTGTATGTTAAATAAGCGCTGTAATAAAATAGCTTGACAGCAACTCATTTCGTTAAGAACAAAGACCCAGGGATTGTATAACTAGTACAGAGGCATTCGATCTCAAACGAACGGAATGACATCTTTTTTAACTTGAAAATTTTGTGTATTTTATGTAGATAATATTTAAGAAACTTTCGTGTGTTATATACTGTGTAAAACTAAAAATTCGTAGCAGTGGAAATAAGACGTCGCGCTTGATAAAAGGCTTTACATTTTCAGAATACCACAGCATTTTTTTCATTTATTAAATGTTACGCCGCGTGGAGACTGCGAATTAAATTAAGAGATAAAGACGACAACATGAAATGCTGCTCTTTTAGCTTTTCCGGGAGTGCTTTCTAGTGGTAGATCTCTGATGCTGAAGACCGTCTAGGCAATTAACACCGCAGCGCCTATTTCTACCACTAAACTAAGTGTTCAAACATTAGTGAGTTCCGATTTGAAGAGCACTGAAGCTAGTAAAATTACTAAGATAACGAGACTCAACATCTTAAATCTCAAGATCATCCTAACTAATACCACGTTGTTATGGGCAGGCGTATCACTTACCATCAAATGAACAACCCGTTCGTCTCATCGTTTCTTTGAATAAAAATAAGTAGGTGCCTCTCCAGCTGCTATGTCTATCAAACAATAGTGTGTTATACCGTATTCTGGTTTAAAAGGCGTTGTAGCTGATGAAATTACAGATGTAATGAAAATTAACTGTCTCAAAGCACAGTGAGTTGTAGAGTATAAAGCCACATAGCCATGTCAGGGCGTTTCATAAGGTAAACGTCTCGTTTGTCTCGAATGAAAACGTTATTCCATTTAAGATTATACAAAACTTAATATGACTGACATCGTAATGAAATGGATTAGATCTATTTGCTCACATTACTTATCCCTCTGTTGAGCTACGAAACTCCCAATGTGTATTAGTAATAACGAAATAATTCAAATCGCATTCACGCACATTGCTTCTACTAAAATGTTTATGCAAAAGATAATTCAAGAACATCGAATATACGATATCGACCGGAAATTTACTACAAATCTTTAACTTCGCAGTCCACACGCTCAAACGTACTTCAAATTATTCACGCATTTCGCAGTGAAGTATTGGATTAGCGTTTCCCTTCTTACACTACAAAGTTTTCCGCAACACAAACAATTTTAATTCGAACTATATGTAAAAGAGCTTCCGATTCGTTTGTTTGTGCGTTGTTCACACTAGACATCTGTCAACTGGATATTTGGAGATTAAAAAAAAAACTACCCCGTGTTTTCACTACAGACTTTTCAAGCGAAACGTTTTTACAAAACAGTATTTTTAAAAATAGCAACTTTGACTTATGTAAAAAAACAAGTAACAAAGCTTCGCATTAATCTTTCTAGTTTCTATCTGAATGTAATATTTACGACCGGTTTCTACTACTACATTCAAATATTTTTGATGGAATGAAGAATGAAGCAAATCGTTAGATTTTTATTTGTTACTATATATAAAGTATTCCTCTTCTTCTCGAATGCCGTCTTCTTTCGAAGGTCATTTGTTAAGACTCTCTATGCTTTCAATGCCACAGCTCTTAAAAGTGAACAGTACTTTCCAAATTGGAGGCGTAGGTTCTTTAACCGGGGTCCTCTTCGACCCACACTTCACTATCCTTTATCTGTACGAGCTGAAGCACAGTACCTGTTTTAATTTCTTGTAGTCTTGGCTTAAGGTTTCTTAAAATTTATCGATATGTCTAAAGTGTGTTTTGGGGCATAACTTCTGATAAAGACATCTTATCAACCGGACAGTGTATAATGGGTTCCGCCAACATCTTACAGGGTAGTCAACCTCACCAACACACGGTGTACCCCACTAAACAACAGACGAGGCTCTGACCACCTTCCAATCCGCACTGGGCCAGCGTGGTGGGCCTAATTCCCCCTCAATGACAATACTTTAGGGAGACTTAAGCCCAGCAGTGGGCGTTATCCGGATAAAGACACAATAAAAAAATATTTAATAGCTGTTAGGAAAAACTATCAAGTTTAAAATATTTCATTATAATAACATAGATGTTATCATAAAAGTGCTCTTTACTTAATTGCTACTATTTAATAACTTGCATGCACTCTAATACAAGTCGTTTTATGGAATATATCACACCTGGAGCCTGAATCCAGCAGTAGACGTCCATCGGTTGAGATGATGATGTTGCACTGTAATTGCTATTTCTATTTCATTTGAACTGTACGATATAATATTATCTATTTATTCAACAAAGCGACGAGACGAACGCGACGTTTAACTGATGGTAAGTGACACATCTGCCCATAACCACGTGGCGCTAGTTAGGATGATAGGTACAGGACCACATTGTGCTCATCGCCATGAAATTTTGAGTCTCGTTACCCCGGTAATTCCACTAACTACAACGCTCTTCCAAGAGGAACACGCAACTGCGATGGACCCTACCTAGTCGGTTCCCGGCAACAGAAACCACCAGTAATAGTATATTTCTGCCGCCAAACAGTACTGTGCAAACATTACTATTTTCCGGTTTAAAGGGCGCTGTAGCTAGTGGTTATTAGGGTTAAGGGATTTAACATCTTGTTTCGCAAGACAAAGAGGACAATAGGCAGTGTTTGTAATCCTAAGCAAAGCCACATTTTAAAAGGTGATTCACTTACCATCAGGTGAATGCTCCCCACGTCGTTTCGTCGTATAATGTACGACACTGACGTAATTTTGGAGGTCAGCCTACCTCGTTTCAAAGTGTACTATTGCGTACTCAAGTACATTGTCCTGTTTTTGACAAATGTCATACATATTTATTGATAGTATTGTTATTTACTTCTTTATATAATTTGTCAGATCATCATACGTCTTATGATGATGGCTGAATGTTTAATGATACACAACCTAAAATGTTATAAAAGTACTAGATGATATTCCCTCATTATCATCACGGTATCCTAATCTAATGTCGTAATAGAACTGTTTTTTTTTATTTAATTAAGCGACAAGACGAGTGGGACGTGCTCCTGATAGTAAGTGATATGCCAGCTCATAACAACATAGCGCTATTTAGGATGATATATTAGGCTCGTTGTATGAGACATAAGATGTTGAGTCTCGTCACCCCAGTAATTACACTAGTTACAGCGCCCTTCAATCCAGAACACAGTAATGTTTGCACAGTACTGTTTGGCGGCTGAAATAGGCACTGCAGTGGTACCTACATAGACGGTCTCTGGCAACAGACACCTACCACGAGTTTCCTTTCTTTTTCACGATATCGAGATGTAAGTAACTTTGATCTAATAATATATTTATATTCAACATATTACAATCTTTCTATAATAATATGGCGCCAGTTAAGATATTCACACAGCACCTCATTACGTTCTTTGCTTCGTATAAACAAGATGATAAATTTTAGTAGTCATGTAATAATGACACTACAACACTCTTTAAACAGGAATACAACAAAACACCGACAATTGGCGGCGGAATTAGTCGATGCAGTGATACTTAGGCTTTAGCAACATATACTAGTTTTAGTTCTCTGATGATGACGTCACTACTGGCGTCAGTATTTCAAATATATCCAAAAGCGCAGCAGCCTGCAAGTTCTAAGTAAGATATTTTAGCTAATGCAAAATTATGTTTTCTGAAACATTCGTATAATAAATACTTATATGGCTCTGGATCTGTTATTATGATTTATTAACTTAAATTCTTAGTTAAATGTTAGTATATATTTCAAAATACATAAAAAATATGTCAGTTTCGAGGGAAGGGTTCACTATTTTTATGTTAAAAAAAGCAGGCTTATGTTTAAAGTTAAAGTTATGAATCCTACATCTTAAATTTATTTAGAACGGGATTCCATAAAAAAAAGCATCTAACATCGATATAAAAAAAAAACATACGCTTATAAAATAAAACGGTTCACTGAGAACCTGAATGAATAAATAAAGAGTGTGTGCTTTAATACGTAAAGAGAATAAAATTCAGTGAGTTTCGGTGACATACCTGAAATGACGTGAGCTCAGCAATAAAGCAGACTATCATGGACAGTATCTTGTTTTACAGTGGCTAGTAAAAACAACGGCGAAAGGATCCGTACAACATGCCCGGTTTCAGGTAACGAAGTTAGAGGTACGTACACTGTCCATTGACCACTCCACCATGCTATGCACTAGCCGCCCACAATTACTAAAAGTCAGGAAAAATGTAAGTACATATTACCATCATAGTTAAATTTATAGTTAATTTTATTGTATAACTGGCTAACAACCCGTGGATGTTTTGATTTATTTTTTAATGTCACAGTTAACTTTAAACCCAAAATTAGATTTATCTTCCTCTACCTTAAACCGTTTTAGGTATTAAAAAATATTCATTATTATTACAAACGTAAAGGGTTAACGTTTAAGTATAATTAGTATACTTAATCTACTTGTTTGAAATTGATATCGTTCCGTATCCTTTTTATAGCATTTCAAGATTACCGTAGACAGGTCGGCGTCGAGCGCGCTGGGTCGATGGACTTAATCTCATAAAGTTTCATCAACATGCAGTCGAGCTTTTGTTTTCATTACTGAACAGCACCTTTAAGTGTTTCGTGAAATTTAAAAAAAAAAAAAACAAAAGAAATGTTTTCAAACGGTAGAAATTTGGATAAAAATAACTACGAATCTTACGTATAGATTCATAGTTGGCATAAGAAAATAATCTTATACCAACACTCCTAATGATCAAATGTAAATTTTTGTATATCATATATGTTTTATATATTATTAAGTGTTATTTATTCTGTATTAGATATAGCCTGTAGTTAAGGCTTTAAACTTCCTTTATTTATATATTTTACATTACTAGAAACGAGTGAATAGTTAAATTATGCCGTTAGAATAACGCTTACTACGATTCTGTTTATATTTCTTACTGAATCGCTTATTGGTTTACGATTTAAATAACAACAGGTATTTAAAAGAAAATCTAGGTTATTGGTAGCGTATATATCTAAAAGTTCAAATATTTTAATTCTAACTCATAACGTTCTGTTATCAAAATTATTACTGTTATTGTGACAAAGTAGAGAGATTTAATATTTATTTAAATATAGTTTTATAATTTCGTCAACGACAACTTCAATCCATTCCTCTCGCGTTGTAATTGCAAGAGGAATGGATTATTATATTTTAAACTAATACAATAACCGAAACGATTCGAGGAGAAATAACATGTTATATAGTGGACTCCAATTAGACACACAACGAACTAAATCTCACAATGTTTAGAACTCATAACCTAATTGACAGTAATTTACTAACAGACGGACACATTTTACGAGTATTCGTTTCACGTTTATACTTTGTAAAAAACAATACGCCGATGCACATAATCGTAATGGTGAGTTAAAGTGTCTTTAATTTAATATATATCAATCGGATTTATAAGTGGATCTGTCATGGATGGACTCATGTGTGGTCACCGATAATTTTTTTTTTTCAATAATTTAAAAAAACGGGGCTTGCATGCGACACTACCCCTTACGCGACGAGTTCCAACTGAATCACCCTCAATTCGATGCCTCCGCCCAACATAAAGCGCTTGCTCGACATACGCGTTTAATAACTTCAAAACTTCCTGCTAAAGCAATAGAGTCTAGATTTGCTTGAAATATTCCAAGTGGCAAAGAAAATTCAAGCTTCGGTTTGGATAAGCGACCAATACGCATGTCCACGACATTGTGTAACATATAAATTCGTATAGAGGTTTTCCTCGTGTTTAAGGATTTATTTCGAGTTCAAGGACTTCGTGATATTTCTTTTAGTTAAATTTAATTTAAAAATATTATTATTCACATTTCACTTGACATTTATTGTTTATTTAATTAGTCGTTTTTTATTTAGTAAAAATTACGTTTTTTAATATATACCAAAAATATACTTTTTCGTTTACTAAACTGTATTACGAGGAGAGATTATAATACTGTAAAGACGCGTAGTTAACTAAGAAATCGACTTCGAATGACAAATGGTCTGATGATAAGCCAGATCCGTTGAAGTTTCACAAAGGAGGTATGTATAACAATGAGATACAATTATAGTTTCTTTTATTTAAATATATCTAGATAAGTTTAAATCTTTCTCTAAATCTGTTTTAAAAATTCCTTATTAGTGTAATTTAAACAATACTTCGTAAACAATTGTATGTTATATGTTATTGTATTTTATATGTCCAATTACTAACATTATAAAGTAGAGGAATTAAAAATAATAGTTATAAAAATCTGTTTTAAAAATCCGCTTATATTTTTTTTGTTTATATTTTATGAAGGTCAAGAGTCCAAACTAATCCACTATTATGTATCTCCTCGCTCTCCCTTTTGGATATTTCTATTATGATTTCGTTACGTGAGCAAATCAAATATATGGTAATAAATAAATAAATTTTATTTCTATGTTCTAATTACATTTTTAAATTTGACCAAATGAACTAAGTGAATTTATAACAATATAAGCAAGGCAAATAAGTCAGGTTCAACAAACTTCTTGCTGTGCATATATTCATTCGGTTGAAAAAATAGTAAAGAATATTAAATAAGTAGTTAAAGAACTAACACGAACGTCTTGAAGAAAATATCAGTTAAATATTTAGATGAAGATATTTTTACTAGTTCAGGACACACGGGCTTCCCCTATTTAAAAAGAAAATGTATTAACAAAGCCAAAGAAAAATATTACTTACATGTGAGTACTTTGCTAACATTTACCTTTATTATGATATTGGAAAAATATTGTATTTTCTGTTAGTAAGTAACATTTTATTTGAGAAAATTAATATATAAATAAATAAATAAGAAAGAGGCATCGTAATTATTTAGTGTTGTTAACGCGCTTAAAAACATGATGCTGTGTCTTATTGTTATCTTAAGAGACCACGTTGGAACAATATCAGGTTATATTGTCTGGTTTCACAATAGGAATAATTATATAGTTAACAAAATGTCTTCAATCCTAAAAATACTTAATCTCAACGTGATATTACTTCGATGACTCTTTTTTTTCTTCTTTACTTAATTAATATTATATATATATAACATATATCATGCGGTGATACTTTATATAAAGAAAACACTAAATTGATATAAGAGGTTACTTGATAGAATCAAGATGAAAAGGCGATAACCTAATACGGTGACGTGACGCTGTAAATTCAATTGTTAAGAAAACTTTGATCCAACTTATTTTACCGTTGGTTAGAAAATGAGCGGTTTTCAATATTTGTAATAAACTATTATGTCTTAAACATCGTTTTCAGTACTAAGCTTCCGGAAAATTGATTAATTTATAGATCGTTTAACATAACTGTATAACGTAGAGCAAGGTTAGTACTGTAGATCGTTTTAAAGTTTTTCCTAGTTAACCAGTCTTTGGGTAAATTTTTGGATAAATAACAAATTTAAATGTATGCTCAAAAACTTTTTATAGCTAATTTCCAAAACATGAATGCACCAGAGTGGAATACTGTTTACTTTCGGAGCTGTTTGTTTTTTTAACTATCCTTACAAACGTTTAATAAGTTTAAAAGTTTAATCGACATTTGGTGACTTGCCAAAATGACAATATTATCAGTAAAAAAGACTCTTCAGATTTTATCAGCGCGTTAGCCTTATCTTAAATTAAAAACGATCGTCTTCTTCATTTCATCCAAATCTGCGGCAAATTTTGAATATATAAATAAATCTTATTTTCAAGTCATAAAGATGAAATACTATAATTTATTAGGCGACTAATTTATTGGTAATATGCTTGTTTACTAAAATTGCAAAATAAATAGAATTTGTAAAGCATTAATTTTCTTGAATATTTTGTTTCTTGATGTATGAACCTTGTATTGATTATTGCTCGTGTAGTTGCCAGAGAGCACAGGAACTGGGTGTAAGGTGCCAAAGGTTGTGATCAATCTGGCACTGGCAAGCTCTGGTAAAGTGCCTGAATCTAACGTAATATATGGATTGATACAAGCTGATGAATGGCAATTGCCCAGAAGTAGCGCCATAGAAATTATTGTATAAGATAATTTGATCTTTAAAGTATCACAGCCATTCGCAGGTATAAAATAAAAGTACTAAATACTTTTATTTTGTTCTAAATAATATTACTACCTTGCAGTAGTATAAAGTAGATTGTTGACTATTCACAAGTCCCGCGACGTATTACAATTGTTTGTCGCATTTCTACGGACATTTTATCTGATGGACTCCATTGAAGTTGGCTCATTACTCAAGCAGTGATTGTGAGATTGCGCACACGTTATTCCACATGCTTTTGTTATTCACTGAAAGGTATTGTTTGTGAGAAAGAATTTCAGAACTCATTTTAACCAACCTTAATTTCTAATAAATGGATCGCCCAAAGATATAAGACGTTAAGTCCAGTTTCTACAGTTTACAACAGGGTTTCATTTATTGTTATCGCAAAACGAAAGTTTCACCGGCGTAAGAATCAAACTCAAACCCTACTCGTTTAATTTAGATTACAATTACATTTAAAAGTTATACGGCTTGGCAAATGGTTGGAAAGCCATCGGGTACACAATGAACCATCAAATAACCGAAGTTTTTAACATAATTATCTTCAATATTCCATATAGAAGATATCAGTTGGGAAAAGTAATCGAATTCTCGAGCGGAGACTGCTGAACGGTAATTTTAGTATAATAAAAAAAAAAACTTATCAAAGTAAAAGGGACTAGAGCGAAAAATAGAGCAAATGTATTCCTGTGAATATAAGCCTGGAAATATTACGAATGTAACAACTCACTTCTGTATATCTTTTTGGCATACATAAACCTAGGCATTGTGTTACTTAATAGGTTTATTCGGTGTATACTGGAGATACGTACAAAGTGATATAGTATGATACACAAAAGCAGCTGGATTTAGGCCAAATCCATATAAATGGATGCAGATACGTCGATCAAAATTCGTTGCACAACATTCAATTACACGAAATAAGAGCTAAATAAAAGGCGAAAAGAAAGAGCATTGTTTTCAGATGAATATAAACCTGAAACCTTTGATTTTGTCTAAACAAAAATATTTATACTATTAAAGTATTTATACTATTAAAGTAATCATATTTAAATTCTGACAGACGTGAAAGAGTATACAGACCCTTAATAAATAATAGCAGTTCAGAATATATACGACATTTAAAGAAGGGTGAAATTAAGATATTCTTATTCTTTATGATTACTTGCTCTACTCTCTTTCTCTTTATTTTGCTTTATAAATATTCGTTTTAGTTTTTCTTTCTTTTAACATATAAATGTAGACAATCTACAAATTAAATACATAAGAATTTGATTTTTTTATTCAAATCGGTTTATGTATTACCATCAAAGTCTTTATGGAGATCTTGAAATAATTAATAGTGGTCGGTCGTACAGTACATAGGCTCTTAAGAATACTAGTAAAAGAGTCTTCAGATTCTTGGGTTTAAGGAGCGAAAGGACTTATAGTTCACAAAATAAGACTAAAATCGGCAAACGCAAAATGGTCTTGAAGTTGTGGCACATTAACTTTATTAGCAAGTTTTGTACTCCTCTGCAAAACTTACTGAAGAGTAGAGCACCGATGAGAATCCAAATCATAATAGATCACTATAGTCGGAGTCTAATTGAATACACAACAGCATTAACTTGTGACACCGAATAGAAATATACAACATCACTGGTTTGAAGGGCGTTGTAGCTGACAACATATTATGTCTCAAGGCGACTAAGACAATGCGGTGTATATCATCCTAACTAGCGCCACGATGTTATGAGCTTGCGTACCATTAAGTGAAGCTCCTGCTCCTCTTGTCAAAGAATAACAAAAAAATATGGTTCTATTGTTATTCAGAGGTAATGTTAGCTTGTGTATAAAACGTAACCGTGCAATGTATGTATAGACCGTAACCAAACGCAATCAATCATATAATGACATATCGTTAGTGTACAATACACTACAATCAATAACACTATTGGAAAATATCGATAAAGGGCTGTCAACTAATATAATATTTTTTTTTTGTTAACTTGTAAACTGTAAAGACTTAAAGTGTGGTTAGTTAAATATCTTAAAATTTTATCTACAATAGACGCTTCTTTCTAACAGTAATCTTAAAGGTGTTGAAAAACTTAATGTTGTGTATGTCATCCTAATATATATAGAGTGGCGACAAAGTAATCCTCCTATCAGAAAATGCTATAAATACATCAAGGCAAAATTTATAGCATTTTCTGATAGAAGGATTACTTTTGCGCCACTTATATTAGGCTCATTTTAATTTTAGTGAATACTTAGTTTTTTTATTCTATTAAACGTCGAGATGACAGAGACGTTCACCTGATGTTAAATGATGTCTGCTCAAGAACGTGACGCTAGTTAGGATGATGTATATTAGCAACACATTGTGCTCGACGTAATTTAAGATGTTAAGTCCTATTACCTCAGTAATTTTACTACTTACAATATACTTTAAATGGACACACAGAATGTTTGCACAGAACTGATTGGCAACAGAAATAAGTGCTGCGGTGGTGCCTACCTAGACGGCATCCGGCAATAGAGACCTTTTTTTTTTGGAGGGGAAATATTCGAAAGATACTCTCCTTCTGGGGGGAAGTGTGGGTTATCTGATATTCTTACTACTAAAAACACCCTCGGTGCTCTGCATCAGTGCATTCGGAGAGGCTCCGGGATCTCTAATAGAATGCACAGGTGCCCCTCTACACTTTCTGTTACGTCTCTGAGAAGGAGCTTAACCCTCCTAGGCACCATCGCTGAGCCATATGGTGTCCCACGCAGGAGGTTCGCTTGTTGAGCGATAAGAGCCCCACCCCCAAAACCCGCGAAACTCCTAAACCCTTTGAGTCGCTTTCTACTACATCCAGGGACTTACCTTAGTCCTATTCTTACTAGCCCTAGATTACATGGCTGCCGGAAACAGAGACCTACCACCAGTAAATATCCTATCGTTTATACTACACAACAATATTAAATATAAGTTACTAAAATCTTATGTGATTATTATTCTTCTCTATAGACTTAATAAAGATACTTAAAATATTTTTTTTTAATTACATTTTCAAGTTTAAAAGACTCAAAAATTATGATTTCTGTACAAATCAAGTAAAAACTAAAACATTTATTGTTTGAGATTGAAAAGGCAAATTTTTCAAATGTGCTGCTTCAGAAGCTTTTGTAATGGATTCGGAGGAGTATTTATGATATGATAAGGCTCCAAAAGTAATCTGCATAGCGTAGTAGACTTCCATCTTTTTTGAAACGTTTTTCATTTGCAGGTGTACATTAAAAACGTTCTTCACTTCCATCGGTAACTTCACACATATACAGAGAAGACTGAATGTAAATAAAGTAATTCAATTTTGATGATATCTTGTATATACTCCTATTCTTTTGCTAAGAGATGATGAGAGATTTCAAATTAAAATGGCAATTTATTATTAATGCCCTCTATTTATAAAACAATACGATTGTTGAGAAGAAAGACAGAGGAGCAGATTAACAATAATTTTAATTGGTTTTACTGTAAGAGAGGTATACTGAAATATCGACAATACTCTCACTCCAAACTCCACCACAATAATCAAGAAAACTTGTCCCTCGCTCATCCTTACCTAATGAGTATATCTAAAGCGAGAGTACCAAATCATGACGGCCCGGTTTATACCTTCCGCCAATACCGGAAACTATTTCTAGAGGCAACAAAACGTCTTACAAACGAAAAAACATTTTGCTTCTTTCGTCGGCTTGTTGAGTACTCGAAGAAAAGGCCAAACACGCCGTTTTAACTGGCACACAGTATGTTTTTGGAGACTACTGTTTGGTGGTAGACATAGGGAGCTGCTGTGGTACCAACCTAGACGGTCTCCGGCAACGGATCATACAATAACGTTACACAGAGAGAAATGTGAAGATAAAAAATGTAAAAACGTTTTATGTGTAACTTACATAACAATATCCTTTCTTTTGGATGTTTAGTAATAAAACTTTATTCTACTACTACTGGACTATTATATCTAAATAAGCTTTATGCCATAGATTAAAAATTAAAGAACTATATCTACTCGCTATCAGCTAATGTGCTCAATTTTTATGTTTATATTATTGAAGCATCAAACTTACGTGCTATGAATTTTTTTATCTACAATGGGCTAACGCTTCACTTTAATTTCACGTGGCTAAGTGACAATAACAGTATATACTAAAGCGTGCTCCACCAGGAGACCCCGACTCTCGTTGACGACATGAGGGTGGTAGCTAGACGGGTTCCTCCAAGCAAATTATATATGTATCCCGGAATCGAACCAGGCACATCCATGTGACATGTTAAGCGCTTAGCCACAGAGATAGTCAAACTGTTCATATGTAATAAATCTGAAAATATATTACGGATCCAATCAAAAATAGTAGTTGCAAACAAAAATACCTTCTGAAGTCTCTATTTAAAGGTAGTTGCAATTGAGTTAATGATTTATCGTGAAAAACCATCTTTTGATGATATCAATAAGTGCACAGTGAGCGACGAAAATGTTTCCCAAGTGTCATCGTTGTATAGAATTCTCTCGCAAACAAATTGTTTCATAATACCACTTGTTTTTGAGTGAATACCTACATATGTGCTGTATGAAATATTAAAGGTGTAAAACTTATACCGTGTTCATTTACCGAAGCTGTACGGACGCCACATTCGCAACTAAGCTATCCATAATGCTCGATTGTACAATCGTGTGTTTTTTATTATTATTAATATATCCAAATGTGATCTGACGGTAATTTTAACATATATATAATGGTAACACTGTACACAAGAAAAAAAGCAAGATGTTATACTTCACAAGCATATTCTCAATGCAATAATTTTATTCGAATCATGATGCCAATGTGCGGTTCCGGCGGAATACATTTTATGGTGTGGATGTCGCTGATTGTACATTCGATGGTGATGTTTTAAGTGCTGGATTCAATTATTATTTTCCAACCGTTCTAACGTAGTGAACAGTGTCCCCTGTTGCTTCAGTGAATGCACGTCTCAGGCGAGCTCGACGAGTCTGCGACAGGGTTTGTGGGCAGAGGAGCAGCCCCTGTTGGTTAGAAATATCAAATCGAACAATTTAAGTTTGATTTATTTCATTGCCACTTGCACTGGTTCTAATAACTGCACTTAGATCCCACACTTAGAGTAAGTGTTAAGGTTATCCAAGAAAATGGCGATAAGTTTATGTCCACATACTTTTTTCTTCATACATTTAGTTATCGCTGTTTTTTACACTCAGATTGAGTTAACAGTTTTGTTGAATGGTTTTATATACTTTTTTTTTTATTAAAACGAAAAAATTTATAAAAATATGAAATGCCGAACTGTAAAGTAGAATTATTAAGCAAGAGGATGAAGAGTTATATTTTTTTATAAAATTATTAATACTGTTTAAATTTGGATTAATATATAAACATATTATCTACCGTTAAAATATGATACAGGTAACTTTGTAATTTTACAAATAAGAGTACGTTTATACATGAAGAAACTGAAAGCGACAAAATCAACTGTACCAAAATTTTACTTTTGCATATAATTTGTATTATCATTATTTTATGCGATAATGTTATTAAATATTAGCACATTAATATCTAATGTATATTAATAGTAGGTAATAAAACACTTTAGCGTTCTACAGCCCAAACAAAAGAGATAAAATTTGAATTTTTACACAAATGTTAGTAAGGCCATCTATCGGCTGCACATACACTAACCTGTTTAAAAGGCCGCATTCCGCCATTAATTCTTAAAGAGTCAGCCGCTATGCCAGCAATTCCATCGCCAGGTTCCCTCAATTGTCGCAAGGAAGCGCTGGGGTGGTTATGGGCGTGGTGAGGGCAGTGTGTCACGCATGCGCTGGACTCCGGCTGCGAGCTCTGTCGTATGATTCTAGTACTCGTGGCCGGCAGTATTAGAGCTGGCGGTTGCAGAACTGGACAAGCGTTGACAGCATGTAGAGAACTGCAGCCGCAGTTGTAATGGAAAGCGGAGCGGACACTCTCCCTGGAAACAGATCGCGCTAGGTGCATCGCCGACACTGGCGCCGTGGACTGTCTCCGTTCGCAAACGCGACATCTAGCGTAGTTGTGCGGAACTAAAGGGCATGTAGTCACTGAACCCCTATGGACGCCACTTGCCACAGGCGATATTAACGTGTGAGGGCGGTCCAGGGGTTCGTGGCACTGTAATTCTATATCAGGAACACTTTTAGCAGAATTTTCTTCAACTTTCACAGATGTTCCACTCTCCTCGCTCCCCGGACCGCCTGATAGTTGAGGACGTAAATTGGTTGTACAATCTTGTCGCTGTAGTATCGGCTTAACAGGTCTGTGCTCGGTTGGCACTATCACTGTTACTGCTGGTGCACCGACTAAAAGACTTGCAGTCTCATCGCTACTGCCATAGCCGGAGTTGGTAATAATCTCTGTACTATCACTTGTAGACGCGGCCATTTTAGGCAGCCTGCAACAAAAGAAATACCTTGATAAGTTTTTTTTTATTATTGCGTATTATATTTACCCGTATTTATTTGTTCTTACAATATAGTAATTAAAATCACGCCCGAGATAATTTATGTCGAAGCATAATAAAGTAACCTCATGATTGTATGCGTAAGTTAGTGAACTTGAAAGAAATTGAAATGACGTCTATCAAAAAATATTACTCTCAAAAGATTGATAATATTTTCATATGAACTAGAGATATAATGATATATATAAGGTTCTGAGTATAAATAATACTTACCGATCTTTAAAATATCGCAATCGATACGAAGATTAATCTTTATCTGTATAAATATCTTTATGATCTAAAGCATTCTTAAACATGTATCATATAAGTTAGCGGTTAAATCAAAATTCATTTCTAAACAAATAAATTTTTTAAAAAGTATTGTTTTAATATAATTACAATATTACGAGTATTAATAATATTACACTAGTAAGTAGAATCACAAAGAAAAGAGAAACCCTTTGAATTCCTTGTCAGTATCACTCAGAGGAAGTTGAACCGGAACTAATCTATTTTAATAAAGAGATTTTGGGATCAAAATTTAAGTTAAAGTTTGCATCTTTATATTCTGTTGAAAAATCTTTTTTTGTTTTACTTTTAACTTTTAAAAGTAACCAGTTAAATTGAGAATTTCCATTTTTAATTGTAATTTTGTACGGGGTTCAATAAGCGTATCAGCGGCAAAGCCTTATAAAAAAACCTCATTAACCTAAATTACTTAAAATGATTTACAATAATCATATTAAAGAAACTTGCAGATTATACGCAACTATTCGCTTCTCGTTGAAAAATCCGCAATGCTAAGGAATTTCTAGCAGTTCAAGTACGCTCTTAGTGTTTTATGCTGACACTAATAATGTCGAGTACACTGTTCCACAGAATATAATTAACACTGTACTATTGAAATATTATTCTATATTTAGTAATATTTTTTATAATATTAATCTCTTAGCTAGTTACTTTAATAAAGTTGGACGAGGAACGAAAATAATCAGCTACGCTTATTACATTAGGGTAAGCATATCCGACCAAACAACTGAGATGGGTAGATTGGAAAAAATCTTATATAAAATATCAGCTCATCCACAAAATTCCCTATTTGGTGAGTAGAATCTGTGAGTTCCGAATGGGCCACAAGGGTCATTTAATAAGAACAATTTTCAGATTTGTACCAATGAGTTACGATTATATTACCGATTTGAGCTTGCTTTAAAAGGAGTTTAGGTCGACCATGAATCCTAATAATGAGTTGGAATATCCATCCACAAAGGGATAATAATAATATTTTACCCACCTTTTTGGGGATAATAGAAAAATGTAATTTTTCTTTGTTAATTTTTGTTCTTTTATAACAAGTAAAAACAACTGAACTTTATGAAGTGATAAATATTAACATATTTGACATTTGTGGAGGATATAATGCCAATATAGACATGGCCGCACTTGATACTTGTATTTTAATATTTAATAGACAAATCGCGTGACCGGCCTCGGCACAATTCTCAATACAAAGGAAAACGCTGTACATTTTTGATGCGCTCAAGATACGATTACTGGTCGCTATATCCCAAAATTAACGACATCGTTCACCTTTAAATATTTGAGTAATATCGAAACAGTACACTAAATGTCATCAATTGATCATCTCCCTAAAACTTTGAACATTAGTTTCCAATACCCTTTTCAAAAGAAACTTTAGTTTGCAATCAATAATTATTGCCAGGTGTTTAAAAATGACGCTTTCTGATGGCGAAATTTAATCAAAATTCGTAGATCCTTATATCCTCAGCACGGAGACAAATTTGCGGTTCTTTCTAGTTAACAAGAAAAAGACAAAAGTAACTATTACCCGTCATATAAGACCACTGAAAAAGTCTCCAAATTCCACGCTGCACTTAATTAAGTTACAGGGATAGTAAGACATACGTTTAAGAACTAACGATATTGTGACAATGTTAATAGGTCATTAGCAGGAATATCACTTAACACCAGGTAAGTGCTGTTTTTCTCACTAAATTGTGATAGAAAAACACGTTGATTAACAAATTTTTCGATGGAACATTACATTAAACTTAGACACTGAAATAAAATTCGCATGTAATGTTAAGTGTAAGCAATATTCGCGATGTACCGCAAATGAATATTTAAGCTGTGCGCCATTCCTAATGGAATAACATGATTAGATAATGTTAAATGAAGAAAAGAGGTTTTAGTTATCTAATTCACGCCTTGACTAATGAAATTACAGAGGTAACGAGATTTAACATATTACGTTCTAAGGCGACGGTCAAAATGATACAGAAGAATGTCTAGCTTGTGACATCGTTACGACTGTGAAGATAAATCTCGTCACCGATAATTTTAGTACTACCGGATTACATAGTTATTTTTATATTAATTTTCATTTAATATGTATTTTGTATTTAAAACAAAACATATTAATTGCAATAATTACGCGAAGGCCAGGCATGCTTTTGACTGTTTACTGTATGTTTAAAAAAAAATAAGATGATCGGTGTATTAAAAACAATACTGCTTCTGTATCACGGTAAAAGCTTGTCTCGTTACTTGGAGGTCCTTGCTTCGACTCCAGGACTACATGTAGCAGTTCAGTTACGAGTTGGATTACGTTGCTCCAACCTGAATTGCAGCGGTCATATTATAAATCTGCCGCCATAACTTCATCTGGTGTTTTCTCAGTGAACGTAAACTTTTTAGATGTGTATACACAGTCCGCCCGAGGCAGGTCGTTTTTACATCTTAATATTAGAGTCCATTACGGTGGTCCATAAAACGTAAGTGTACACTCATAAAATGCACTCATTTTATGGGACCCCTAGCAGAAATAATAGCGTCAATCGTAAAACGTATCCAATGCAAAATGTTACTGAGTACTACATTTATATTGTCTGGTCTGGAGGACGTCGATGTTTTTTTATATTTATATATCTATGCGCCATTACATCTAACATAGTTTACTTAAATAATAAATTTCTTCACTTGTTATAGGTAATCATTTTCGTTCTTAATAATTTAGTAGGAATTCGATCACTGATAAACATAAGTCTTCCTTCCACAAGGATATCCACAAACAACATTTTTTAAAAATTTACTTAATCTATAATAAACTATTACATATATACATTTAAATGCTAGCATAACATAGATAAATATTAGTTTTATTTATTTATTTTTATTTGCTGTTTAAGGAATTTATGAGAATGTTAGACGTATCTAATTATCATATCGATAGTAAAGTTAATATAAGCAGCTTTATAAGTTAAATGTTAATCGTTAAGCAGAATAATCCTTACTTTTTATTATATATAAATAACTTGGAGAAATCACTTTAAAGGATAATGAATTTTTCATGAAATCTTAAAGCTGGAATTTAATGAAATTTATTATAATTTGTTCAGTATTCGACGTCCTTAATATAATAAGAACAGGAAATAATTATTTGTTTAGTATTAACTGCTTCTTTGACGGTTAAAGTTATATCCTTGGAACTTGGTGAATATATTCAGTGGTAACTATATGACAAAATTATATCAAAGTTTATAACAGGTGATTTGTGGGAACCGCTTTTATTGAGGGTGTTTTTAGACGTGATATAAAGGAAAGCGTTCAGCCAATTTAACGGTATAAAAAGAAACGAAGAGAGGAACTGGAATACATCCGCTTTTGTAGTCTTTCTTTTCAGGGATTTTTGTTTATGTTTTATTATGAAATTTATAAAGAACGTTATTATGACTTAGTTGTTAGTCTTTGTCACCTTCGCGATCATTCTTTTGTAACCTTCAAATTACCAAGGTTTACATACAGCAGGTATATGAAACTTTTTAAGAGACGAGGAAAATTTATTTATAATGGGGAAGGATTTCAAGTAGAATTTATATACCGTTAAAATATTATAACAAAGATATCGATAATGTTGACCGTAATGCACTTGGTAACCTTAACGAAAGCAAGTCAATACACCTATGTATGTATGTAGATCAAGTATACTCACTTAATTAAATTACCACACACGTTCTCTGCTAAGTAAATTAAGTTTAGTCAACTTTCATTCGTAAAAATGTTCTGTTTAGTTTTTATTTGTAGAAAATATTTTAAGCTTTATTTTTTGTTAGTAACAATCCTTGAATAACATAAGGATTTTATTGCTTAGGTTAGTATTATGAATAAGCTACCCCTTTGCTTAATAAAACGAAGGTTCTGGTTCGATCCCTAAACACACGTAGATTTTAGGTAATGGGAGACCCCAAAACCCCTACCTAAAGCCTCACGAACTCTTCTGGTTAACACTGTCATCCCTTGCCTACTTGTCTGTTAACACCTTATTAAAATTGGGTTCAAATATTAACCTCCCTTTATAGATAAAATAAACGCATTAACAATTTTTTTTTTTAAATCTAGTTTCCATAAACAATGTATATATTTAATGTTAACTGTATAATACTTGAAGTAGATAGATTTTTTAAAAAAAAAAACAATATACTATATATCGTGTTTTTTTGCTGCATTAAAGAAATAATCTTTGACATATTTCAATCGAGAGCTAAAATAATCAGGTTAAGTTGGATATATATAAGTTATGTGTGAATATACGACTAATATTATAGCCGGTCGTCACTCCGTCCATGTATCGAGTTTGCTTTCATGATTGGTTCAGTATTTTATTGCTTTACGAGATTGCGTAGGGATTCACAATAATTATAAATGAAATAAATACACTCACGATATCACGATGAAGACTGGATTAAATACTCCATATTTATACAACCGTAAATATTTATATTGTAAACCATAATAAGGGAAGATTTGAAAGGGATCTTTTGTAACAGAATGGCAACCTTTCTGTTCATTATTTTTTTCTTATACTAGCTCATAATATATTACTTCGAATTTTGCTGAACATATGAAAATTAATTGTATTTTAGTTTGCAGGAATAAGTATATAAAATCTAATGTAATTTTGAATTATATATTGAAGAATACTATACTATCTTTCTAAAGTACATGAACAGTAGATGCAGGAAACTCGTCATTTTGATACAAGTAAAGTAGATAAAATGTTTCGTATAATGATTTGTCTCCGTCTTTTATATTATTTACTACTATGTTGCTACATAATTCTTTCTATAGAAGAAAATATGAGAAAAGTTAGCACGCACACGTAAAGTAAATCATGAAAATATACTCGTAAATCTAGTTGTAAGAATATTCTGTAATATCAAAGAAATATTAAATTTTTTTATAATATATAAGTAAGCAGTTAGTTAAAATTATGATAAATATAATACAATACTTCGTCATAGAGTTTTTTCACATCCTTCTCACTTTCTGTGTAAATTCACAGTAAATTAAAACATTTGTCGAACTTTAACTCCCGTAAGTGTAATTCAGTTACCGATGATAGAATTAACTTATGATTCAACGAACAATAACCGTTATAACCTTAGAAGTGCTGTGAACATGTTAAAATATAGAATATGTTGTATAAGCAGAATGCATTTTTTTTTCCTCCCTCGATGGTAAATAATATGCCTTTCATAACAAACATGGCGCTAGTTAGGATTACGAACACCCTATTCTACCTCTTTCCGTTAAAGATATTAAGTCTCATGACCATATGTGAACCTTTACAAGAAGAAACAATCATATACCGTACTGTTAAGTGCCCATTGCTTTGTAGGAAGAGAAAAGAATTACAAATAGTACACTTAAAGAACTGGAGATGGGAGTAAATAAAAAGAAAAGATGTTCATTGTTAAGAAAAGTTGTTCATTACACTCGCACTTAACTATACTTCATAGTATTGTTAAAAATTAAGGCGATTTTAAATAAGTATATGAAATTGTTAATAAGTATAACATATGTGTATTAAAAAAAAATCTCATGACACCATTATTTTAACTAGCTACAGCACTTTCAATATAGAAGAAAGGTGTTTTTGCGCACTACTATTTGGTGGTAGGAATAGGCGTGGTGTTCGACCTTTCCTAAATAATCTCCGACAACATACACTTAAATTTATTATAAAATATAGCTTAGTATATACTTGTTTCGTTTATCTAATATATAAGAGGATGTAAGTATATAAGAGGAATGAGAACCGCACCAAGAATAGCATACGCTCTTATTTTAGACAATCGTCTTCCGCGATGCTTGCGTCCAGTATTTTTAGCCGAGTTAGTCAGACATTTCGTACGTTTTCACAAAGTGCATCGTACTTGCACCTAAATACTTATATTCATACGAATTTAGTCCTTTATACAACTTAATGACATCACTATTAAAACATATGCAAAAAGACAATAAAGCAGCTTTGTTCTCATTGTTATTATTTCAGACAGACATACGTTTACAATTTTATTATTAAACTATCAAAAAGTAAACATTTTACAATTGCTCGCATAAAAAAACATCAACAACTACTTTCAGTTATTGTCAATTATGTATTTACTTACATCATTCACTTTATTTCCTCAGAAGACAGGCTTCGCAAGGTTAACGAAGAGAAAATACGAAATTGATTATATTAGGTTGGGGTTAACGAAATCCATTATATTTTCAGTAGGAGGCTGTATTGATCGATATTTCGCAAATTATTGATCAAACAGTTTCAGATTTTGGGCACGTTAAAAAGTTGACGTTTTGCAGCACAAACAATTTACTCGCTATTCCTTTTTAATCCACTCACCGGAGAGTTACAAGGTGTTAAAAATAGAAGATAACAAAGAGAAAATTTCGTACAACCGCTAGGCCACCACACGTCTATTGTGATTCATCAGAAACTCAAGGAGCATGCTTTGGAAGTTTTTATGCATCATACAGTTTCGACCTGGCATAGGACGATTATAACGTTTTCCTTCGTTTTGAAAACTTCATCAATAATAAAAAATTGACAACCAATTGAAGACTGATAATCTATTACAAGAGATTTTCGCTTATAACATTTATGTAAGAGAGGCATTATATTCGAAAAGGAAACACCGAACTAATGTTAAATAATGGCTTGTCTAAGTTTATGTAAAAGATTTCCGATTGTTCTCTTATAAATAACCTTTATTACAAAAGCTATGAGGTACAATGTTTTATGTAGAACTGGTTACAAGCTCCAACACAGATATTTCTGAATGAACGCGTGTAACTCCGCCGTAAGCAAACGTTTATATTGATTAAAAGCAACCTCATCGATCCCTTCGCAGTTTGTACTTTTAACACGATCGCTTGTTTAGTTTGGCTATATTACACCGAGGGAATACGTTTCCCTGTTGATTAACTAATTTGCTAGCAACACTATAATATTATAGTAATTATAAACTCATGGTTAAATATAAAAGAAAACAAAATACAGTGGATATCTGTCATAAGTTCAATTAAAGGTTATAGTTACAGTTAACTAATATAACACTCTGTGAATGGTGGTAGGTCTCCGTTCCCGGAGACCGTCTAGGTGGGTACCACCGCATCTCCTACTTCTGCTGCCAAACAGTATGCAAACATTACTGTGTTCCTATATGAACGGCGCCGTAGCTAGTGTACTTACCGGAGTAAAGAAACTCAACATATATCTTAGACGATGAGCGCAATGTGGTGCAGTATATATCATCCTAACTAACGCCATGTTATTATGGGGAGGCTCACTTACCCTCAGTTGAACGTCCCGCTCATCTCGTAGCCTTATTCAATAAACAATATATATATATATAACTATAAAATAAGAAACGTACAAAATAGACCATTAACTGAGAAAACATTTGTAAATTAATAGAAAAACTATACTAATGTTTAAGTTACATAGACATTAATTTAAAGGGAAGATATATAATCTTTTTATGCATACTTCTTGTCCACACTTTTATCAAAACAAATAGTAAATGTTCATTGAAGAAGAAGACAGTTGTAACGCTGATAGAAACAACATTAACAGAATAACAGATAGTTCGCCATAATTCAAAAGAATACTATTGCCCGTAATTTCATTGACCTCTATAAGTAAACTGCTTTTATTGATTATGGGCTAACACTTGATATGTATGCCGGTTAGGACGACAAACATTGCACCACACTATACTATACATACATACTACACAATATATATATACATACATACTATACTACACAATATATTTATCGCATAACTTCGCTAGCTTCAAATCCCTTTAATCTAGAACATGAGAAAAGGTTTGGTCTTCTTTTTAGCAGGAATAAAATGAGACATTCCATCAATAAAAATCAAATTTGTAACAAAATAAAGATAAAATCGTATTGACTGCAACATAGACTTTCTAAGAAGAAACCTACTAACAGGCAGAAACATCTACTTAATAGCAATTCAAGATTTAGAAAACGTAGTAGTCAAATTAATAACCTTCACCAGTTAGGGTCCTGAGATTCAAGCTGTGCTTAGTTCGGGATCCGAGAGGTATGTGTTCGAATATGTTTGTAAAAGTCTGAATAAATAAATAAATTGCATTTGAAAGAATAATTTGATCACAAGCTTGTCCTTGACCAGGGATATAAGCAATGCATGTCCTAGCTCCCTAAACGTACTAAATAATAATCTCTTAACGCACTTAAAAGGTACTTAACTACGTTGAATAAAAATCAGTAAGTTTATCATGTACGGGAAAATTAAACCAGGTTTAATTTGTTTTTAAACAAAATCGGGGTTGAAAGTAATAAGCCCCTTCTTGAAAGGTGCCCATTTCGTGTCGGCAGTAAAATTACCGCTGTCGACAACCAATTCCAAAATAGTTGTACGTGAGAAGAAATTGAGCGCGAAAAACATATTGGAAGATTGCCAGTCATTCAGATGCTAGAGATGTTTTAATAGTTTAACAATTTCACAGTAAACATGTACATTTATTCAAATAAAGTTAGAGTGATGGTAAAAAGATGACTTAAATATATATATAAATATCACGCGAAAAGCGAAATTCGGCAACAGTAAACGGGGCATCTAAAAATAAAAATAATCAATCGCTTCAACTTTTGCTTCCGTGCACGACACGTAAAATATGTTATTAGCTTCATATTAAAAACTCTTTGAGGTCATTTTTAGTTATTTTTATATACACCTAATACATCGAAAATCTACTGGAAAATAATTCCAAAGATATTAGGTCCATCTTCTTATATTATTTATACCTTTTGTGGGTGTAAATCTTCAAAAGAATGAAAGAATGCTTCTGGGCGAAAAGATGGGATTATTTGGGATTTGTACTGACTAAAACCCTGGGCATCTTTAGTGCTTTGCAAGAAACCACGGGATTTTCTGCGGAATACACCGATGCCCGTCTATACTGTGCCTAAGCACGTCTACACACTTTTTGCCACTGTAAAAACAAGACCACCTCGTACTTGTAGTTCACCTCAAGCTCGTTTAGTGAGTAATAAGAACTCCAACTTTCAAGGCCCATGAACCCGAAAATCCTTTTAGCTGCCTTCTACGACGGGCTTTCCTTAGTCCTATTTCTAATCCACGGCTACAAGGCAAATGTTGGTAGATGTTTGTAACTTGCTAGTGATGGGACGTCACCGTTACCGAAAACCGACCAGGTAGGTACCGCAGCTCCTATTTCTGCCGCTAAACAGTAGCGTGCGAACATTTCAGATTGGAGGACACTTACCTAGTGAAATTACTGGAGTAACGAGACTAACATCCTATGTCTCAAGGCGACGAACACATTATGGTGGTACATATATCATACTAATTAGCGCCACGTTGTTATCGGCAGGCGTATCACCTACCATCAGGTGAACATCTCGCTCGTCTCGTCACTTCTTATTATATAAAACAATACTAAATAAAATCATTAAAGGTCCCAATATCATTCAAATAGACCTTAGAATAAATCCATGAGGGAAAAGAGACTATATCAAGTCCTCGTGTTATAGTTATCATAGAGTATCCGCAGGTTTATAATTTTTGTTTATGTTACGATCTACGCAGAATGAGCTCACTGTTATGAACGTCCGGGTAATAAATAATTAAATAAACGCGATAAAATCTGTTAAATATAATTTTATTAAATTTATAACATTCGCATAAATATAACATATCAGTCAAAAGAAAACAGTTAACAAATTGGATAGAGTAGTAACTCAAGATCTTCACTTGCCGGAGATAACATTTTTACAAGAGGACTTATGCCTTTCGATAAAAATTCTATCGGATCGTTCGTGACCTCGTTTTATTCGTTTCCATTGTGGGGTTTCTCTTCAGAACAATCAATTACTTTTGAACTTAATACTGGATGCACTCTGGAAGGCTCTCACATCCGCATACTTTTCCGTAAGGAAATCCTGCGTTGGATGCTTAGTTATCGACATAAATCGGTACTTCGAAAACTACTCTGAACATTACCGCAGTTCTGAACTAACTTGAAACATGTATAAGTTTCATAATTTTTATGGAATCTGTCATAAATCCCAAAGTTTTACGTTGCACTTTTTAAATTGATGTATACAAACGCACTCAACTTTTAGCGCGTTTGGTTTCTTTTTAATAACGTAGAACAGGAAGGAACTCATGTTTTATTATATTCCACAATTTAGTCGAATTTTTGTAATGATCTTTGATACTCAAATGGTTAACCTTTCATCTCGCATACTCATTACCGGAGAAATCCTTCAAAAACGTTTCAAAATGCAGGGGAACTAATTATTTTTGACCTCGTTTTATTGAACGATATGTAAAACATTATATTACAAATACGGCCAACCTAGTGCAAACATTTTACTTTCGTCTTTGTTGTCTATTTATTATGATTTAAATTTGCTCCATTCATCTGTTCACAAACGGATTGAAAACTTTAATCCCAAGGATTAAGGTTAGCAATCATTCGTAAAAGTACTTATTTTGATCCCCTTTTCATCCTTTCCATCCTCATTCTCTAGAAAATGAGAATCAGGAGCAAAAGGATCAACTCCAATTTTATTTATCCCTATATATAAATAAAATTGGACCATCTGCGTATAATATTAAAGTAAAACCTTTTAACTTAATTCATAATAATATTTATACGCTACTTGTACAAAAAAAAAATACTATACAAAAAAACTGTAGGAATGTGTCTATTCTTCATATATGTCTGAAACGGCTGAACCGATTTTGACTGAACTTTGTCTGATATTTAGCTTATGATACATATCATAATAATTTGTATGTTTTAAAATAGTTTTATTTGAAATAACTTTATCTACAATTTTATCTCCTCGTACATTAAAATTTATGTTTAAAAATTTCTATCTGAAACCAAGTAGACCGATTACTTTAAAACGTAATATACCTGTACTTTCTTCATGTTATTTTTTTTATTATATTTTATATTAATTCACTATTAAATGGCACAGCAATATGTGGCTTTACCGTTCGACTATTTCTAATATAAATAAATATAAACTGGCAAGACCAAGTCTGTGAAATTGAACCCGACCAGTTTAAAACAATTTACTTAAAACCAGTCTTAAAAAGCAGACTGCTGAAACAAATGGCATTAGACTACGTAACGTATCTAATCCGACGTTCACATAAAGACCAAGATTACGAATGGATTGAAATTTAACTAATTTTCTGTCGTCTAGACTAAACAGTAAACAGAAATTGCAACGGATTCTTTAAATTTTGCATCTTTATTGAATTTAACTGTAAAACTACCCATTTAGTGTCACGCGCCACTGAAAATTATAGTACGTAAAGTGATTTTAAACATTTAACGACAAGAGTAGTTCGATTACTTGTTAATAAATTGTAATAAAAGTCTTACAACTACTTCAAGAAACTGGATAATAACAGACGGATAACGAGGGGACCAATTGTATTTTCATTAAGATATTTTTTTGTATCATCAATCCATGTATGTTTTATAGGTTAGTTAAGTTAAATTGTATATTTTCTAACATAATTATGTTCCTATAATTTTCTCTTTATAAACATTGCATTGACAAGAACGGACCGTTTAAACTAAAATCAACATTACTTGTGTATTTGTTTATATGTATATACTTCTTTATTTCGTTTGTAATAAGGATTTCTGTTACCATGGTACACCAGATAGATATAGATCTAGAATGATACAGCTGTCTCTACTGAAATAAAAATTAAAACAACAAACATTGACATTGTTTTCGACGCGTCCAATTTTCATAGATCTTTACACCGTTCTTATGATCTATAAAACTAGATATTAGTTTCTGAGATTTTGACCTTACATCCATAGATGTTACTATTAAAACTTTATCATTTAAAGTTAGATAAGCTGGTTACTTAAACTAAAACGTACATTTCTGAAGTGATATTAAATATCTAGAATAATTTATCTATGGCCTCGTTCAGCAATAACTAACGTTAAAAGTTTTATTGTTTTACGACTCCCGTCTGTACGTACCCTGTTTTATTCTAAATTTATATCCATAGTTACGGTTTCATAATATTTATTTATACATGAAGTAAAGACAAAACTGATTCAATGCCAAAACAGCATTTTTTGCCAATCAATCGAACTAATATTGTCTTACTAAAAACAAAAATTTAATACCCTTAACTCATCAACAAGAAATCAACTACTGTTTGTATTTAGTTATTATTATGTGTATGTAAAAAAGAGTAATGTTTTGAAAATTTACCCGAAACTGACTTAAGCACGCAAGTGAAAAGCTACAAAACTATACTTATTAATATACTATTACAATTCCTAAAGAAGCTATTTCACCTTGACAAATTTCTTTCGCACGTAATTCTTAGTTATTCGAAACTCATTTTTACTAAAATATATTATTATAAAAGCAGGTACTTTTCAAAAGTTTGGTTTTTAAAAAAAACATTTAGAATAAGTCCAGAAACAAAATATCTACTGACTAAAATACTGGTTAAAATCGTAAAAAAAAAAGATTACGGTTACTGTGATCTACTTTAAAATGTTTACTAAGAATTCCAAACCTACAACTGTATCTATAAACTACGCTGGCTAAAAAATGTGATTAAAAAAGTTGTGCTCCCTCATACTTGTTGACTCCACCGAATACATATATAAACATTTATACATATATAAACATTGCAATCTATAATATAATACGTTTCACAATGATTTGAAGAAATACTCTTCCAGTTAATAAGCAAATTTAATCAAAAGCTGATTGTAAATTAACTATTTCTTACAATACAAACAGTACGAGTATATTATATATTACATTAAAACAGGCCATTGCATTGATGTTGAAAGTCTGTAGTAATTAGACAGATATTTTAAACGATTAAACCGATATCTGTAGTATAACTACTACATGTAGTAATCAGTTGAGAAACATTTTGCTACTGTATATTTTTGGTTGACGACAAAAGAAATGTACATTTTAACCAAGCTCTTAAATTAGACTACATAGTTCAAGTTGTAAGAATACGACCTTGGCTTGATCGTAATGTACAAAGCAATTGTTTTATAAAAAAAATATCAAATGTATAAAGGTCAACACACAAAGGATATTTAATACTTATCACAAAACTACCATCTTGCTTTGAAAAGATATTTTCAAAAATCTGGAATAACTAAACGAATGGAAGAGTAACAAAGACAAAAAATAGATATAAAAAAGGTAAAAAGTTTAGAAAATAAGGTAAAATAATTTCAAACAATGACAAATTATTCTTTCTTTTTTTTTTTCAAAAATTACTAAGACTTGCTCGCTATGAAATTTTCTTATAACTTATAAATGATATACTTGTTGGTACGGTTAAAATAATGACAAATGTTATATTTACAGGGTGGCGCAAAAGTAATCCTCCTATCAGAAAATGCTATAAAATTTGCTTTGATGTAAAAAAATTAAAAGACCAAATAAAAATAATCCACAAGAAGAATCAAAGTTTTTCAGTATACAAGGTATACAGGGTGGCGCAAAAATAACCTTCCGATGTTTTTTGGCTGTAATTTAAAAAAAACTATGAAAAACTTTGATTCTTCTTGTGGATTATTTTTATTTGGTCTTTTAATTTTTTTACATCAAGTCAAAATTTATAGCATTTTCTGATAGGAGGATTACTTTTGCGCCACCCTATATATGAATAGTTGTATGTTGTAGTTAAAATCTCGTTAATGTTAAGCATACGTTCACATATGTTGATCATAAAGTTGTAAAAAGATTTATAGGCAAAGATTTACTGGCAGATTCGGGAGAAGTATGCCGTTTTGACTAAATAGAATGTCTACTTACGATGTAATTTATGGGTTTCTTATTTGGTTTCCGTTTATTTTCTCTTATCAAATAAATAAAAGAATTTATTAAAGCGAAGGATAATTCATTTGGATTACACTGGTTTAAAACAATCGTTATAGTTTTGAAACAAACTCGACTAGGTTACTCAGGCTCTATTATGATAACAACGGAACACAGCAATGTTACGGTGGTAGATTTACAAGATAATGATGGTGGCTATACCGGTGAATCCATAAAGCCTACCACCAACTAAGCTTTACATCACATTAACGGTAGGTCTCTGTTGCCGGATATCGACTAGGTAGGTTACACAACGCATATTTTTGCCGCCATACAGTAATGTGTAAACATTACTATATTCCGCTTTGAAGAGGGTTGTAGATAATGAAATTACTGGGGTGCTAAGACTTAACATCTTATATCTCAAAGCGACGAGCGCAATGTGGTGTTATGTGTATTATTCTATCTAGCGCCACATTGTTACCTCGAATAAAAAAAAAAACTTGGAACTTGAGATACTTAGCCCCTACCCGACGGAAGCTGTCAAAACAATCATAAAATTCAATTTTGATTTAAAGAAAAACTAAAAAAAATCTTTTGATAACTACACTACTATTCAGTATTTATTATTTTCCAGAGATTCAAGAGCCAGTCGTTGTGAAGTTTCCAGGGACATAGGGTTCATTCGCCAGACGTTACCATGTTATTAACATATGAATTTGAACCGATTTACAATTTTCATAAGTTAACATCATGTGAAATTAAGGTCAAGTGACCCTAGTAGTTAAAAAAAACTTCATTACCCAGCAGGGTCACGCAACGTTCGCATAAAGTTCAATACGTCAAGCGTTGTCTATAACTTGTAGGTCAACTTACTGTTTAAATAATAATTTATTACTTTAAGGTTATGGACCGCAGGACCCTTTTATGCTTTTTTTTATTAATTCGAAGATATTTATTTTATATATATAGTAAATATAGTAACGATAAAGTAATGTCATCTATGAGTACTGTCAATACAATTACACACTCGGCGCTATTGACGTCATCCAGTAATAAATAAAGGATAATGTCGCGCTCGGAATCGATGGGAAAAGCATGACGTTATTAAAAAATCGAATATATAATAGCTTAACTGGAATTTACTTTCAAGTATATACTACGAAATGGTTAGGGTTCTTACCACAACTTACGTTATATGTTATGTATAAATACTTCCTTAAATGTTAATGCATCAAACACATTTTGAGCGTGACATACAAATACAACCTTTTTCACGTTATATTGATGATTGATGACATTCAATCTTCTACATTCGTTAAGTAAACGTTATTTGGTATTATATAAAACGTAGATATATACAAAAACATTAAAAAAAGTAACGCAAGAATATATTAGTTTTTGTGTATTGAGTTAATTCAGTTAGCGTCGACGACCATTTTTAATGAACGACAAAATTCTCAGACGCTTACATTTTTGTATGATCGTTCATAACTTTTATTTTAGAGGTCCGATTTAGATATTTTTTTTTGTGTTAATTAAAACTTGGTTCCATAAAAATTCGTACAGAAATTTTGTACCCTGAGGGTAAAATTACAGAGATTGTTTTTTTTCCTCCGTTTCATTCCTGACGAATTATTACAATTCAGTTATTCTTTTTAAATTGAAAGGATTGTACCTAGAAATTTTGTTTCACAAAGATTATTCAACCTTAAGGATAGAAAGATACTAAATGATTTTAATCTTAAAATGCCAACTCTAAACTGATTTCTATTTAAATGGAAAAAATATGTTTCACTGTATGACAGGAATGCTAGGTATGCTTGGAATGAGGACGTATATTTGTATTTTTACTGCAAGCGGACAATAAATAGTTTAAAATAAAATTTATATATGAACCGACCACCTAGCGAAGATCAGAAGGAAACGTTTGAAACAAGTAGTATCGGACAGGAAATTTTGAAGGTGTATGTTCGGCAGTGGAAAGTGGATAAGCTGAAATGGTTATGATGCAAAAACGTTATACCATCAAAATTTCAAATTCAACGATATAAACCATTCAAAAACTTGCCATTTAGAATTATAATATTTTTATTGAAAATTGATACTAATGTGTCCATATTAATATCGCTTTACATAGTTGCAAAATAAAAATTTAAACAATATTTTACAAACACGCTGCGCAGGCTGGTGTGCTTTCTGCACTCTCACCGGTACTTATTTATTTAAAGCTGACCTAAAAACTCGTGTGAAGTGGCAGTTACAAACATTTTTAGATTCAAATTTTAAATAATAAATTTGTTTTATTATATATGTTCGCTATTTTCTGATGATGATAGCTTTCAGCTTTCTCGAATTTTACAGTTTCATCGAATCGCCTCGCGGAAAGGAAATAATAACTACGTATATAAACTATTACTCAGATCCGCTAAACTTGACATTGCTATAGTGTTTATGATTATAGATGAACTAATTGTATTTCTAATAATGTATATTTTAATAACTGCTATTTCCCACACACAAGGAGGCGTATGCCTGGGGTGCATTCTGTCTCCTAAGCTGTTTAATCTATACGGAGAATACATCATGTGAAAAACTTTAGACGGTTGGAACGGCGGAGTTGCAGCAAGTGGTAGGAAGATCAAAAACCTGCGATATGCAGACGATACAACTTTAATACCATCGAATGAAGTAACGATGGCAACTCTACTGAATAAAGTTGAGCTCGAAAGTGCGACACTAGGTTATAGGATCGACCATTCAAAAACTAAAATAATGGTGGCGTACAGGGCAATGGTACTTCCAGCGATCGATAGTCTTAACAGATATGAAAAAGTCAAGGATTTTGAATATCACGAATCATTGATAACCAGTGATGGTAGTTACTACTAACCTTGATAAGATCTGAAGAAATAGAGGTATTCGACGTACCACAAAAGGGCGCTTGGTCGAACTCTTGTCTATTCGGTGTTCTTATATTGTTCCAAAACGTAGACTATGAGAAACCGCGGTAGGGAAAAGATTGGAGCTGTGCGAAAGCTTCTGCTTACACCATGGACAGCCAAAAGGACAAATGAATCCATCCTAAAAGAACTTAAAATAACCGCTAGGCTATTTTCAGTATTCCAATAAAGAGCCCTCAATTTTCCGTACCATCATGCTTTCTCCAAAGCACTATCTGGGAAGATATTTTCAGGCGACTAGAAGGCAGAAGAGCTCAAGGAAGAGCCCCTACCACATAGATGGATACTATTAGAAAGCCGGTGCGTGGCAATATACACCGTGCGGTCCACTATGCATGTGACGCACTCATTGGAGACTGTGCGTGGTCTGGATCCTCAACAGTGAGGGAGTGACGAAGAAGAAAATACTCTAATAAATATTTAGTATTTTATAAAAAGGTTCTATATCTTTATCAATAGAAGTTATATCGTATCTATTTTGGAAGGAGTGTAAATATATTCGACATTCGCCTATAAAAGTTTTATTCTTATAATAAGTAGTTGTAAAGATATAGTAAAATTGTTAGATTATTATCTACTAAATCACGATCATAACAAAAATCAACAAGCAGAGCAATCCCAACATATACATAACATAGGACATGAGAATGCGTACGAATATCTTATGAGGTCGCGTCGTGCTTAACTTTTGAATGAATGCTTTAACAAATCTCCATACATTTCAAATACGAATACCATATATTATATACATTTATAAAAGAGTAGAAGTATTTAAAAAGTTATTTACATTCAGTAATTAAAAGTTAAGAATGAATCTTAACAAAGTTAATTTATTTATGTAGTTTTCGTCGTCATATTTTTACCTCTTTAGTTATATTATTACGCTATACTCATTTATTTAAGTTTTTTGCAATACTTATATTCTTACCCCCTAACAAACTACCTGTTAAAAATTATATCGATTTAGTATGCATATTTAATTTTATATAGATTTATCAATCGTTCTGTGTAACGAGCGTCGACAAAATCACAGATATATTTATGCTATATTTTATATAGTAAATATAATATTAATAAGATAATAAAAAAAAAATTATAACTTTCGAATAGTTAATAAAAAAATCTTACCTTTTTATTAATATTCGTTGTAAACGGTGTCCTTATAGGAATCAAAAATCGTGATATGTTTAAAGTCTTCCTCGTTGCCAATAATACGAATCAAACGGACATTGTTCAAACGAATATAGACAAACACTAAATTTGGTCCACAAACCGAAAATATGCGTCTATTAACATATTAGTTAAATACGGTAAATATTAAGAAATACTATTAGGTAAAAGGATATGAGGTTAAATACAATTTTGATATCAGACTTAAGAACTAAGGTCACTTAATTGGACCAATGGGTTTAAAAGGACTTTGGTACAAGTTTGGCGTATTGGGCGATAAATAAATTTTATAGGTACACATAGAAACCCTTTACAAACGCATCCACTTCACCGGTGAATATAAATCACACGTTTGTTACCGTACGCAAGTAACTAAACAATAATGTCAAACGTAAATCCTTTATTAAAAGTACACTTTTAGTGGTTTCCATTTTATCAATTAATTTAACATTCGTTATTTGTGACCGGTAATATTTCGATTATTAAACAGACGCGTGGTAATCTTTGCCCGATAACCGGTCGGCACGCCGCACGGACGCGGACTGAACACTTTTCATACACTTGTGAAATCGGGCCTCTTCATCGGTCCCGGACTACCCCACGTCTCCCACAGATGTATGAAGGAGACAACAGTATCTCAGTTATAACTGCTTCACATAACGTGTACCTCATTGGATTAGGAAATGAAAATGTTATATCAAAATAAACATATGGCTGTCTTAATGTTTTTGTGTGAAAACTCGTAATAATTGATTGCTAAGCCAAAATCGTTCAGACGTATTAAAACTTCACAACTCAAAAGTAACAGCTGTTACATACAGCTAGTGCGGCTAAGACAACCAAGCTGGAATTTTTAACATTAAAACCAAACATCGTATTATTTATGTTAGAAAAAAGTTCTAATTTGATTGCGTTGATAAATCAATGTGAAGACATTTTGTTGTTATTCAATTTTTTTAAAGTCACACCTATTTTTGATCAAAGAGTAAGAAAATAAATTAATAAAACAAACAGTATACCCTTAAATAAAAAAATTATACCCACGTTCTATTTTATCTTGGCGTATTTTCCGTATTCATCACATAGTTTGTAACTTTGTATCACATTGTACTTGAAATTTATGTGTAATTTGAATGAATAGAAACGACCGCGAAATTGCCACCCCTTGGCAGGTTATCACCGGAAAATTACGATTTTATGCTGTAATTTTGTTATGGTTATTGGCAACAAAATAAACACCATCTTCATCAACCAATGCATGTCCACAGCTAAATATACATACATAAGTCTCGACCAAAGATCTCTGCATTAATCGCTTCTAAGCTGCTCATAACTAGCGAGATCTAAGTACTTCCACTAGATCGTCGTCCATCTTCAAGAAGACTCTTCACAAGACTCGGGAAGAACATTAGGTCTTCCAGGACGTAGCCACCACTCGAAGACCCTACTGGCCCATTGACTATCGCTACCCTGCCCACGAATAAAATCTTATCTGTTCAAAGTATAACTTATACTTCAGGAGGTCCAGCATATTACAGCTTCTTTATTAAGAATACATATATCTAAGTGACTCACAATTCAAGTTATCTTAGTGTTAGCTCCAAATTAAGTAATAGTACATACTCATTTCTGTACATTTTTTTTACGAAACAGCTTCAGACATCAGCTTTTGCCGTTTGCTCTTAACAAACAAAATAATCTAGGGGCACAACGTAGGCGTTAGATTAGATATTTCATCAGGAATAATTAATGTTCTGTCAACCATCGCTAATTGCTAGTACATGAGTGGAAAATAACGTTATTGGATATACAAATTCGTATATCTCAATATACATACATATCAAAACTAAATTAATAAACATTGAAAGAGTATACAATCTTCTTGAAACATAGTGACATGTGTAAAGTTTACTACAAGCTATTTATTTATACTATCACGCCTTTTTTCCCAGTAGGAGTAGGCAGAGGCGAATAAACACCCATTTTTCGCCAGATATGTTCAGATCAGGTCCCATGTAATAGGAGGCGAGCCTGTTGCCACTTTATTGTGGCCACCACACACACACAAAGATAATTTCAGTATGCGGGTTTTTCCTCACGATGTTTTCCTTCACCGTTTGTATTTCGCTCTTGTTACTTAAGTTCACAAATGTACATAACTTAAATATAATATCATCGGTACATGCCGAGATTCGAACCCGCGACCTTCGGAATGAAAGCCGCACGCTCTAACCATTACGCCAGCAAGTTCGAGCACTTCAAGCTATATACTGTCAAATTATCTTCTCAAAATATCATAAATATTAATCCTAAAAATTATTTTGCATATCATCTTCGTAGATCCTCTACTTTACAGAGTATTATTACATAATCATCTACTTTTCCTTAGCTGCAAATTTGCCTTTTTGGACACCATATTTTCATATTCACTTTCCGGTTTGCCGAGTTATATATCATACGATAATCATCCTCCTATCTTACATCGTGAAGCGATAAGCGCTGTATGATAATCAGTAACGCTAACTGACAGGATTAAGGATAGATATAATTCAAATAATATAAATAACTTTATCAAATATTGCCTAAAAATATGTAGCTTAGTAAACATTAATAATAAGTATGACAAGTACTTTATATATTTATGTATGTACACATTAGTATTGTAAACAATGGTAGATAATAAGATAGCATAGATAAAAATAAATTAGAGCAAATGGAAATACTGTAAAAATGAATGTAAATAGTGTAAATAATTGGGGCGAAGACAGACCACTCTGGTTGGTGCTCTCTTGTATCGGAGGCCAAGACTTACTTTAGGTCACTGCACCAAAGGAGTAAATACTAAAAAAATACTAACATGTGAAGAAATCAAACTACTTAAGGAGAAACACACAACTTGTTGAAGACACTAATCTTCGATAAATATAATAATTCCACAACAATCTAGAACAATAATCGTCTTTGGGGTATGCCGATGTCCACCAGTGAGCGTCTATCGTCTGATGATGATGATAGAACAATAATCTCAGGGAGAAGATATGAAATAAAAAAGTAACCTTAACTACCGCTACGATATTATGGGCAGCAGTACCTCCCATCACCAGGTCTACGCCCTTTGTAATATTAAAAATATGAAAGTACATTCAAGTAAATAAATATTTAATACGAAACCATTAAATTATCTATGACCTTCATATTCGAACTTACGTTTTATATGTGTGTTACCAATAATGCCTTCGGATCCTCGTTTCGTTGGTTTACAAAACTCAAAGCGTTTCTACGAGATCGAATTAGAAACGAAAGGACATTAGTAGAAAAAATTGACACAGTACAGGAGAATAAGCTAGAGTTCTAATGAGGAAGGCATTTAAGCGAAGATCAGAAGACGAAATTTGCCTACAATCTAGTCGACGGTTCATCTGAAATTTATCTGATCAAGATCTAGGGAATTTGCATGCGGATGTAAATAGCATCAGACTAGTCGCGCCGGAAATCGATTGGAAAGCTCATATCCTTTATAGGACACAATTGGACTAACATAATGATATTTATAACTACTGAGGGTTGTGGGCTGTTTACGTCAACTTCAGTAACTTAAACGTTAAGTGAAAAATCTAAGTGTGTATTATTATAACTATCTATGGGTTGTATATAAAACTTAGTTTATCTTTAAATACACTTCTGACAATTTAAACCAATTACAATGAATTTCAGTAGATCTCTGCTGCCGGAGACCATCTAAGTGAGTGTACAAACATTACTGTTTTGATTTGAGGGGCGCTATAACTAGTGAAATTACTGAGGTAATGAAACTTAAGACCTTATGTCTCAATCCGACGAGCGCAATGTGGTGCAATGAATATACCTAACTAGCGTCACATTGACATGGGTAAGCGTATTACTTACCATCAAGTGAACGTTTTGCTTTTTTCGTCGTATAAAAAAATATACCACTCATAGTGCTGCATAAATATGACGATGATAACAAAAAATTCGGTAATTAGTTTGCTTAAAATGCGGTATTATTATAACTTTAAAACTTAAATACTTTTAACGTAGTTTAAATGTTTGGAAAAAGATAATTACAAATTAATGGAGCGATGTTACAGTTTGCCGGGCTAAAGAAAGACATACACGCGAGGGTTCCTTAACCTCTGACCTGGCGTTCAGCTGCAATATTATTGCACACAAACGTAACACTTATTTATTTTCATTTATGTGCACAACACAATTTTTTTCCAAAATACTGGTAACTATTCTGGAGATATTTACTAAAGAAAACTACTTAGAAATGTTGTGTAACCCCTTCTCAACAAAAATAAACATTACCAAATGTATGAACAAGTAATATGATGATCGTTAATAATAAAATAAACATTTATAAATAATTCGATCATTATATATTTTATTTATAATACAAGTAGGAAATGCGAACGAGAACTTTGATTCTAATAAAGTATATTCATAACACTCGCACTATACATTAGTGATAGGTCTCCGTAGCCGGTAGGTGGTAGTTTCCGGCTACGGAGACCTATCACTAGTGTATCATCATCATCATCGTCATCGTCGTCGTCGTCGTCGTCGTCATCGTCAACAACAACAACAACAACAACCCCGCGGCCCAGGTTTCGCTTTTTGTCGCTGTCGGTCGTCTCTCATCCTCAGCACTTGGCCAACCAGCCCATCGGTTACAATATTCGGCCGGGCTTGACAACTACCGTTAGTGTCCACGTCTCGCTGTCAACATACGAGAGTCGGAATATACCGAACGAGAACGCTTCATTGTTATCTAATACCAAGTGAAATTAAGTTCAAGTGTTAGATAAAAAGAAAATATAAAATGATCGTCCGAGCTGTATGCTAACACGGTTGTATAAACAGTCATTACATTACCGAACAAAACCCATTGAGTATGATTGCCTTCGTGGAAATTTTCCCGTTTTTCGCAGTTGCGACCCATCGATCATTATTACAGTTTTTTTTTTTTAATAACAACAAAGTTATTTTTAAAGCAAATGAAAGGAGATACCTTAATCGCATTAAATTGAGAACTTTTTCCCTTTTGGTCGATTTACCATTTAAATATGACAGCGATGTTATTGAAGTTCAACAGTTTTTATAAACAAGAACTGTTAATGTAATAACTTTTTTATAATAGCAATAAAATTTAAACAAGATAAAAATTGTTGTATTCTAAGTTTTAAATTAATATTTACTTAAAACTTTTATAATTGTTAACTTTGCTGTAGCGAGTAATAAGCGATAAAATATTTGTAACGCTTCTCAAACAGTTATAGTAAAAGTAGTAAAATTCGTGAAACATCAATGATTTGATATTGTTAAATTTTTATCAAGAATTAAATAGTTAGTATTTTCACCAAATATTAATCAAACGACTGATACTATTTTTTTATTTAATTTACAAAACTACGGGGAAAGAAACTAATTTCCGTAAAGACCAAAAACTTAACCTACATCCTAACAAAACTGATTCAATTCGGGCCTTTCTATAAAAAGCATAAATCTTCTCGTTTGGATCGATTATTAATAAGAATAGTGCACTTTGACTTTACTGTTAAATTACTACAGCTATAAACTAATGTATAAGTTGTTCATTGTGTTAAGTAACAAAAGAAAAGTTAACAGCCAAACTGATCAAAACTTTGAAATTTCCCCAATGTACTTCTGTGCCACTTTCCTTCTTGCGCAAAGATCTCTGGTCAGTTTTCGAAGCCACATTTAGAAACTGATTAATGCTAAAATTTAATAAAATCGACTTCTATGTTTTGACATAAAAGCGAGAATAATTAAAAAACTTTCCTGATTTTTATTTATTTATCATCATCCTCATTATCATCATCAGCCGATAGACGTTCACTGCTGGACATTGGCCTCCCCAAAGATCTCCACATAGATCGGTTCGACGCCACCCTAGTACTTTCCCCTTGCCGACATTCGTCACAGTCGGCATGGCCTTCGGTATCTCCGGTCACTAGTGGCCGTCTTTTGTAGGGGTTCATATGTGGAGATTTGAGTAATTTCCCACCACGCTGGCCCAATGCGGGTTGGTGGGAGCCAGAACCTCGTTTGTTGATTAGCAGGGTGCACCATAACCAGGTGAGATTGATTTGGGTTTTGTGAGATGTTTACTTTAAATTAACACATATCATTGTTGATGAAAATAGTAGTAAAAAGTAGTATCATTATCACTGGTAGCAGATCTCTGTTGCCGGAGGCCGCCTAGGTAATTAATTACCACCGTAGCGCCTATTGCAGCCGCTAAACAGTAGTGTGCAAACATTACTATGTTTCGGTTTGAAGGGAGCTGTAGCTAATGTAATTACAGAATTAATGAGACTCAACATTTTACGTCTCAGGCGACAAGCACAATGTGGTGAAGTAAATATCGTCGTAGCTGGCATCACGTTGTTATAGGCAGATGTATCATTTACCATCAGGTAAGCGTCCCGACCCTTAATTACATAAAATATATCATTATTGATCTAATTACTTAACTTAAGATATTATATTCATTTAAATATTTCATTATAAATCCACACAATGATATTTTAAATGGATACAAATGTTCAAAACAGAGATTTGTGGTTGGGTATTAAAAATACTAATCTAATAAAGAACCTTTTTCAGATGAAATGTTGATAACTGCTCCGTAATACGGTCCATTTGGGATACGGGACGAAAGATCAGATCAGATTTAATATTAATCTTATTTCATGTATCCAATAAACTGGGTTATCATTACATCATCATATCGAAAATTGGAGTCTTAAAATTAGATAGAAGTATGACGGTCGGATTGTATCATATGACTATAACGAAGCGATGTGGAAGGTAATCCACCTTTTTTTTATTCAATGAAGCAACGAAACGAACAACGGGACGTTCACCTGATTGTAAGTGACACGCCCGCCCATGACAATGTAGCGCTAGTTAGGATGTTAAACATTGCACCACATTGCGCTTTTCGCGTTGAGACTTAGAATGTTGTCTCATTAGTCCAGTAATTACACTAGCACAACTCTCTTCAATCCGGAACACAGTAGTTTGGCGGCAGAAATAGGCGCTGCGGTGGTACCTACCTAGACGGTCTCCGGCAAGAGAGACCTAGTCCTAGACCCAGTATATAACTTATCTAAATAAATGTTAGTATCTACTCACTACACCATAACGAGCTTGTTAAAGTATAAGATTTTGAAGCTTCGTAACCCATGATTTCATTTGCTACAGCTTCTTTTTAAATTTAAGGAACCGCTTTTGCGTTAAGCTTTACACAATATCTCAGGGTATCTTTTTTTTTTTTTGGAAGTATAACGAAACGTTTTGTTGCAGACTAGTAAGCAGTAATTAAACGAGCGAAAGTTTCTTGGTAACAAATTGATACCTTGAAAGCTTTTAGTTATTAGATGGGAACGGAGCCATTACGAGCAATGTTTGTGGTATAATAAAAAACATTTTTATGTTACGGTGGTCATGGAAAAATTTGCATTAACTAGATCGTTTTTATCTATAATGGTTTCCTTCGATTCACAGGGTGTTTAATAACAATGTGAATCAGCGACCACATTATTGTGTGACCAGTGAAGCGTGCTCGTCCAAAATACTCTAGCTCTTACAATGGTGGCAGATTTACATTATTAATGTGGTATCAAGAAAGAAAAATATTCTATCATCAACCAAACTCTACAACATGAGGATTTGAAAACGAACGAGAAGCTTTTCTGCAAGAAGAAACTGCCACAGGAGAATTCAAGCGGTACCTTCGGAAAATTATTCGGACATAGGACATAAAAGGAATCGCCGGAAGCCACTGGATTCAAATAGCGCAAGGCTGTACTTTGTGGAACATATTAGTAGAGACTTATGTCCAACAGTGGACGTCCATCGATTGAAATGATGATGATCATTTTAACTTTATACTTTTATGTTTTTTTCTTTAAGACAATGAACAACTTTTACATTAGTTTATAGCTGTACACATTTTATAATATAGTCGATGCGCACTAACTGAAAAACGCGCAAAAAAACTGTAAAACAACAGGTGTAGACAACACTTACAACTTTTGGTATAAAAAATTTATTACACTTCATAATATTTTAGCTAAAGCGGTTTCCGATATTATTAAAGGAATAACACTAACCTCTTTTGCAACAATAGGTGTTACACACATGATTACAAGGAATCAAGAAACAGCTGATCCCTCTCAATACTAACCCAAAAAATGCTTTCCTACCTACAACATAATTTCATCTACAATTAAAAAAGTAAATACATAAATAAAATAAAAAACATAAAATAAAGAACAAAAAGGATATAGATCATAGAGGATTTAAGGAACAGATCATAATCGAGCCTGCAAATCTTAAACATGTACAGATACACAAAATAAACATTAACATAACATTGATAATAAAAAAAGTATTTGGTAGTGTACCTCGTTCATGGCTTCCTCGTGTTTTAGAAATATATAAAATCAATTATACGATCTGAACCTTCTTGAAAAGTGCCATGAATAACTGGAAAACTACACTCTTCTAACAAATAAAAACACTAAGACGTGCACTGAAAAGATCTAGATTAGACAAGGCAAGACATTAGACAAGGTATTTTTCAAGGAGATTCGTTGAATCCTATGTCACAGATTTTTTCCAAACAAGGACGCGGATATTAGCTAACCAAAGATATAGTTATTATTCATCCTATATATGGATGATATTAAACTTTTCGGAAAACCTTCTAATGATATGGAATATTCGATAAAGATTACAGCAGACTATAGTTAAGAAATATAAATGACATTTGGCTTAGATAATTGTAATCCTATTCACATTAAAAATTGGAAAGTGAACAACTAAAGATTATAATTTGGACGGAGTTTCCGGTATAGAAGCGTTAGGTAGTAATGAGTTATATAAATATTCAAGCACAAAAAAAGCGCAAACATTCAACCGGACAGAAATAAAGAAAAAGCTAACAGTAGAGTACATAAGCAGATTAAATAAAATATGCTAAGACAACTAAATTCCAGGAACCTCACCACGGCAATAAATACGTACGATGTTCCTGATGATGATGATGATGGCAATGAAGAAGAAGAAATATGGATCCAATAGAGAAAAATTTTACTAACATTCGCTTACATTCATGTTGTTAACAAAATAAATGAATTTAAGAAATTCATTGAATTTTGATTCAAAAGAATTTTGATTCTATTGTCGAGAAAAACACTACAGCTACATTCTATATAATATGAGCGGGCGGCCCATCGCCCTCATATGGAGGGTAGGCCTGTGCCCCAACAGTGGGGACATAAACTGGCTGTTCGGAGTGAGCGGGCGTTGTATGGGTAGTTCGAGTATAAAAAGACATCTTGGTGGAAAAGCAATAGTGAATATGAGATTGGATAAATAAGAGTTAAGATTCTTGAACTTCATAAGCCCACATTACATGTATACATTACCTCTACCATATACGGCCGACTTAGTGTATAAATCTTAACTTACGCCTCATGTGACAAGGTCCCTATTTCTCCCGGTACGAACTGAATAAAAGAAAAACAAAAAGAGTTTTATTTACAAAAAAACCATACCTTATCAACCTTAATAATATGCTACACTCTTCAAGCTGCATTTTGCTGATTTAGTGTATAAATCAACTTCCGCCTTGTGAGATAAGACGTCTAGTCCTAGCACTGGGAATGCGATGAAAGGTCCACGGAAGCTTTGTCTAAACGTAACATTACATTGTAAGACCAGAAAAAACAATGACTTAAATAATATATTCGCTTCTTCCATGTAAATCAAAGATACCCTTACTTACTACAACAAAACCTTTGAAACAATGTTTCCGTCTTCCGGTAATTGTAATGTATCACGCGATTATCCTAGCACCTTTAACACAGTAAGGTCTATTGCTATTAAGATTATTTTTATTGTACTTTATATAAAACAACTTATTCTCTGGAGGAATAAACAATAAAAAATTTGAATCGTCATAGATTTCAATATGTTCGATGACATGGCATGGTGAAGCTAGCATGAACCATTTGGCTTCAAAACGAAAGTGATGTCGTGGGGAGGCGAGTCGCTATTATTACGTTGCACCGCACACCTCACCAATCCGTTGTTTTGTTGTTGTCGTGTCCCAGGAAGTAAACCTGACGGCATAGCTCAAGCTGTATATACAACAGGTAAATATGTACGATAAAACAAAGTCATAGGTTTTTAATTAATTTCCTCACAGCGGTGATAAACCTAATATTGATAATTTATTTTTTTGTATAAATAACAAATGTCACTACAAGATCTTTTCCCCAGTAGTTTATCTTAGATATTATTTATGGTAGATCTCTTTTACCGGAGACCGTCTAGGTATGTACCACCGCAACTCCTATATCTGTCGCCAAACAGTAGTGAACAATCTTCTAGATTTAAAGGATTTGTAGCTAATGAAATTACTAGGGTAATAGGACAACATCTTATGTCTCAAGGCAACGAGCGCAATATAGTGCAGTGTATACCATCCTAACCGCCGCCGTATTTTTAAAGGAAGACGTATGTATCACTTGCTATCTGGTGAACGTCACGCTCGTCTCATCGCTTTGTTGAATAAAACAAGAATTATCTAATGTACATCAGTCTACTTTACTCTTTTAATGTCGTAATAAAATAACAAACAGGTACGTAGAGAATCGTGTCAAAGGTTAACAAACCTTCGCGTGATCCTTACATAAACTGTTGTATAGCCGTCCACTTCCGGCGAAGAAATATTTAAGTAAACTAGTTTAGAACGAAACTAACAAAAGATAGTATTTTTAACAGTTTCACAAACTTCCACCTTATGTGTTATATAACAGGCTTGATTAAAATAAGATATGTTCTTTACTGCCACTCGACAATTCCTCTCGTCCGAGAAGAACACGGCAAGAAACTGTGGAGCAAAAACAAACTCACAACATTGTATCCTTCAATGCTCCTCATCATCATTTAAACCCATTGCCTTTAATTGCTGACTAGAAGAATCCTGCACTCGATTGATCTTAAATAAATAAGTATATAAGTAGTAAAGATACAAAATTGATCATTGTTTTACTCTACAACAATGCATTGTAAACGATTATTGTTAGGATTTAAAAGCGTCATAGCGTCATTATATCTATAGTACTAAGTACTAAGTAAATATGAACCTAATACAAACGAAGGTCGCAGGAAGCCGCGTGATGCGGGCAGCATGGAACCGAATGATGTGGAGACCTTTGGTTGAGGCCTATGTTCAACAGTGGACGTGGTCAGCTGATGATGATGATTAAATACATTTCTTCTAAATACTAAACAACTCACTGATATATCTGTTATCTTTCATAATAAAAGTTAACAAATATTTTATTGTTTTATATTTCAGTCGCTTCAACACACACAGGATACAATGTATAATATCAAATCAGACAGTATAAATAAGGTATACATGTATGGGTCACATAGACTACTAAAAGGAGGTGATAGTCCACTTGATGAAGTGATAGCTTTTGAAAAAAACCTGAGGTAAACGACATGTTTCAAGAACAGCTTTCATGTAGACATAACATCGTCTAACCTGCACTTCGTAGGGGTTGTATATAAATGGCCTTGACTCTAAGTTTATGACAGAAATATCCGGGTACCAGCAGTAGGTCAATATGAGAAGGTGGCAGTTAACCAGCTGGCCTCATAAAAACATATGGTTCTGGAATCAAATACAAACGTACGTAAAACAAAGCAAGGGTTTAACCACAGCAAATTTTTTTTTTTTATAAAAAAAATTTTATTTTTCTAAATATACTCCTTTGTGTAAAACTTTGCACTTGACACCCATAACATGCAACAGTTTTATAGTGTCTAGACTTAGACAAAAATAAAGCGGATAGCGGGATTTGCATAACAATAAATGGAATTGAGAGAACAATGAACCACGAATCTTTATTAGAAGACCAACTGCACTAAGTTATACTCCATGTTTATCTGTATTACGATCATGTACAATATAATAAACATGTACTTTGAAAATGGATATCACGGAATAATATTTATAAATTAAACTATTATAAATACTGATGGTTTACTGGTGGTAGGTCGCTCTTGCCAGATACCGTCTAGGTAAGTACCGCCGCAGCTCTCATTGCTGCCGCTAAACTTTAGTATGCAAACATTACTGTTTTCTGAATTGGAGGGCGTTGTAGCTGGTAAAAATACTGTAAAGAGAATTAATAATAAAAAAGTAATTAATTAGTTATTAGTTAATTGTTTCAGTCCATGCGGAACTATTATAATTGCGCATCCACTGAAACAGTATTTTCCTAGTTTTTTAAAACACTAAAAGCCGAGGAGCGGAGGTGGAGACAGTGGACTGGTAGAAGGTCTCTGTTGTCGGAAACCGTCTAGGGAGGTTCAAAAAGAAATAAATTCTATAAAAGTACTATATATGTTATCGTCATTAACCGATGAGGGTAACATAACGTAAGCTACATCACTAACAAAACAAAGTCATTGACCTCCAAAAAGGATGTTCGGCAAAATAAAGTCGTAGAATTTCCGATATTTTATTTCCCCTCAGGGATGTAAAAGGAAACATCTCCCACTCTTTTTATAAATTTATAAAACAACCTACTAGTCGTACAACTCTTACCTCACAAATATCTTTTTCCAAATTTACATATAATGTTTCACACATCAAATATTTTAATTTGTCTGTCGTTTTTTTATTATTGTTCTATTAAGCGACTAGACGAGCCGGGCGTTCACCCGATAGTAAGTGACATACATACATTAAATACATTAAAAACAAACTCGTATTTATTTCCGATTGCCGCAGTCGTACTCTTCGCTCTTCAATAAACCTTTCCCTTCGCGTCTCCGTGCATCCCTCTTCATTTTTCCAAAACTCCTTTGCCGTTACGGTTCGCTTATGGAACTTTTTACCGAACCATATTCATACTGCCAAATCCTTATTTTCTTTCAAAAAACACTTAAGTAATTACTATCATAAATTCTGTCTAATTGTGCTATTGCTTGCATCTTTCATCAGGTATTATAGTTTTTAATTATTTAGTGCACCACTATCCTATCTTTACTTTTAGTTCCCGTCTTCCGTTCCGTTCCGTTCCAATGGGTTGTATGGAAGAAATTGCTTTTTGAGCAATAAGACCGCCAATTGTATATTTATGTATAATGTATTCCATATCTTGTAACTTGTAACCATATAAGAATAAATAAATAATAGAATAAAGAATTAATTTATTGTACTGCCTTCGTCATAACTAAGTATAAAACTTACAATTGAAAGTACAACTAACGTAAGACAAAAACGAAATATTAATAAACCAGTATGGTAAGTTAGATTGGACACTGATATTAAAAAATCACGAGCAAATATCGACCGCCTTACACAGTACATGAACAATAAAGGATCCACAAAATTGTTGCGTAAAATGAAATCATACCTAAAAAAATACGAAACGCACTGTACATATTAAAAAAGCAAATAAAAAATTAAAAGAATTTTTAGATACTATGAAATAAAAATTAGATTTCAAATCGCAGAGATTACTACGATATAAGAGAGCTTTAAAAAGTAAAGCAGATAATTCCATAAAAACGAATAATTACTATGTAGTACACTTGATTGCAATGAAAATAATTAAGATGACACATCTGCGAAGGGTTTCTGATCGTGTCACATTATTTTCATAATTAATACTGGAAGCTATTTCTTCCCCAATTTGATCGAGGGTTTCATCGGGTAAAAGTTTATTTCTGATTATAACTCCTCTTCCTTGATCGGTTATTCTGTATTGATTTACTTTTACATTCGGATACGTTACAATTGTTCATAAAGTTTAGTGCTGTACATAGCCATATCAGTTTCTAATTGTGATAGAAGTGCACATGATGAATTCATTTACTTTTACGTCTTATTTTATGCGCACTCTAGATATTCGAGCTTTGCTGGTCAGGCTGGCAGGTTTACTGATGATAGGTGTCTGTTGCCGAAGACCGTCTAGGTAAGTATAACCGCAGCGCCAATTTCCGCCGCCAAACAGTAGTGTGCAAACATTACTGTGTTCCGGTTTGAAAGGGGTTGTAGCTAATGAAATTACCTCTAAGTTTACTTCTTAAACGTGTCTCAATTTTTGATAGGTTACCCTAGCTACATTAGCTAGGCCAGTAATTTTTCATCGAGAGTCCGCCCCCTGCGTGAATCATATGTTCGACTCGGACGATTGATTAGATTTTAGGAGGCTTATTATTCTTATTTATATATTTTATTTATAAAATATAATACAGAATATGTAGAGAAGACGGAAAAGGGAAGAGGAAGGTAATAAAATTAAATATAATTACATCGGTTTCTAGTAAATTCTAAAGCAACAAAGCAATATATATGTATCGTAAATAAGCTATACCTTTAATGATACGACTCGTGAAGTAACACGTTCGAGATATATATACATACGTAACGAGGTAATAAAATAAATGTAAACCCCTGATTTATTATGGTGCCCCAAACAACACAAAATCCTTCGTAACACTACATTGTCCTTATCGACTTATGGCGTAAGATAACACATCTATAAAAAAGTAGGTACGATATACAAACATATATTAAGGTTGGAAAGAACTAGATGTAAGATAAACCGGAGTATTGTTGTTTATATTTTTGTATATATGTTGCTAATAGAATACTCGGCTTTCCTTATTCCCTCATTGTTAGAAAAATCTAAAATTAACAATTCAGAGAAGCATGGTGACCGTTAGAAGTTGCATAAACAGAAGAAAGCTTTCATATAAGTTTTAACCCTCAGTGTTTTATTACTTAATCGTATAGAAAAGATTAATACGACGTATTTTTCCAAAGTTCTGATAATAGTTTATATTACAAACTGTGGTATAGCAAAGGAATTATTTTTATGGATTATCTTGCGAAAAGTGCTACAATTAACACAGAATATTTATTATTCGGATATATTGTCCGGACTCCCACTAACCCGCATTGTGCTAGCGTGGTGGGAAAGATCTTTTAAAGGAGACGTATGTCCAGCAGTGGACGTCTATCCGCTGATGATGACGATGATGATCCGAACTTCTGCGACAGATACTTGTTAAAAAACGCCTTGGAAATTTTCATGAGCAATACTTGCAATAAAATTATGCAAAACCAAACACCGCAAGAAAAACGAAAGATGTTTTCAACAATTTACGATAGGAATTGTTTGCTCACCCACCTTTTACCTCGGATCTTGCAGTCAGTGATTATCATGTTTCCAGATTTAAAAAAAAGCTGTTCAATTTGAGTTTGACATAAAACATGCCATAATAATAAGGTGGATTGAGGATACATCAAAAAAGTTCTTTGATAACGGTTTAAAAAATTAATTTTACATTAGAATAAACATTATAAATTAAACACAGACTAGGTTGAAAAACTACATTATAATATTAACGAAAATTAAAAAATAACAAAAATTATGACTAAATTCTCAAAACTTTGGAAACATCCTGTTTAACAATTAAAGTCAATTGGTACATCGGTATAAACTTAAAATACTTTCAACCACCGCACCCCGACATCTAAGGTCAAATTATTATAATTATAGATAAGAAAAAGCACTCGTGGCCAATTGACAATTTTGTTATTAACTTATGATTTAAATGTATGTTAAGTTTATTAATCGGTCTTAACTTCGATATGTCGTAGCGGCATTTATGACAAGATTGTCACAAAGTAGAGTGCGTGTACTACATCCATGCTCTTTATACATTATCATTTCAACCGATACACGTCCACCGCTGGGCGTAAGCCTCTTATAATTTGTGCCATAAAGCAGGCTATTTCGCTGTTTGAATCCCGTGGCTTCCAGAGATTTTTCTCCAGTGGCTCTTTATACACTTATACATAAAATATTTTTAACTTGTTCATCAATTTTGAAGTTAATATTCTGCATCACTTTTTTGCAATTTATATCAAAAGTAATTATTGTTATAAGTTGTCTGTGAAACAAATACCTATTACTAACTAATAGTTGATATTGACCTGAAATTCAATGTACTTACACACATCACGTTGAATTTCCGCCGAAGCTTTGGTTAATGTTTTAATTTTATTAGCAAATCGCAAAAAAAATTATATAAATACATCTTAAAAGCACATATGGCTATATATGTACTGATCGTTGGAATGGTTCCGGTTTCAGTATTCTTATTCATTAGATGTATCCTCTATCCTTCATGAACAACATAAACAATAAATAATACTAAACAGATTTTTTCAGTACTTTATTTCATCATCAATTTCATACTACAATTTGAAAATTATAATCGATTATAACTACCGTAAGCTATAATTTTTACCTTATCTTCGATCCGAATGTAATTTATTAAAAAAAAAATTGTTTTTGACACATCATTTGAAACTTAACTGAAACTAGAAAGGAGTTTCTACTCGCCAATATAGGCTACCTACATCAATACCTAATTCAAACTGAATATACAGCTGAGTAAATGTTAACGTACTACGTTTACATTAAAAATAATGCTCAATGTTAACAAAAAATAATGATTATATTTAATGACATTCACAGATCCCACACCCACTACCATTCTAAGATGGGATACGTCGCGCAGAACAAATACAATAAATAAATAAAAAAATTAGTCTGCATCAAATAGAAAAGCTGCATTAAAATGATTTAGTAAGTTACTTACAGAGCTAAAATAACGTTTTACATAACATATTGAAAATACGCTCCTCGCTCCCAGTCACTACGGTATACCATATTACGCTATTGTATTACACCCTAGGCTAAAAGATAAAACAAATATAAACGTAATTTTTTTTAAGTCTTAAACAACGCGTGTTAGTTTTAAAATCAGGTACCGAACATAATTAAGTCGAAGGTAACTCGGGATTGTCTAAAGGAAGTTCACATTGAGATCAAGTTGCGCACTCAGCCAACGCTTCGGATATAGAACTGTGCCCGTGTTTTGAACCCGCGTACAACGAAACAGACAGACATACTAAAACGCTCGTAATCACTACATTTTTGGCTTTGCTATAATAAAACTAAATCACAGAAATAACTACAAAAAAATGTCTACTCTAATGTAAGCTTTCAATGCCGCGGGTAGAGTATGAGTTAATAAAAAAATTCTCCATTTCCTGTAATAACTAAATGCGTAACTACACAACACATTTTTTTTTTTTTACTTTCAACTGCTAGTACAAAAATGAATGCAATAAGTCTACTTAAACCTACAACAACAAAGGTTATAAATTAGGTAAATGTGAATGTTAGATAACACGTGCAATCTGGTTGTACTACGAGCTTGCGCCTGCGCCGCTGCCGTGCGCCGAGGGAACTGCTGATAGAGTTGGAAGCTTATTCGCTTCCGACGGAAGTGTCCATTGGCAAAAGAAGCCGTTCCAATGTTTCCTCATCGCGCGCTCCCACACGCTCACCTTACTGTTTCTGAGAGGACGGCAGACGACCGACGTATCATTGTATTGTACTACACATTTCTTTATTGTTATAAAACGTGATTCTTACATTTTAATTGCACACAGTAAATTTTTTTTTATTCCTCAAAACATCTATGACAACATTGATAGAACCCTTGTGATTAATTAATTAAATTATAAGTTCTTCGTGTAAGTTTATAACATAAACGATACGTCCGAGCTTCAGTCTACAACTACATAGTATAAATGTTCTACTGAAAATTTATTACAAGTATCGAATATATCAAAGGTCCTTATTTAATTAACCTATAAATGGAATAGACGCCGCATGGGCTCGCGCGGCTGTCTGCTGCGGTGGATACGGTACCGTCGGTCACCTGTCCAACTTCGCACACGTACAATACGAACTATGTTTAAATAACTAATCGCTTTAATAGAAGCGGTAGACGGTGTTAAAGCAATAAGATAAATTAATGATACAGGCGCTAACAAAGTAAACATCGGTACAGTATGCTGCGATGTCGGGACTAGAAGTAATAAACTATTGCACGGCGTCGGCGTCGCGTTTAAATTACAATGTCTTATCTAAATACTCTTTGGTATTGTTCACTGGGGGGTGCCTAAAGCTACAAATAAATACATATACACGAATAAAACTGCCACTAGATATCACACTTAATCACTACTGTGTATCAACGCAGGCGTATCGAGCCGCGGCGGTGAGCCGCGCGGGGAGTGAAGGTGAGGCGAGTGTTGCAGCGTGCGCCGGCGTTGGTGGTGGCGAGGAGCTACAGCAGCACGGCGGGCAGCGGCGTCGAGAGCGCCATGTGTTCAGCGCCGCGGACCGGCAGCCGCTGGGCGCTCACGTAGTGCCGCATCAGCGCCGGCACCGTGGGGAACGCCGTGCTGGCGCCGCCCAGTGTGTACCCGTCCCCGCCGCGGCATATGCGCATGTGCATGAACCCGCGCGTTGACCTGCACGACAATCACAATACGCAATTGTTACAACAACATTGAAAGATCACGTTAATTCCAATACTTAAAAATTTTTAATTCAATTAAGCGAAAAGACGAGCCAGTCTGTCACCTGATAATAAGTGGTACGACTGCCCAGGACAACGCGGTGTTAGTAAGTATGATATACACTGCATTGCATTGCGCTCTTTTCCAGCAACATAAGCTGTTGAGTCGCGATACCCCAGTAAATACACTGGCTCCAACATCCTTCAAACGGAAACACAGTAGTGTTTGCACACGGCAATATAAATATACAACTTGACAATATAAATAGGCGCTGCGGTGGTACCTACCTAGACGGTCTCTGGCAAAAGAGACAAGAGGATATAAGGGTGGTAGCTAACCAGGCCGATTCACAAAATTCTAAATGTTGCCAAGGAATCAAACCTAGGAAAACGTTTAACCACTGAGTGCACAAAATGTGTCTTATATTGAAATATTCTCACTTTTATATTCAATCGAAGAAAAAGATTGCCACTACAAGTACAATTAAAGCTTTGTTAGTTAAAATATATCCTGATCATGTTATAATGTTGCCAACATTATAATAAATGCAAGCAATAACCTCATATCATTTATAATATTAGTTGTTGTTAAAAATGATTAAATTATTAAAATATTATCAGGAATACTTTAAATTTTGAACAGATTAAAGAAATACTAGGCTTTATCTTCTTTTGGATATAAGAGAAGACTAGATTATAACTTAGTCTGTTTTGAAACTTTTATACCACATTTTAGTTAGGTTGGCAACACATCGGTAAAATTTGTTCGGTTTAATTTAGCACTTGTTTATATCAATGATATGAATAGATATTTAATTTATATTGTCTACGTTTTTAACTTGATTAGGAAAAGTTATACTTACTTTAAACTAAGGGAATAGTCGTGTTTCGCTGATTCGCTATTTCTGACGAGGAAGGCGCCCTCGTTAGCATCCCTTAACAAACTCTCGGCTTCCACTCGCGACAATGTCCCGTGGTACCATCTGCAAACATCAACAATTTTTTTTTATTTCAAAACGACAAGGCGATGATACACCATACCTAGTTAAAATAATAAACTTTGCAACAACTTATGGTCGTCGTTCTGAGAGATGAATAGTATTAATGAGACAATTGAGTTATAGAAATAACTTTATTGTACTCAAAAAATTACGTACAAAGTAAACAATAAAAGGTGTATCGCCTAAAACGAACATTTTTCATAAATATTAATAAACAACCTATAACTTAGATGAATATCTTTGTATAAATATCTTAATCTTTTTTCCCATTCATTGTTAACTTACCCTTGCCGGTCGAGAGGTAACGATGCGTCGACCAAATCCCGCGGTGGTGCGATCGGCCCTAAATTCAAATGCAGCCCTTTCGCAGAACCAGAACCACCGCTGCCACTTTCAAAGTTCAAGGTCAACTTCGGTCTGTGTTTATTCTCTGCAATAATAAATAAAACACCACATGATATTATAACCGTTAATATTATGCTACCAAGAAATTTGTTAAAGATATAACGGACGTCGTACATATATTTATATCATGGAAATTAAAACAATTCTAATCAATTATTTTTAAATATAAACAATTGACATATTAAAAACATGGCCTAATATTTTCATGAGCTATATTTTCATATAGCCAAGAAAATAATTAGGTCCGAAATATAGATATAGCTATGAAAGCATTTGATAAACATATCAACTTGAAATGTAACGAATTAAAACATTCTGACTATCATGAAACAGAATTTACATTTATAAAATTTATTTTGAAAAGAACTGATTTCTGAGTACATAACAACACATTAAATAAAATAAATCCATTAAATATCATCGAAAAGAAGATCATGAATAAAGTAGAATAAAAGTCAGAGAAAAGGTACACAAAACGAAATACGTCCTACCTAATTTGTGAAGATGCAGGATCCCTAATCAAATTGGAAACAACATACGCGGGAGTTTGCCTTCGGAGCACTCAAGTAAATTAAATATCAAAATGTTATCAGAGCTTGACCAGAATTGACATAAACTCAAACAAATAAAACATTTAAACCAAAGAAGTCAAGTAGGATAGGATCTAGAAAAAACTAGTATTAATCGATTATATATATTTGCTGAGGTTTAAAATCTCTTATGTACAACGCTGTAAGACAAGTAGAACCTGGGAAAGGATGAGGCGATGATCACGTACTATCAGGTGAACGTTCACTTAAAAAGGTAGCACTATTAATGGTAATATCTCCTGCACCACACGTTGTGTTTCTCACCTTGAGAATTAACATGTAAAACACTAAAATTAGTAAGGTACTAGTCTCAGTAACACTAGCAATTGCACTACCTAAACTACCAAATTGCCACTACCCCCAAATTGCGCCCTTTAAACTGGAACAGTCATGTTTGCACACCTCTATTGACGACAGAAATATCCTTTCGCCAATATCGTAGTTATTAATTAAACTAAACTCAAATTGATGTAAAAAAAATTACAAACCTTCGTTTAAGTCTTGAACGCTTTGGCTGGAAGAAGCGTTGGAAATGGCTTCCCCAAAGTCACTATTCAGTTGCAACGACTGTCCACGCAATTTGCGACGAAGCTTTGGCATATCAAATGGCAATGATCTCAGGTCAACTTCGGCTTCGGCGTGACGTCTTCTCAATTTTGGCATATCAAATGGTAGATCTGACAAATCCACATCGTCGTTTTTCTTCTCTTCTTCAACGCTACTACTGTTTTTAAAATGAATAAAGGCATTACGCGAATCAACCCCTTCCCGCGAGTGTATCGAAATGCCGCTATCTGATCCCTGGATTTCGGTATCCCCGCTTACTGAATGACGAAATGAGAGATTGAGTAAATTCTTGTTCTGCAGCGCGCGGCGTTTCAATTTTGGTAATATTTCCGTGTTTAAAGCAGGAGCATTCCCCGTCTCCAAATCCTCGGGGGAAACTTTCTGCGAATTATTATTTTTGTTGTTATCAGAGGTTTCTGAACCAGGTTCTTGCGACGATTTATCCGAAATCGGACTCAGAATATGCAGTTTAGTTGGGTGATGTCCAAACCCCGATAGTTGCATATGATGTAACGATTTTGTAAACGGCACGTTTCCAGAATCCGAGCTATGAGAACTAAGAGAAGAAGAATGGCGGCTTTCCGAACTACTGCTGCTCCTGTCTCCTTCACTGTTACTACTACGTAATGATTCCATACTGCCTCCACTACTACTAGTAGTCATGCTTTCTGTACTGGAATATTTCCTCCTAGGTCGTGGTACACTCGGCCTTCCTTTAAATTCCATTATAGGGCCGACCCCCTTTGGCCCTGAATACCGATTCCGCTTTGGTGTATGAGAATCGGAAGAGGGTCGACCCTTAATCTCTAAAAAAATACCGTCTTTCGATGGCCCCCTTTCGTTGTCATCCTCGCAAGATTCTCGACTCAACTCACGTAGTCGCTGTCCAATCTCGAGATCCGTTGAAACTGAACCTTTAACATCGGCCATGCTGGCGTCGCTACTAGTCGGTGTATCGCGGGCGCGCAATGACGTCACAGGTAGTCTCAAATCTTTTAGCCTCGGATGAGCTACTTGGGATTGAGGTAAATTAGGCGCACTTTTTATACTGTTCATAGCGGATCCATCCTTTTGTTGAAATTTCGTTGGAAGCGGAGCGGTTGAAGGCGGTGAGGGCGTATACCCTCGTAGAGGTAGTTGAGAAGTCGATGCAGTACGGCACTCCTCCTCAATGTGGACTTTCTCTAGTTCCTCTGACAGGGTACTTACGTTTTTCTCGTTTTCTTTTTTTTGACGTATTGTAGGTATTTTGGAGCGACGAACACTGTCAGTTTTCATAGTAACTTTACGGCGACCTTTATAATCTGGTTCGCTGCGCTCCACCGCTTCAAATGCAGAAGATGCTGAAGAAATGACTTTTCGTTCCTCCGCTTGCAACAGAGCTGGATGATTGCTGACGCGGTCAAAGTCGTCCAGATCATCATCGGAGCGTGCGACTTTACAGTCAAATGCTGTCTCATATATCTGTCGTGTAGTCATCTCTTGAGGCCAGCGTGGCAATGGCGCCGGCACATAAAATACGCTCCGTGAGTCCCGCTGCTCCTCTACATGTTCTGACGCGGCACACGCGCAGCCGGCCGCGTCACGCCCGCGCCGCCGCGGTGGCATCCACGCGCTCTCACCGGACGAAGACGAAGAGCGCTCTAGCTCACGGAAACCATCTTCAGCAACAGAAAATCGTTTCGGTAAATTTGGTCGGGGAGCAACGTGAGGGGCGTCTAAACTAGCTGACTTCCTGTACCGCGAACCTCGAGACGACGTTGTCGTTGTCGGCGCAGATGGAGCAGGTGGTGGAGCTGCTGTTTTAAACAAATCTCCGTAGTAGTAAGGGCTGGGATTTCTGCGAGGAGCGTTGGCGTATCGAGGATCAGAGCGGCCACTGTCTGGGGAATGTAGAGACGGTGCAGTCGCGAACGGATCAAATTCACCGAATTCTTCCTCCTCGTCGGTTGTAGTGGATCGATCGCCTGATGATGATTCTGTGAAATTAAGGTATATTAATTAGCCCCCACACGTAAAGAAAATAGCTGCTATCAACAATGTTCTACGATAATTTTTCATTATTACCTACACGAGTTAAAAATGATTATACGAGTAAGTAAATAACAAATGTTTAAGTTAAGCTGCGTGATAACGGTGATTAATTAGAGCTAAAAATATTTAAATTATATAACGTTTCAGATTCTCGATTATTGTGTAATATGCGCCTTAAGGTTTACTGCTAATAGACAATAAGCGGTATATAGAAATAGCCTAATGAGAATTTCTAGTTAGAGACAACAAAGGCATCCTTATGAATGCATGTTCAGTACAAAATGTCTAGATTAAACCCAAAAGCCGCCAAGACTGGAGAATATAACATACAGCAGTTTAATTAAAATTCGCAAATAACTCGTTTTTAATATATTTTTTTCGCAGTTTTTTATAATAACATTACCTTACTTACTGCAGATCCCAATTCGTAACTAACGTTAGTATACATATATTGCTTAACGATTCTGTAAGCGCTTAGCAAATCGACTATCGTCGCTGTGGGGGTGCATCTAAGTGATGCCATTAGGTGACGAAATTACTTTTCCGTGTGGATGACCAGAATCGTGGAGCATGTTGAATTTGTTACAATCAACGTTTTCAATCTCTTCGGAGGAGATAACAGCTGGAAGCGATAGCGAGCATTGCGATTGAATTGTTACTAATTAATGATTAGATTGCAAAAATGCAAACACTTTATATTTTTCAAGCGATTTTTAACTTAAATATCTATTACGAAATTAAAGCATATATAATAAATGATAGAACCTCTACATCATCTCAATAAAATCGATGTTTAACAATCCCGCAAATACAACATAATTTTTTTATATATCTACAATTATGTTTAAACAAGATATAAGTTTAAAAAATTTACAATGAATACAATGAATGAACGTTTCAAGAGATAATTTGTTTTCTATCACCATGAATTGTATTATTACGACTGCTAATATAATACTGATTTTATTATTATCTATTATATGAAGCAAGTGATAAACTGTTCGATAGTATGTAAAAGCAGCGTCACATTCCCTGGCCTGTGTTTATTACAGCCGAGACATTTTTTCCAGTCTAGACGAACGAACAAACGGAAAAGCCTGATTAAAACTTGCCATTGTTGGCTCACTGCAACTGCAGCTTTTATTAGCTCCAGCGGCCTAATTGTGGAAAGCCAATCGGCTTCCATTCCATCTATCCATGCATTAAGCTTTTGCTTTACTGAACTCTTTTACTTTTTTCATTAACTATTACAGTAAAAGCAATGTTTATTTTTTATCACACCTATTACATCTAAATGGCTTTCCTAGATTAATTCTTAATTATTAAACTTATACTCGATACTCTTTAGTTTATAAAGAATGAATTTCAATCAAGTTGTGATAATCATAACATTGTTAACATGACATTCAATACTGTTTACAAACACACAAAGGAACTAAAATAAATATGTATTATTAATGTAGATGTTGCTAATAAGAAGAAAAACTTAAAATTTCTTAAGCAAAGATAAAATAATTCCGATATTTATAATTAATGCATGATATATAATATAATAATGTAAATGTTAATACTATACTTGAAAATTAAGCAACTACCGCAACATCAAAACAATTTGAATCATCAAAATAAATAGTTGCGTACTTTATGCAACTAATTGAAGGAGACTAGTTTCTTTTCTAATACTTTAATACAACGAATGGACACATTCCCATTCTGAACAAACAATGCTTTTACACGTCTCCACCGCAATTGTTATAACGGAAGAAAGGATGCTTTGTCCTCCTGGTTCTTAGAGATGAGCTTTAAGACACACGTTTCTTATATTCGTTTCTTTCGAAAGTAAATACAAGACCTAACTGACAAATTATTTTGTTTTATTTTTAAATTCGTAAAACATCTAAATGAAAACAATGCATGAATTTGTAGACTTAATAAATAGTACGCAAAACAAATTTGCCACTAAAATTTAGCAATCCTAGTTGCGAAAAACTGCTGGATGGGGCGGAGCAGAGCGAATGGCTTGGAGATTCTTAAGTTAGACATATGTCTAGAAATTGGCGGTAATCGGCTAATGATGGATAGTTTTTAATTGACAAGGAAGGAACTAAGATTTCTAAGTTTTAAAAAAATATTTATGAATTTAGTGAAAATTATAAATACCTGATTCGTAATATGGCTGCGAGCGATGCCTAGTCTGCCTCTCTCGTCTTAGCGGCGCGGAAGGCGCGGGCTCTGGCGGAGAATCCGCCGATCCCTCGGGGGCGCTTTCGGGGCTGCGCCGCGATGCGCCGGCGGACGACAAGTGGAAATCTGTCTGCCTGGCGGACTCGTAATCCGCGCGGCGACGTGCCGACTCCGCGTCGTAGGCGGACCGCCTCACTGAATCGTCGTTGTATTGTCTACGACCGGATCCGTAGTCGTACGGTCTGCGTGACGATTCAAAGTCGTATTGTCGCCGCGACTCGTACCGCCATTGGGCGGCGTCGGGCGAGCGGCGCGGCTCCCGCGACCGTCGGTTGCGCTGCGGAGAACGGCGCGCTGTATCCTTTGGTGTACAATACGCCTCTATAAATTCAACCTACAACAATAAAGAAAAAAAAATATAAAATATTCTTATCACTTAGTGAAGAATATAACAAAAAACTGGATATAAGAGGAATAAAGGGAAGCCGTATAACTAAGAACTATTCTATGGATCTGACCACTTTTTATATAAAATAAATATAGAACTATATCAATTAAAAATATCGTTACATAGAGTTGAAGATTAAAAGAAATCATAAGACTAAACATCATCATTTCAGCAAATTGCCGTCTACTGTTGAACACTTATCTCTTAAATCGAAATTGAAGTTTTAATATATCATTATTATATATCACAAAAGACCATTTACAAAGAGGACCTACGCGTTATACATCACGATAACCTTCCCAAATAAAACATCATTCACTTAAATTATCCTACGAAGTCATCAGCCGTCGGAGCTATTGTCGAAGGGAAGCCCTTCATCATGAAGGCCGATTATGTGGCGGGGTAAAGTGGTAATAAAATGCAGCGGTCACATATCCGGCGACCGTTAAGGTCGGTTAGACAGCCTCCTCCCTTCGCGAGGGTGTCATTACTGCGACTACGACCCTTCTCTGTTTATATCGAACGTTATAAAGAACATTATGATAAAATGTGATTCACCATTTGACCTGATAATATAATGAGCAATAGTTACCTATGAACGGAATATTTTCTATTATAAACATTGTAATAACAAAAATATTATCACAGGGATCTTAATTAATACGCAATAGTCATGTCAACTTATGAAAGCAGTGTCGACGGCCATTTTTACGACTATTATTATTATTTTTCTTACGAGATAAAATAGTTTCTAATTACCACAAATTACAAATAAAAACGCCATAATTGAGCGATAAAAATTCAGAAAATGTTAACGATTCAAAATTGGACCTCTAGACCATATCCGAAATGATTGAATCGATTTTAATAAGGTGATTAACTGTGATGATAACGAGATACAAGACTATTGTTTTTATTTGTTTTGTAGTCATTCATTATGCACAGAAAATGAAAAGGAAACAGAGTGGGTGCTATAACATAGCCTTGTGTAACACCATCATTATAGGAGTTTAACCGTGAACCTATGTTCGTCGTATACATGGATCATCATGCATTCGTGGAATAAGCATATTATAAACTACTCTCGTAACTTCCAGCTTTTTCTACTACAATTCATAGCTACTACGATCCTGCTATATTATTTGATAGAAAGCCTTCTTTATTTCACATTTCTCAATTCACAGCTATCGTCAATTCCTAACCTCGTTTGAGGTGATCCAAAAATATTTAAATAGTGCACGATACAATAGCTCCTATTTCTGCCATCAGACGGCGGTGTGCAAACATCACCATGTTCCGGTTTGATGAACGTTGTAGCTAGCGAAAGTACTGAGGTAACGAGACTGAACTTCTTATGTCTCAAGGCGATGAGAACAATATGTAGTGTATATCATCTTAAATAGCTCCATGTTTTTTGAGCAGGTTTTTTCGGTTACTATCTTGTCTCGTCGGTTCGTCGAATAAAAAGAAATATGTATAGACGTGTGCTCGGTGAACGTCATGCTAGTCCTCACTTCGTCGTATAAAAATATATGTATATGTATATCATCATCAGCTGATAGACGTCCACTGCTAGACATTAGTCTCCCCCAAATATCTCCATATCAGTCGGCCCCGCGTCTATATATATATATATGTAATAATACATAACAAAGTAAATAAAGATGACTATTACTTACTGCAATAACTATACTTTCAGATTATTACAGTTATGAGTCTATCAGATGTTCGTGTCAATATGCGCATTTAATGACGCATGCGCTGTAGGGTATTTTTTTTGTATCGGGGAGAAATCTTGAGAAGATACCCTACTTCTGGGGCCAAGTCAGGGTTACGTGGGATTTCTACCCCATTAAAAACCCGTCGGTAGTCTACTTCAGTGAGTTAGGACAGGCTCCGGGATCTCTGACGGAACACACCGGTACCCTTCTCTACTCTGGCTAAGTACCAAGGAAAGGCAAAACCTGCTTAGCACCCACGATATTCTACGACAAATACAAAACCACCTTGCATTTATTTGCCGTCCTCCTAAGACTCGCTTTTTGCGCTCTACGAGCTCCCACGTTCAAGGCTCGCGAACCCGAGAACACTTTTAGTCGTCTTCTACTACAGTCAGGTATTACAAATACTGAATAAATATATTTCACCAACAGAGATTTAAACCAGAATACATTATTTCAAACTATCAATGCCCACTGCTAAAACCCTCTTAATTTTAAAGAATTGTACTATTGGTCTGCCGCTTCGCGAGTCTTAGAACCTAGGAGAACAAGGATCCCAAAAACAGATTTGTTTATTCGACGAAGCGACGAGACGAGCGTGACGTAAACTTATTGGTTTATAATACGACTGCCTGTAAAGATGAGTCGCAAATTAGAATGATATACCTGTGTACCTTACTGCGCTCATCGCCTCGAGACATGATATTAATTTTTGTTAGAATAATTTCACTACCTACAACTCCTTTTAAACTGGAACACATTAATGTTTGCACAACACTGTTTGGCAGATGGACAGAAGCTGCGGTGAAACTTAGACGGTATTACAACGAACCTACAACCAGTAAAGCACCAGATGTTGCTATTGTTCTGGTCTTGATTCTTGACAGTCGTACGGTACTGACAGAATGTACTTTAACGAAATAACCAGTTTGTCATCACTGCCAGTGTATAGAACAACTGTTTAACTATTTTTATCTCGAATGGAGTAACACTTAACCTAAATTTCACTTGATATTAAGTGACAATGAGGCCAACAATAGTAAAGTGTGCGGTATTTAGAATACTCCGGCTACTATAAGTTGTAAAGAAACTACATTCAAATATTATTTATATATATATATATATAGATGTATATATAGAAACAAGAAATTATGACTGTTATGGATCTGTGTTGTATGAAGGTCCAGGAAACAAGGAAGCAACTTGTCATTTAAGTAATTTTATTACTTCCTTTATTGTATCACCTGTTGGCCTAGTGCGGATCGACGTTAGAACAACTATCTATTACTAAAACAATGTTTAGTTGGTATTTTCTTTATGAATTTGTTAAAATTAAAAATTATAACTTAAACAACTGTTTTACTAATCTCACAATTAAAACTTTATGCATAAATTACTTTTGTATTTATTATGTATATACGCATTACAATAATTACAATTTAACAAGAACGATAACCTCGTATGCGATAAACAAACGAAAGCTTCATACATAATTTATACATAAAAATAGATGTTCATTCACAAAATAATATACAGTGTTTTTGTTATTATGGTATTTAATAAATATTGTGGGAAAACTGGTCTCGTGGCGTCGTTTATGTCGACATTATGTCTTTGTGATTCCGGGTTTACCGCAGTGAGTAATACCAAGAGTATGGAGGATGTGGGGCAAGACGTAGCTTTCAGACTGCCGCTGAGTCACCAGCCAGGCCTGATGTATTTATACCGGGGACACGCCTCCCCGGGATTCCGGACTAAAATAGTTCGGTTGTGTCTCGTGCCATTTACTTTAAACGAAATATTTTGTATGACCGTTTCAATATGAAATATACTCAACATACGATTTGTTTAATAACTTTTAAAATACAGCTCATCCCAATATATACATCTAAATTGTAGAATAATAAATAATAAGTAATCTACAATATATTATTATATTTACAGCTTATACTATACTTGCAAACTACAAAGTCGTTATTTTTCTCTCCTAACAAAAGGGTATACTTCTATGAACAGCTGGGTCTGTCTGTTCACATTTTGCTGCCACTCGTACAAAGCGTGTTCCCCTCGTTTATTATTATTGTGCTAGGTATAGATCTAAATATAATATATTGTACCGAGATGTTTAGAAATTATCATTCGATTGTATGTTCTCATTAGTTTTCTAATATAACGGTCAAATGCTACCAGCAAGTATCTTGCTATAATCGCATTAAGAAGTAGTAATATAGATTGAAAATTTATAACTTAAAAATAGATAAAATTTTAAATTAATTATTGAATTAATATCAAAATTAAAATATATAAATTCATATTCAAAATCGTAAACTGCTTATACTATTTTTCTATTGTGTCACATTAGTTTACAGATCTCCAGGTTTTTATGAAAATTTTAATAAAATAAAAGCATTTGTACGTTGGTTGTTGAATTTTAAGATAACTTTATTATTATAACTTTTTATCTAATAATAATAAAGTCATTTCTATGATCATAGAATTGACTTTATTCAATTTTATTCTATTGATTCTATATAACAGTTACGATGTAAAGAAATTATAATAGCTTGTTTGAATCTTGTAATAACTAGTTAAGTAAGACAAATTGATAGATAAACTGCAATTATAAATACCTACTTCTTACGTATGTACTAATAGCTTTGCTACGATGTTAACTATTTTATAGAAATATATATTTACACTGACGTTGCATGCGATTATGCAGTAGGTGAATAGAATTCTATTAGGTAAGAAATATTCATAAATTTATAAACACTTACCACATGCATCATCAAGATCCACTGTGCCATCTGCCTCATCTTAGCTACTAACTTTTTGTTTGATGGCATCGTTTTTACGGCAAATTACATAGAATAGATACGAACATAAATTTTATGAACTAAACGAAAACTTCACAAACGGCACACACTCATTCACTACATATAGGATCTCACCAAAGTACACGGTACACTTTCACTTCGACTTGTTCTGTCTTTGGACACAAATTATCGTAACAAATTACAGGTTTCGTCAAATTGATGCGCTTGGCAGTAAATATCTGCTTTATAAACGCTTAAAACTTTTTAGTTGTTTGCTTGACGAGTCCAACTGTAGACTGACAACACGCTCAAACACAATACGCGAATGTGTAAAACGGTGACTCATCGCCCCGCATACTGTTTATCGAGGCTGAGTCATCGCTGGATCGGTAGCTCCCCAAGCGCTGCAGCGACGTAGCAAACCGACTATTAGACGCAGTGCACAAACCAACAAAAAAGTTACAGCGCTAGCTCGCTGCACAGCTTAAGTTTACTCCATTAATACCTTATGGTCTCTACACGTGTATACAACGGGCTGCCATTTTAAGTCTTATCACAAAGAAAATTAAGCACAAATACGATGAAACCTGTAGAAATGAAGATTGAATTGCGTGAAGAATTTGACTTGTTTTAGATTACGGCACTTGACTAGGCCGTTTTAAGGTCGTTTATACAGTACATGCTAAAGTATTTTTTTTATTTATATTCAGCACGGAATCCTTCCTTGATTATGAATCAAGATTTTTTTGTTAATGCCTAAAATCGAAGGTTTTCGTAGGTTTTAAGGATAGTTACGAAAATGTTATAATTTATAACAATTACATAACGGCATAGTTAACTGAATATCAATTAATGCGAATAAAACTAAAACTGTTACTGCAACAAAAGAATAAACATAACATTATAATATAAAATTAAAACGTGTGTAAAGGTTCCCGCATAACTCATGTATCCAAGCCAATCGCACTGGCTCTGGATCGAGGCTCTGGCTGCCGCCAATCGCATTGGGTCAGCATGGTGGAAATGGCCCAAATCCGCCACAGGAATCCCTCCCCGGTCGATGTGAAATCTTTGGGTGAGACCTATGTCCAGTATCAAGGACGTCATGTAAATATATACTAATAACGGTGATGATCTGAAATTAGCCAAAGTACTTAATAATCTCGGTGAGCTATTGGAACCGTATAAGATCCTGTTTTGTGGAAAACATTTAAATATCTATGTCTAGCAGTCGACATCCATTACTTCAGATGACGATAATGCTGATGCATTAATTTGCAAAAAGTTAACATTTATTATTAATGGAAAACATCATTTGTATAAAGATTCATAAATTAATATTGCTTTGAACGAAGTGATTAGAATTGATATTGATTGGAAAAATTTAGGAAACATGAATCATCCGGTTGTTTGAATAAAATTCAGTTCCAAAGTTTTAGCTGGGCAACTAAACTGATTACATGATTTCTTTAGTATCAAAGTCAAGGTGATAACGAACATAAACAAACTGTTGCATAAAAATAATTGATTATTTGAAAGCGTGTGTTAGTCACCAGAGTATAATTCTGCTGCCATATTGATACGCAAATTATCTTCAACCAAAGCTTTCATTAGTACAGTATGTTTGTTCACTAGTGTGTCTCAAGGAAACGATCACAATGTGGTGTAGTGTTTGTCATCTTATCTAGCGCCACATTGTTACTGGTTTGTGAATACCATTAAGTGATCATCATGCTCCTTTTGTCTTAAAAGAAAAGATTATAAGTCTCGCTTGCTATTAAGGTGTTGATGTAATAGACCAGAACAATTTTCTACTACATTTATTTATTTATTTTTTATATTCTTTAGCTTTGAGTATCGTAGGTTTTTAGGCCCAGTTGTCGGAACATTAAGAAGGCTGTCACATTAAGTTCGGTATTTATATATAAATAATAAAGGCTGTCTTTATTATTTATATATAAATACCGAACTTTAATAAAACCACACCTCATGATGAATGATGCGTATAAAGTATGTGATAGGAGAAATAGATAAGTAATGACTTGAATTTTAATAAACAGAGATTTATTATTTTTCTATATGTCTTACAACATATATATACATTATTAACACAGTTGAGAGCAAAATTTGTAATAAATGTCTTAATATTTAATATTAAGTCCTTACATATGAAATTAGCGCTTCGTCATATTGACCACTTTGATCTGAAATATCTCTTTGGTTAAGAATTTTAAATTCAAATTTATAAATTAATTTAGCCGGTACATTTGAGTTTTGAAAATAGTTATTCATTTATTTTTTCCTCATTATTTTTTTTTGGCGTCGCTTATTACCGCACAATGGAAAACATAAAATATCGGTATAATTACGAGTACGAGTTCTACCGTGGCACCAGTGCTGCAGAAACAGCTCGAAGGATTAATGATGTGTACGGCGCTGGTGTCACAAAAAAAAACACGGTACGTTTTTGGTTCCATCTTTTTCGTTCTGAAAATTTCGATCTTCAAAACTAACCCCGTGCACGGCCGGACACCAAAGTGGAAATGAAGAATTAAATGCTATTGTGGAAGCAGATCCATCACAAAGCACTTCAGAGACAGCTGCAGGTTTCGGGGTAAGTGGCAGAACTGTATTAATCCACTTGACGCAAATCGGGAAAGTAAAAAAACTTAACGATGGGTACCTCATAATTTGAGCGAATCGAACTTGCAAACACGCGTCGACTTCTGTGTTACTTTGCTCTACCTACACAATGATGAAGGGATTTTAAATCGAATCATTACTTGCGATGAAAAATGGATACTGTACGGCAATCGAAAGCGCTCTTCGCAATGGCTGACCCTGACCCAGCCAAATCCTGCACTAAACAAAAATTGACTCAGAAAAAGCTACTTGTGAGTGTTTGATGGACTAGCGTTGGTGTCGTACATTACAGCTTTCTAAAATCTGGCCAAACGATTACGGCAGATATCTATTGACAGCAACTGCAAACCATGAAGGAAAAACTAGCTGCTAAACAACCGAGATTGGTTAATTGCTCTAGGCTACTGCTGCTTCACGACAACGCAAGACCACACACTGCACAACAAACAACCACTAAGTTAGATGAGTTACAATTGGAATGTCTGCGACATCCACCGTACTCCCCAGACCTTGCCCCAACAGATCACCATTGTTTCCAGAATTTTGACAACTTCTTACAAGGAAAAAAGTCAACTCCGATGCGACAGTCCAAACCGCCTTCAAAGAGTTTATCGATTCTCGCCCCCATGGTTTTTTAGTAAAGGGATCAATGAACTACCTGTGAAATGGCAAAAGTGCATAGATAACAACGGTGCATACTTTGATTAATTAAATATATTTTACAAAAAAAAAATTGATATTATATTCCTCCCGTACAAAACACCAATTTCATATGTAAGAACCTAATATTTTATTTATATAAAAGTTTTAATGGAATTACTGAAAGTTCAATTACAGGCGGATTAAGTAATACTTTTGTAACCTAATTTTTGAGCGTACAGGCATTCTCAATCACTCAATCTGGCATGTAAGATAGGAGATGTAATAATAAATAAGATGGGATACTGGATGCAGAAAAAATAAATAAAATAAATGTATATTAACGCACATATTTACATAAATAAACAGATGTCAATAAACGTAAGGGGAACTAGCCATGAGTAATACGTAAACGTTCTCCTATAAACTTCTTAATATAGTATGTTTTATAAAATAACCTCGGGGAAACCTTTTATTTCCATAGAAACACGATTGTTTGTATATCTGTAATTATATTGCATTATTATCGAATGACGCATTGTTTCCTTTGTACGTGTATAGTAACGTCACCATGACGTCCGCCTGTCGGGTACTTGCGATTCGCGAACACTTTAATGCGAGGAATTTTTTAACTAACGTCAGAAAATCTCAAACTACTCTTCAGTGTAATCATGTACCAATAAAGCATTAAATTTTTATTGGTTAGACTAGACCGTTTTGGAAGGTAACACCGCAGCCCCTAACTCTGCCGCCAAACAATAATTAGCAATTATTACTGTTTTCCGGTTTGAAAGGAACTGTCGTAAATGAAGTTACTGATACAATGAGACTTACTCTCTGCTTTAAAACGACAAACACATTGTTATGTAGTGTATATCATTTAATCTAACAATATTTTTAAAGGTGGACGTAACACTTACTATCAGGTAAGCGTCTTGCCCAATCCGTCTCATTGTAGAATTATCTCCACACGATATTCTGTTAGTATATATTAAAAAAAAATTACATATTAGTATATATCTGGTTTTTATCAACAAAAAATTAATTAGTGTCAAACGACGGGACAAGAAGACACCTTGTACAAAGATGTATATCTAGCTCAGAAGTCGAGCGCTTAAAATCTTTACTTCTAACCTATTTTCTAGAATAGTATTTATTCTATTTTTGTGTAAAAATAGATGTTTATACTACACAATAACCTTGATAATCTTGAAAATTGGTAAGTAGTGATAGTAGTACTGGAACGGTGTCTGATAGCAAAAAATATAATCGGATGTCAATTCTTATAATCATCGACTAATGATTTCAGACATAAATAAGTTCGAACGTCAGTTATACATAATAGATTTAATTTTATATAACTTAAAGTAGTATAAGTAACGCTTTCAGCTTATTTACTAATAAATGTTACAGACAGACAGATGAACAGTGTGACGAACAAATTTATTTTTTAAATTGTTTCTAGGCATTAGTATCTTGTAAACATTTAATTACATCAAGCATTAATCTGTTTTGATATTACAAAAATATCCTTTAATAATGTTTGTTTGTGTGTTTACGATTGTTGTTTGTTGTCGGTGTTTACGATTGTTCGGAGAATGCAAACAATTATCTGATGAACACGTTAGTTTTGATGAAGTTAATCATGGTTTTCTAATTATTAAACCTTATTAACTGTGAACTAAACTTTTAGTTGATAACATAGCTATTGAATTTTATTCTGCTAGTAATGCATTGTAGTAAGCGACTATACACCCCTATTGCGAGAGATAAAACATTGGGGGAGCATGACGCAGCACCGCCGCGCGCAGCCAGGGATGCAGTTAATGGTTGAGTCACACCCCACACTGACTCATTCACTACAATTCACGCTAAACACTGCTCATATACAATATTGATGACTTAATGAGAACTCCTTTTTAAAGCAATGGACACTGTCTCCAATATGACATAATTCAATACAGATAATTCATCACTAATTATACCGATGACTATTACAAATCTAACAGCTAGTTCAAAATATATGATGCTCTGTTATACTAAGTATTTAATACTTAATATAACTAAGAAATTAACGCAACTCATCTAAATTTCTTTTCAGTTCTCAAAAGACAAAGAAATAAATTTGCATTATTCCAAAATTTGTACAAAACTTTTGACCATTTAAAGATATTGTAAAAATCCTATTTAAAAGGCTGTTTCATAATAATAAACGTTTCCTCGTAAATTAGAATTGATTGTTACAAGCACGAACGTCACAATTAACGTACTTTAAAACCGGAACACAGTTGTGTTTAGAAACTAGCGTTCGGTAATAAGAACTGGGATGGTACTTAAACGGCCTCCTACAACAAAGACCTAGGGCCCGTAAAGGTGACTAAAGAAAAGAAATAACGAGATTTTCTTTCGCTCTTACTTAGCTTTATCTAGTGGCTATATAATGTTATATATACATAAGATTAAAATTAAACAATGTATATATATACATAAAATTTTATTTTAATCTCAATTTAATATTGAGTGCAGTAGTTAATACATAGATTCAATACCATCAGTGTATTTACGGAGTATTTGTTGTAAAGTAAATTTTTTTCAGTATGTAATATAGACGGGTTTAATTTAAACTATTTCTAATGGTAAACAAGAAAGCTATTAATATTAATTACTAATCTAATCATCAAGAAAACATCAAGTCTCCAACTTTTAAGAACCCTGGTAATTTTTATCTGAACAGTTTTGTTTTAGTGGTGGTAGAGCGCTATTGATAACGATCGTATTCTGTATCTGCCATCAAACAGTAGTGTGCAAACGTTACTGTGTTCCGGATTGAAAGGAGTTGCAACTAAAAACCACTGGGGTTTTAAGACTTAACATTTTATGTCTCTAGGCGACGAGTGCAATATGGTGCAATTTATATCTTCCTAGCACCACATAGATATGGCCAAGTGTGATCAATGAATCTGGTAAACTATCGCCGATATTATCGTTTCATCGAATAAAAGTAATTTTATTCTTAGATACTTAATTGGGCTCTTCCATAATGAGTAAGAAATCAGAGGATTTTGTATAAGAATATTTAAATATATAATGATGATTATCATTATACATTATCGTATAATCATGTTAAATTAATCTTGTTGAGTCACCAAACTTAAAAGGACAAGTTGTATGGTGGACGAGTGCCCGAGTTCGTCGTACAGATACAATCATACTAAGTTGAATGACTCTCCGTGACTCATACTTTGGCAACCGTATGCAGTCACTAAAGGTTAACTTGATTATGTACAATTTTCACTTAACTATATACATGGTGATAAAATTTAGCAATTTAAGTTTTTTTTATTCAACGAAGAAATGCGTCGAAGAGAGGTTCGTCTGTAGGTAAGTGATACACCTGCATATAACAAGGTGGTGCTAGTTAGGATGCACCGCATTGTGCTTGTTGCCTTGAGAGGTGGGATATTAAACCTTGTTACCTTAGTAAATTCACTAGCTACTCTACTGCTCCCTTCAATCGGGTACAAGGTAATGTTCGCACACTACTGTTTGGCGGCGGAAATAGTAGCGGCGGTGGTACGATACGGTCCCTAGACGGTTTTCGGCAACAAAGACCTACCACCAGTAAGAGATATTTTATTAATTTTTATGTACAGAGTCATGTCATGTCATGTCATTATGTCAGTAAATTAATCAAAAAGACTAAACCCTTTATTTATAAGTATTTCCTGCAAAAATAATTTATTAAAAAATCCAGCTATAATACCAGATGAAATTATATGTACATATTTATTTACCACCATAATCTAACCACTATATAAATCTGAAAATATTTTTTGTTATTCAATTAAGTGACGAGACGAGCGAAATGTTCAGATACTAAGTTAAACGCCTGCGCATAACAAAGTGACGTTAGTTATGATGCTATATATTGCACCATACTGCCCTCATCGCCCGAGACGTAAGATTTTGTCTCCTCGTCATTGTTTTTAAAATATTGTTATTTTCATATTATGAATGTACACATCATCATCATCGTCAGCCGATAAACGTCCGCTGCTGGACATAGGCCGCTTCCAAAGATCACCACACAACGACGGCCACTTCGATTGGTCCCGTATTGCGCGTATCCAGTGGCTTCCCGCGACTCTCACCAGATCGTCGGCCTCTTCAAACCAGAATACGATATTTCTTCTTACTTCAGTTTGGCGGTAGAAACTGGTGCTGCGGTCATAGGTGTCTTACGATCTCCAGTAATAAAAACCTACCATGAGTATAGATATAGAGATAAACTAATGATTTTTTTTTAATTTAGTTTAAAACGCTACTTACCTTCGGTGCAGATATTTCATGGAAAGAGCTCGGACGCGGCGCTGGTCCTGCAGCTACGCAGTCTACAGGCACGCTGTAGTCAGCGCACAGAGCTGCCTGGAAAACACAAAAAAAAACATGTAAGTAACCAAGGTTATTGCTGGTATTACATTTGAAACTACTACTGACTACTGCTGAATATAAGTCTTCTTTATTGATTTCCAGCGCGACTGGTTCGATGCTAGCTTAATCTTGATCTTTATCAGTACTGATAGTAGGTCTCTAGATATTACAGATATGTAACAAAGGTTAAGTAATAAATAAAAATCAGTTAAACATAATGAAGTTTGAAATATTATTAAAATATTTAGAAGGGACAAAAATATAGTGATATATATCTTCATGTACTGATAAATTATATATGTTTATCTAGTAATAAAAAAAGATATTATTTCTCTGATTCTATAGCCAAATAAATGATAACTAAGAAATACTGAATGTCAATGGTACTTAACTGGTAGAGATGTTTCAAAACGAAAATATTAAGTGGCAAGGTCATAATAGTATAGTGCCATATGACAAATGCACTACCACATTATGCATCTTATTTTGAGACCTAGTAAATAAATTATAACACTAGGTTCATTTGCTACTGCACTGATGATTACATCGTAGACCTCCTGATCAAGATTTTTTGTTTTCATGTATGTATAACTTTGTTCTTGCTATGTTGTATGTAGTTTTTATCGCGAAATATTTTAATTAACATTTCAACGGTATAAGTGATATTCAAAAACTGAATATCTAAGTTTTTTAAGATACCTTAAGAAATACTAAGTAATGATATAAAACAACCAAAATACGGTATGAAAATATTCTACACAAACTCCAGCTTCAACTAGAGCCCTATTCTACAGCTATTGAAATAATCATTGCTAATAGCAATTCAAACAATCAAATACTTTAAAATATACTATTAAGTATCAGTGTACAGAACTTTACTGCATGAATGTTGCTACAGCACAAAGTTTTCATCAGGATGAACAGAATTTCATCACAACACGGCATATCGTAAGCTCGGCGTATACAAAGGCCATATTTTGCAGGGGACGCATACTTCTAATATTGAGTTATGCAGACATAATATGCACGTCTGGCTATCTTAGGCATTTATAATAAAATATGGGTTTTTGTATATTAATCTGCACCATTAATAAATCGTATAATGTTTAATATGAATGCCGTTGTGATATCAGAAAATAGATATCACTTCTTAACATAATATATGTTATGTATAAATAAATATAATCTAGTTTCTAACATAAAATTGACAAGCTCATATATTTTAATCTTTTTTATTTATAACAAGGAAAACAGTCCTTTTCCTTCTTATCAGTTAGAACTTTAATAAGCATAATAAGTTAACGTCAACAGGAATTTCTTCATCTAAGTTATCGTAGGATATAGTATCTCTAACCAGGCACCAAAATTAAAATAAAACGTTTTAATAAAATGACTCCAGATTGTCGACATGGAAGAAAGAAGAAATGTTATTCTAGATGTAATATTTTTTTTTTTTTACTCTCAAAAACTACAAGTCACTTCTTTTACAGCGGAGTTACTGTCAGTTCCACTCAGTACCTTTGAATTAGGAAATGTGTTGTAAAATAATTATTTTCAAAACGAGTAACCTAATTTAATTTTTTTTTATTATAATACATATTTTCCGACTGTCAAGATCACTTCTTACTAAAGTAATATAAGATAAATCCCGCAAACAACCAGCCCCATTGCACCCAAGTCACAGGGCAGTGGAGCGCATAGATAAAATTATCGGTAGCAAAGAGCAAGATAATAAACTTCGCTCGTCTTCTAACGTCGGCAGCAGACTTAGGTAATAACTTCATTATAACAAAAATTAAATGCAAACGCTGTTGGCAAGCATTTTAAAATAATGAAAAAAGGCTGTACAAATTAAGTTTAACAAAATAGCACTTCACTAGCAAATAGTATACTTAAAAAATAAAATATTTGCATACAATATAAAAAGCTTATACTCGGAATCTTTGTGAGGGAGAGAGTTAAGCTGCTAATCTACCACTCCTATTTAATGTGGGTATTTGATATTTAATACATACTTTAATTTAACGAGCAGCTCGATAACAGCTGAATACCTTCTTTGGATTCCATATGCATTATTTCTTATAAATTTTATTGCATGTCTATATTTGAACAGTTGTCTAAAGCCTAATGAAAAGTATTAGTGAAAGAACTATTCAACAAAATATTTGAAGGCTGTTAAATTTAAAGGAATATGTATAAAACTTAATGTAGTCGCTATATATACTAGTCGTACGGTAAGTATAAATTACCTGATATAATACTGAGGTATTCTAATTAATTTTATGTGTGTTTATATTGTTTTTAGTTTTGCTAATGTAACACATTGGTAGAAGACTGTCTAAGTAGGTACCAACGCTGCGCATATTACTGCCACCAAATAGTAGTGTGCAAACAGTATCGTATTCAAGTTTAAAGGGTGCTGTAATTAGTGATATTATTGGGATGCCGAAACCTGGTCTCTTATGTCGCAAAGTGATGAGCACAAAGCGGTAGAATGTATATCATCCTAGCCAGTTGTTATAGGTATAAGTATCAATTAGATTTCATCGATTCGTTTAATAAAAAAACGAAAGTATGATTTTAATTAATAACAAACATTAAATTTGTGCAACTTACAGTTAATTCGCATTCAAAATCTCAATCTAAGTACTCTATATCCTTATTGTCAAGTTTGTTCTAACAGCTGTGTGTACAAAAATATATTAAATAAAATAAATAAATAAAAATAAGGAGACGTCGCTGTTTACAATTCGAATAAGATTATAATGTGCCAAGTTTTAAGAGGCCTAAGCTATTGTAACGTCTTGAAAGCAGCGCCTTCACTGACAAAAGAGGCGGCAGTTCGAGCGAGCTTTAAGCATTACATCTTGATGACAGACAGACTGCCGCAACCACGTACGACCATTGTCTTTCCAAAATAATGAAGAAGACACTTAAAAACCTTTGAGAGTACACTGGAAATGCAAACAAAGAAAATTTTCTCTGCGGACAAACCTATTAGAACGACGTACTTAAGTTTTCCTAAAGTTGACACATGTATCTGATGATAAATAACAGCTTGGGATGGAACCCTCAACAATGGACTACTTAACCACAGTTATGAACAATCCTCGAAAGAATGAAATAATAAGAACGAGTCATTTCAATATTTTATCTTGATTCAATTATTCATAACAAGGAAGCATGAGTAACATGAACAGGTTGTATATAACTATTTTATATACAGATGCTTTTAAAAATAACAAAGAATAACAAGGGAAGAAATTAAAATGACTACTTGTTAAAAAAATATTTTTCTTATTACTAATTAAACTTCGTTATTGTTTATACACGTAGACAGACAAATTGAAACTTTAAATTTATTATATTTACGGAGTCATACTGAGAAAATGGGGAAAGAAACGTTTCTATTCATGTTTGTCTTGCTCATGTTCATCTTCCTCATAATAAGGTTTGATTAATATAAGAGATTTTGTAAATATTGCTTTATTTAGAATCCTAGAATGTTTAAATTTTTTCTCATTGTATTGACATGTGAGGTTTAATTATAACTTTTTAGATTAGAATTGATGAAAATTCAATTAACACCCGCTTGTACGGCTGGGCTAACACAAAACGTAATTGTCTGGAAAGGGGGAGCGATTGAATTGCAGGAAACTGTACAGCAATACTATACATATATATATATGTATATCGTACACAACGTAATCCAGGCGACGTTGTTAACGGCGGATGTTGACGCAGCAGTGCTGGTGGAAACAGGTGACGGCGGGATTACTTTAATTACAGAACTGTTCCCCCCTACCAGTTGCCTATATAGACAATTTTGAACAGAAAAATACTATTGTTATAAATTAGCTAGATTAAGAGAAATTAGAAAGATGCTGGTAATTATAATTGGGGAGGTCATCACTAAGTACACAAGACTCATCAGTTGTCATTAAATGCCAGCTTGCCGATTCACGTAGACTTAATATTTGCCGTTGCTGTATCAAAATACCTATTGTAATGGTGTGTAACAGAAAATGTCCAAGTAACGAAGACAAATCAATGTTTCGATGACCTGCCAAGTCAGACACGGGAGGACACCCTCCCAAGACGGGAGACAGAAAGCCATTAAGCTGAGATAGTGGTATTTATCTTCTCTACCCACCTCTTACACTGCCAGGTGACTTGACACGTTACATGTAGAGGTAAATGGATAATTATGATCTTTTTCTTTATTCTCTCGCTTGCAATGATATATTTAATAAAAACTGTTAAGAGTATTTTAATACAAATCAAGTTTACAATCTATAGAATTAAAAAAATGTTATTTAATGGATTTTCTCTGAAATATAAATGTCTAAATTTTAACAGTAAACAGCTTTCGTTCGCCAATTTTTACTAATAGCAATTACAGTAAACTACAAAAGTGTTTAAATTTTTCATTTACACATATTTTTCTTTATGAGTTTAGATTTCTTATGAAATCGGTAACGGACCCGGATAGAAAAGAAACAAGCACATCATCAAACCTCTCGTAAAAATTACAATAAGTATAATAGACGAAAATTGAAATAGAGACTTCAGTTAGAAACTCTCGTTCAATAATCTTTGGTTCATGAATAGAGTTGGCAAAGGCATTGAAGGTTTTGTATCTGTTAAATAAAATCGCTTCAAATTAGACAAGCAAAGATCAGTTTCAGATTATACAGCTTTCTCTGAAGTATGTAATGCAGGTTAAATAATTGTATCGTTATAAAATAACATAACTCATTATAATTTGGATTTCGATAGAGAAGAATACTCGGGATCTATATTACAAAAATCACATAAGGCATTTATTTCGAAAATCGATTCGAATTTGAATTCTGGTCAAAGAAGAATACTCTAGATTTATATCACAAAAAAAAAAACTAAAAATAGTTATTTCGAAAATTAGTAACGATTAGCTGAACGTTACGTGACGCAAAATAACGCGCCCCAATTTTCCAAAGCTGACTCATATCCACGAGCATACCGTTTGAAATGGCCTTCAGTATAACAAATGGGTACCTCTTGCACGATATCGATCTTTACACAAAATACTTATTTACAGCAGGGTGGTTAAAAATAAACAGTTATGCTAAGACTGATTACCATAACTGTGATATTTATATTTTACATTTTCATCATAACTATAACTAGTCTATTGTTGTGATGCCGAATAGGCCTCAATGCTGCTGCTGCTGTCTGCTTCTTTATTTCATTATTGACTAAGTACAGTCCTTTATTTTTACAGCATACACAAAGTCCGGCACTACTACTCACGGAACCAAGCCGACCTCATCTGCTCGTGGTGCCCCTGCTAATCAAGAAATGAGGTTCTAGCACCCACCAACCCGTATTGGGCCGGCATGGTGGGAAATGGCCTAAATTCGCCCATTTCAACCCCTACAAACATGGACGTCTTTGGAGAAGGCGTAAGTCCTGCAGTGGACGTCTATCGGCTGATGATGACAGCATACACAAATTATACATTATTTTATTAACTTACACACTTAAACTTCTTAAAAATACTATGACCGGTACGAAGTATAATGTTATGTATTAGTGAGTTTATTTCTAGTGATAGGTCTCTGTTGCTGAAGACCGTCTAGGTAGGTACCACCACAGCTCCTATTTCTGCCGCCAAGCAGTAATGTTCAAACATTACTGTGTTCCGGTTAGAAGGACGCTGTAGCTAGTGTAATTAGCAGTAATTACACTAGTGTCCTTCAAACCGGAACATAGACTCGTTACCTCAGGGTAACAAGACTTAATATTTTATATCTCAAGACGACGAGCACAATATGGTGCAATGCATAACACCCTAACTAGCGCCACATTGTTGAGCACAGGCGAATCACTTACTGTCAGGTGAACTTCCCGTTTGTCTGGTCGCTTGGTTAAATAAATAAAAAAAAATGTGGTTTTATTATCTTATCCGTTGCTTAATCAAAAGCGACCGTAATAACAATCAACTTGAAATAGCAAACACTAAAGTAACTTACTAACAAACCAAAGACCAACCCACATTTAGCCAGCTTGGTGGGAAATGAGGAATATGAACCCCTAAAACGTGGAAATCTTTGAGGGAGGCCTATGTCTAGCAGGGAACGTCTATCGGCTGATGTTGAAAGTAACTTAAAAAATTATAACGCAATATTTCGTTACTAGCTAACTTGTTAATCATATCTAAGTTCAAACTCAAATTCAAGTAAACGTAATATTATGTTTATAATGTAACAAATATATTAATACATGAAGTAATATGTGCAATAAGTTAAATTATTTATACCTTGCTGTAGCACCGTTATTATTTAATAATAGATCTTGATCCAATTTCTTTAATACCATGGACTAGTGTATATCACATTAGTACTAGCTTTAGTCTGGATAAAAATTTTTTACGTTAAAAATGAATGCTAACTTCGGGATGGCTCCACACTAGGTGGTTCGACGATCCGGTGAAGGTCGCGGGGAACAACTGGATGCAGGCGGCCCCAGACCGATCGATGTGGAGATCTTTAGAAGAGGTGTATGTGCAGCAGTGGACGGATGATGATGTTGATGAACGGCAGGATTCAAGACAACTTGACGCGATATTATAACCGGAATACTCTCGTGACATAAGTATGATAAATAAAATTTTTCTTCAATGAACAACCCGTATTCTTGAATCATATAACGTTTCGCACTATGTTTAAAGGAAATGCCTAAGCTATTTTATAAGCATCATTTCTGAGTAACGGTGCGGATCTGGAAATGACTAATTTGGTAAACGAGTTGTACGAGACAAATATGGGAACCTACTAGGACCTTAAGTTTAACAAGAAAAAAAATTGTTTGATTTACACGTTTTAAAAGTAAGATATTGCAAGTTACACAATATAATGTTGTTTTAACTTAATATTGAATGTTTTTTCAATTGAACTTAAAAAAAATAGTCATTTTCTTTCTGTTGTCCTGTCTATCATCATTTCAGCCGATCGCTGTATATTGGTGAACATAGACATCCTCGATAAATTTCCAGTGTGACCAGTCAAATATCGCCTGCATCCAATGATCCCTTGCGATTCTCAGCAGGTCGTCTATAAATCGTTAATAAATAGAACAATTTAGGTTTCGCTAGGGGAAGACGTAACCGTCTTTCTTTATACTATTTTTCAATCTAGCTACACGTGGCCAAGGGGTGCCAAGTACGGGATACTGAGCATACAAGCGAATCTTGCGGACAGCTATTATATGCGTATGTATGAGATGAGAAAATAAATAAAAGAGAATGTAAATAAAAGGGGAGAAGGGACGAGGGCAGAGTTCACCTAACGGCTATTGATGCATATGAGCCAGGTCAACATATAACGAATAGCCCTTATTTATTATCACGACGTCCGTCATACATTATAAAAAATCTGTATTAACTAGCGTCTAACATTAAGAAAGTAATCGTTTTAGATATAAGTTTTGTTATAAATATTATTTATATACCTTTATTATATACTTTACATTTATATATATCTAATAAGGCATCTAGCGATAAACCTGGAGATAAAAAGTAATACAGGATGTCTGTCTTATTATATAAAAATTATATACTAGAGCGTGATCGTTCGTAATATTCTGTCTCTCATATGTTGACAGCTTGAACATAGTAATGCTGCTATTGCAACAGATTGAAAAAACCCTACCACCATCCAAATTCCATAACTTATGACACATCTTTATTCATATAAACTTTCAATCGAATGGTAACATTTTAACAATTCTTTATTCAAAAACGGTCAGAGAATCTAAATAAATTTTTAACTTTAACTTGTTTTAACTAACTCCATGTTCTCTTTTTCATTTAACAGTCAGTTTAATCTCATTTTTTCTAGTGAAAAATAAATGTCTGCATATTTATATAGGAGATATTCGGTGATGCATTGACTCATTACGAGATCTCCGAAACTATTAGAAGTAAACACTAAAAATTTGGTAAAGATATAGGTTTTGCCATTTATAACTCGGGTATGAATGTATTTTACGAAATTCTTTCCCCGAAGGGAGTTGCAGCGGTGTTACAGTCAGCAAGGCGGGCAGGGAACAGCTAGTTAATTATAGGTTTTATATATCGTAAATGTTATGTAGACGTATGTCACTATAATCATTCATTATAAACTATGAGGCCCACCTAAAGTTATAAATTACACTTTGTTTCATAATTACTTTTCAACTAACTAATCCGACCCGTATTACAAATTATATACGTTAGCGTGTATAGACTCCATTTTATTTTTATATTAATTAGCTGGACCATTAACACTATCGTTAGCTATTATAATAAAGTTAGTATAATAATAATTAATCATTAGTTGTGATCAATAGTAACATCTTCAAAGATATTAGAAAGATTATTACTTACCCCATAAACACTATCTGCTCATCTATATAGACGCAAAAAATTTTTCGTTCAGATATAATAGCAACTGCAAATAGGGTAATAACTTGACTACATTAAAGTAATATATAAGTATTTTTAACAAAGTTGGACTTATACATGACCTCAACGTTATATTTTAAATGACAATTAAACTGATGGAGATCATCTCGTTCAATATATTCTTGGCGATCCTATATTGACAGACGCAATACAGCAATATGTAAGATTTACAATATGATGGTAAAATAGCTAGACGGAGTCGATAAAATCCTATCTTCAAAATTCCACATACCTGTTAAATTTGGTTAGAAGATGTTAAAGATGACTAATAATGTTTCGAGGCATTTCGATAAGAAGCCTTTGTGATAGAACTACATTAGATGATCATTGTTTATTTTATAATGTTGAAGGTGATAAGTGATAATTATGAGTATACGACATGTGACCTGTCATCCCGTAAATTTGTGTGGTAAAAAAAACCACGGCGTAATGAATAATTAATTAAACACGATCAAATCTGTAAAACTTAGTTTAATAAACTTTTACAAAGTTTATACACTTTTTAAAAATTAAAGGCAACCGGTAATAAGCGATGAGCAATATAGACAAATAGTTACATTGCTGTAAACTATTTGACAGGCGCTAATTACACGTAAAAACGATTTCTTTTACGTAGGTAGGTATTATTTTATTATTATTATTGGTAGTAAGTAAACGAAGATGAAACATTTACTTTTTCATTTCAATCACATATTTTCAAAATTTCATCTATAATTATATTCTTTAAAAACAATTGTAATAAAATCTTTTTAGACACAAATTAAGAAATAAAAAAGCCGTAGAGCATACGTATAAAAATTAGGTGCTATTAATGTTGTTTATACAGCATGACATTTCGCTCATTACCACATGACATAAAACAAAGAAGTGTCCAGCACATCGTCAGTTTATAGCAGATTTGCACTGCTCCGGCGCGACGGTTTTACCTACGAAGGATGATTTTTGGTGATACAACTCTTTTCATTCGTATCAACAGGCAAATATTTGAAAAGAATAATTTTCTTTGTGGAGGGTGTGAGGGTAATGTGGAGATTTGTACCCATTAAAACCCCCTTAGTAGCTGTACAAATACACACTTACGACGAGTACAGGACAGTCATGCATTGAACGATTAACAACATATATATATTGATGGACGGTTTTGTGTATACATGTAACAGGTTTTCTAACATCCTAATTTTCAAAACCATATATATTAGGTTCACATCTATCTCAGAACACCCCTAAAGTATCAGGTGTACAATATGAATATCTTATATTAATGGAGAGTACACACCGTATTTTTAGATAAGGGTGAAAATCTACCAAGCAAATGTTTTATGAACTTCCCTCATGGGAAAGAACAGCTTGCATACTGTTAAAACAAGTTTACTAAAAGTGAATTTTGGTATATATTTTTGCTTTCTGAACAATTTACAAATTACGCTATTCCTTATAGTAAAAAAAGTAAAATAAGTCAAAATTAAAAGCATGAAATATATTATATGGTTTTATGCAGTGATAAGTAAGAATGACTTTTATTTACTTGGGAAAGCAAAGTATAGACAATTTTTATGTAGTAAGGGAGGGTGAAACCGTCGGCGGTCGTAATGTTTATGATTTATGCAAGTAATTTACTTAAGTGTACACTTGCGGAGACAGGTAACGAGCTCTTCAAACGGGATCATGGATTAAAATGTTACAGCGATTGAAAAATCTTTGCTAAAAATTTCGCTTCCCTTTAGTTTGCGAATCTACGTTCCCAGGTTAGCATATTATCAGAAACAATGTTTTTACTCAATTATTGCTGATAAAGTATCTGTAGTTCACGTGTCAGCGACAAATGTCTTAATGAGAAATAAAGTTCTTTAAACCGAAGTAAAGATAGATGATTGTTGCCAAATTTTACTAAATTGTATTATAATTGTATGTGTTTATCTAGAAACTTAAACAAAACTTCAATAAATAAAAAACATTACAAGCCTAAACAAAGCAGAGTAAATTTTTAATGTTAATGTTTGGCTACAACTACTAGTACTACTGTTTGGCGGTAAACACCGGAAACAAAGACCTACCACGAGTAAAAAAAGTCAGCTGTGAATTTACGGATTTTACAAATTTCCTTCCCCAAAGAGAGATGCGGGGGTGTTACGGCCAGCGAAGCGGGTGGGGAAAAACTAGTTTCTAATACACGTATAATATATAACAAAACATAACAAAACAATACATTTTATATATATATCAATACTTAAATGACGTAGTAAAAATGGTGGAAAGAATCCATGATCTCTAGAAGATTCTATAAAAAAATAAGAATTTCAACAACTAAAATTTTTCACACAGTTGTTATAAGTATTATTGACCTTAACAATTGAAGGTTTCATTTCCTTAGAGAAGGATGTTAAACAATAATGATCATCAATTCGAACCATCTATTATTTAACTACTAAGTATAATATACTCGTATAACCAAAGTTAAATAACACGACGTTAGATGTACAGACTTATATCTTCTATTTATATTATAGAAGCCATTCTAGGTTGAAGGTTAACACAACAAACAATGCTATAAATAGAAAAACTGCATACGTCTTGATATAAACCAGAGTGTTGCAGATATTTTTTTTTGTAGAAAGAAAATTACCACCAGTAAAAAGGTCAGCTAACAATGAACTTTACAAAATTCCTTCTCCAAAAGAGTTTCGGGGGTATTACAGCCAGCAAAGCAGGCAAGGAAAACCTGTGTATGTATATATATATATATATATATATATATATATTTATGTTCTGGCTGTTCCCCGTCCGTTTTCTAGGGGCCATTATAAAATTAGAAAACCGCAAATGACCTCCTATAGCAAGAAATAAAATATGAGGATCTATGAAATTCAAAAAATAAATAGCCTATAACTACCAACAAACGATTCCGCGTGGCATGCTAATGCTCCCATATCGATACATTGACTATAATCACATGATTGGCGAACAAAGGAAGCCAATTTTCATTACATATATAAGAAAAAAAAATTGGAAAATACTGTCATATTACCTGAAGAAGTTAACAACATAGTCACCATGGTTGTTTGACCATTAATAAAACATTCAATGATTGAATGAATTTAAAAGGCCTAGCAATAAAAACCCGTTGAATATTGTCATCGAGGCATTGTAATACATCCGAGTAATAGTAAAACAGCGATATTTCGGCGAAATAACACCACGTTCGCACCCCCGGGGTGACCTCACGCGCCGCCATAAATATCTCGTTACACGCTTGGACCCGACAGAGGAAAAAAAAAAGGGAGGCGTCATTTTGCTTAGTTTAAGTATTATTACACTTTGCTACTTTCGCAATCATCGCGTAAATTTGTTTTTTAGCATTCAATTTTGGCAGTTTGTTCTTGCTCCATTAATAAATCATCATCAGCATAGCGAAATCGAAGATGTAAACATAAGAACAATCTACATCGATAGAAGTATCGATGCATTTTAGTATAAGCTTAAAGATGGTAGGTCTCTGTTGTCGGAGACCGTCTAAGTAGGTACCACCGCAACACCTATTTCTGTCGTCAAACAGTGCTGTGAGAGCATTACTGTGTTCCAGTTTGAGGGCGTTGAAACTAGTGAAATTACAAAGGTATCGAAACTTAACATCTTATATATGATCCTAATTAGCGCCAGGTTCTTTTTTTACGTGGGGGAAATGCCTACGCATACTCGTCCTCGCGGGGGCAAGGACGGGTTCTGTTGGACTTGCACCAACTAAAACCCCCACGATGTTCCGCCTCATCGCCTGACGGCAGGGTCACGGGAACGCTTTGACACCAGCGGCGCAGCGCCATGTTGGTATAAACAGACATATGTCTTATCATCACGTCAACATCTTGTTTGTCTCATCGCTACGTCGAATAAAACAATAAATGTCATTGGAAGAACTGACAATCGATGGTAGACGTAGTGATAGAAGAACCAACTTACGTCCCCCTGCCTAAGTAGATTAACGATCTGGTGGAGGTCTCGGGAAACCGCTAGATGCGAGTAGGCAGGACCAATTGGAGTAAATATCTTTGTGGGGAAGCCTCTGTCCTGTAATAGCCGTCTATCGGCTGATGGTGATGATGAACTAAGAATTGATACATAAAAATATGCTCCACCAATTGAGTCTATAAATATCATTGTTTTTTAGTCTAGATAAGGATTACACATATGTGAATCAAGTTAATAAATTACTATAATTATGTTTACAAAATTAACCTTAAAATAAATTAAATAGGAGTATAGGACTATATAGTAGACACTGAACAAGTTAATATTTTGATTTAAAATCTTATTACACTATATAACAGTTCTGCTAGAGTAGCTGATTTACAATATGAAGCAATAGCTAGCACGGGTTAGAAAAACATGTATGTCTAGAATCGAATAAGTACAGTTATGTTAATTGGATACTAGAAAACAATAAAATGTAAAATGATACCCCAAATCATAATCGCAGTAGAGGTGCTACAAAGTATGATTTAGCATCATTAAGCAAGCGATTATACACTTAACACGGTGCTGTGCGAAAAAATCCAACCTAGTTTGTTTTATAGATATAACAAAAATTACTCAGCATCTTCGACGCTACCTGTTTTCAATTATGGTCGACAAAGAGAATTGCTATTAGGAATACAGATCATATCTTTATCAGCTTCCAACAGTCCACTGCTGGACATAGGCTTCTCCCAAGAAAGGACATTTAGACCATAATATGAATATACTATACTACATTAATCTCTTTACAGACATGGACTGAGCGAAATTGGAGAGAAAGATAAAGAAGTTAGCCTCATCATTGGGATGAGAGCTAGAAAGAGAGAGATATCCTATATCAATATTTTTATTATAAATTGTTTGAACAAGAAATATGATATAGACTAGTAATTTAGATATTTGCGAACCGACAACGTTGATCAGAACATGTCATAAAAGTTCATGTAAATAATGACCAGCATGTAGTGGTTTTTATACTAAGTAGTGTATGGGATCTAACTTTGTCGGTGCATCATAAAATTCTGTACTATGACGTCACACAAAGCTTGCCAAAATGGCTGGCGGTGATGTGTGTGTCATTTGATTATTATTAACCTTCTTATAAATACTCAAAGCGATGTGAAAGCAGCTGGACGACGCTTCAGTGAAATCATTTCAGGATAAGCACGACCTTCACCAATAAAATGTACGAAAGAGGTAAACTTAAATGACTTTGACAAGTTTGTTTTTAAGTAATTATTATTACCATCGTGAGAATCACTTTGAATTACGGGATATCAATTTGAGAAAACTATTCCGGTCCTCAGTTGCTTTATCATATAACCATGTACGAGTAAATCATGGGAAGTAATATAAAGTTCATGCATATTTTCCATTAAAATTCAAATATCATAAATTGTGGTAGTAAACATATTTGATACATCTACACGACGTCGGCATCTCACATAAAAAAAATTAATAAATTTACACCAACAAATGATGCTAGATACTATCGACGAACAAAATTAATATATTCCTTTTAGGTATAATCTTAAAATTAAGATGTAAATTATGAAATGAGAACTTTTTCTAAACATTTGTCGTATATTTAAACCTGTTTATGTCGCATAGAACGAGAGTAATAAAAACATATAGATATCCATTTCATACAATGAGATGTTTAATTAAACATTAAAATTTATAGCCTAATCCTCCTCCACGGAGCAGTGAACATGCTTTGTGAACCAGAGCATCATCATATGCAGTCTTATAGTCACTGTATACTATATGAAGTTTCTAATCGTTGAATGTTTTCCCCAAACAATTTTTCCTATAAAAAGAGATTATAATCCCATCATTGAAAAATATCTTCCAAAGTTTCGATGCTGATCAGGCACTTTATTAACCGGATGCTGGTCTTTATTTCATGTAGAAAAAGTATGATGAATCAGGAATTAATATCGTTGTACAAATGATTATTTTCAATCTTTTATTTTATATTCTCATAAGATAATAGGAATAATCTTTATTACTAACAAAACTAAAAAATTGTTTATATTACATAAACCCAATTAATTATCAACTTAAAAGTTGACATTGATTTCTACTTATAAACATAACTTTAGCTGACTTGAGACCACTTTTACAGTTTCTATTAGGATGAAGTTTTAATATATTAAAAATATAGATTTACAGAGATTTTAAAAAAAGCTTTAGATGTTATGAAAAAAAGTTTCAGGAACTCCTAAGGTACAAGAAATATTTAATATAATAAATAAAAATAATAGGAAAACTTTTTCCATTCTGAAACACTTGGCAAGAGACAGATAATGTCAAAATTTTTTTAGGGCTTTTCACCGCTGATCCAAAATCGACCCTAAAAATATGGTTATACATTGCTAGCTCCCTTTAAGACTGCTTGTAGTAAGTGAAGGTAAATAACGAGATACCCCAACTTTAACATTCACTTTCACCTAACATCGCCGCGAGTTTGGAACAGCAATCACTCAGTCCGTAATCTCTTAGGATTTACTTAACGCCTCACCCTCACTATCGTCAGTCTGCTCTTCCCGTTAATAAAAAAAACTTTATTTAAATGTCAAAATGGAGTCTATAACTGTTATATTAAACAGAACACTGGATTTTTATATGTTAATATAAATAATAATATAAAAAACAGTGAAACTTATGGTAGGTCTCTGTTGCCGAAGACTGTTTATAATACCGCAGCTCTTATTTCTACCACCAAAAACTAGAGTGCAAACATTACTATATTTCGGTTTGAAGAACGTTGTAGTTAATAAAATTAAAACTGCGATAACGAGACTTAAAATAATGTCAACGTGGTGCTTTATATCATCCAACTAGTGGCACATTGTTATGAGCACATTGTTATGATTGTTATTATCATCAGGTGAATTTTTCGCTTGTACTATAGCTATGTCGAATAAAAGAAAAATAATAATTAAATCTGTATTTTTTCAGGTTATTTTAACTCCACTATTTAACATTCTAGAAAAATCATATTTTTATTAATTACTACAAGTTAACTCTTGACTAGGGTGTAAGGGGTTCTGCATAATAACGCCACGTGACCCAAGCAAACCTGACCTGGTCATGCTGCACCCTACTAATAAATAAACAAGGCTCTGTCTCCCACCAACCCGCATTGAGCTAGCCGGGTAGGAAATAGCCCTAACAGGGGGATTCTCCTACATAATCCTCTACAAACGTGAAGATCATTGCACGAACCCTATGTCCAGCATTGGACATCTATCGGCTGATAATAATAACTCTTGACTTCAATTTCACACGGTATTAAATAACAATAAGGTCGTGGATACTAAAGCTTGCACGTTCAGAATACTCTGGCTCTCATATGTTAACAGACAGAACATAACAATGCTGTTATGGAGGTAGAATTACAATATTAGTGTGGTAACCAGACAATCGGATTCGAAAAGAGCCTTCGACCAATCAAATTTCATAACACGGATTCATAATACGAGTTCTACGTATTACAAGAAAAGCTTGAGGTTAAGTACTAAGACGTAATGTTTGTGCAGTAAAATAATGCATTATTTTATACTTAGTAACACGTCAGGGTTGTAACGTACCCCGTAGCTTTAGCAAGTGAAAGGCCCCAACCCCGCCGCCATGTTGCCATTTTGTTTTTGACACTTCACTTTAATCACCGCGCGAAAACGTAAACAGTTGCATTCTCATCGCGAAAAGAGCAGAACTCACCGCCAAAGCTTTGTATCGCGCATAGAAATATTTGAAAACACCTTTGTTGGAATGGAGGAGCATTGCGCGCCTCCACCGCGTATAAACCCCATATCTACAAAGAAATACATGCAACGACCCGCCCTAGCCCTTTATTTTGAGGTTTATACACATATATAACTTACTTATATATTACAGATTTACTTACTCTTTACTTTGATCCTTACTCTAGGATTTTTATTCGACAATGCCATGGTAAGTGATGCCTGCCCATAACAACGTAGCAGCAGTTAGGGTGACATACACAACACCACATTGTGCTCGCCGCCTTAAAACAACGTCTCGTTACTCGGAACATTATAACGTTTGCAACCTACCACCAGAGTAAACTACTGTGCTATAATTATTATAAACATGAAAATATTAAGGGCGAACCTTATAAATTATCCCAACCTCATCTATAACTCTGGTGCGAAATAAAGAAATATTTGACTAGTACATAACCTGCAAACTAATTTCACTTAATAAGTTGTTGCTCTGTATTAACCCGAACGCATATTTCTATATTAAAAATACATATAACGGATAATACTAGGTTAATAATTTAAGCTTTTTTTTAAGGATTCCATCATACGAATAATTGCACGACCCTTATAAAGCTTAAGGTCTGCCGATCTTTTTGGAATGATACGGAAATAAACTTAATTTTCTACAATATACATCCTTGTATTTTCTTGGCTTAGCTGAATTATACATAGTTCTAGAAAGTTTATTAAACTGATAAAAAAAGTACAGAGATCTTTTTCTCGTCTGTGTCATAGTGTTGATCACTAAATATATATCCATTTGATTTAGGGATATATTAAATACTAATTTCTTACAATCCGTTATTGTTTAATTTGCTTGATGAAAACATTTACACTTTTACGTGAAAATATCTATAAAATACATAAACAGCTGTTTATTTAATTTAAATGTTATTTAGTTATTGCTATAATGTAAACATTTATTGTGAAAAATAAGTTAACTAAGAGAAAGCCAAAAGTCCATATGTTTAAATCGACATCTTACACATTTCTACAGCTAGATATGTGATGGAGAATATTAAATTATGATAAGTGATAATTTTCATATGAACAATCTAAACACGTTCATTGGTCCATTAGCAGAATACTTATGTAAGATAAACAGCCATTAGTTAATCCAAGGGCAACCCCGCCATAATTTATTCTGGCAATATTGCCAACAGCCCTGCCGCTTTAATGAAATTTGAATTTGCATATTACAGAGATTTATTCACCACAGAGTCACAAGGTATTGTAAATCGATAGCCAGTCGATACTAACAGTATCACCAGTTAAACCGGAATTTTGGCTATCATTATCCTCACCATTTGAACCTTCTACTTTTCTATTTTCCTTTTTTTATACTATGAAGCGACGAGAACATAGCCTACAACAACCTGACGCGAGTTAAGATGGTATTCATGGCACCACATTGCACTCGTCGCCTTGAGGCATGAGATGTTGTCTCGTTACACCAGTAACTACACTAGCTACAGCTCCCGTCAAACCAGAACACAGTAATGTTTCCACACTAATGTTTGGCGACAGAAAAAGGCGCTCCGGTGGTACCTACCTAGACGGGTCCAGACCACAGAATCCTAACACCAATAAATGCAATATAACATAGGTCTCCCTAATAGAATTCCAATATAACATAGGTCTCCCTAATAGAATTCCAATGAAACCGATCTGATGCTTCTTGTATCCAACAATTCATTTAACTTAACATTGCTTTGATAATTTACCTTATCTATATTCAACATGGATGATGTGCCTTTACTACACATAGCAATATCACTGAGAAACGAAACTATATCTTTTGTGTCAAGGCGACGAGTAACATGGGGCATAACATCCTAACTAGTTCACATTATAATACAAAAAAAATCAAATAAACGTCCCGCTCGTAGATATAAGAAAATAACAGTGGCCTATGTTCTAAATTCCGTTTCAGTATATATAGAAATAGATTTGTTTTATAAATATTTAGATATTTATGTTTGATTAAAAAATTTTAATCTGCTAAGAGTTACGATACATTTGATTTCTTTTATTCAAACTGTGACTGTAAATGTAAAGAAGGAGACTAATACTCGGAAAAAATTACCATCTTCAAATCCCGCCAGCGGTTGATTAGTCGTGATGCGAATTAGATTGCGCGCTAGGGACCCTCATTAGTTCTTATTCAATTTTAAATCCGGAGACTTTCTGGACATCATAAATAAGATCCGTTTAAATAAAGTCAGACTGCAGACAAGTAATTTCTAAAAAAAATTGGATTCAAACCTTAAGTAATTCGTATTATTCGTATATAGAAAAATTCAAAAAATATGACTGTCTTAAGTATGTTATGGACTAGAATTTTGTATAGAATTGTTTTAATAGCCTGTAATGGCATTCACATTTTTGAGAATACTTAGTATGCTAGGAATGGTAACAACACAACATAAAACTACATATTTTACAGACAATTACAAATCTCCGAAATTCCTAAAACTGTTGGAAGCTTCAGCATCCATTTAAATGTTTAATTGAGCTATTACACTATTGTTCTATCGGACCCTCTCTTGAATCATGAGAGTATAATTCATAGCTCTTTCAGCTTAGCGTGAGATCCTCCTTTCATTCAGAATTTAATATCGTTCTCACCCTCCGCCACCTAGTCTTCGGAAAAGAAAGATTTGGTATTTCTTTGACTCACGCTATGGGGTACTAAAGCCATCGTAGATTAAGGGTTGCAACCAATTAATTACCATTGTTGGTACCACACCAATGCCCAATAAATCTAAAACATTATTTTAAGACTAATCGATTTCTTGATTATTTAAGCGATCCACTGTTTTATACAATAATTAATTATATTACAAGATAAACGTGTCTCCAAATTCTAGATAACCTGATGATGTACTATAAATAATGATCTCTAGCGTCATTAAATAAAACGTCAGTGCCTAGAATAATATTTTAGCAAATTTAATATCCTTAACATTTAGCGTGAACTTTATCAAAGTTTTAAAAAAATTGCTATTTAATACCTTTAACTGTATGTAAGTTATGTCAAACACTAACACTCATGAAATCTGTAAAATTAATTGTAATTTTCATTATATTTTAAAAAAGTAATTGTGACCATAATATAAAAAAATCGAAGTTATTCTAAAAATAATAAGAATAATATTGTTATAATTATGTTTATAAAAAGTTAATATTAGAAAAGAAAAAGAGTTGCATATAAAAACTGCTCGCTATACAAATAAATTGGTCTGTTTGATTTATTAGGTACTAAAAACTGAAACAAAAAAATCAACAGACACAAAATCTTTATATTAATACCTAATATCTTTGATAAACCAACACTAACGTTGTTATTCAGAAATATGTTTAACTATTGCTGTATTTAGTCGATACCAAAACAGCATCAACGGACGCGAACTGATATCGCAAACACGGTGAGAAACTTATCCGATCCAAACACAATAAGACGAAATTGCTAAGAGTGAACAGCGCACGTTATTGCCACTAAATCTTTCAGAGGCCGGAAGTCCATATACATTGAGGATATATCCCGCGGCAGTTGCCTCAGGCTCTTAGTGTTACATTTGCCAATTGATTTCTCGCTGCCCTTTAAATCGTTAAGGGTCCGCTTGAGAACAAACGTTTGTTTCCATGGAATACTTATGCTGAAATAAAAGGCTGATAACATATTGTGAATTTCAAAATATATACTTTCTCTAAGAGCACACAGATACACAGAAACTACATATATTTAAAATTAAATAATAATAGATAGATATAGATAAGATATAAGGAAAACAAAAAGAAGGAGGAGGACGTGGACCTAAGAGTTGCATAGCACAGAGCATCTTAGTTTGGATTCCTTTCCCCCATAGCAAAAACATATCATTTGTAATGTTGTGGAACAGAATAAAATAAATAATCTTGATTAGGTGTGTGTCTAAGGTGGTTGTGTACCCGCTATACGTCTTAAATAGTAGTTGGTTCTATTTCCGCTGAGCTTAAGCGTCCGATAAAAGAAAACATTCTGAAAAAATCGATGTTTCGTATGACATCCGTCATTAGGCATTTGGTAAAGTTGATGGATAAATAGCCTTGACATTCTCGAGAGTCGGCTTCGAGTCCTAGTAATGGTAATAAAAATAAGATAATTTTCATGTTTTTTAAACTTTATCATACGTATAAAAAACTGTACGTTAAAGTGTTATAAAATTACGAGATCCGCTAAAATAACTGAAGCTTTTATTTATTCACATTCCTCATTCTATTCCGGTTCAGGTGGCGGCACCACTTCAGATTCTCCTGCATAAGGCAAAAATGAATTTGCTTCCCACACATTCCAATCACGTATCTCTAAATTTGTCATATTGGATTTTGGAAGCGAACGCCTGTCATGCCACCCTATCCCTCCTACCTAACGAAAATGAAAATATTATATTATCACTTCTAAAAAATATGCTCAATTTCTATTTGACGTCTAAGATATTTTCTTAAATTGTGCCTCATTGTAATTGTAGTCCCAAATATCTTAGATTTAGAAATCAATTCATCATCGCCATAGTACTAATTTATAGTAACGCAAAGGAATTTAGTATGTATAAAATTTTCAACGGATTCTATGGCACAGAAACTACTAGTTTAGCTAGTAACACACACAGATGTTCCAATTTTGATTCCGAGACTACACATGATATTGTGGTTAATGGTAGTTTTTCAAAACTACCTTAGCTACCACCCGCATATTGCAAATTAGCCGTCATAACAGCACCATTGTGTTCCTGCTGAGTTATCCTATTCAGGACATTTCGTTATCTACAGCATTGTCTCTTAACATCATGTGAAATTTCAGTTAAATGCTAGCCCATTGTAGATGAAAATTAAACAAATTTGATGTAACAAATGACTAGGTATTTTGCAATATAATAACACAAAGAATCGAAGTCATTTGTTGAGATTTATATACAATAAAGAGAGGGCATTTTAAACTCAATCAAGGGAAATCAAAACGCGGAAAAATGTAGGGGCTGGGACGGAGGGTTAAATTCCTATTATCGATTGCTTATTACGAGAGGTGCTTATGTTTCTGCACTCGTGTCGGTACGACTTCAACGGTCATTTGAATTTGTATTGAATGATTACTATCATAATAAAATAAACTCAACTTTGTGCCTCAGCCTATTTATTTCATCATCATTATTATTTCCATTTATTTTCTTAGATTTTTTAACCATTTTACCAGTTTCAGGTTCCGAATGTCATTCACCATTCTTCCATCCATACATTCCATACCATACCCGATTTAATTATATTTACGTTATACTTTCTCTTTTCACATATAACATACACTTTTAAATAAGCCTTAACTTATTTTATTTCCTATTTACTTACATTTCATTTCAGCCTATTGTTGTCCATAGTTAAACAATAGCTTATTTATTTAAACTTAAAGAGTGTAAAAAATAATAAAAATCGTTAAATGGATTAATTTACGTCTAGTTAGTCGACCACCAAAGTAATTAAAATAATTTTAAATAACTTTAAAATACTTCAAACCTATAACCATAACCTAACTTAAATCACTTAAAACCTATATATGTATATCACAAATATCCAGAGATTCGTTGACTCAGCACGAGATCTCCGAAACTATTAGATGTAAAGACTCAAAATTTAGTGGATATATTGCATTTGCCATTTAGAGGTCAAGTAAGAATGGATTTTACAAAATTCCTTCCCCAAAGGAAGTTGCAGGGAAGTTTCGGCTACTGAAGCAATTGGAAAACAGCTAGTACTTTGTGAAAAACTAGCCAGGATATAATTTATTGTAGAACAAGATCTAATCACGGCAATTGTATTACTAAGATAAACCGTTTACGGATAGTAAGTACATTTTTTAATAAGATGCTAAAATTACTGAAAATAGTACTATGTGTTAATTATGTTACGAAATAAATTTAAAAATCATACGATAGTTTCACCAAAATTAGGAATAGACAAAAAATGCCTGAGATTTCATAGTACTAGAGTAAATGTCGGCAGTCGTCCATTTTAATCGATATATGAGTAGCATTTTTAAACATATCGTCGATATTATAAGAAAATCTCATAAGACGATATTGACTCCGAAATTTTCAATCATAGGATTACCCATTGTTGTAACTTGGTAGCCACACTGCCGATTTTTTGTGAAGTATTGAAATTCTACGGGCGCGCTACAAAGCGGCGGCCAGGCGGATAGAATACGAATTTCCTTGCACGAAATAAATAATCTCAAAGTTTGTATAATTCTTTCGTTAAGGATAATACTATATGAAAAAGTAACGTAAGACATTTTTAATAATAAATCTACCTGCCATGTAATACAATTAAGATGCTATTAAGATATGTCGTGAATATTCAATGTGTGCGACTTTTAGGAGTTTCCGCCATTATATATGCAGACGCTACATACTTGAATTCAATATATAAACATTTCTAATATTTTTAATTTGTTGCAGTATCTTGATAAGTGGCAAGGGCAAGGTAAACTAGCAATAGATAGGCAAGAGATTCGGAAGAAAAAAAAAAATTACAATGCATTGTGAGTTGACGGTTGATAGAAATGAATGGAAGATGTGTTGTGCCGACCCTATATGAAATGTGCAGTGTGGGGAGATGATGATGATGAGGCCTATCAGTCTCATAAAACTGGTTATGTTAGCTTATTTGTTTCCTTTTCTTCAATTATTATTGTTTTATATATTTTTTTGTGATATATTGCATAACAATTTTCATTCATTCATATCCTGTTCTTATCCTCTCTTCAGATATTTGTTTGACGTTAAACCGATTAAGCTATTAGAATTTTTATTAATCGAAAATTCTACTAAAATGTTGAACTACTGACAATAAATAAAGTTCTAATCTCATTATTATATTTGAGTCTGTTAGAATTTAATAATCGCACATATTATCCAAAATAACTCGTGACTATTACAAGTTCAGCTAAATTAAGTAAGCTACCATTTACCATACCCTTAAAGCGTATACTGGATTGTTCCCGAGGGAAATTATTGACTTAATTGCATTAAAGACTCAAAATTTAACGTTACACTGTCTGCTACTTTACAGTTTTGAATTTTCTGTATTATAACGATATTTTTGCAGTGTTTTGTATATTGCTAGTAGTAAGGTTTTGCCACTGGGAAATAGATTCGTTACAAGTATCCCACAAATAAAATGCAACTTGGCAGAGATATGATGGAACATTTAATATGTTTACTATGTAAAAATAATAAAAAAAACTCTCTCAATAAGGTGTTCGGCCTAAATAACACTGTATTTCTCATTTCTGTTTAACTTGTATTTTTATTTGGAACAGCTCAATACTTAACCTCTATTACGACGATTTATGCACTATGAAAATAAGTAACTTTCGTTTCCGCCACAAATTTTATATTATAAAGATAAACATCTATAACTGGATTTATTAAACATCTAATTAATAAACATGAAAAATAAAATTAAATAAAAATTCCCTAAATCTAAATTGAAAAATAAGTTCAAAAATTATGGTTAACCTTACAATGAAACTTTAAAGCTTCTAAATGAAGAAGTCAATAGATCGCAAATCAATCGAAGTATTTACTTATTATCTCAAGTCCGTAAAATTAAATATTTGTGTGAAACTAACTGTTCATAAACAATAAAAACCGACAAATCAAAGACTTGTGTAAATAAACGAATTTCTTCACCACAAAAACAACAAAAAAAAATCGTTCCTTTTTTTCTTTCGTTTCGTGAAAAAGCGATAAAGTATTGTATAGCGAATTAAATATGAAAATATCAGTCCAGTATATCTTGAATTGAATGAAAACAATTTGATATTAACAATAGTATATATGATAATATCACTTAAATAACAGTGTAAATTGTATCTCATGCTTCATTATGAAGCTGCTTTAATTGTTGTACGAGCAAATACATAATAGTATTATAGATTACTATTTTTTTTATTTACAATCAAATGATGTCTGATTGGAGTAGAGATCTTGGGAGGAGGCTAGCAGTGGGTGTCTATCGGTTGATGAAGATGATGATGATTAAAATTATTTACATAATTGTATAAGTTAATAATATTAAAAACTGTATTTGCCTATTATAGGCAATCAAAGCGTTTAATAGAACATACTATATAAGTATTTTTTTGTGAATATTTTGCTGATGGAATAATTAATAGCTAGGAGGAAAAAGAAAGAGAGAGATATTTTGCTTATGGAATACCAAATAAGTATATTTGATATATAGGTTAATCAGCGAATGATTAATCGCTAGAAATAAATCATCACCGTTAAAACAGAAAAGATAACACGTTAAGATGTGGAATAAAAACAATTTATAATGTTAGCTGTTACTTAAATTATCTGTTAAGATATTTGCTGTGAAATTCTAGTTTTACATAAAAAGAATTTTAATAGATTCGCTTAATATTACTCCGATCATATCTACAAGATTTATATCATTCTTATAGTATATATCATGGAGTAAAATAATATCTCGTAACTGTTCGTATAAGAGATATAAATATTTTTAAAAGCGCTTTTTAGTTAAATATTTTTCATGTTATATTTAACAAGAGCAGCAAGTTCATTTGTAGAAAAATTTCTATTTTAATTTTTAAAATAGAAACTTTCTATATAATCATAGCTTACTGTATAACTATAGTAAAAGGAATTCCCCACGCAACTAGTTTTTTCAAATATTTTTATAACGTCTAAAGTATCGTAAACAAACGTTTGTCTCAATTAAGTATTAATTAATTCTTTAACCCATTTTTCTAATAACAGTATTAGTTTTAATGTAAATTTGACATAAAATGGCGATCGTAATTTATTATACAATAGTGAATTAACATAATTGCCAAAACCACCGATTTCTTAGTTTAATTGTGTGTTTTTCACTTTAAGTTTTATTACCATGAAATCATTTAATGACTTCATAATAATTTAAATCGATTAATAAAAATACATTTAACTTTTATCATACAAGAGAATATTCTATGTATTGTACACTGCTATCGGATATAGAGGTGATCCGTGGTCCTTTTTTCTCGTTATCAGGAGGAACTCTTCGAAAAGATACCCTGCTTCTAGGGAGAAGACAAGGTTATCTGGGATTTTTACTTACTAAAACCGCCTCGGTGGTCATCTCGGTGTGTTGCGAGAGGGCCCAGAATCTCCTACGGAACGCACCGGTGCTTCCGCGCACTGTACCTAACGCACATTCCAGGCAGGGCTGTAGCCCGCCTCAACTCCTCGTACATGTCGTTCATCCCGGGCTTGGTTAGTGAACAAGGAGGGCCTTCCACCTTTAAAGCCCATGAACCCAAGAATTATTTTAGTAGCCTTCTACGACAGGCATGGCTTATCTTAGTCCTATTCTTAATAGCCTCAGACAACAGGGCAAAGATCCATGGTCCAACACTACTACTAAATATACGCTTAATTCTTTACACAGATGAAGAGGTAAAATCGTGATAAGTACATACAAAGTATTATCAGCTTCTCATATGTTAAATAAGAAGATAGTTATGAATACTAAGATGGTATCTTAGGAAGATTTGAAAAAACATTAATATTCTTTAAGTTTAACACGTTAATAACCTCTTTTGGACATAGTTCCGTAAAAGCGGGTACTTTTCTCAAAATTATATTATTTTATATACACCGCAAAGCGCAGTCTTGGCAAACTCCCCACTAGGTAGACATCGACATAAAACAAATTGCTGGGAGCTATTGGACTCAAACAGCACAAGACCGTGCATTGTAGAGTACATTAGAAGAGACCTAGGTCCAACGGTGGACGTCCATCGGTTGAAATGATGATGGCAATATATACATAAATAACAAATGTTATGACGATACCTTATCTACTTTCAAATGATTTGTTTCAGATTCGTATCAGATAGCATCAAGAATTTGAGGTCGGATCTTAGTCCCATAATTTTTTTTATAAAATGATGAGACGTGTGGGTCGTTCATCTGATGATAAGTGATAAGCCAGATAACAACGTGGCGCTAGTTAAAATATTATACACTGCACCATATTGCGCTCGTCGCCTTGATAAATAAGATTTTAATTCCGTTAACCCAGTTATTTCACTAGCCACAACTCCCTTCAATCCAGAACACAATAATATTTACACACTACTGTTTGGCGGCAGAAATAGGAGCCACGGTGGTATATGCCTAGACGGTCTTCGGCAGCTGAATCACCAGTTAAGTGGTCCAAGTCCTAGTTAACAAAGTTCTTTAGTGTGAACAAATAGCAGGATAAGCTCTGCTAGTGACAGGCAACTAAAACGAAATTTGATTAGTTAGCATTAACGGGGGGGGTCCCTGACAGTCCAGGGAGCTTGTCTGGAAAACAATTTTATTAAATAAAAAATAATCTCCGTTTATAATATAGCGAGGGTTTCAGAAGGGAACATCAATGTGGGACAAAGACGAATTCCATGTAACTGTCTCTCCCGGAAGACAAAATATTTTCCGAAGACTCATCATACCATGATACCAATAACTTTACAAACGATCTATCCATATTAGATTCTTTATTCATTAACTAGCGTTACATGTTTTATTAACAAATATTATCTTATTGTATATATATATATATATATATATATACTTACTATTTTTATCAATTAACAAAACAGTTAAAATAACTGATAAGTTAACGGATTCTGAAGTTATTTCTATAGAAAACGTTTAACCGGTCTCGTTATGAATGGACTGAGCTAATGCATATTCGCTTAATAATAAATTTATATCGAGAGCTTCATTTTTCAATCCCTTTTGTGGTGCATCGGACAGGAATCGAGCAGGATGTTTAAATTTTTTTTTTGATACATGATGAGATGTACGTATCTCCGCATAAAAGGTTGTATTGCTTTCCACTGTAAGTTTCGCTAGAAGGGAACTCCATAAGAATTAAACTCGCCTTTGTATTATATATTTATATAACACAAAGGCGGGTATATATTTTAAGACATATATTTTTTATACTGAGTACATAAAAAATACAATTTTTCATATACTTGTTTACCCTGGACTGGTACCACCGCAGTCTTTATTTGTACCTCCAAACAGTATTGTGCAAAACTGTTCTGGATTGAACGGAGTTTTAGCTAGTGAAATTACTGGGGTAACGAAGTTAACATCCTATATATCAAGGCGACGAGCGCAATACGGTGCAGTGTACACCATCCTAACTAACGCCACGTTGTAATGGGCAGGCCACTTACCATCAAGTGAACGTCTCATTCGCCTCATCTCTAAGAACTTTAAAAAAAAATAATAATAAATAAATAATACAACAACCTTTAAATAACTATAAGAAGCTATTTATTTACTTTAACTGTAATTATTGATCTTTTTTTAGGAGGGAGAGAATCTTATAAAAAGATACCCTGCAGGGTTATAGCCCTCCACAGCACCCTTGCTTTGGTGTAACAAACACTAGACCACCTCGTACTTGTCGTTCATCCCGGGTCCGCTTAGTGAACAATGAGGGCCCGCACCTCTAAAGCCCATGATCCCAAAACCCTTTCAGTCGCCTTCTATGACATGTAGGACTTATCTTAGCATTTTTCTTAATAGCCCGAGACTACAATGTAAAAATATAGTCCTTAACTTTTTGGTAAAAACCATTGCTGTTTTTTTTTATTGTTCTATATATCAGTTGAAATCAACATTTAAATATTTACAAAAACATTGCAAAAACAAATAGCTTTACTGTATACTATTTCTTATACTACTAAAATGGAAAACAGGCATACAACAGGCAGGACGGTAAGCAGTCACCATAGTCTTCGGATTTCTGTATCACCAGAAGGATCAAAAGACGACAGCGAATAATAATATACCCGTTAGTAATATAATATAACCGTTTAATAATGTCCATTAGTTGACAACATGGAAGATGTATACGCGGGGGAAGTGATTTCTCATGTAACTCTTAAAGGAGGGAATGCCATGTTAATTAATATTGATTCATTCCTTTCCACAGATAAAATAATTAATTACGGTTAAATACGGCGATAACTTATTTCGATTTTATTAGGAAAATGAAGCAGACATATTAATGGAGTTCATTTTATATATTCAACCTTGAAAAGGTGGACTCTTATGTTATTTTAACTAACATGAAGCCTACATGTAAGACTCGATGTGATTAAGTGGTTGTATGCAATAAATTATGAATGTTAAAAGTACCACAGAGAAAATAAACATATTAACTAGCAAAATGTCTATTAATATTATAAATACTAGAAACAATAGTAGAATACAAGTAAAACAAGATTAGTTTAACCACATTTAAGAAAACGGTGAAAAAATCCCAAGAGGTACCATGTCAAGGTTTCTGTAAGAACGACTAATATACTACCATCAGGTCGAAGAGTGCTTCTCGGATGGAAATTAATGACTTATTGTTATTAAACTTTTTTTATTCAACGTAGCATAGTGTATATAACTTTATAACAATGTGGCGCTAGTTAGGATGATATAAGCAGCACCTCGTTGTGCTCGTCTTTTAAGACAAAAGATGTTAAGTCTCGTTACCCAAGTACTAGATAGTGTATCCTTCAAACCGGAACATAATAATGTTTGCACACTACTGTTTGGCGGCAGAAATAGGCGCTGCAGTGATACTTACCTATAAGGTCTCTGGCAACAGAGACTTACCACCAGTCCTAATATGCATGTTTGTTACGCGATATTATTTTATTTACACACGTCTGATTTCAGTATTACATTATTAATTATTCATCATCAGCCGACAAACTTTCATTGCTTAATCTCGATCTTGCCAAAAAGCAAGACTAAGACTATGACCAAAACCAAGACAGACGTATTATGCAAGACCAAACCCAAATGTACAAGAATAAACAAAAAAATAAAAATTCCGTTGAAAAGATGAGTCAAAACATTTATCATAACTTGAACATATGCTTTTCTTCTGGATACAAAATATTTGATATATTAAAACACTGAATATACAAGACCCAAAACGAACAGATAAACCCAAGATTGTCCATGTGTTCGTCTTGTTCTTGCTTTGCTCATCACTAGTGTTAACACTGTCACATAGTTAAACACACTCTATAACAGTGTCATAGGTTCGCCAAAGTGCAACCTAGATATATTCTATCTGTAAGGAAAATAGCATTATTGGCAATTATGCCTAAGTGCCAAAAAAGTACTTTTCCAGACGATTAGATACAATTATTGGAATTCAATTGCGCACATGTGCCCCGATCATTGGGGTAATCTACTTTAATTCTTTACCAGCGTAGTTTCTTCCAGTCGTAAAACTACTAACACGTAGTAATTTAAATTAATTATAGTTGTAGAGGGAGTTAATATATAATAAATTTGGTTTTGTTTGAAATTTGCGCTGATATAGTCCTTAAAGGTTGAAATTAAAGTATAAAATAGTAACCCTATTTCTTAAATTATCTGGATTCTCTGCTTGTGAAATAGAGCATCGAATCCCAGCAGTGGGAAAATCAAGAAAGCTTTTTTTATCATATATATTAAGTAACGTCACTGAACATTTTAATGCAGGCTAAAAAAGTTAGTTTTTTATATTGAACACTATCGCGCCAAATCTGAATTGCTTATTAGTCAACTTGCCACTTTAACTACATAAGAGTTAAGTTTTTGTTGTCGAAGGCCGTATTACATAGGTATTACAAAAGCATCTATTTACGTCGACAACAAAAGTGTGGAAACTTTTTATTTGCAGGACGCTTTGGCTAATGACATTACTGGGTCAACTATTTGTCTGATATCTTCAGCCGAGGAGAATGTGGTGCTTTGTGTAAATATTTTTCTAGCGCCATATTGTTCTGGCGAAATGTATTAATTACTATCAGTTAAACGTTGTTTTCATCTTGTAGTATAGTTAAGATTGTAAGTTCGGAGAAATACTGGAGTTCCCTATAATCTCAATGTTTTACGGATCAGAGCTGGATATACCCCAATCAGTTTGCAAAAACTTTCGCACTATTCAGCAAGTGTTAAGAATCACGGCGTTTTGTCTGAACCGTCTAATGCCTCAAATTCAAAGGATTTGCTTTAGTGTTACTCCTGTTACTGATCTAACTACAAGGTCAATAAAACACTTCTGAATTTAAAAATTTTTGCAATTACATCTTTAGGGTCTTTATATTTCAAGTTTTTCTGTAGTCATGTTTTGTACATTGTGCATTTTTAGTTACTACATCTTGTTATTGTTAGCGTTCAAAAATCTTTCTATTATGGAAGTGATATTAGCGAAAAACTAAATTGTATTATACTGTTTAGAGTTAGATCGACTAGTATATGACATTTATTCAAAATCATAAAAGTGTCACTGAATACTTTATCAAAGAAAAAGCATCTAATAATAAATCAAGATTTATTAGATCTGAAGTTCGCGTTAACATAACGTTATTAAGGCTGTACCTTTTAATAACACGAAAATAGCTGTAAGTGTCATTTTTATCGAGTTGAAAGTAATAAGCGATAGATTAATATTTATTTATGGAAAACTTAAACAAAATAAACCTTAAACGATGACATCTAAGAGAATATACGGCACAAGCTAAACGGTAAACAACAGATGAAAAGAAATACCTCGGCACAGTACAGACGCGTCCCTTACGATTCACCGCACACTACCACCGATAATAATACACCGAATATCAACACAAAACATTCAACAATATCAATAAAGAATTTGTAATAATATTTAACTTTATCTCACGTTATTTGTTATTGTTCCGTTTAGTAGGAGCTGCGGAGAGAGCCCTTCGGCCTCCGCGGCTTGACTGCTGCCGACATTCTGGTTTCACCCCCGATGACGTCATCATAGACCAATAAGATGAGAGTCTATACGCATGCGTGTCCTGCCAGCCGTCGCGGCGCCGCAGTTACATAAAATTTGCCTCAATATAAAACGATATACGTCGCAGGTTATAAGAACGTTTTCCTCACAGAGAGGCCTATTTCCAGCAGTGGACCTCTATAGTAATTATGATAAAGAACTGTCTAGATAGCAGCCATTTAATCATTGCATTATTTCTCATACATCCTTAGTTCTATGATGAATGTTTACGTTTACATTATTCTCCTTTTTTTTTTCAATTTATTGACATAGCTTAGATGTGAGTCATTGAGCCGAAAACATCAAGGAACGTTATCACATAACTACGTACATATTATTTCTCTTAGCGTTACCAAAAATATTACTTACGTCATAAAAATTATCCTCCTTTTTTTAGGTGATACTAGTACAGAAAAACTACTATATATATATAAACTTAGATTTTTATAACATTTTAGATCAAGAGTTGCTATAAAAAAAACGGTTTATTTATTATAATCAATATTTAAATTTTCATTACAAAAAATTCTTCTTTACAAGCTAAGAATTATTAAGAGTTATTAAAATTAATGGTTTCTTTTGGGTTGCAGTTGCCGGAGACTGTTTAGTTAGGGTACAACTGCAGCGCCTATTACTGCAGCATAAAAGTAGAGTGCAAACATTTCTGTATTCCATTTTGAAGATCGTTGTAGCTAGTGAAATTCCTGGAGTAACGAAACTCGGTATATCTCTCTCTCAAGGCGACAAACACAATGTGATGTAGTATATATAATCCTAATTTGCACCCCGTTGTTACGAGTAGGCTTATCACTTATCATCTGGTGAAGATCTCACTCTTCTAGTCGTGAAAAACAAATTGATGTTGTTTTTTAAAGATAATCATAATTCAAGCTGTTTGCAGGCATTACGTAATTAGCTTAAACCTATTATGTAGTATACATATGTTATAAGGGTATATTTACAATATAAAGGAGGTAGCTAGGAAGATGAATACGAAAAAGTCTACTAGCAAGCAAAGCTATCAAAAGTTACTACATTGAAACCAATTAACCGGTTTTGTGCAATCAGCTTCAGTTACACGTCCAGAGCTTGATCGATGACACAGCATATCGCTACAAGGAATCGAAGTAACAATTCGGTACTTCATTATACTCCATCACTAGGCCCGTATACATGCCAATCTGATACTCAAATAATATCTACTTCTTATCGAAATATATAAATAATATCGAAACGTTAATATTAGTATCCAAAATGTGAACAACACTTTTGTACTATTTAATTGAACTTATTATATTATTATTGATCCTGTTAACATAACATTGAACCAGAATATGTTCTGATGAAAATTTAGTTCTCCATCTCTTCATTTATCACATACAAAACTGGAATCGAATAATGCTGTTCAGAGCTAATAAGTTACTATTTTACAATGGCGATCCTTGTATTTTTCATTCTATAGACGTTAATAAATATTTATATATTATTTCATTTCTTTCCATAAGAATGAAGAAAATTCACGGCTCGAATTCAGAGCAGAGTATCCTATCAGCAAATATAAAAGATGAGTCTTAGTATTATATAAAATACTACAAACTTCTGAGTCAATATTGGAAAATGACAAATAAATGAATTGTAACAACGAGATGACAGAACATGTTGTACCTATACAACGATGATATAATTATTGAATATAAAAGACAATTAATCAAACCTGTGAAACGTGAATAAAGACTACAAATGGTGCATGGGAATTCGAGGTTGGTGATAGTCCATCACGTGCCTCTAATCCTGGCGCGACAGGTAAGCTGTGCCAATTTATCATCCAGAAACAATGGAAGGGCGCGAGATCCCATTTCCATAGGAAACCATGCGTCATTGTGAAATTCAAAACCCTTATAATAACAAAATTACGCTTTTAAACCTAAATGCTCATATAAATGATAACTTTACGAAAATTTACTTATATGTTGTTTGGTTTACTTTATATAAAATTACGTTTGTTTATACGTGTGCTTATTTCAAAGAATGAATATATATCAAATTTTCTATCCAAATTGTGATATACTATCCGGAGAAAGATCTCTCTTTAAATAGTCGATAAGATAATTTATCAATAAACATACACTCACGGGTAGAATATAAAGTAATAATTAAACTTTAATCATGAGCCGATAGATGTCTACTGCTGGACATAGGAGACCTCCATTAAACTTTACTAGTAGTAAAACTTAAAAATGACCTGAAAAATTTGTTTTATTTGCAAAAGTATGCTCATCTAGTATACTATTTATGTTAACCAGGACATAGGACACCATATAATATTAGAGAAATTAGCTGGCCGGGCTACCGCCATCCATTGCCAGTCAATTGCTCCAGAAGGTCCCTTTTTTTAACGCAGATGTCCTTCCATATTACAAAGGAAACTCAAATGACGGTCAGTTATATATCGCATAAATATGATGAATTCATATATTTCCAAATACGTAATATTTTGAAACATAGCTGTAATTGTATAGAGAAGGATGTGTCCAGAGACACAAAGCTATGTATATAAAAGGATTGTGTATTGAAGAAAACAAGTTCGTTTGATGATTCTAGTCTACATTCTCAAACAAAAAAAGGTCTCACATGATGAATCCCGGAGGCGCAATTAATAAAAATGACTTGTTCTGTTTCTCCGAGTCAAATATATGTAAAGTGAAAGATGCTATTACTTGCACGAAAGCTTATTTTAAAAATAAATAATTGCAACAATAACATCTGAACACATCCGAGACCTTTAAAAACCTTTTTAGAGCTGCAAACATATTTGCAAATCATCCAACAAGAATAAGTATTTAAACAGCGTTTCATTTTAATGGACGCAATTGTCACTTTAACTTATCAAATATACACGTATACTTAAAAAGTTAATGTGACAATCGATCGCGTATCATGCATGATGACGGCATTGTTCGAATCTCATGAACAAGGTGGAGAGTTTTTGGAGGAATTTGATCACAGTAGTACCGCCAATTTTTATTTAACTTCATGACGACGAGAATAAAGAATAGACCACAAATCCTGAGTTCACTTTACAGGGCATAGAGAGGTTAACTTCACTGAAGATCAAGTATATGTTCAATGAAGTCCACTTCGATTAAAGCTTTCATGTTATAGCGTGATGTAGGAAATCTTCAAGATATTCTGCTGCTTGAGAAGTTAAGGTTATAAGGGATTTCCACTAGCTAAAACCTGGACGGTTCCTTGAGATATCCTATAGAATGCACTAGTGTCTATGTGCAGTTTGGCTAAGTATTTCTTATATGCCCTGTGTTCGATTTTGAATGAAGCATTAACATCTGAAATTGTTGGGATAATAAGACATGTGCTGTCTTAAAGCAACATAATACAGTACAATGTTTAAGTAATACGAGTATAATCGTAAGTTTGTAAAAATTTCTCGTGTTACGTTTTCATCCTTATAATCATTAATATATGTTATTATGAGGATATACATTGATTATTTTTCGCCTTTGGCAATTTTATTTTCATGCCGTCAAAGCTGTATAGAATTAATTTGCATAATTTATGTGCAAAAATTTGCTTAATAAAACATTAAATTATCAAAAGTCATCTTAAAAGTAAACAAAAATTATATATTTTCTTTTCGCAGTAGTTTAATGCTAAATTTTCCGTTACTTTCTGTTATTTTAATGTACAGATGGGATTAAAAACCTAATGTTTGACATGCGAATATTAAGCAACGGTCTATTCATTCATCTAAGATATGCCTGGTGATTAAGCTGAATTACGGCGATAGCAGAATCATTACCTCCCGCCCTGAGTTTCTGGCTGAGATAGAAGACTTCTTCGGAGAACGTTACACCACCTGTCAACAATCAGGCCACCGATCCAAGAGTCAAATTATGCCGACACTATACCTAAGTTATCCCGGACGTTAGTCTTTACGAGATTAGTATGGCTCTAAAATAGTTGAAGAACAATAAGGCGCCGGGTGATGATGAAGTTACGACTGAGCTTTTGAGAGCAGGCGGTTGACCAGTATTGATAGTCCTTCAGAAGCTATTAAACTCTGTCATACTCGAGATCAAAATGCCAAAAGCGTGGCACAGGGGTGTGGTAAAACTTTTCTTCAAAAAGAGTGATGGGACCCAGTTGAAGAACTATCGACCCATCACACTTCTGAGCCCCATATACAAGCTGTTTTCAAGAGTCATAACAAATCGTCTCGAATACAGCTTGGACGACTTCCAGCCTCCCGAACAGGCTGGAGTCAGAAAAAGTTTCAGCACCATAGACCACATAGATACGCTGTGGCAAGTCATACAGATGACAGGGGAGTACAACTTGCCTCTATTCTTAGCGTTTGTGGACTATGTAAAAGCCTTTGACTCAGTCGAGACTTGGGGAATGCTTCAGACACTTGGATGACTTATGGCACCTAGACGTGGCCGCTTACAGTGGGCTGCGTGAAAAGGCTTCAAGTCGCACAGAGAGCAATGGAAAGGGCTATGCTCGGGGCTACCCTGCGTGTTCGAATCAGAAATGAGGAGATCCGTAAGAAGTAAGGTCACCGACATAGTCCGAAAGATTGCTAGGCTCAAGTGGTAATGGACAGGACACATCGGTCGAATGACCGACAGCCGAGGGGGCACTAAGGTATTCCAATAGCGACCGCATACTGGAAGACGTAGTATTGGCAAGCCTTCCACCAGGTGGTCAGACGATCTGGTGAAGGCTACAGAAAGCAGCTGGATACTGACAGCGCAGGATCGATCGATGTGGAGATCTTTGGGGGAGGCCTATGTCCAGCAATGGAGGTCTCTCGGCTGATAATGATGATGATGATGAAGATAATAAAAAAAATTGCCGACTATTAAATAAACAATAAGAAATTAAGTCATTACCATTGATATGTTGTATAACTTATTAGATACAGTTAAGAGAAATATAGACAGAGATGTATAGACGTGCTTTGTGACAGAGTAAGCTTAAATGGGCAGTGATTTGTTTTATCAAAACATTTCCAGAATGAAACACTGCTGTTTATATGCTTCGTATTTATACGTTTAATTAAAAAAATAATAATACCGCCGTCGAGAGTGCAGATCAATTGATTTATTAATATAAGCACCGATCAAATCGATTTACTACCACAAAAAGAAATTATTGAGCACTTGAATTACTGCCCCGGTGTATAAAATTTCCGGGTAGGGCACCCTGTGAATGACGGCCATTATTAAAAATAATAACATCGCAAAATAACAGTGCTTTTTTACTTTATAAGCCGTTATCAAATTAGTAATATAAGTTCGTGGTTTCCAACTAAAATTCTCGTTAAGAAGCTGAATGTTGCTTGGCGAGTTATGGAGAAGGATATCATCGGTGGTTCTCTGAGTATTCGACTCTAGAGCGAGATCTGCAGAATAACAAAAGTCGCTGATACATCTCAGCAGATTAATAAGCTGAAATGGCTATAGGCTGACTATATAGCACGAAATGACAACCGATGGGGAAAAATGATTCTGGAGTAGAGACCACGTAATGGGAAACGCAGTGTGGGACGACCGCCTGCTATATAGACCGATGACTTGGTCAAGATCGCGAGAAATCGTTGAATGCAGGTAAAATCAGACCGGTCCGAAGGATTTCGATTGTGGAGGCCCGTATTCAGCAGTAAACGACATTTAAGTAACGATTATTATACAAGTTAACCTAAAAATACTATACTCTATAAATGTATAATATAAAAGAAATTAAGATAAAATATAAAGCAAAAGCAAATTCAATCAGGTTTGTTTGTTCTTATAATTATAACTAACTATTCCTATACAGATTTATCTCAAGACAAACACAATTACATCTCAGATCCGTCTGTCATTACGAAACTTTCTACTCTACTCTCTATCGCTACTGCGATCATAAATATTACGTACTTAGTGTTTGGATGATGATTGTATAAAGAAACACGCTATAAATTATATAACTTATAAACAAAAAGATATTTTGTTTATAAAACTATTTTATTTTGACTTATGAATGTAAATAGGTAAAGCTAAAATTCCGAGCGTCTACGCCACAAATATAAAAAAAAATAATTGCACCGATCTCCTCGTATTAGGTTCGTTCGCCTTCAACTTGACCTTGGCAAGCGGACCTCTGTGGGGTAAGAGAATATAATTTTGGCATTTTTATAACAGTATTTAGTGGCTTTAACCATATTTATATTTTAATACCAAAACTTTTTAGATTTCTTAACATGATTGCTCCGATGTTATTTATTACTTCAATCGTAAAATATTTAAGTTACAAAGAAATTAAATACTTTTAGTACTAATTAAAATATGTTTTTTCACATCATATGCATCGTCATCTTCGACTTCTGCTGTCATTCGAAACGCTATCATATATAATGTGTATATCATATATATATATATATACACTGGCTGTTCCCCGCCCGCTTTACTGTCCGTAATATAGAAATAGACTTAAAATTTGTCTGAAATATTACGTGAGAGCAACCGCAATCGCACATGAGTTTCTGTAGCAACCGTTACTATGGCAACCGCATAAATAATATGAAATGAAAATATTTATAAAAATTTATTAGAAATAAGATGATGAAGGGTCTATGAAATTCAAAAGTAAATGGTCTATAACTATCAAAAAAATCATGTCATGTTACCATGTCGACATGTTCACTAATTATCAAGTGATTGGCGAACAAAGAAAACGCATTTTTATTATATATATATAGATCTCAAGCTATGTAAATAAACACTTGCTGACATATGTATTAAAGAAATCTTCGTCTGATGGCTTAATCTGATGATATGAGATTCTGCGAAATTCAGCACTAAACTACTACATTACAGTCCAGTATACTTTTTTTTCACATAGCGACGAGACGAGCGGCACGTTCACCTGGCGCTAGTTAGGATGATACACACTGCACCACATTGGGCTCATCACTTAAATACATAACATGTTTTCTCGTTACCACAGTAATTTCACTAGCTACACGCCCTTCGAACCAGAAAACAATGTTTGGTGGAAAAAATAAGCATCCGTTACATTTATTATTACTCTTAGGTTTTACAACCAAAGACGGACAATGAACCTAGTTAAGCACTAGTGCATACGACTAATATAGAATTTAAGATATTATATGTGTTATAAAATGGTATATCGCTCTCAATTGCCATTTTCAATATTAATTCTGAGTTTTTAAAAACCCTTAGCAAGGGATTCCACTTAAGCTACATAATTTATTATCGATGTTGAAGGTCATTTAAAGCAGCGGTATGTAGGAGGGATTAAAACAAAGCTATTTTTTATAGCTCTTTGTGTAATGATTTCGGAGATCAGCAAACAAGCAATTTGAACCATATACATTTGAATACATAATACATATTCCTATATAAATGTCATTTAAGTCTCTTTTTTAATCTACGAAGCGACGTTCCGACCAAGACGTTCACCTGATGGTAAGTGATACGCTTGCTCATAACAATGTAGCGCTATCTGGGATATTATACATAAGACGTTGTCTCGTTACCTTAGTAATTACACTAGATACAGCGCCCGTCAAACCGGAACGCAGCGAAGTTTGCACAATACAGTTTGACAGCAGAAATAGGCGCAGCGGTAATATCTACCTAGACAGTCTCCGGCAACAGAAACCTGCCACCAATGAACTTCAAACCTATATAGACTTGGGTCTTATAACAGTAGCTATGCATCAAGGTAGGTCCCGTCAAAATTGTTCGAATTGTTATGGACTTTACCAATATTACACAGACTGACAAATTAAGAATATACAAAATTGTCTTTTTGGTATAAAATCTATAGTCGTTTTAATTTCTACCAATATGAATAGATAGAGAAGAAATGAAATTATGAGTGTTGCCATCCCACTGTCACAAAGTAAGCATTTATCAAAGATAAATTTAAAGTTTATTCGGCTTTTTTGTGCACAAGAATTATGAGCGTAGGGTAAACAACCGTGAGTCACTTTGCGGTCAATAACTTTTGTAATATGAAACCAGTTAACAAAAACTCTAAATTTTTTTTTAGAAAAAATTCGGCTGTTTAGGTTTATACATATGAAAAATTATGATTAATAAATCATAACTACAGATTGACGCGATAAACTGATTTATAACACATAATATAGGAAACCAACATTAAAATTTAAATGTGATCTTTAAATTTACAACAGTAACTTAAGTCATTGTACTATCTCTTATTAAGTAAAAACTTATCTATACATACATAGATTTACGCTTATGAAGAGACTTATTACGATATCTGTAGAACTATAAACCCTGGAGACTTTTTACCGAGTATAGGTCAGATAAAAACGGATTTTACGAAATGTTAACCCCGAAAGAGGTTACAGGGATGTTGATAAGGGGAAGCGGCCCAGGACTGTCGGGAATATTTCTAACAAATTTCAAATCTAATTGTATATTATGCAGACGGGGAACAGGTAGTATTTTATATAACTGAGTTATTTGTTATTAAAGAATTATGTAAATATTTGTATATGTGAATAGCAATCTGTCGTCAATAGTATTAGTGACAGGAAACCCACCTCAACTGATAAATCAGCTCTAGCCGTGACAAATGTAAAGCCGACCGGACATTAAAAGAGTCAATTAACGACACAAACGGCGAATATATATATATATAAATACAATCGGTCAAGTTCAGCGGCGGTAGGCAGTGGATATCATTAATCTTGTCAGATGAATGATAACCAAGTTATTTTTTGGTTTAATTTTAAACTCTTAATAATGGGTTTTAATATATATATGTAATCAGTATCAACAAAACATTAACTTGTCATTCTTGTTGCGTAAGGATATCCTACGTAGGATACTCATCCGCTGCATGAGCAACAGAACAGATATAGCAGACCCTTTTTTTACATTCGAGGAGGAAATATTTTCTGAAAATAGCCTTCTTCTGGGGGGAAGTCAGTTTTATATGGGATTTCTACCCACTAAAACCCATTGGAAGCGTAACGACTTCAAACCTTACCTTGTGTCTATATATATATATGTTTATAAATGTATCAAGACATTTTTGAACTTTGCCAAATTAAGCCTTTGGCCTGCAAGAATATTCGTGCCCAGGAGTTGATCTTATCACCCGAACCTCTTCACTTCACTTTTTATAGGATCAAGGTTTTTTTTATTATTCGACGATGCCAGCAAGACGCTTACGTGTTAGTAAGTACTCTCTGCCTATAACAACTAGCCGCTAGTTAGAATGATGGACACTGCATCACATTTGTGCTCATCGCCTAAGTTTTTAAGTTTCAATACTACCATTAATTTCACTAGCTACAACGTCCTTTTAAACCAAAACATAGTACTATTCGCACACTATTGTTTGACAGCAGAAATACGACCTGCGATTATACTTAAGAGATCTTCGGCAACAGAGTCATCTCTTTAACCGGAACTACAGGATTAGTTAGACTCTGACGCTCTCGTATAAAACCATGATACCACATTATCCTGCCATTTAGTTACAGACAAGCAGGCTGACATGAATAGCATCAATTTGCGTTTTTTTTTATGTTATAACCGTCTATGTATTATGTCATCGAAATTAGTATATGCTTTTATCAAACATCGTAACGGAACTGTGTGCTGTCTAAATGGTTTTTTTTGTTAAAACTTATAGACCGGTGGATCCGTAACCGTATAGAATTTTAATAATATCAAATTAAATAAATGCACTATTGTAAATTTAACGTCAATTTATCACAGCATCGCACAACTGTCGCATATAGACGGCCACAGCTGGACATAGGCCTCCCCCAAGGATTCCCATATCGATCGGGTTGGGATTCACTAGTGAGATTTGAGCTATTTTCCACCACACTGGCCCAATGCGGGTTGGTGGGAGCTAGAGCCTCGTTTGTTGTTTAACATGGTGCACCACCAGCAGGTGAGGTTGGCTTGGATCCCGTATAATGTTGTGCGGGAACCCTTACACTGTCTATCGCAGGTATCTTTAATAATTTAACTAAGCTGCACTGTTTAAAACCGTTTAGATTTAACATCTTAAAGTATTTCAAGCTCTTTCAAATAACAAAATCGGTAAGCGTCTACTGCTGTTCCCCGCCCGCTTTGCTGGCCATAACACCCCTCAACCCCTTTAGGAAAGGAATTTTGTAAAATGCATTCTCAGCTGACCTATAAAGGACAGGATCAATATCTGTACCAAATTTTTAATGTTCACGACTAACAGTTCCGGAAATCTCGTGATGAGCCAACGAGTCTCTGGATACCTCATATATATATATATATAAATATATAGATAAGTATGTTTTTAAGACGTAAAACAGTTTAATGGTGAATATATGTGAACATAATTTTTTTTATTGTGTAGCTGTTCTAGGCTCAAGCACAACTTCTATTTATGCCTTACTATGTTATAGTTTCAAGAAGAACAATATCCTGATTTGCTGGTACAATTTCTGGGCTTATAAGATAGCGGTGCTATATCTCAAGGCCACAAGTACTTTACGACGCTGCTGAGTATTCACGATGCTACTGAAGCAGTTATAATTGTGAAGATACTTTATGTACCACGATATTGTCTTCAGAAGTGTATATCTTTCTATCAAGTCAATGGTCACTTTTAAATCCATCAGAGATCCTCCAATAGACCGCAACTGATTATTACAGAAATCCTTTTGTGATGATATTGTATATATGAAAATGTGAATTAAAAATAAAAACAAATGTATATACGAAACGCAAATGTAACTAAGAGATTGTTGCTTCATGTCAAGTCAATGTAGGTTTGTTACTTAACAACAAATGAACATTTATATAGAGTTCAAGCCAATTAAGTTACGTGTGACGGCTTAATAGTTAGTAGGTAGATGTGAATGACCAGGGTATGAGGTAAAATCGTTTATTTAGCCCAAAAAAAAAATGTTAAAACAAGATTCTTTTTTAAAACGTACAAAAATCCCTGTTAGCTTATTTATAACTGTGTGACTCAAGCGACTCTTGTGTCTTGATAGCAGTTTTATTACTAAAAGTTTTTTTTATTTTTTTTCTGTGCTTTAAGCTATAAATTTAAAAAATAAGTCAGAAAGGTATACTAAAACTAATTTATATATGGTTTTAAAAAATGTTTTAATATTTAATCGTTTTTTTTTTCTATAAACTTTTCAAATAGTCTAATAATATTGACGTTCATATTTAGCTGCATCATTGATGCAGCGGCCTATATCGTTTTGCTATATTCAGGTCACAGAACGTTTAGGGAGCCATATATTCTAAAACTAGCTGTTCCCCGCCTGCTGGAAAACCCCACGACTCCCTTTCGGGAAGGTATTTTATAAAATCCATTCTTAATTGATCTCTAAAATGACAATACTAGAAATACAAAAAAAAAAAAATTTATTGTTTACATCTAATAGTTTTGAAGATGTGATAAGTTAATAAATCTCCTATATATACATAGATTTGTAATTTCCAATTACCAAGGGTAATTGGTAATTACTACTAATCTCGTTTCATTAATTTCTGTTATCGGAGATCGTCTAGGTAGGTATCAAAGCATCTTCTAAACTCAGTATACAAACTTTAATGTATTCCGGTTTGTAGGGCGCTATATTTTTTTTTTATGGTGATGTTTGCGCCGCAGTTTTATTGACAACTATAACAGCTTCATCGGACACAGGGCTCGCGGATCTGGTATCCGCGAGCTAAAATAATAAAAAAAAGAAGCAATGAAACTAAAAATAAGACAAACTTAAATTAAAATTAAACCAAAACGTTAAATGAACACAAAATACAAAAACTAAACACAGGGCGCTATAGTCAGTGAAATTACTGGGGTAACGAGACGTAACATCTTATGTATTAAGAAGACGAGCGGAAAGTTGTTGCTGTGTATACCATTCTTACTAACGCCACGTTTTTATGAGCTAGCGTATTACTTTAATGCTCGCACAGTACTGTTTGTCGGCTGCAATATGCGCTGCGGTGGTACCTCCGTTTTTTTTATTTTACGTGGGGGAAATCCCTTCGCATGGGTATGTAGGCAGGTGCCCCCGCGAAGACAAAGAGAGATTATATCGGTCTCGCACCAACTAAAGCCCCCACAATGTTCCATCGTGGTCGCTTTATGGCGGGGTCAAGGGGACGTATTTGCACAACTCCGCTACTCCGCCAGGACCGGTTGCAACGCGTATCCCTATCTCTGGAGGGAGAAGCAGTCACCTCGGGTAGGTCGCATAGGTTTGTCTTAACTTCACCGTGAGTGACTGAAGCACAGCTACAGAGGCCCACCGCCACGACAAGATGGGAAGCTCATCGAGGGGAGGAGGGAGGGATCACCTACATAAACAGTCTCCGACAACAGAGACCTACCATCAGTGAAATAAGACTATAGAACGAGTCGAGCACAATATAGTGCAGTGTATATCAGAATAACCAGCTATCCTCTTTGTCATTACTATCAGATGAACGTCTTACTAGTTTTAGGGATTTATCAAATACAAAAATATTGCAAAGGGTAAATCTGCCTGTAATGTGATAGGTGAGTATTGGGCCCAATAATGCGGTAAGGGCCACATCACCTTACCGTTGTTTAAACACAGTCACGATAACACGGTTCTGCAGTTCAACACGCTCTCATCCGCATTTTGACAAACCGTTACTGAAACGAGAATTATACAGTACACGTATAGAAATAAGCGGAACAAGATATTAAAACGTGTAAATGAAATTTATATCACACTGTGCTGTGTATTGAGTTAATGTCTCAAAAATAATTGGCTTTTTTTTATATATGATGAAGCGATGATACGGGCGTGATCAAATAGTTCACCCTATGGTAAGTGATACGCCTGCCCATAACAACGTGGCACAGGTTAAGATGATATATACTGCACCAGATTGTGCTCGTCGCTTTAAGACGTTATGCTTATTACCTCAGTAAATTTACTAGCTATAACGCCCTCTATATCGAAGCTAGTGAAATTACTGGGGTAACGAGACTTATCATCTTATTTATCAGGCGACGAGCGTAACATAGTGCTGTGTATATCATCGTAACTAGCGCTGTGTTGTTATGGGCGGGCGAATCACTTACTATTAGGTGAACATCCCGCTCATCCAGCCTCTTAATAGAATAAAAAAAATTAGCATATTACTGTTTTGCAGTAATAATCGGAGCTGCGGTGATATCTACCTAATTTTATTTAATCAAATTGTTGTCCTTGAAAGTCAAATAATAATAATAATCTTCAGCGGTTACAGTAAATAACGTACATACCAATTTATCAATCTATGTTTCCAAATATATATATATATATATATGTAAGAGATATTCAGAGATTCTTTGAGTCATTATGAGATCTCCGAAACTATTAGATGTAAGAACTCAAAATTTAGTAGAGATGTTGCTTCTACCATTTAGAGGTCAGATAAGAATGGATTATACAAAATTTCTTCCCTAAAGTGAGTTGCGAGGGTGTTACAGCCGGCAAAGCGAGACAACAACAAAACAGCTAGTTAATGATATCCGTAACCACAGTGACCCCAACTATGTTCTAAGTTGACTAGTAAACCCTGCAACTTGCTTAGACATAGAGCAGGGTTACTCGGTTCAATAAGATCTGCAATCCACTGAAGTTGACCACAGAAGGACTCTTAGAGGGTATTAGTTCCGCATACATATTAATCTAATATGTGGGCCGCATACAGAAATAAGGTTGTCTAATATAGAATGACCATACACATTAAGTGAACCTTGCTTAGTTAGTGTAGCCTTTAAAAGAATCTTAAAATAAATTAAAAATACCGTTGGCTTACAATAAATGCTTCTTGTCAGGAGTAAACAGTTCACCACTTGACATCTTCCATAAGTTATGAGGAAGATGCTCAGATGAGATCATGCGGTGTGACCAACGCTGGCGGAGTCGCAGATATGTACAAAATAGTTCCCGTGGACCATAAACAAGGAAAGAGAAACATTGAGAGTTTTAGTTTTTGGGTGGTGAAGTCCAATATATCGGCTCCTTGCCCTCAATCATTTTCTCCGTGAAATTGAACGATAGATTACTTTACACTAATATTCTTACTATAGTATTGTACTATCAAATATGTTTGTGTTCACCATCATCATCAGCCGACAAACGTCCACTACTGGACATAGATTTCCCCCAAAGATCTCCACATGAATCGGTCCGCAGTCAGCATGGTCTCCGGTACCGCCGGGCATTAGGGGCCTTCCTTTGTAGGGATTCATATAGGGGGATTTGACTCATTTCCCATCACGTTGGCCCAATGGGGGTTGGCGGGAGCTAGAGCCTTGTTTGTTGATTAGCAGGGTGCATTACGAGTCTTGACCCGCAATGTCTTTGTATAAAAATAATACTACGATATTATTTCGAAGGGTTTTCCTATTGGCATTGGCATAGGAATTTCTAAAATTTTACTATATTTACATGATTACATGATGATGATGATGATGACATGATTACATTAGAAACTGGCGGTAGATCTCTAATCTGGTGGTAAGTCTCTGTTGCTAAAGACCGTCCAGGTCCAGGACCACCGCAACTCCTGCTGTAGAACAGGGGGCAACTGTGCTGTTTTCCGATTTGAAAGGTTTTTTTTTTCAATTAATCTACGAGACGACTGCGACATTCACCTGATGATAAATGATACGCCTGCCTATAACATCGTGGCTTTAGTTAGGATGGTTTACACAGCACCACATTACGCTCGTCGCCTGAGATATTAAGATGTTGAGTCTTTCAAACTGTCCTTCCAACTGAAACACAGTAATGTTTGCATACTACTGTTTAAAGACAAAAATAAGTGTTACGTTGGAACTGAACTATTCGGTCTCCAGCAACAGACCCGCCATCAGTAAAATTGTTGTTAGTAAGCGAAATTACTCAGATAAGGAAACTGAGTACCTTTTGTCTCAAGGTGATAAGCGCAATGTTGTATTGGATATATCATCCTAAACAGCGCCACGTTGTTATGAGCAAGCGTATCACTGACCATTAGGTGAACCTCTTGCTCGTCTCGTCGAATAAAAAAAACATAACCATTACTTATCGCAAACCCTCTCCAAAATGATGGCATATTAGCATAAATTTCTTCCATATGACCGCCGAACTTCAACTTGATAGCATTCGACGGTGATGATGAAACCCTCTCAATTTTAAATGCTCTAAATTACAATAATTAACATTAAATAAGTTTTTAAAGTAAACCACTAATGCTTTAAGACGTGCTGAGAACTGAGCGGTGTCGAACTAGCTGGCTGACAAGCACGACCTTCAGTCATGAAGTCCACGAAAGAGAAGAGAAGATAGTAAACGACACAACGTCTAGGTAAATACCAACGAGGCGCCTATTTCAACAGCCAAACAGTAATGTACAAACATTACTATGTTCTGGATTGAAGGGTGTTGTAGCTAGTAATATTACTGAGGTAACGATACTCGATATCTTACGTATCAGGCGACGAGCGCAATGTGATGCAGTATATCATCCTAACTAACGCCACGTTGTTATGAGCTAGCGTATCACTTACCATCAGGTGAACGCCCTGGTCCTCTCATCACTTAATTATATAGAAAACTTATATAATCTTAACACTAAAAGAAACAGCCGGAATATTACTCTGACATTGAATATTATAAATATATTATATATATATATATATATATATATATATATATATATATATATATATATGTAAATATATTCCGTTAATGATCGGCAATGCAGCCGCGAACCCTCTGGTGTTGGGACTATCCATGGGCGTCAGTGATCACTTTACACCAGGTGAACTGTTCGCTCGTTTGCCCATCCTTCCTATAAATATATATATATATATATATATATATATATATATATATATATATATCTTAAGACGATCGGACGAACAATAAAATGATTCGCGAATAACGGAGTTTTATTAAAATACAGTTATTCAATACGTCTTACTGCCGCCGCCATAGTCAATTCGTATTTGTTTGTTAATTAGCGTGGAAAAATATTAATTATGCATAGTAAAGGCAATACGCCGACATACTTTATTTGGTTTTGTGTACAAACGCAATAACGGATGCGTACATTAAGAAAATTATATATTTTTTTTATTGGACGACTAATAGGAATAAAAATTAACAAAAATATATACTGGTGGTAGGTATCTTGCTCTGTAGTCCCAAACTATTAAGAATAGAACTAAGGTAAGCCTTGCCTGTCGTATAACGTGACTAAAAGGGTCTTCGCGTTCGTAGACTTTGAAGGTGGGGGCCGTCATTGTCAACTAAGCGAGCCTGAGATGAACGACAGTTATGAGGTGATCTAGATCTTGTCGTACCACAGCGAAGGTGTTGAGGAGGGCTACAGCCCTCCCTCGGACTTGCTTTAGGCGTAGCGGCGGGAGGCACCGGTGCGTTCCGTAGTAAATCCCAAGGTCTCCCGCAACGCATTGAAGATAACCACCGAGGTTTTGGGGGTAAAAATCCCACATAACCTTTGTCTTCCCCCTCAAAATAAGGTACCTATTTTAAAGATTTTCTCTCTGATAACAAAAAAAATATTATCTGAAGACCGTCTAGGTAGGTACAACCACAACTCTTATTTCCACCGCTAAACAGTAATGTGCAAACATTACTGTCTTCCGGTTTGAAGGACGCTGTACCTAGTGTAATTAATGTGTAAACGAAACTTATCATCTTACGTCTCAAAGCGACTACCGTAATGTGGTGTTGTGTATACCATTCGTTAGAATATAGCTCTAGTTATAGAGCCACGTTGTTATAGGCAGACGTGTCGCTTACCATCAGATGAACCTCCCGCTAGTCTCATCGTTTCATACAATAAAAAAAGACGTTTTTAATTAACTTAAATATTTCTAAACTAGTTAGGGATAATGGACAACTCAGCACTAAAGCTATAAAACCAGCATAAATAATTTAAACAGAAACTATCCGCCAACACACCCTTGGCGAACGTGGTGAATTATGAGGTGACTATGTCTTTATGAGAGAAGGCCCCGAGTCCCAGCAATGGGTATATATATATGTAATATATATAATATATAATGGGTGTATATATCTAACAATATGAGTTCAACTATAACATCCTCTGTGAGTGAAGACATATTGTTGATTTATAAACATTTATACCAAAAATATAATATATATAGTTATTATTTTTTTTAATTAATACTACAATGAAAATCACTTTTGTTTTCAGTATTTCTGATTCATTTTCATAAGTACTACCAAAAAAAAATTATACGAGATGAATTTAGAAATGTCAAATACAAATTATTAATGTCGACGAAGTCGATATGAAACCTTGTTTTATTGTTGAGATATAAATTCACTTAAAGCAAGAGATAAACACAAAATCAAATTATGCGTATCATTTGTTGTATTAGTCTGATAGCTATAAAGCAAAACTTGAGGTATTTTAACAGAAATTAAAAAAATATTCTTAGAAGTATTTAAATTATTTAATGAAAACATCTTCAGGTTGAGAAAAAGAATAGTAAAGTAACTTTGCAATTTAAAGTAAAACTTTACGCACAGTCGAAGTAGAATTGTAAACCTTTCTAAAAGTGTATTACCAAATATAGATTAAAATAATAACATAATTATAAATAAACCTTATTAGTCTATATCCTAATAGACTATATACTAAAACTAATTAGACTCTATTATACTTTACGAGTTTTAGATTATTTATAAACCTAAATTTCTGAAAAAAGACACATTTTTTGCAAACATAGGAATAAAACGTAATATAAGTTATGATGAAATATTCCCGGAGATTTAGTATCTGTACTGTGCTGTACTGACGGCAGGAGTAGTAGGTCTCCACTAGTAGGTGCCTATTTCTGGCAACCGTCAGCTCCTTTTTCTGCCGCCAAACAATACTGTAAAAATTACTGTTTTATTTTCAAGGGCGTTCTAGGTAGTGAAATTACCAGGATAACGAGATTTAATATTTTATATCTCAAGGCGACGAGCGTAATATGGTGCAGTGTATGCTATCCTAGCTATTGCGACGTTGTTATGGGTAAGCTGTTCCGCCAGTCTCGTTGCTTCGTTTCATAAAAGGTACTAAGGTTTTGAATTAATAGAATCAGAACAATTTTCTTATGGATAGCTATGACTATCTCAGGTTTCTAGTCCCAGTAGGGGGCACATTAATACCACTGTCTGTATATGAATTTTCAGACTTCTATTCTTATCTCTTTATTATTTACATATAGATACCGCCGTATCTAACTTTATTAAGTTTAAGCGTGTCACTTACCATCAGGTGAACGTTTTGCTCGTCTCGTTGCATCGTCGAATAAAAATAAAGTTCTATCTATTAAATATAACAAGTAGGATCTTAAGAGAAAAAAAAGCTCGATGTATAACTATAGATGCATTATTGACTAAAAGGATTTCGATTGTAAATAACTCCTGAATTTGTTAATAACTTGAATGCGATAACTTTTACCAGACCCTTCGGCTGGGATCAGTTCACCTCAATCCATTTACGTTGCGTTTTATTAATTCGTATTAAAAATGTGAAGGCAGCGTCATTAACCGATGCCAATACTAATACTTCACACATCGTATTAAAATGGCTATTCAAAGTGGCAATACTGACATCAACTTAAAACTGTCGACCTAACTCGACTCGCCCAGGTTTTTTTTTACAAACCGTTACAAAAGGCAAAACCCGTCGACTGATTCATACCTTCATCAAAGTATCGACAGAATATGCACTAACTAAAAAAAAAAAAATTAATTAAGTAACGTAACATATCGCACAGAAATTACTGCATTCAGAATTTATTATAACATATATTTTTTATTCACATAAATCATTAGATTAGTAAATTGTCTGATAAGACATAAATGGATTGTTACGTACGAAAAACCCATGTATACGTATATCTAGTAAATGTAATGATATGCATACATTACATGAGATCTACGTCCAATAATGTACGTTCATCAGATAAGATGTTATGACCACTTATAATTATAAAATAGTCTCATAGTAACTACGTATATTAATTTAGTAGTTAACTTGAAAGAGAAATTCGATATTTTCCTTCCAATGCTGCTTTTGGGATGATTCTTCATAAGTCGTATTATTAATCAGGTGTGGCATCGAAAAAGCGAGGTCATTGTGTTGTCCAGCACATACGTAAAAATGTGTGTGCCGTGCGAAGACGCAGGATACATCCTATAAAATGTGGAGCGACCCCTTGTGGTCACAGTATCGAGCAGGCAACGGTCTTGGAAGGACACAGACATGAAGTTGGTGAGTCCTTGATTTTAAATATGTTTTTTCTCTCTAATTATTATATTAATGGAGATTAAATAAAAATTACTTTGTCACTATCACGTACGGTTATTAAATAAATATGTTTAGAAGATAAAACCTCAATTACTATTTACTATTAAATTCAAAAAACTTTTACCTACCGTCAACCCCATCTTAAAATTATGAGGAAGAATTAACATTTTTGGTATACTAATATAACTTAACTCCTCTTGCATTTTTGTAAGAGGAAATACATTTAAATTTGTGACAAAAGTTTACCTCATTATTTCAATCATTCTTATAACATGTACTTTGTAAATTTAAAAATCCATAATTTGATCACTTATACTTATCAAATACGTAGAATTTTAATAAATACTTATTTAAGTATTCACAGTCATTTCATATTTTTTTTAGTCTAAAATGACGACAAAAAAAAAATTAAGTAGAGTTCAAATACATTCTAAATATTTTATGTAAAGTGCTTCACAAAGATCTTACGTACTTAGCTATATTTATTGTTTCAGGTTATTACTACATTAGCCTTTTTGGCACTGGCCATTGCTGAAGAATTAGAAACTAATAATTTTGAAGACCAAGAAGCTGCAGCGACAGTAGACCAATTGAAGTATGATCAAACCGCAGCGCAGTCCGTAGTGAATGATAACGTGGCTCAGTATTACGCATCTTCTGCAGCACCTTCTTACTACGTACCTCCCAGCCAAACACCACAAAGGCCTTGGAATCCAGCGCCCAGCAATTACATACCCTCACAAAATAATCCATCTCAGTCTTTTAATAATTACATCCCATCAAGCACAGCGGCTACACCAATCAGCAACTACAATCCACCCCAAAGTACTGCAGTGCCATCAACCGGCAACTATGTATCTTCACCACCGGAATACATTCAGAATGATCCACCACAAAATTCATGGAATCGACCGCTGAATAATTATGTGCGCCCACAGAACAACTATGTATCTCCACAAAATTCATGGAACAACAACAATAATTGGAACAATTGGAACAATCAACAGCAGCAAATTCCGTCAACGACAACGACGCCAGTGGCCGTGATAAAGAATGAACAAACTTATGGTGAAAATGGCAGTTACAAATACGAGTAAGTTAACCTTTTATTTTTTTAAATCTACGAAGTGACGAGACGTTCTTCGGATGGTATGTGCTACACCTACCCATAACAACGTGGCTCTAGTTAAAATGATATATACTGCACCACATTGGGCCATGATGGTAAGTCTTGTAACCCTAATAATTTCACTAGCTACAGCATTTTCAAACCGGAACACATTAATGTTTACATACTACTGTTTGACGGCAGAGATAGGTTATGGTTGTATCTACTTAGGCGGTCTCCAAGAACAGAAACTCACCACCAATTATTACTCCGTAAATAATTTCAAAAAAAATAAAATTTTAATACTAAACTAACAACGCTGAAATCTATTACAAATCTTCATAAAATTTATTCATATATTAGTTAATAACAAGTTTTAATAAGTGATTTTGCTATAACGACTAAATAACTATTTCTACGACTTTAAATCTCTTGCATAGTATTTATGATAATTTAAATCTTTGAGTGGACTCCGGATCCGCGAACTTGAGTCCTGTGAATCTGTAAAAATCATCAACAAGACTAAGCTAAGACTCTAAGTTCAGACGAAAAAAATTCACAATAACAATGAAAACTATAATAAGTTATATAAGATGTTTTCAATTTCCTATTTAATAACAGTAGACTTATACAAGGTTATGAATCGAAACATATCTCTAAGAAATAAAAAATATCAACTATATAATTTATTACTGTTTTTAAAGTAACAGTAACAATTTCATATTAATAATATATGTATAAAATATCTGTTTATCAAACTAAAATTATATGTATAAAAAAACGTAGAGAATCTAACGGTCAATATTCTATAGGTTTCGCGTAAATGGCTGTCAATCCGGTTATAACACTAGCAATTTAACTGTATCATAAAATTCTTGATAAACTATAGCATCTTGTAAATGTGTGCTAACCAATACAACACGCGTTAACCTATAAATTAATTCATTTACACTATTTTCTAAACATATTATTATTTACTTTATTAAGAAAAAAATTGAAAGAGATATAATTTTGAATAAAGTGTAATGTATTACAGAAATTTGACAAACCTATGAAAAAGATTTCATGACGTATGTATTGATAAGCAAATAAAAGCATAAAAAAAGCAAAACCCAATTAAAATTCAAATATGTGACCCTGGAAACAAACCTAGTACTAAGCAAGTGTTTAGCCACTGTGCCAGGGCTAGTGTAAAATATTCTTATTAGATACTGCAGCTAATTTGCAATACTATAATTCGCCAACTTTAATCACAAAATCAAAAAGACAATTCTATGTATATTTCTTTTAATTATTAATATTATTTTAATTAATAACAACCATCATGCAGATACGAGATCGCAGATGGCACTCATGTCGGTGAAGAAGGTTATTTTACAAATCCCCAAGCCACCGATGAGAGCCTCGTGAAAAAAGGATGGTACTCATTCACTGATGCAAACGGAAAAGTTTATACAGTCACTTACTGGGCAGATGACACCGGTTACCATGCATCAGGAGACCATCTTCCCAAATCGCCACCAGTACCTCCCGCGATTCAAGCGTGAGTATTATAACTTTACGTATATGTATGTTTGTGAAAAGAAAATTATAAAATCTACTATAAATGCGAAATTTAACTCCCAGCAGTATTTACTGGGAGTTAAAATTATGGAATTTTTATAGACATAGCAAAAATAAGAATAACAGAAAAACTGCAATAGAATTCGCATAACATGACAGTGAATCGAGCTTATCTACTACCTCCTTTAACTTTCTTTTGTTGCAGTAAGTTTCAATATATTATATCAAGATTCTTTATTTAACAAGCTGATGAGCTTTCACTTTGTCCTATATATTTAACAATTCCGTAAATGGATTCAAATTGCAATTACACTTCATTTAAACGATAACATAATTTTTGACTTAATCAGTGACTAATACAAATATACTAAGAATTTTTTAATTCTTTTTATCAAGTTCCAACGATCATTACATATAATATATATATTATTCATTACAGAGCCATCGATCAAAGCATGAAAGAAGAGGCAGCTAAAGCTGAAGCCGAAAAGAATAAACCGCAACAGCCTCAGCCAACGAACCCATCCCAAATTTACTACCCACAACAAAACCAACAATCAGTGTATTATCCACAACAAACTCAAAAACCTCAACAAGTTTATTACCCTCCACAAACGCAAAAACCCGTTCAAATATCGCAACCATCTAATGATTATATTCAACCCTCACAACAAACGTTTAATCCAAACTATCAGCAAAACTACTACCAACAGCAAAATCAACAGCAGCAGCAAACTTACTACCCACAACAAAATCAACCACAACAAAATTACTATCCCCAAGGGAGCTACGCTTCTAGCGGCAAATAAGTACATTTGATGCGTTTTGTGAATCAAAAAAATATGTAAAAAAAAACGAATAATTATTAAACTGTGAATTTTAATATAAGTTTAGAAAGGAAATAATTATATTTCCACAATAATTTTATCTGCTTTGGAAATATGGAAGATTACTTACAAACTAGTTATCTCGTCCACGATAATCATTGTGAACACGATTGCTGTGCTGTGAAAATAATGTAAAAAATATTACAAAACATTTATGCCATAAATACGTGTAATTTATGTTAAGTTAATAAAGAGTATTGTAATTACATTATTTAAATTTCATTTATTACCTAAAAACATGCAATTTATCACTAGAGAACTCAAAAATACATTCATATGTAACATTTCAGTTTGTCGTCTGCACAACAAATTTTAAAGGCACGGCGATCATATCTATCTATAGTTAGGCTCTTGAGGGTTCAGCTGATAATATTAAATCTCGGGCGCAGACTGCTAAACGTGTTTTTAAAAAAAAGTTTTTTCTACTCAATTCCGCCATTGATGCGCTAAGCATTACAGAAACAGTTTAAACATAATACACAACTAGAAAGACTAAAAAATATCTACGCCGTTCTCTCCGCGTGCCGTTCTCCTATGCTTGATTAGTGTAGGAGGACAACTCTAACCTTCAAAACCCGCAAACCTAACATTTTAGTTATCATGACAGGCAAGAGTTACCTTTGTCCTGTTTTGAACTGCCTGGTAATCTATAGTGCTGATAAAACTGAGCCATTACAAAGAAACCTCACTGTTACTAGATAACATAATTTTTGAGAACAAACTCCCAAATCATATACTTTAAACATCAGTAAATGTTTTATTCGTTGATGATTTATTTTATCATCGATCCTCAAAATGTACTTCCTATTAAGACACCTGCTACACGAACTAATAAGACCTTGAACCACAAAATGTATTCAAAACTTGTTTATAAGGGCACTGACTTGGACCCATATAAAAAGTGCATCCGTTCATGATCCAAAAATGTGCACACTTTAAAGACCTTGATCCTTTCTTAAAATGTTAAGTTCCGCGGACGAGCCTTATAAAACGACGACGATATAACTTAATAAATAAATTAAATGAGATAAGAAAAAAAACAATAATTAATTAATAAACATTTTTATTTAAATATATAATTAATAATAAAAAACTGAAAAAAGCCTTTAGCCATTTGATGATAATAAGAGAGAAAACTATATTAAAACGCGATATTTTCACGAATGCCTGAACATAATCTTGCGTGCCTATAAATATACGCGGAATTCATTTTCATTTTCAGTCTTAGTTTGACTTGAGATTAACAGTGATGTGATTTATGTATATATATTTATATAAATATACGTTATTTTTTTTTGGATTCAACATCAGAAAAAATGGAACATGTAAGTGTTGACTACGAAGAGTATTTGTGTTTAAATCTATACCAAGAATATCCGATTATTAAAGCTTATATATAATAGTAAAACCATACTGTATTTTCAGGTGTATCTTTTATCCTTATTACATTTTATAATTTATGTAACTGGTGAAAAAGGACAACAAGGACAATTTTCATTTCCGCCCACTAATCCATTTTCAAATTCAGACTATACTTTAGATAAATATTTTTCACCCCAATTTCAGTCCCAAATTCCTTACTTTGTTACAAATAATTATAAAGAAATGCCTCAAAAATTTATACCGTCGCCTAATGGAAAATTGTCAAACGATATAAGTCCTGTACCAATTTTAATAACATCAACTGCCAATTATGGAGACGAAAATATTCGACGGAAAGATGAAATCAGAAGACACATAAACATATCTTCGACGCCTTTTAATTATAACCAAACAAAACTTACAAACAAAGACGATTCAGAAGATAAAACAAGTAGGACTACTTCACACATAATTAATTATAAACATCCCATAGACAGAATGGATACAAAATTTTCAACATCTCCAGAGACTCTTAACTTATTTACAGCCAATCAAAATCCATTATCTAAAAAAGTTATATTATCTATCGAAAATGGGAAAAATCAAGAACTTGAACAGAAAACTTTATTTCATAATGTAAACTTTGCACCTACTCCTAATTATTTGTTACAATCCACCACAGAACCGGCAATACCTATACTAAGACTTTCCAACGAAATGGATTTAGATGGTAGTTTCAGTTACGAGTAAGTTCCCTTTTATATTATTCAATCATTATTATAAAACTATTATGGCTCCAAAGATAACGGTAGAAGAGTATTATAGTAGTTAGTATATATATATATAGTTAGTATATATATATAGAAGAGTATATATATATACTAACCTGTTTAATAACAACTTATTTTTTACTATCACACCTTTTTTCCCAGTAGGGAAGTAAGTATAACTTATTACATATATTAACAATTACTTAACATATTTTTTTTTATTTAAGAAATAAATAATTAAAAGTTTTTTTAGTTATTTATTGGAAAAAATAAATATTGGATATGAAACCTGCAAATCTGCCCGAGTAGTAAATCCAAATAACTTGTTATTTCAAAGTAACTGTTTTTTATCTAGAGCCCTGGGAGCTGATCAAACTCATTATGTTCAACACAGCCGTATGGAAAACATAGGCACTGATAAAGAAGGCCCAATTGTAGAAGGTTCATATTCATATGTTGGTGATAATGGACAAACATACACCGTACATTACATTGCCGATTCTAATGGATATCGTGCCACCGGTGACCATCTACCTGTGCCACCACCAATTCCCGAAATCATTCAAAGGTATGTAAATATCACCATACGTTTATAACTTAACTATTAACCTATCTTAATTATTAAAACAATACAATTAATAATTTTCTTTTAGATCAATTCAATATAACGTAGCTGAAGAGATTAAACAAGAACCGCATCTTAAATATTTTAATGACCATATAAATGATAGTAATTCAGATATTAAGAAAAATTACCAAAACCATTATAGACCACAGCGTAATCTGTTTACGGGTCAAACACCAGAAGCTTTTTCACTTGGATTTTTACAAGCAGCATCAACATTACAAAATAACGTGACATCAGTAAAAAACTTGACAGATCCCTTAAAAACAAATTTTGAATTTGCCCCAGACAATATCAGAAGAAATATTAATTATGAAACTTTAGAACCTGAAGTAACCTTCCGAGCATCACAAGGTGCACATTCTCCTTTGAACTTCGTTCAAAAACATACTCTACCGCAGTTGGTAAATTACGAACCTAATGTGAAAGAAACTGAAAATGCTAAAGTTTTATGGAGATGGCAATACGATTTAAATAGTAATACCGATAAACCAAATACTTTGAAAGATTCGATATCAAGGTCATTTAGTGAAGGAGATGACATTATAATAAACTTTAGTGAAATGACACCAGAAGATTATACAAAAATTATCAAGGACTATGAAAAAATTGATTCTAACGAAAATTATGATTTAATAAATAAGCAAGAGAACAAAAATTATCCAAGCTATACACATTTTAATAAAAACATGGAAACTAACGATGGGTACCAAAGTTTCGAAAATAAAAAATATTACAGTGACAGCTACAACAATGTTAAACCACTTGCCAATGCTGTAAATGATTATATGTTAAAACAAAATATTATTGCTAATAATACTCTTTATGATAATTATAATTCAAATTATTCTCAAATAAATAATAAAGTAAGACCAAAGGGAATAGTTAATGAACAAAATGGCAACTCTCTTTCAACTTCTACTCAAAAATCACCCAACTGGTTTGATAACAACAATAAGTCATACGATTCAAGGGAAATAATTTATGACCCCGTAGACACCACAAACAAAAATACATATTTAAAAAATTATTTCGTTCAAACTATTCCAATAATTTCAAAACTGGAAACGCCAAATAATGAAAACTCTTATGAATTAGATATTAAATCAAGTTATGAAAACCCTACGGTTATCAATCCAATACTATACGGTAATAATATTCAATACCAAGAAAAAAATCCATTTAAATCCGGCAATGAAAGTCTTCAAAACCAAATTACAATAAAAAACAATAACACCCAACAAGTTGCTACTCCTGAAAGTACTATACAGGAAGAAATAAAAAATAACATGTTTCTTAAAAATGTATTAATGACAAAAGATCACGATCCGCGAAAATTAGATCACAAAAATATACAAAACACAGAAAACTTCCTGGAGACTGTAACAAGATCATCCCCAATCAACACATTTGATTATGAACCAAATTCACGGAAACGAATTGACCCTGTAAGTAAGGCGTTTGATATATCTAACGTTCTTAATTTATTAGATAACAAAAACATTTTTGAATCAGATAGGTTATTAATTAAAAGAAAACCGCAAATGTTTAATAATCTTAATAATAAATATAACTTTAATATAGATTCAAACTATGATTCTACTAATAAAGAAAACAAAAAAGATCTTGTTTCAAATATTTATAATATGAAACACTACCCACAGCAACAAGAAATACGTGGAAATTTAAAAAATTACAAAGTTTTACAGCGTAATAACGTACGAAATTTTAACACAGAAGAAAATACTTCACAGAACCTCCAAAATCTACTGCCTTTAGGTCGTGCAGGACCTTCGTTGAAAACTTATCATCCACCACTTTACTTATAAGAATGATATGATTGTAATTTTATTATTTATTATTATATTGTAAATAGTACATACAAGTATTGCATTTATACTACCTAAGTGAAAATAAAGAAACATCTATCGGTTATTTTGTGTAGTTATTACAAAATTTGAGTTATTATAATACTTATCAGATTTTAAATGCGTTGCAGCTAGTGAAATTACTACGGTAACGAGCTTAACATCGTATTCGTTCACTCGTCTCGTAGCTTGGTGAAATAAAAAAAGAAATTAAAAATTAATACAACAACGTCGATGAAATGAAATTAAAGTAACCGAGAATTCCATATTAATCTCACTATCCACATTGAAAGCGTGACGCGCAGTATATTTTCTAAGTAAGAGCAGTTTTCTCCAAGTGTTTTATGAAATGTAATGTTTTTAAGATCATCAACGCAATGGTTATTGAACAGTAATAATTGATGAAAGAATATTTTACTGATTTTAATGTAACACAGATTTTATTACTATAAAACAAATAATAAAATGCAAAAGGTTAAATTGATATCGAGACATATAGCGAAAGAAAGAAAATCATTGTAGTAGAAGAATGATAAATGTGGATGGGCAGAAGTGTAGATGAAGACCAGAGTAGAGATGGATGAGTGTGTGAAAGAATATACATGTCTAAGAGAAGTTTAATTGTGAATACTAAGTGATGGAAGGGAATGGGCAAAAGCTGTAATGTGCCGACATCACACAAAAGTAAAATAGCAGGAAGATGATGATGGCATTATAAGTATTTCATATGTTTATTTTATGATTTATTATTGCATTACATTTCAATAACTGCACCATTTTTAATTACGGAAGATCTGAGGTAACAGATGTCCTGATATCATAATTATCACGGAATATCTGCAGCTTTTACTTATTGTTTTATTTTAGACAGCATATATTCAGTTATATTCACGGAAATATATAATCATTGTGTAAACAGCAACTATGTTATATACTACTTGTTTTTGAAAAGCACCTTGGTTTTATATGTTTTTTTTTATTTAACAATAGAAAATGATTTATGATATTTATTTAACATAGTAAAATGAATTGGTTAGAATACCAAAAATGTTTTGTGCAACAATGAAAATGAGAGTTATTATATGAAATATACTCGTCCAAATTATGTTGGAAGAGTTTTTAGACATATTTTTATTTAAAGATATCTATCTCTCTAAATTATTATTAAACATTCCACGCCGTCTAAAACCTTGGTGGAAATGTTTGTGATTTTATTTTTAGGGTTTTTACTTTGGATCTTCGTCAAACGAAAATCGCACGTATCATTCAGACATTAAGACTGATTCGGTTCAACAAAGATTGTTAGGAACCAAATTGTCGTTCATTTCATGTTACCGCGGACTAATTTTTTTTAGTCCCAAAAATTCTGCTCACGTCTCTCCTTTTATTACATCAAAAACCTTTGACTTTAGGGTATGTCAAGGGCATAAGAATCTAAGAATGAATACGCCACTTGCAAAGCAATTTGGAATTTTGTTGTTTGCGGTAAAAAGGAAGCGTTTGTCTATTTATTCAAATTATGCGGAAAAAAACAAAAAATGCTCTTAAATTTACAGAAGAAATAATTGCAATTAGATAAATAAATATATGATACTTTTTTTCTTGAATCGTATTGAAACTAATAATTTCGATACGATTCACAAACACTGTGCGTAAGTAAAGAAACAATATTTCATATTGGAAATAGGTCCACATTAAAGAAAATAATTTAAGAATCACATTGCCTAACTATACATAAATATATTACTAAAAAACCAGTCGGTCATAAAATAACTGAGTTCTTGTTTCTGCCAGTGAAAAGTATTACTCAAACATTACTAACAATCCCCTACATAAGGAACACCCGAGGAAAATGCTTTCACATCAATCTGGGACTTTAGGGCTTTTTTATTTGAAATTACTATGACGTTTATCTAATGGTAAATAATACGACAGCATATAAAAATACTGTCATAAAATTTTGGTAATACGATGATATAAACTACACCGGTCTGTGCTTATCCCCTTAAAGCATAAGATACCAAGTGTCGTAATCATGTAATTCCTAAGTTCCCAAAGTAGTGGTGGACCCCCAGGAGTACACGGGAAACCTGATGAGGGTCTTCATTGGGTTGGTGTATTCACATTTTCGTCGAAGTTAAGGAATATGGTAGAAATGAAGCTGTAGTGGGATCCACCGGAACCAGCAAAATTTTAAAAGTGGTCCTATGAGAAATAAGGTCGGGGAACCTCTGATGTATTTAGTGAAATTAGTAAAATAGTTATTATACTACTAAAAAGCGGCAGAAAGTGGCGCTGTGACGGTACGTTTTTAGTCGGTTTCCGAAGTTCACCACCAGCAGTTTTTAATGTTTATCAACAAATAAATTTAATTTGATTTCGTGCTACGTTATTAAGATTGCAGTTATTCATAAAAGTATCAAGAGTGATGTCATGGACGTTTGAAAAGTTTTATTCAAACTTTTCAAATGTCGATGACACCAGCACGATCGCATGGTTGCTAGTTGGTAGTTATGTGTGTTTGTGTATATTTACTTGTAGGTAAATATTTTTGCTTTGAGACTCGCGCAAACAAGATTTCATCCAAAGTACCCCTTAATTTACATAGTCTGGCCGCGGCACGCAATCGGCCGTATGATTTGTGTAATAAAATATGGAACCCTTTATAAATTATTTATATATTGTGTTAACTAAGATTTTACAAACTGTGCAGCACAAATAACATTAAAATGTTTAGAACAAAAATGAAAAATATACAATTTTACAGATTTCATATTGACTATAACGATATACATGGTCTGCTGAAAAGGACAATAAACATCAAAGGATAAACAAAAAAATATGTAAATTTTAATGCAAGTTCGGGATCAAAGTCTTTATGCGGACTGTTTTATATCTTTTGGTTCGATTTTCTATGCCCCCTGACGCAACTGCTATCGGATTTAGGTAAAAGATATCTAAATATTCTGCATAGAAATCGGTCAATCTTTTTCATTGACTTTCGGTTTTTTCACTTCTTACAATAATCCAAAATGATTATATTTTTTTACTTTACATAAATGTAAGGAAACGAATATTGTTTGTAATAAAAGTTTACCATATAGAGCTTTACATAACACTTTTACTAAATATAAGTCCTGTATTACTATTTAGTGTTAGATCAATTTTATTAGGTAGTAGGTCTCTATTGCAGGAAACAGCTAAAGTAACACCGCAGCGCCTATATCTGCCACAAAACATTAGCAAGTAAACATTACTATGTTTCGGTTTGAAGAACACTTTGATTAATGAAACTACTGTAGTTACGAGACTTACGATCTTATATCTCGAAGCGACGAACACAATATTGTACAGTATTTATCACTTTATTTAGCTCCACATTGTTATAAGTGGGAGTAACCCTATCAAATCAATAAATTAGTAAACAGTTACGATTACATATATTAACTTGCAATTCTAAAGACGTTATCAACAAAACCTTTTCCTTGAATCGCAAGGTTAGAATTTTAAGAAAACCAAAGCGCTATTCCCACAATTCGAAGAATATTCGAGATGGAACGAGTCTTGTGACAAAATACCATAAACGGAACAGATAAAATCTACACCTACTCTTAATTCAACGTACTAAACTAAAAAATTTAGCACGTTCCTTCCTTGTTGTTACACGCGGATTATTGAAGTACATACACTTACTGTATTATACATATCTTTCCAATTGGTTTCATTATTTAATATAAGGGACAAAAAACGTTCTTCGAATATACATATATTTTATTCCCATACACCTAAAACTGAGTTTAAATATATTATAATAGTGATCAGCTCAACGGTGTTGAAAATAAAAAGATACTAATCCTTCTGATACACTTTTGTATATATTTATTATACGTAATCAACAATTTTTGCTTTGTTTTACGTATAACAATTCTATAATACATAAGACATAACGTTGAGTTTCAAGAGAAGTATCTTTTAAACAATTCCTTTTTATTACTAATGATAAGTAACAATTAAATACTAAGAACCTATGTCCAGCTGTGGACGTCTATCTGATGATGATGAACTAATAAAAAAAGATTTCATAAAATCAAAATCTTTTGTATCTCCCCAATTATTTTTACGTGGACTTGTTCCACTGACGATAAAACAACCACCATACAATCATTGCGAACACCTTATAATTAAAGAAAAACCATATAAATGCCTGGTCATAAATGTAATTCAAACACAGGATATCAAAATTACTGGAGACAACGAGACTTAATACCCATCAACCACGAGATAACATCACGATCACAATATGATGCAGCGTATATTATCCTAACTAGCGAAATCGGCGGTGCATTTACTATCAGGTAAACTCTTTCGTCTCATCGAATAGAAAAATGCTAAAATTATTTATAAAAAAAATAATAAGGTTCTTAATTGATATGTGAATGATACATTGATATGTACATGTAGGGCCAGGTTAAGGGATAGGGGACGCAATGTCATCACGGCGATTAATTAGTGGAAAATGAACATCGCACCGTTCAACATTTTCAATTACAGCCATCTGAAACAGAAATGCGTTACTGAATGGCCGAAGGGGAAGCTCGGGCCGCTTAAATTCAGCCATAATACAATCAGGATTTAGCGGCGGAAATATTTCGTTTCAGTTCAACTATGCGTTCAATTTAACGAGCTATACATAAAATACATATAAATAATAAAACGAGCTATATATAATTTTAATTAAAACTTTAACTACTCTAATCGACCTCTATTACTTTAAAAATCCTAGAGAAATGTGATCCAAATCAATTAAAAATGAAAACAACCAAGAATCATACAATGCAAATCAAGAAAGGAACTAACAGCGTAATGCAGGTTTCGTTTTATCAAAAAACCAAAATTAAGAATGACGCAGTTTCGCCTTACATCGTTTGCTCTTTTTTTTGTATTATTTTTGATTGGCTCAGGTAGAAGCCCTAAGTAGAAGGTTCAAAATATAACATATTTGGAGATATCAACAGGAGGGAAGAAACAAATTTGATATTTATTTTCATTGCACAATTTGTTAAATAGAAATTTGCTTTACAACAGACCTATTTCCAGCCATGAACGTCCGTCGATTGAAATAATGATGATGATGATGATGATGAATTCATTAAAAACTATTGCAAATATAGGAATGTTACTTGTGTGTATAAATATGTTCGCAATTAATATTAATATTAGGTTCTTACATATGAAATTGGCGTTTTGTACGGAAGGAATATAAGGTAATTTTTTTTTTTTTTTGCAAAATATATTTAATTAATCAAAGTATGCACCGTTGTTATCTATGCACTTTTGCCATCTCATAGGTAGTTCATTGATCCCTTTACTAAAAAACCATTGGAGGCGAGAATCGATAAACTCTTTGAAGGCGGTTTGGGCTGCCCCACATCGGAGTTGAATTTTTTTCCCTGTAAGAAGTTGTCGAAATTCCGGAAAAAATGGTAATTTGTTGGAACAAGGTCCGGGGAGTACGGTGGATGTAGCAGACATTCCAATTGTAGCTCATCTTAGTGGTTGTTTGTTGTGCAGTGTGTTGTCTTGTGTTGTCGTGAAGCATCAGTGGCCTAGAGCGATTGACCAATCTCGGTTGTTTAACAGCTAGTTCTTCCTTCATGGTTTGCAGATGCTGACAATAGATATCTGTCGTAATCGTGTGGCCAGATTTTATAAAGCTGTAGTGAACGACACCGGCGCCGGTCCACCAAACACTCACAAGTAACTTTTTCTGAATAAATTTTCGTTTAAGGCAGGATTTGGCTAGTTCTCCAGGGTCCAGCCATTGCGACGAGCGCTCCCGATTATCGTACAGTATACACTTTTTATCACAAGTAATGACTCGATTTAAAATCCTTTCATTATTGTGTCGGTTAAGCAAAGTAACACAGCAGTCGACGCGTGTTTGCAAGTTCAATTCACTCAATTCATGAGGTATCCATCGTTCAAGTTTTTTTACTTACCCGATTTGCTTCAAGTGGATTAATACAGTTTTGTCACTTACCCTGAAGCCTGCACTCTCTGAAGTGGTTTGTGATGGATCCGCTTCCACAATAGCTTTTAATTCTTCATTTTCCACTTTGATCACCGGCCGTTCACGGGGTTGGTTCAGAAGGTTGAAATTTCCAGAACGAAAACGTTGAAACTAAAAAGGTACCGTGCTTTCTTTGCGACACCAGCGCCATATACATCATTAATTCTTCGAGCTGTTTCTGCAGCACTGGTGCCACGGTAGAACTCGTACTCGTAAATAAATCGATATTTCATGTTTTCATTTGTGCGGTAATAAGCGACGCCAAAAAAAAAATAATGAGTAAAAAATAAATAAATGACTGTTTTCAAAACTCAAATGTACCAGCTAAATGAATTTATAAATTTGAATTTGGAATTATTAACCAAAGAGGAGATATTTCAGATTAAAGTGGTCAGTACGACATAATGGTAATTTTATATGTAAGGACCTAATATTTAAAGCGCTCACTATCCTATAATTATCTAAATTAAAAGGTAATTTATCATATACTGATTATGTTTTATAGGTTAAGTATGGAAGAAACATTTTATATATCATCCATTGTATTGACCTCATATAAAGCGGGAATAGTGCAGGATGATAACGCTGATAATACAATGAAATTCTACATTTCCAAGTCTAGATTTTGCGATGTTCTAGTTTATGAGGTTTAAATCGTTTTTATTTTACGATATAACGGATTTAATTGTTTAAGGATTATCGCACACTGGTAATAAAAACAGCGTAATTATATAACATAAATAAACATATTACATTAATGTAATCATTTATTTTCCTCATTTTTCGGGCTGTTATCCATTAAGCATGTCAGACAGACCCCTATTAGACATTTTAACACTAAAAAACACTTAAGAATATCGTGTGTAAAAATAGTTCACTAAATTTATATAATACAACTCCAACTTTTTATGTTTCTCTTGAAATAATTCTATTAACATCGTGTCAGTATAAGGAAAATTACTTAATCAAAACCTAGGTAATAATAAATAAAATACGAAAAATACCATTATTTATGATAATCAATGTATGTATGATCTATGTTTTAATAAAGAAATTACTTCGAATCGTATTTCTGAAATACTCTAACAATCCTTTTATTAAAAACTAGATGGCGCTGATATATATACATATTATTTCAATAAAACAAAAAAATTCCCTTTTGTTCCGACATAATTATTATACCAATATTAGGTGCCTCAATGTATTATTTTCAAAATGATATTAATGTTTATTTCACATTTTTGCAATAAACATAAACAACGAGCATTAAACGATAAAAAATTGCCTATTAGACAGAAAAAATGATATAGTTTACACATATCATTCCTCATACAAGTGGATTTGCGTAATCAATTCAACAAATCTTCTCAATTCATCAGAATAATGTCAATAGCATCTCACACACATCACATCTCAGACACCAAGTACTCAACTTTCATAAAAACTTTGTGCTGCATTAACGCCACAAAAGTAGTATTTTTTGAATTTTACTAGATAACAATCAAGATTTGCTTTAATCTAGATAATTTGCAGAAGTTTTCTTTGCTGTGTTACCATTAGTTACAGAAAGGACCGATGGGCTATCCATTCGGCCAGCACCAGAAAAGCAGAGAGGACTTACGTTTTATTATAGCCGTAGTCGAAACTGTAATAAAAGTTGCAAGCTGCTCGACTAATCAGTAGTTTAACGGACATTTACATGGACACTTTACGAGTCTATGTTAATTTATGGTTTTGACACAATTGTAATTCTTTCGTCACCATCGTTCCACTGTATTAATTTTTAGTTAATCTAGTAAAAATTCTATTAATTTTTAAATAATTTTCTGCGCAATCGTACCAGTAGAATCTGCATCTAACAACCCAATGAGATCTTCACCAATGTCTCTACTGCAGCATATTCAGGCCCGAAACTCTTCGGGCTATATCGTCTAGTCAATACTACTTCAGCATATTAAATCCGCAGGTATATGTTAACGATCTTTATTCAATAACAAACAATAACTACTTTAATGACTAAACCGATTTGGATTTTTTTTTTTTTGCTCTGATAAAATTCGGAGAATCGATCGGACTAAGTAGCTTTCCTTGGGAGAAGCCTATGTCCAGCAGTGGATTGCTGCGAACTGTTGATAATGATGAAGAAAAAAATTGTATTTTGCTATGACCGATCCCGTTTTTTAAATTGCTTAAGCTATTTACGTTTTAATAGATCACCACCAACTTCAGTCTCCAGATGAGAGAGTTGAAAGCACAAAGCATAAATATTTATTCATTTCTATTACAAATTATTAAGGATATTTCGTCAAAATAGCTGTAAGTAACAAACAACGGTTTTATTTTCTAGATATAACGGAATCAAATTTTTAATAAAATAAATGTTTACGTGTTACAAGGAAACTAATAAGAAGAATATACCATATTGTTAAACATCCGGCTTAGTCAGCCTAAAGCGCTTAAAGGTGTAATCAAAATATACGAGTACTTACCGAGTATTTTGTTAAAGAACTTTGTATTTATTTACCTGAGAGCTGGAAGTTAACTCATCAGCCGCCGGGTCTCGGGTGAACCTCTCGAACTTGAAGCTGTTCGAGCGATATAACTCGTTGTCGTCGCGAGAACGACGCCCGCGACAGAAACGTCTCGTTATTGATGTGTGCCTGAAACATCGCGCTTAACTGTTATCAATATCACAAATTCTTTTCAGGAGTTCCAGTTTCAAATTATAACTTTCTTTACTGAATACTTTATTTGACAGTGACTAAATTATTTGATCACGACAGAAAAGGATAGAGTAGTCGGTTAAGGTGTGTATGTTTTCTTTCCCCAAATAGGTTCCCACCTTGTCGTGATGGTGGGGCTCAGTAGCCGTGGCTTGGTCACCCACGGTGAAGCTAAGACAATGGCTACACGGCCGGCCCGAGACGGCCACTCCAAGTGAGCTCCGTGAGCTCATCTCGGATGTGTACCGGTAGGCTACGAGAGCAGGTTTGTACTGCTCTTCTCATCTGAAGTGGAGTTGCGGAGGGAGAGGAAAGTCGGTATTGCTATTCGCCGTTCTCTCTAGGTAAAACTACCAATAAATCAGAAGTAACATAGCCTTCGGAAATTAAAAAAATGTGTGGTATTAAGCCGACAGAAGTATGGTAATATGTGTCCTTTTGTTATTAATTGTAAATATGCTCAAAGTTATAGCGATCGCTTTTCCTTTTCTTTTATTCTTTTTCGTATATCAACCACAAATTTCTTTATGAATGCCGCCGTCATGCTGATAATGGGTTTTATATTTTAAATTATTGTATTTAAATCTGTATTGATGTTTTATAGATATATATAGACTAAATTTAAAAAATATATATTATATTACTACGGAGTAAATTTTTTTAATATATAACTTACCTCGTATCACTAGAATGCAATGGCCACTGTATGCCAAAAATCTTCAACTTCGCCGGAGGTCGCCGCTTTTGTTCCGAGCGAACATTCTCTTCTACAGGTGGAGTATGATGCCGTCCTGCTGATGACGCTCTAGTACCACTTCTACGACGTCGGCGCCGCCTTCTTTCCACCAAAATAAAGTTATCACCGTTTCTTATTATATATGAAGAGCGCAGTGTCGATTTCTCCTCCCCCTGTCGTTGCCGAATTAAATCAGCTGTTCTCAATGTGTGAATATTTTGATACTCAGCCTCCGGAGGAGCCGATGACGTCACTTCTTTGCTAGTTCCACTTCCGTCCCTTTTCTTACGGGAGGAATGGAGGCCCACTCGGCGCCAAACCTTTTCCATGAATCCGTATTTCCAGTCATCCCATTATATTGCGCTAGTATATTTAATGGTCCTCTACACAAAGCGGATTCATGTAAATATCTAAATACGAACTAATGCTGCACTGTTATATTACAACCAAATTGTTTTATGATCTTGACACATCTGAACTATAAGTTTAATAGAAAATGAATCTAAAAAAGAATAAGTCAACCGATGCTTAGACAAACCTTGTTATTGTCTCTGAGTAGAAATACTTGTGATACCAATACGAGCTTATTCTTATAGTTCGAACACGTCGTTTGTATCAATGACAAATTATCAAGAATAATTTTCTACACTTTGTTTGTATAAATAATTTAGTTTTTGATATAGAATACCACATTTTTGACATCACATTTACTGAGACCTCTGCCCCTCAGACAGGGTGCGGGTTCTTTAGCTACGCATGCGCCGCACCCTCGCCTGTACTGCTCAACGAGTTTCAAAATGGCGGGGCTCCAGTCCCTTGTCAATACTGAATATCTAATTTTGTCCGTACGATAATACAGTAGAATTGCATGACAACCCTTTTGCCATTTATAAACTATGTTGTATTCGGCTGTGCGGCTGCTGTACATAAATTATGAATATGTAATATATTGTATAGTTTTATGTAAGATATTATAGTAAGTTTTTACGAACAACTTTATATTTATTATATAGACCGAAGAAATTAATTAACACTCCGGAGTAGCACGACTATAAAATGTTGAATAAAAATACAGATTTCGATAAAATTTGGGACAAAAAATATAATTTATTAGCATCCAAAACTAATAAGAAAACTAAACAATTTACTCAGAGTACGCTAAAGTGTCAACCCGTCATGAAATAAAAAGTTGTTATATAGCGATGTATACAACGTAATGGATAACTTACGATTAGTATTCGTGTACTGTATAAACTATTACTCATTACAAGTGTTGACACAGAGCATTTTGCAAATTACCTATGTCTCGATCTTAATGTGTAGTTTTCAGAAGATAAGAGAAGAGATAAATTCAAATTACTCAGTCACTGGATCGAAGGATTCGTCAAAGTAAATAACAAAATACGAAAAACTGCAACTGTATAAAGGAACCAATTAATAATTACTGAAAAATAATATCGTTTTATATTAAGAAAATGGTTAATAAATTCAAAACATCAACATTGTGTTATTAATCTTCACTAGACACTTTTTCGTACACATTTAGTTAAAAATTGTTTGCGATAATCTTAAAGAAATTATGAAAATATGTGTCATTAAGAAAATAAGATCATTTTGAAATGAAAATACTGTTCCATCATAAATAAAAATTAAATTTAGACATAGATCGTGTCAAAACGTTGATTATGAAAACAGAATATCATTAACAAATGAAAAAAATAATCTTAAAAATTCGGAGTCGTAATTTAGTCTTTGATTTAACAAAATATTTTTATTTATATGATAATTTATACAGCCGATAAGTCATTGTTTGTTTAAGTAAATGTCGACGTATCAAAAATGTATATAAAATTACAGTAGCCGAGTGACTAGTAGTTTCCCGCCCGCTTTACTGGCCGAACACCCCCGCAACTCCCTACGGAGAAAGAATTTTATAGAACCCTACAAAATACTATCCTAACGAAGATGTAGAATATTCTTACCAAATTTCACGTCTCTAGGCCTTATAGTTTTAGAGATGGTTATGAATCTCTTCACATGAGGGGTGTAGGGGTCCCGCACAACTCACGGGTCCCTCTATGAATCCTCTGCGGTACCAGAGGCCAAGCTGACCGTATGTAGAAATCTTAGGGGATGACCTTGTTCAGCAGTGGACTTCTATCGGCTGATGATGATGATGACATATATATACACAAAGGTGATTATACTTCATAAAAAAGTAAACATTTTGTTGGCAATAAAGTAATTTAATAAAAATAATTTAAACAAATCAAATGTAAAGTTATTTTTGTAATATAAACAATTTATAAATCTTAATAAATAATAAAGGCATAATAATAATGTCAATAATTATATGAAACAAAAAATGTACAAATGATATGTTATTGGCAATGTTATTTGATTGGAGCATTTATGAGGGTAGATGTTGTTACTGGATTCCCACTAACTTTACCAATTAATTTATTACCCTGCCAAACAGCAAATAATTCATTGTTTGTTTTTAAGTCCGCTTGCAGTTTTTCCCAAACCTTCTTTTTAGGATTCAACACCTCATCAGGTTCTCCAATCTCATATCCTTCTACTACAATTCTTTCCCCAGGCTTACTGTCTATTGGAGGCAATAATGGTTCTACTTGTTTTGGATCTTCAACAGATGCACACAGTACCATCCCATTTGACTCTATGCCTCGCATTTTCGCTGGTTTTAAATTACATAAAACAACAACACCTCTGTTTTGCATTTTTTCTTCAGGAATATAGTTAACTAGTCCTGACACAATTATCCTTAGTTTTTCCTCCCCCAAGTCAATTTTTTCTACATAAAGTGAGTCTGCATCAGGATGTTTAGAAACTTCAACAACGCGTCCAACTCTCATATCTAACCTAACTGGAGAAATTTCATCACTATCATTTTTTGCATTTCCTTTAAGGAGTTTTTGTAGAGGTGCATAAGCTTTTTTAGTTAAATCCTGAAGTTTACTATCTTTAAATATTACTTGAATAGGGGCTAGAAGTCTATTTATAGCCTGTTCCACAGAAGTTTTTAAGTCTCCTGGATGAATTTCTTGCTTAGCAAATGCCTGTTCCAATTCTTCAAAATTAGAATATTCTACATTACCTCCATGTTCCTCTGCACGGCTTATTTTAAAAGTCTCCTCTTTGTTCATCAATGGGAATATAACATACTTGGTAAAAGAAAGGACGCCATTGTCACTAATATTACCAGGTTCACAAAAGGCTTTTTTAAGTTTCTTTTTAACGACAGCTGGGTTATCAAGTAAATCAATTTTGCTGTCCTCCTCAGAAGCAGACATTTTTCCACCTGCAAGGCCAGGAACCATAGGATTCATCAGGTGTATTCTTTTGGCATACCCTAACTGTGGTAAATATTTCTCAGCTAAAGTGAAAATCTTTCTTTGATCAACACCTCCAAATTGTGCATCAACTTTTAAATATTCTTCATCTAAAGCTTGTAGTCCAGGGTATAACAGACCACTTAACAATGGATGCTCAACTTGTTTAACTACCTCTGCACCAGCTTTTTTTGCATCATGCTCAGTTATCATAGATGTAAGCCTATATACATCTAAAGTATACTCTTTACTAAGCTGATAATCTGTACCACGGACAAACCGAAGCTTTTCTAATGGTACACCAAGGGAAGTTAACATAGCTTTAATTGCAGCTTCATAATACTGAGTTCTTAGAGCCAGTAAATCCCAAGGAGCTTTCATATTGTCTAGATAAGCGTGTAAATCTGCAAAAAGAATTGTCACCTCACATCCTGCTTTCAAAAAATCGGCAATTTTGGACATAGGTACAAAGTAAGCAACATGTGGACGGCCCGTGGTAGCTGTTCCCCAATAAATTTTAAGATCACGTTGTTTTAGAATCTCCACAAGTTTTTCTTCCCCTAAAACCTCTTGCAGGTTACGGGTTATTAAGATTTTTTTTTCTTCCATATCTGCCATAGTTATTAACCTGAAAAACAATTTTTTTAAATATAGTAAATAATAAACGTAATTAACAAAAAAAGTTTAATCATAAGTTAATGGGAAAGTTATTTCGTCACGTTGGCTCACCACCATTCACCTTTTTAAAAAATTCATTACTTGAACTATATTATATTAAATTATAAAGGAACAAAAACAGACTTACAATTAATTCAATTTACAAGATGGCAGCAATTAAGCAAAACGTAATAATCCCTTAAAAATTGCAACGGAACAAAATTTATATTAACTATTCTTAATAGTAACCTTACTGTGTATTAGCATAATGTTACTCTGTGGTTATAACTAGATGACATGATAGGTACGGACGTTTTGTATTACTTGGTTTTATCACCTAGTATTTACTTCCAAATATGTGTACCACATCGTATAACACTTTCAAATTTTAAACTACTGGTGGTTGGACTACGTTATTGGAGTCGTTTAAATACTTACTGCTACACAATGTCGTGTTTATCCTCGTAATTATCACCACATTGTTATGAACAGACGTATCACTTAACATCACATAAATGTCTGATTCGTCCATTGCTTCGTGATTTAAAAAAATATGGTCAAACTATGAATCTTAATATGAATAATATATGATACTAACCCTTGTAAAAGTGCCTTTAAGAAACAATAGTTATTATATTATCTAAGTCTATGAAGTAAGTTTTTCGTATGAACATTTCTTGTTTAGATAAATCTAAATATACTTTGATGTATCACTTAAATTAGCAATCTCTTCGTTTAAAATTTTCAAAATACTTGTACTTTATGAGGTTACGTTAATTATTTTTTATATCAGTACTAAAAGTAAGGCTAAAGATTTTAATGTATCAATATTTATAATCATGGGCGGAAGTGGTGTAATTTTTCATGGTACACAACTGGATGAGTCTTAATTGAGAGGTACAAACATCTTTTCGACATAACCAGCTTTGCCGTTTTGAACTAACATTATTTTTTAGCAGTAGTACTATATGTTTTCCTTTTTTTTTTATTTAATTGGCGACGTTTAGTGGTAAGACTATCCGTGCGTAAAAACCACTAGTTTTTGGTTTTGTCTGGTAACCAGAGGTTTTTGTTACAAAAATTAATGCGCCTCCATTCATATATATTTTACTAATTACCACTAAAACATCTCTAGCAAAAAAGTAATTGAATACCTAAAATTTCAATTTATATCTGTTTCTATGTTTCAATTACAAAAAATTTAAATGATTAAAAATAATTATAATTACAATTACAACAACCAACTATCTGCAGTTAATTAATTAGTCCAAATTCAACATTAAACATTCACTCAAAAATGTTTTTGTTATGACTATTTTAAAATTCTAATTATCATCGGTTTATGTTTTTATTTTTTTCTTTTATTAAAAGTTTTTTTTATTATTACTGAAAATCGGGCATCAGGCTTCCAATTGAATTATAAAGGATTCTTAGGTTAACATTTCGTATTTCTTAACATTGAAAGTTAAAATTATTACATTTATTTTTTTAATAACAAAGAAAATAAAATTAAAACATTTTGTTATAAATGACCATGTTTCAAAATATACACGATTTCAATAATTATCTTTTCTTTTTCATTGATTAAAAATATATAGGTGTAACTTTATACAGTAATCTTTTTTTAATTTTAAACTTGTAACGTAATATCTTGTTTTGTTATTATTTTATTCTAAATTTAAATTTGGCGCTACTGTTGGAGTGAATGCTCGCGTTTCCTGTCAAAAACGCCATTGCGCATGACAGTCAGTGCGGCCTTGCAGACTGAAGAGCGCTGCCAACAAAGGCCGAGTCGATGGGGTTACAAAAAAATTGTTGATTTGGACTTTTAAAACCCTTTTGTTATCATAATTATAATTATAAATAGGTTGTGAATCTGTGATTACGTTAAGAAATGAGTGAATGATATGAATTGTGACGACTAGCAAAGAAGTCAGCTGGTCCACAGTGCGAATAGTGAATAAGAAATGGCGGCCTTGCCAGCAGGTGTTCAGTATGGGTTATCATCTGAGTCTAGTTATAAAGAAAACAAGGAACTAGTGTTTGTGAAACTTACGGATTCGGCTTTGAAAGCTATTGAAGATTTCATTAGGAATAATAGGGTAAGTTCATGCGCCATATTGTTCCTACCAAAACAGGCCAACAATGTCAGTCGCCATACTTATATTTCAAGTAATCATAATGAAACTGCGAATCTGTAAATATTTTTGCACATTCTTTTTTATCGATGTAGACAGAGAGTACTAGAACTATTTAACGAAGAAACATCAGAAAGCGGACAAATCCTAATGCTATCACGCCACGTCAACAAGTAGAAATTTTTACTGTGTATTATAATATATAGGATTGTTATTCATTTGGCTATTTTAAGAAGATTGAACTCTTATTGTCATTTTTACCAATTACAATATTTTCAAAGATTTAATAATAAGTGTATAGTTTAAAAGATTTAAATTTAATTATTTTGAATTTTGGGTCTTGTGTAATCTGAACCTCTTTGACTGAGGAAGAAATAATGTACATATTTAAATGTGACTTTTAAATAACAATATAAGTTTTTTATTAAGCTTTATGAAAATAACTAATCAAAAACATTATTTTTATTTTTCAAGTACATGCATTAAGAAATAGGAGCATACAACTTTATTTTATTTTTAATTATGAAAAATTAATTTAACCGTAATAGTGCATATAGTATTACCAAATGGGACATATAACCATAGAACTGAATTTCCCAATGTTACAAAATATTTAATTCAGTAAAAACTTCTCTTTTCAGTACTCAATAACTTTTATTAAATAGATTACACAATACAGGACAATTAATTTAAAAAATATGATAAAGTTTTAATTTTGTCTAATGACATTTTAATACAATATACAATAATGTTGAAAATGAAAGTAACTTTGTTGGTAAAATTGTTTCTTTGTTAAAGATATGATTAAAAGAGTGACATTCATGTTATTGACATACTTCCTAAAAAAATGTTGAAAATTGATCATATTAAGTTCAACTAAAATCATTAGAACACAAAATTTATTATTCATTTAAAATAAAAATTTCAACATCAAATATATTTTTCAAAAGGCTGTAACATCATGCTTAACTGTGATTCTCATTTTTAACTTATTAACTATGTACATAATTTTATTTAAATAAAAATATGTACACAGTATACATATTAAAAATCAATATGTTATTGTGGAATTGAAACTAATTTCATATATTTTTTTAGCTTGCTTTCACCATAATCAAATCAATAAAAGGACCAGATTTATTCTCTATATTCTAATCTATGGTTAGAACAAAAGCTGACAATATTATCTTTATATTCCAACAACATTGGTAATTATTATCAGTAGGATTTAATTTTGTACATTTATATTCAATTTCATGTTGTGATCATAATAAATAAGTTAATTATTATCAGATGTGTTATATGCACAGAAATAAAAAAAATTACTTTGCCTGTTTTGCTTTATTTTATTATTGGTTAAAAACATTAACCTATATATTATACATTGTAGGTGCATCAGACCTATAAATAAATATAGTAAGGAAATGAATAGACTCAATTAAAAATTATTTTCATAATATACTAAATTAAAATTGACTTACTCTAATACTAAAGTAATAATAACAGTCTAATAATAATACTATTACTAGACTGATTTAGGAGTGAAAAAATTCTGACAATTTTGTATATTTTAGCAGATACATAAGTTTGTGTATGAAATATTTATCAAGCATACCATTTGTTGACTTGAAAAGTGATAGGTAGTAACCTATCATATTATATTACCTTCCTATGATTTAAACTGACACACATGTAAGTCGCAAATTAATAGATTCCTTGTCCTATATTCGGTTAGTAATTATTTAAATTGATTTGTTGTAATATTTACTGTTATAAAAAAAACTACAAAGCTTATAATAAAATTTATGTTTTGTAATTTTAGCTGATAATACACCAAAAAACAAAATGTGTAAAATACTACTTCTACACTAATAAATTGTAGTGGTTTAAGTGCGCTATAATTTTTATTACAATGTAAAGAATGCTATTTAAATACTATAGAATTAGATAGTATACTGCTACTGTAATTTATGTTTTCCTATAAGAGAAATAAAAATTTAGATCAATCATTAATATAAATACTTCCATCTGTTTTTTAAGTTATTTTTTGGTTGACTTTTTTTAAATAATTTAGTTATGACTCCTGAAATAAGGCTAGATGGACGGACAATCGACCTGTCCTGTAGTAGTGAGTTATTAAGAATAGGGCAAAAGTAAGCCCAGCCTCTTGTAAAAAGTAACTTAAAAGGTTTTTGAGTTTGTGCACTTGGATGGAGACCTTTATTGCCCACTTAGCAAGGCCAGGGTGGATGACAAACAAGAGGTGGCCTCATCCAGGTGAGAGTTATGGCCCTCCTTGAGATATGCTTAGGCGTAGTGTAGGGAGGTAAGGGTGCATTTCAGAATAGTTCTTGGGCCTACCCCACAACACATGAAGGATGACCACTGGAGGTTTTATTAGGTATTCCTACACTAGATAAAAAAATTAGATGGACAATGGATATGAAATATGCTTGTTAGATTATGTAGGTAAAGAGTGTTTATTAAATTAAATGTTCTTGTAAAGCACGGAAGTAAATATTATCAATTAAAACACTTCTTGATAGAAATCCATAAAAGTATTAAATGTATATTGTGGAGAACGGAGCTATAATTACTAGAACGGTTTTGTTTACCATAATAATAAGATTAACCTTGTTAGGCTGTGAAGAAGATTCCTAGTCTTTATGTTATAACCAACCAGAAACTTAAAATTATATTACTATTATGGATTGAGCACTATCCAGTACTAGATTTGTTATATTGAAAACATAATTTTGGTCATGGAACAAAATTTTGACCAATATCATAAACATGAGTTGACTTAACAACCATGTATGAATATTTTAATATCCAGATACCAAATTATTATAGTAGCAATATATTACTCTATTTTCTTACTAAAATTACTGTAGTTATGAACATTGTTTTTCTGCGACCCACCGTTTTTTAATATTTTCCACATCACAGTGATTAATAATAGATCACATATTTTTGACACAAGGTAATTCAGTGTGTAAAGTTGTTTTTTATTCCATACCTGTTTTGTATTTACAAGTAGTCAACAATCCAGTAGATAAGTATAAAAATAAAGTCATGTTGCAACTGTTTAAATGTGAGAAACAAGTTCTAAACGCCAAAAACGATTTTCTTACTTTTTTTCTTTGAGTGTTGACTTTACCAAGTTCTCAGAAAATGGTGAATTCCATCAACTTTATTCATTTTTTAAACAATTCATTACTTCTAAAAGATTTACTTACTGTGGGTGTCTAATGTTGTAAGAAAATTTGGTAGTTGTAATGCACAGTTCCCGAAAATATTTAATTTAGAGATTAATGAGGTTTGTGATATAAGAAAAGTTATATCCTAAACTTTTATGGTTGCCACCTATGTAGTTTTGAATGCAGTAGTAAAGACATACACAGCACTTAACATGGTTTTATTACTTTAATTTTCATTTATTTTAAATTAATCATGATCTCAGCTGGCTGCCTTCTCTTTACTGTTTTTATTAATATTTTTGTTATTTTAATTTTTATTAAGTTTACTAAACTACTACTGAGTAGGCAGTTTTAAACTTTTACTTCAAGAAGAGATGAGGCAGTGATTTTGTGTACACTTGCCTCTGCAAGGAAGCAAAAAGAAGTTATGCTGGTTGTACTTGCATTGACTAAAACCAAAGCAATGTTCCATCTTTGCCATTTTGTAGACAGTCACATAAACATTTTTCCATACTTCTAACGCCACCAGCACTGACTATAATAGGAATAAGAGAAGCACTCCTCCCCTACATGTATGTAGGCTATGAATTTTATTATCATGTGGTAAACTATTTACTTCTAACATAGTATCTGTTGTAGTATGCTAATGGTATATTTAATTTAATAATTTTAAAATTTACATTGAAAAAATGCCATAGGACATTCTATGCAGTCAACCTTTTTTTATTTTAATTGGGAGCAAAGAATTAGTCATATATCTTATTTCTATGAGAAACTCAGTTATGTTGGATTTATGTCCATTGAGCCGGTACAGTTACAATGCCTGATTAAATATGCAATTGATTTTAAAATCTCTCTATCCTATTTTGGAAAAACTTGTGAGTATATACAGTGCTTTTCGATTTGAGTGTTTATCCTCATTAGAATCTGCCACCCTGGCCTTGGGAGCCATGAAAGCAAGACCAACCTGTCTCATGCCGTAACTCTGGTCTTGAGTTCTTTCGTCAACCATTATTCAGATACTAAAGAGAGAAAACAAGAACACTAATATTTTACCGCGGCTTCATCGCCGACTCAATTCCTGCGCCACACCACTTTTTCGCTCACCGACTCCTTCATGGCTGCAGTAGGTACTACAAATAGCTTAACCCCTCGTTTCACCGTTCATGACGTAGTCGTAGCTAATAAGCCTCTCGTCTTGGAGAATATGGGAATCAGTGTGGAGAGAGTAAGGACGAACACCAGCCTATTAATCTAAAGTGCTCACTTGTTCATTTTGTTACTTTAATACTGATAACAAAAAAAGAAAAGCAAGTTTTTTTACAAAGTATTCCATGTTCCACCATCTCTGCTCCTCACTAGAAGCCTACATCCTTAGTCCTACTATTCTTTTTATCTTTAGAATTTAAGATCTTGTCTTGCACTTGCTTCTTGGTGATTCAGTTTCAATATATTATTTTGAATAAAATTCACTTTCTGGTATGACACTTTTTATATTCTTAACTATAATTTCAAACTGTTATCAAATTTTATCTATAGGGGATATAAAGAACATTAAAGTTTCTTTCCTATTTTTTTATTCAACAAATAGCTTATTTTATTAAAAAGTCTGTTATTTTTTCTACATCCTTTTCATTTTGCAAGCTTTTTAATGAATTGTTGAATTCATTTCCTTGTATTTCAGAACCAGTAGCATAGCTTATCATAATCTCTTTTGTTTAATATATGGGGTAATAGTTTTTCTTTATAGAAATATTATTTATGGTCTGTTTTGTGGCCTTTCGTCATCAATGCAGTATTGACTGTTGAATGTTTATCTGGCTTAATTTTGCGCCTGTTTAATATTACTAATATATATAGAAATATTAATATTTATTACAAGGAAAATATGTAATTACAATTGATATGTGAAATATTTGTTACATATTTGTTATGTTTGTTCCCATCTGCCACAGTAAAACAATAACTAAATAGGGTTCTATAACAACAACCTGAGAGATGAATATAACGAACTACATTCAAATAAACACTTTCTGACAAATTATCAAGGGCTGTACTTAATTCAATCAATTATATAGAATATTTCTGTCAAACATGGTTAGAAACCACAGTCATTTTGAAGAGTTTATTGAAAGTGATAATTCAAAAAATTATATTTGCATTTTAAAACTGACTATTTTTTTTATTATTAATGAATATTTCATGATATTAAATAAACAATCTTCGGTATAAGAGGGTCTCATCCTAGTTACCATCCGCAACCACAATGTCGAGGCGTCACTTGTTATTCGCGGTGAAAGTTATGTGATTTGGTTCTTTAAAAAAATCTTCTTGTTTTTTTTGTTACCAGTTTGCTAAGCAAAATACAAAAAATCTCTAATATTACTGTTATCATAATAAAGGGCACATTGCTGCGTAAACCTAAGTGTAAGTCTTGTTTATTTTTAAGATCATATAGTTAGCTTTTTACTTCTAACTTTTCATCAAATTAAAGTTTAGTCGTACTATTGTTAAATAAAAAAGCATGGATGAACTATGTATTAAAAATAATATTTAGTTAAAATTCCTAGAGCTTAATGCATATAAACGCAATAAATTAACGTATTTTTAAGAAGACAGTTTTAGAGAACTGAGATACATAAAGAATAATTACAACGAACTTTATTATTAAAATTCTTTCAGCATTCCTAAATTCTCTCACTGTAATTCTTAACTTAGCTCATGATTTTTCTTATTCCATTCTCTTCCATGCCCACCCGTCTTATGATCAAGTTAATTTCCATTATTGCTCTATTAATACTATATCAAAAGAGAACGCCTTTTCAATCTTCTATCGAAGATAACAACTCTATTTAATTCTTTGTTTTAAAGGAATTCTAGTATTATTCAAACTACACGATCATGAAATTTCTCATTAGAAAATATAAAAGACTTCTAAAATAATGCATCACTCACTTAAAAAACATCTCAACAGATAACTTGATGATAAAAGCAATGAAAAAAAAAAATGTACGCTATTCTCGCATAGAAATATCGGTTCTTGTGGTTTCTGTTGGCCTATCACTGAATCCCAAAGAAATCGATTCAAACAAATATAAAACTAAATATTACTTTAATTTTTTATGACACTTAGATTAGTCTCGTTTGTTGGTAGTCGTGTCGTGCCGTTGGTACTTTCAAACACAAGTAGAATGTTTGACACTATATATACAAAAAACCAACTCTATCTTTTCTGTCTATCTCGTAATTACTGGACCGATTCCTTAAATAGATGTTTCTTGGCAGATAGCTGGTGTACGGAGTAAATCCTTTAATAGCGTGTTTGAATAAGAGAGTAATAATCAAAAGTCATTTGTCCTCAATAAAAATAATAACAAACTTTTCAATTCTAGTTTACCAAATACAAATTAGAACAAAAATGTTAACCAAATGGGTGACATTATTCATCATCATCTCAGTCGGCACGACTTGTTTTCTTTCGTCGTGTAAAAAAAGGTAACTCACTTGTGCTATATTTTATTATAATTCTTCATAGAAAAATACTTTCGCAAAATATGTAAATGAACTATCGTGAATATAAATATTAAAAAAAAGGTGCAAATATTCGCGAACGCGACGGAAAAATAGTATTTCATAAGTGTTGTATTTCACAACCCTATCGCGTCCACCTTTTTTCGGACGTAGGTCTCTCTCTACTCCTTTTTTTCCACGCGATCCCTTTCCGATCCAACTTGTCCAAAGACATCACTCTTCCACCTTTTAGGTATTATTCCTTTCCTGCGAGTGTATGGGCATGGCCTTAACTCTAATGTGTCATAATCAACGATTATACATCCAAACACGTGTCTCCACTTCTTTCTCTCTATCTCCCAGCATATCGCGAAGAACCGTTACCGGTCAAGTCTACCAGTTTCTCTCTCTGGTGCATAATTGTTATATTGACCATAGATGACTCCATTGCAAATGAGTTTCTTTGGGTGATGATGGATTTTTTTGACAAGAGAACCTATTTATTTGCACCGAAGGCTGTCCATTCTTGTGTGATCCAACGATAATAGATTTCTCCTTCTTATATAGTATGATATACAATCCCATGCATCACAGAAGCTTGTCACAACGATAATACTTTTTCGATGTAATTCTTTTCTTTTGGTCATCGCGTCCGGTTCTAATTAAATAAATTCATTATCGCTTATTTATTATGTAATTTAGTTTTTTTTCTTACTTTACGAAATATAAAATCTTTGTTAATGTGTCCATTGCTTTTAATATAATTGGTTCATAACAGATTTAATTCGGTAATGCTTTTAGAATTGATTGTTTTAGTTAACACAGATATTTTATTATTTACAATTACAATGATTAAAGACATTTATTCAATTGCGTTTTTAGGTCAAAATAGTTATAGAGTTTTAGTTCCGGGTCGGGCCATACACCTTCACATTTAAACGTCGATGTAACTCCGTAAATTTCACATCGTACTGACTGTTAAGTAAGTAACTAAAGCAATTTTTAAGTTTACATCATCGCCACTGCCGTCCAGCCTAGTTATGTTTCTCGCGTCCGACTATCGCCGGTTGTGCAACGCCACAATTCACCAACACTGGCTTCCTGTGGTCGACCCAACTTATCAACCAACTAATTGACTCTGTTGCTAGATTTGTTATTACTTTATATATTGTACTTTATCTAGCTGACGTTCATGCGCGTCGTTCTCACTTACCACGTAACAACGTTCACTTATAATTGTTTATGTTTACTGTACTAAAATTGATTAATTTTTATAACTTTGAACGTTGTTTACCAGATCGCAAATTACGTAATTATTAATTGTTGATTCATCGATGAAAATTATTGTTCATAATGTTTTCATATAACATTTTTAACAACACAATATTGGGTTCCATCCCTAAAATAACTTCATACGTGAACACGGTTTGTTTAGTACACTTTTAAATGGCAAAAGTAAGTGCTACAAAAACCATCGTAAATATTATTATGTACATAAACATAAGTAATATGTATAGTCGCGGAACTTCGCGCGCACGAGTCAACCTGGGCGCCGCTGAAAATCAGCGTTGTAGCAATTTTGTACAACACATGCTGAACCGGATCCCAATTTAGTCATCACATCGCTCACACATTTTGTAGCTATTGTAATTTTTTGTTCATTTGTAGCGTGCGTGTTAACGAATAAATATGAATGTCTTATGTATATGTGGATTTTTATAATTTTATATATATATATAGTTCAATTCCATGTTGCAATTGTTTTATAAACAGATTCCAACCAAATTGGTTCAACATTTATAAGGTTAAAACCTTGACGTCATCGGGGAAATCACTTACTCGCGGAGTAAAGTCAGAGTAGGTAATTTCCCTTTCTTGGTCAAGGTTATTAATGCCAATTCAATGTTATTTTTTTATAAAATAATAACAATTCTTATTAGTTAACTACAGAATTACACATTTTGTTACACATTTTTTTGTTGGTTAGTATATTTTGTTATATATGACTAATTTTATGTTTTTTTCTTTCCAGGACAAATTAGCCAAACCTAAAATAGAGTTCCTACCCGGAAATGAAGGGGTGAGTAGCGATTTTATTATTGTTGGTTACTGATAATAAGACATTAATATATGGCCATATTATAATTGATATAGCTTTAAAGCATAGTATTCAATACCTGCTTGGAAAGAGGGATGAAGATACGAATAAATTTATTTTCTTCCTATAATAATACGAAAATAAATCTAGAAAAAAAAGTAGGTATAGAGATTAGAGAAGTGTATAACACATCCAGACAAAGAGACGAATATTTAAAATTAAAAAATAATGAACAATTAGGTAATAATAACAGTAAAAAAAATATAGATTATTTAATATTCCCAAGACTGGAACTCGGGGTCTCTTCTCTCACAAGGAGATAGACGATATATCCATCATGCTTGTCAAGTGGTTGATGTTATAAATTTACAAAAACTGTTTTTATTGGAACATGACAGATTCTTCACGAAGCTTTCCTTCACTATGAGCCAAAGTTTAGCAGATATCCAACCCGGGCCATTTTGTCTTATCGACACAGGCTTATACGATTGCATCATATCATTCATCGAAGCGCGGTGACACGTCTTCCTTATTTCTCTCCTAGTAAAGACTTACTCGGCCTCTAATTTTTCTGGATACTAGATCTCGCCGAATCCCTCGTAAGTTCTCAACGGGCCCTTCCTAGAGAAATTGTGAAATGAAACTGTCATTGAAGAAAAACACAAATTTATAAATTGATTTCTCGACTATATTGTATTTTACTTAGAATAGTTAGTTTTATTATAGTGTTTTTTTTTGCTTAAAAGACGAATTAAAAAATTTGCATTTATTTATTGACAAATTATGGACATCGTTTTGTAACTTTTCTTGCAAAAACGAATACGCTGCTGACCTTTGAGTCCGACCTTTATTAGGCTCCATATTTTTTCGTTTCGTTATACATTAGTATCATTTAAATTTTGATCAGATATTAACATACAACAAATCAATGTCTATAACTGAAAACGATGATAACCCTTCAAATAATCTACCCTAAAATAATAGACATCAACCCCTTCCGCAGTCCCCGTCCCGTTTTTAATAGAACAACCAAACTCCAACGACACAGCTATTAATACTTATTGTAATACCGTACCGTAGTAACTTGATTAGAAATATTTTACACGTTTATACTTTATCATTTCGAAAATATTAACAAAGCAATCTTGTGAAATTTAATTACTAAAGCAATGTCTTTTGAAATTTCGTGCATGCCACTTTGTTTAGTGATGATAGTCACCTTAAAATTCAAGTCGTGAATGTGACGTCTAAATGATGCAACACATGGCTTAACAATAGTGAAGTTTAACGTTTTTAAAAGGTTCCGATTTGTTACAGTTCGGTGACGTTTCCTCTTTATTCTTATTCACTATTAGCATGATTTATATATATGTAAAAGAAGAGATAATTGTAGTTTTTTGGTTGGGCCAAGCGTTCGAGCGCGAGCCTTGACTTGTCTCGATCATACCAGTTTGCGGCACTCGATACGCTTGCGAAATTATTTGATGACCTACTTAGTCGATTTCATTTTACTTGGCGTTTCACTATACATTTTTTGTCCCTATTTCAAAAACTTTACTCCGTCTTACATAATCAACAGACGCCCGATTGTGGCACACTGTGGACAACCTCTAAGTTGTAATGCATTTATCGTCATCTATTAACATTCGGGAACACAGGAGTATAAATTTTATTATTAAATCGTACAAACTAAAATATGGAATATCAGTTAATAATTTGACTTCAGAATTCAGTTGGACATAATTTTGTAAGTTATATGAAAGCAAGTGAATGTAATTTTTACAAAGCGATAATCCACTGCGATTACCGCGCACGACAGGCGGCGCCTTCAACCGGTTTGCTCGTAGCCACCTCGCGACATGGTGCCGGTTTGACGTGAACTCCACTCGGGTTGCTCCCCGCCCGCTCCATATTGAACATATAAATTACTTCCACGATACTTGCCTTGTAACATCAAACATCATTTATCCTTCGTTAGTTTCTATTTCGCGTTAACTTTAATTACAGTATATTATAATAGTTTTTTTTTTATAATATCGGTGTCCGAGTCTCATCCTCTGGCACATGTCCAACATGCACATAATGACCACAATTCAATGAGTCGCAGACCAGAATAGTAAATAAGATAAAGTGGACAGTGTAAAAATAGCAACCGTTCCAGCCGGTAGCCGATGTATTATTGCACCGCCCAGGTGCGAATGCCGATGTCCTCATACTCTTCTATATGTCGAAGGCATCCTCTACGTTTGAGAACTAAACATAAATATTCCTTTTTTCGGTGTCGCCATGTCAGTCAGGACAATGAATCCTCACTATTTAAATTTAAACGTTTAGTTCATATTTTTTTACCTAATTACAATTCAATTACCTTTAAGGTAACATTTTTGCTTTCAGGTTTTCTTTTATATTAATTTTCGACGTTAGTTACATACATCTAACACGAAAGTAAAAATTACTATAATTAGGTTTTTCTTCATTTAGTCGTTTTACACGTTTTTTGTTCAAGATATGTACTACTGTCTCAGTTCCTAAGAACTACTAACTTTACATATGTCAATAAAATGTAAAGAATGTTAAATTTTATTATTAATACACAATTAATATTTTATAACACTATTGTTATGTTACGTAAATATGAGAAATTGCATATTATAAAAGTGTGTTTTTTTTTAATATGGTGAATACAATTTGATCTGGTCGGGTCGATGTCCTCCGGGTCGCTTTATTTATTTACACCATCGCATGTTGCCCCGTTACTCCAAGCCTTTAAAAACAGGATTTGTTGTATGTTGCATGTATACAATGATACATTAAAAAATTATTCTAAATTTTCAAGTTTATACTGCTTGCTAATTATAATCGCCTTTGTTTACGATAACAATGTTTTTTTGTTGTAATGGTATGGTAAGTGAAAAATTCTACTGCTATATATATAATATTTACATATTGTATTCCGGAGTTATCGCACCTTATCTTACAATCTTTTTAATGATAAGCTTTGAATATATGCATAAAATTAACAACTTGTATATTTCCTTTTAAGCCATGGGCAGCAGCAAACTGTGTGATACTTTCATATAATTTACAGTTCCCGATATATGCATGGACCTACTGTTACTTGTAATACTGTCATTGTGTATGGCGTTGAAATTTATGCTTAAATTAAATTGGGAAATTCTAAGCATTTTATGTTGAACTTAACTCCTTATCCTCAATTCAATTTTTTTTTGTCTGTTAAAAAAGCGATCTGCTTTGCTTTCGCCATTGTTACCAGTGTTTGTCTAGAACAAAGGTTGCCAGTTCTAATCTTTTATTAAGTGATTTCAAACATTGCCACGTGTCCAAAACAATAGTGTTTACAAGTGAGGCCTACTTATAACCTAACGCACTAATATTCCAAGTATGATTTGGAAAATTGGAAATTAAACTAATAATACAGTTACAAGTTTTTTTAATAAGTTTATTAAACAAACTCATGGAAGTAAAAATGTTTTTTAATTACTGGTAAATGTTAACCATGTGTATAATTTAAAATTCGTGTATTACAATACTAAGAAATAGGCTATTTTAACTACTACATTATTAACAAATAGTTTACCTTCAATTTCTTATAATTGATGAAACCCTACTCTAATATTATTTTGCCGCACGCAACTAACATACTTGACTTTTTCTCTTATTTCCAGCACTTTTACTGATTCGCGAAAAAGAGCTTATTATTCTCCCCATAGTTTCTCCGAGTTTATAATTTTGTGTCATTGTCCAAGTGTCATCAATACCAACAATTGATGAACTACTTTACTAGTACACAGGAGTAACGAATTCTCTTAAACCTTATCAATTTGGGTTTCAAAGAGGACATAGTGTTGTTATAAGTGTCTGTACCAGTTTTATTACCATAGCTTTACGGTATTAGACATAGACAAGCAACGGGTAACCAGTGTTGTGATATTTGGAATTTACTAAAGCTCTCAATGCTATTTCACTTTCTAATAACTATTTTACTTACGCTTGACAATCTCAAACAAATACAACAGTTTCATTTCTGATATGTCATAAAAGACGTTGGTAATGTTTTTGGAGGATATTTGCTTGTTTCTACTTATACTCAATACTTGCTGGTGTCCCTCAAAACGGTGTTTTATCTTTTAACTCACCTAGTTGTTCATTAATATTCTACACGGCCAATTCTCTTTTCTTTCTGTCTTGCAACTTTATACGCAGATCCTTCGGGTTGAGTTTAATAAAGCGATAGATTTAATTATATTAAAACCGACCTAAAATTAAGGTTTCATTATTGAATTTTATTTGTACAATTAATTTTAACTGTCGATCGAGGATTACTAATGCAGTTCCTAAAGTGCTTTAAGCGATGAAGGATTGACAAGTAAATCAGGAAGTTCATCTTTTTTGTGATCTTGCTCTCAATTGTATATTTCTATCAGAGTTTAATTTTTAATAATTTTTTAACGTGCTAAGTGAGACGTTCACCCTATGGTGATGCGTCTGCCCATAACGACGCGGCGCCAGTTATTGTGTTCGTCGCCTTAAGGCGTTAAGCGTTACCCTAGTAATTTCACTACCTACAACGCACTTTAAACCGAAACACTGTAAAGTTTACACATTAGTGTTTGGCGACAGAAACAGGAGCTGCGGTTGTACCTACTTAGGCAGTTACAGAAATCTACCACCAGTCGTTTCTAAACATTATGATTTTTCAAGTAATCTACTCAACAATTATAATTTTTTTTGTGAAAAGTATTTCAAGGTTACAATAATAAGCGACTATGAAATGTTGATGTAAAATTGTAAGTATAACGCTAAGATGGAGGGTAATAAATGCGTAATGGAAGCAATACGATTTCCTCGTGGTAATTGTCGTGGTATGCGGATGGTGTGTCGTCGTCTTATTGGGGACTGTCACTCAATTGTACATGCGCTATTCACTTTCACTTTACGACTGTGCCAAAGCTCAAAAAAGTAAATAGTATACTCTGTTGGAAATTTTACAGTTCGCCACTAATAAAGTGGTCAACACTGATAGTTTTATCTTTTTATTAGGTCACTTTGTTAAACCAAAATTCAATTACATTTTGGCTTGAAATTCTTTAAAAACGCTACTCTTGTTATACTTTATTGTCCTGTTTTTTTTTTTAAATTGTTACTGTTTCTCTTACAGTACTTAAGTCTTTTCATTTCAACATTTGCGATAGAAAATGGGAAAAGAGCTGTTAATATAGATTTTTTATGCATTATAGCTTAATGATTGATTTCGCCAACAAGTCTATTGTAACGCCTACTAAAATGTTTACATTATTTATTTTAACAGTAAATTCTTGTATAAATTATATTTCTATTAATAACAGAAAATGTCCAACTAAATCGATCGGAACCGGCGACCTTAGACTCATAGTTAATCAACCATTAATGGTTAGTTTGTTAAAACGTTCGTCATTGTTATGTTCAATTTTTATAACCTTTAAAATTAGTTACTGTAAAATTATATTCTTTTATTTTCCTATTATTCAAAAATCCTGTACTACAAAAGTTTTCATATGTCTGCTGTTCTAGTGAAAAATTTAAAATAATCTTTAACAAATAGTAGTCTGTTTTTGTATTTGCTTATCAAGAATAAAATATAGGAAACATCTGTATATTTTTTAAAACTTCAATAAAAGCTTGAAATATTGGATTGCGATATTTATATTTTAAGTTTTATATTCAAGTTAGATACCATAACGAGTATATTAGAGGAAGTCTGAAAGTTGCTTCAGTGACAGAGAAATTGAGGAGCAAGAGGTAAGCGTAGTACGGGTATGTTATGCGGAGGGATGAAGAACATATAACAAAGAAAGTAATGAGATTGAACGTGGATGGCTATAAGGATAGAGGAAGACCGAAGAAAGTGTAGATGGATTGTGTTAAAGATGACATCTGTAAGACGAGTTTTAATTCGGATATGATAGCTGATAGGGGGATATGGAAGAAACGTACATACTGTGCCGACCCCACATAGCTGGGAAAAGGTCAGGAAGAGGAAGAATTAAAAGAAGATTCAAGTTGGACACCATTATGGTAAATAAGTGATTTGTTCGACTTATATACCGTTCTATAATAACTTTCTGTGGTATTTTAACATTATGTAAATAAATTGAAATTGTAACCACCCGTAATGTCGGCAGCGATAATTACAAGTAAAAAGCCAATTAGAAAAACTGTTTTTACTTAATTCGTAAACAGAATTGTTACAATTTGTGCATGTTAATATTTTGTTTAGAATTAATGTTATTATATACGTGAGTAGATTTCAAAGTAAGCTTACAATACGTCCGCGATAAGTGATAAATTACAAAACGTAAGCACGTAAATGAACGTCCAGCCCAATAGTTTTATGAAAACCATACAAGTTATCAGTTTTATTGTTCGAATGTTATTTGTTTTGTAATTTTATCTTTCAATTGAATAAAACCGGTTTATGTAAAATTCAAATATTCTCATCAGTATTATATTCAACAGTAAATAGTTTTTGCAATTGCTCATTAATTTAGACGTGATGTATTTGATAGTACAAAATATAGACGATACTTCTTTTAGATATAAAAGGTTTTTAAACAATGAATAATTATTACAAAAAGTTAATTGGCCGATTGCATAGCATTTGTCAATAACGAATGCATACGTACAAGACAACAATGTGAAGTGGCTTCTCATTGTTGTATTACCATTTTCACTTTTTAATAAATATGTGTATATGCATGCATATTTTGTTTGTGGCTTAATATGTGATATTCAACAAATACGAGTGTATCACTTAGGCGAGGTCTCGAGCTCGTGCCTTACACCTTGATCTAAATACCTACTAAATTGTCTTTGTCGATACTACATGTATGCAACAAGCAGCGTCATATTTAAAATCAAATCAATTAGCGATACTTTATGCGGTTACAACGATAAAACAAAATCAGTTGCTGCTTTGACGACCAAAATTCGTGATCATCGACTCTTTTTCAGTTTTAGAAACACATTCATTGCTATAATTGCTTCACTTATAATTGTTAGAAGATAAAGACTTTGCCAAATCATCGACCATATAATTAAAACTGGAAATTACCCATTATTTGAACAGATATTTGAAGGTCCAAATTCAACCTTTCCAATCCGATTATTATGACAACAATATTGTTCGTTATTTACAATCTACGCTTGTTGTATACAATCCTTTCATTTTATATTACATTTATAAATCTAAAATTGGAAACGGTAATAAAAGTATAGTTGACGTGAAAAAAAGGAAGGCGAACTTTTGATAGTTAAGTAACAATAAGTAGATAGCTTCGTTACGTACAAGTTTTGATACAACCTCGCTACGTAAGGCCGTGGTTGCAGTCACGTCGGCAGTGAGAGGCGCCCCTCCTCTGACGGAAGGTCAAGCAGTCGTTTTACTTTGTAGAAGGTAGTCAGAACGAATGCTTGCAGATATTTCCACATACATTATTAAATACAACTAACTGAACAGTGTTTCCACTGTCTCCTCGTGACTTTTATCGTTTTTATTTCTTGTCATAAGAATTATTGTTCACATATATATTATTAATACATTGAATTATTTTAACGAAGGTCCGTTTAAACGATTTCATTAAGGAAAAGAATATTGGATACACTTTGACGTGAACAACATCGTAAACAATCACGAGTCATTAAACGCTGACGAAACAACGGAGGAATAGTTCTTTTGCAACAGCATTTGGGTCATGTTTATTGCATTCGAAGTACAAATTGTTGTCTATTGACTTTTTGGCAAACCAGTAAGGAAGTTCATTATAAAATTTAATAAACACCGACATTTTTCAAATGCGCACTCAATTCTTATTATAGACTGTATAAAGCTTCTGAGAACGGTTCTACTTGTGTATAGAAATTTGCAGGTCAAATAATTAACAAGTCGCTGTTACCTCACCTTACTGACGATTGCGACAACAAATCGCATCGTCCATTAGAAAGTCTGCGGCCAATATGCAAATAGTTGTAGAAACCTCACGAATAACTGGCCGTTACCTGTTACCGTCTGCGGGGGTCCACGATGAAAGTGTTTTTACTACCGTTGGCAAATTTATCAAGAAAATTTCTTTTTCGCAGTGGAATTAGCTTAATTTGTTAATATATTCCACGCTCAACGAAAGTTACTTTTTATTGATTTATAATTACGAAGACTGATTTTGCGATAGAAAATTGATTTCTCGATCATAACAGTCCACTTATCTAATTCTTATTTATTACTTTGCCGCTTAACCGTTCATTTGCATTTCCTTGTATTATCGAATGAAATATAAAACGAGTGATATGTCGAAAATCACCTTTGGTTTCTTGTAATTCTTATTCAAATACGAGATAAAACATTGAATTATATTATATCATATCCTGTGCGGGATATGTATTGCGATATATTTATTTTCTTATCAGTTGATATTAATTATTGACGATGTTGAAAATATTTTTAGAAGAAACGACGATACTGTTATAAAAAGTAGAACGTTGAAATTAATATCATTGTCGCTTTCGTATATTTTTGAATTTCTTAATTATATGAAAGTAAAAGTAAACGTACTTGAATTTCGTCAACACCTTGGTTTTAATTAAGATAACTGCGAGGGCAATGCTAAGCGTTTAACATTACCGATCACAGCTTTGCCGCGTGGAATTCCCGCTATGATTCGTGTTGTAGTGAACTATTTATTATCGCCGACTGCTGACGTACGCCGCTTTACAAAATGTTCTTATACTCTATTGCAACTAGCTTAAGTCTATATTACATTGTACGCAACGCTCCACCTCCACTATGTTACGTCAATGAAATACAGCACTGTAACTGGTCGGTTCGGGCCGTTCCACCGCTCGTTTGTGTCCGGGTTTGGCGCGGTCAAAATCATTACAATTCTCGAAAATACTAAGAGGTTTTTATTTTTTTTTTGTTATATATATTGCTTCGCCTATCAATATTATTGGAACATTGATAGCTTTTAAATAAATAGGTACGGTGCACCTCAAGCGAATGTGTATAATCCAACTGGTCGTAGCGGCCTCTCACTTTGCAAAAATTTTATTATTTATACACACCGTTGGTATGAAAATAAACTGCGGTGACTACGTACTCCACGGTCGGGTTAATCTATGATCTTAACAACGTAGAGAAATTTCATAAGAAATGGGAACGCACGGCGCACCAAGGAGACAATTCATTTTTGTCAATGAAGTTGTTACGCGGTTATAAAATAACTAACAAGTAATACACCCGGGCAAACGTTAAAGATATATCTTTAAATACTATTTCTCTCTTATTTCCGGACGCAGCGAGCGAATAAACACGGCCTTCGCTAAAAGACAAACAAACTGAACGACCTTGACGTGGCATGCTATATGGATTAATTACGGCCAATAATTGGCCCGCTATTTAAATAAGAGCGGTGATGTTAATGGTTAGTCTTCCTGAAAAGTTGTTCTTCGAAATCAAAACAGACAATGGATGTGAACATTAATGAGCAAATACGGTGGGCTAGACGGCTGTTCACCGAGTGCCGAAGTATTCCGCCGCGACGCGCTCTTTATACCGGCCACTCCGCACAGCAGAGAAAGCCGCTCGCCCCGCGCTGCTGCTGCCCTCTCCCTCTACCTCTACCTCCCCCACACCCCGCTGCCGTCTATGCCCCTGCTCCGCATCGGCTGCGATCGCACCGTAGCGGGTTTTTTCCTCGTCACTTCGTCATTGTATACATACAATGTATAAATTTGTAGGCGAGTACCTTGAATTCTTCAGTAGCGATGCGGGTACTATCGAACATCACAATTATTATGTGTTGATTTTATTTAAATCATTAGATATTTGTTTTAATGTAAACAAGTCTTAACCCCACTAACTGTTTTCGTATGACAAAGTTACAAACACATTAAAAATTATAGGATTGCAAGATTAACACTGGTATTATAAAATACTCTTTATTTGTGGCTAACAAATAAAGTGATTACTCAATTTACAAATATCTACAAATTAGTAAAATAGAAAATTAGATTAGTTCACATAAAACTTATATATATATAAATGTATAGTCAATAACAGTAGCTGTGGGTATATAGACGTGTTGTGCTGCTTCGCGAGACAGGTTTTAACAGGTTAATTACCAGGCATTGTAGAGTTGGCACAAAATGTTAATGGCGACACTAAAACAGAGCTATTAATATTTGATTTTGTACTAATTTTATTCACGATATAAGTAATAATTATTTCTAATTGGTGAATAAGCTATCCGTGCGCTGTTGATTCACTAAAAACGATGTAGACCGAACTTGTGAATGTAATGTAGTATTATTATGATATGCATTTCGATAACTAACTTATTAATTTTTTTTTATCCCGTGAAGCGACGAGACGTGAAAGACGTGTGTACCTAATATGCCTATATGCCTTCCTATAATAACGTGGCGCTAGGTAGAATGATATACCCAGTACTACATAGTATGTCGCGTATCCTTGAGATATAATATTATGTCTCGTTACGTTAGCTAGAACGCACGTCAAACCGGAACACAGTAATGTTTGCACACTACTGTTGAGCAGCTGAAATGTGAACTGCATTGATATATCTACCTAGACGGTCTCCGGCAACCGGAGACTGACAACCAGCAAAAACATTTCATATATTCGCGAAATACTCAGTGGTGAAACGGTACAATGCGCACAGTGGCTTATTGCAACCGCGTTGTTACCATTCCAAGCGATGAAAGTCGGGGCAAACACATCAACACATCACTAATTTCCTAAGACGTACATAAATCAAAAGACTTATGAAAGATGTACAGAAATAATTAAAAACTATTTTACTATTGTTTCTCCATTCTGTTTTACAGATACGATACAATTAGTTTTACCAGTTTTGTTATACCTATGTATTGATAACAAGACAAAATAATCGCAGCAGCCTGTACAACATTTTTAATATTTTTACATAAAGAATAATAATAGTGTTTAAGATAGGAAAACTTAATAACTATTAATATAAAAAAGGCTGCGATTTTTAATTTCATTAGAGATAACACTGTACAGACAAGATCAACATAGCGTTTGCATACTTTTTTGGAAACAAATAAATTACGTGGTAGGACCCTGTTGCCGGGAACTGTCTAGGCATAACCAGTAGTTTGCAAACGTTACTGTGTTCCGGTTTGAAAGCTGCATATAGTGAAATTCTTGGGGTAAGGAGAATTAACGTCTTATGTCTCAAGATGACGAAGCACAATGTGGTGCTATGTGTATCATCATAACTAGCGCCACGATGTCATGGGCAGGTGCGTGTCTCTTACCATCGAGCGAACGTCTCGCTCATCTCGTCGCTTTATAGAAAAAAAAACATCCTCTCTTAGGGCCTTCTAAATAAAGTATGAAAGGTAGACAGACATACTAGAGTAAAATAAATGTATCAAATGTTAATCATTTGTTGTAAACTACAACACTGCAACCGAAACATCTGTGATTTATATTGCGAAAAATTTGAAATACTTCGTGAATTTGAATACGATTTTGTTATGAGTTATCCTGTTTGTTTATATTATCCTTTTAATTCTCATTTATCTTTTCCAGACAATATCAATTCCGGTCCCAACCAATGGCGCGCCGACCGAGTCGACATTTCACTTTAACATCAATAGTAACGCAGAAATGGAGGGTCCACAGGTAGGTTTTAAGACCTTGTTATCTTTACGACGTGGAAATATTATCTTTGTTGCCAAAACGGCAAATGTTTGTAACGCAGTCTTATAATGTATATAAAAAAATAAAAAGACATTGAAATAATTTCTTATTATGTTACAAGTTGAGAAATATTTACCTTGCGGTTAAATTAGGTTATCTACTCTACTCGTTTTCATACAGTTACAAAACATAAAATCTACACAGAAATATTAATAAACGTACACTGCAAAATAATAACATGGTGGGACAAAATTGTTATTGTTATGATTTGATCTGATACTGAAAACGTGATTTGTTTTTTAAGATTCTTTTGTGTTTGTCATTTTGCTGTTTAAAAAAAAATATATATATTAAGAATCGGCGAACACATTTCAATAGTTTTTCGATGTATAAAAGACCAATTCTCAATAATCATCTAACGTCGATTGCTCGAGTTACGCAAACATATACATAAACGTACTTTACATCAGGCAGACAAAATTTAAGAAGCGAAAGAAACTTATTTGGATTTTATTTCTGTATGAATATAAAAAATATTCAATGACTTTTACAGGGTTCGTTTGAATGCGTGCGTAGCGATGGCGCACGGCGACTGGAGTCGTGTGGGCCGCTGCCGCGAAGGATGCGCGTGCAGGCTAATGATGACTCCTATGAAGCCACCAAGGACCGTATGGCTCGCACAGTCGCCGCCGAGCAGAGCAAATGGTACACGCATCATTTTAAATAAAATAATAATCACTTACTTGTGTGCCAGTAACTACTTGAACTACTTAAAGCGTCGCTTCATTAATTCATAGATATCTTCAAATATCATAATACAAATTGATGTTTTCAGTACTCGTGTAATAAAACCTAATCAGACGGATATAGGACGGAGAATCAATAAACGTCTTACACATCAGACATATTCAAATGTATCTGCGGCGGCGCAGTTAGCGGAAAGGGCCGAGCGAGCTGAAAAGGAGCGACTTGAGCGCGCCGAGCGAGATCGCGCGGAGAGAGCGGAGAGGGAACGAGTGGAGAGGGCTGAAAGAGAACGCGTCGAACGAGCCGAAAGGGAGCGTGTCGAGCGAGTTGAAAGGGAACGTGCCGAGAAGGCAGAGAGGGAAAGAGCGGATAGAATAGAGAGGGAACGTGTGGAAAGAGTGGAAAGGGAGCGTGCGGAGAGAGCAGAAAGAGAACGAGCGGAGAGGCCGGAGCGGGCGGAAAGAGCGGAGCGAGTGCAACCGCGCGGGGCGCCACCACCACACCAGCGCCCGCCACCCGCAGCAGACATCACCAGGCGCTCCATCAAGTAAGTTCAGAACGTCTCACTTCTTGTATAGACTAAGACTTCATTACATTGTTTTGGTTTCAATGTGCAATAGGTTCTGATATATTTGGAGATCTTTGCAATGGATTTTATATTCCGTTGATAAAGACAATATATTTTTTATTTTAATTAGTAATTGCTGCACTTTTTTGCTCAAATGATCAATAAAATGATTTTTAACAGTTACGGAGTACACTAAGGAACCTAGAATAGTATGGTGCATTTAGTTAAAAAAAAAAATAACTATCTAACAATACATTTTGAATGATGTCTAATTCATTGATATCAAATTAGTATGTTGAAATGTGGTTGATGTTTACAGGAAGTTGGTTTTTGTGGTCAACTTTAGTGATATTTGAATTTTATCTGTTACTTTTTATGCCTTAAATAATAAACACAAAATATATTTATTTTTGTCTTTAAACTTTTTATGTGAATAGGTAGACTTTCCTATTATTGCCTCAAAACGCTGGAAAAGGTCCTTCTTTAGTAACAACATATCACTTCATCCTGCGAGAAGATATTTATTCATAGTCAAAGATTTTTGCCTAGTTTGCGTTTTTAGTTTTATGACAGCTAAAAACACAGACGATCAGGTCCGGTCACTTTCAAGGACCTATATTCTGCAGTGGACAGTAATAGGCTGCAATGATAGTAATACATATAACAACTAATAAAATAAAATCCTGCAAATATTTTTTCATTTGTACATTCGAGAATTTCAAAATGCGTAAAAAGTGTAGTTAAATATGAAATAACAGGAATTCATTACATTTCTTTTTAAATATAACAAGTAAAGAGTACAGTAAAGTATCAATTCAGATGTTAGTATAAATATAAAAGTTATTATCACAACACTTATTTATTTATTTTTAACAAAATGTATAACATAAACTCTTTATTCTATTTCAGTGAAAGACTTATACAATTACTAGCATTGAAACCTTTCAAGAAGCCCGAACTTTACGCCCGACTTAATAGTGGTAAGTGATAATAGTATCCCTCTGGCCGGTTCTCATCAAATCGAATTCATCTAACTGAAAGCACTTTGCAGAGGGCATTAAGGAGAAGGACCGCGGCGAGGTAAACAAAATCCTGCCGAAAATAGGTTCTTTAAAGGACAACTGCTACCATTTACGTAGACATATATGGAATGACGTTAACGAGGACTGGCCGTTCTACACAGAAGAAGAGAAACGCATGCTCAAAAGGTATACATAAATATCCTCTAAAAACGTCGCACAATTTATGTTCGTTTGTCTACTAGTGTTATTATTAACGTCCGACAGACGTTCACTGCTTGACTAAGGCATCTCACAAAAATCGCTACCCTGAACGATCCTGCGCTGACCAATTCAGCAGTATCCCACTGCCTTCGTCAGAATTGTCAGTCTACATTTAGAGGGCTGGTTCTACTTTTCCTCTTTCTGTATGTGTAAATTTATGTAAAGGCCAGAAATTATATTAATACCGATAGGTCCTACGCTGTCTGCCTGCATCCAGCTGTATCTAAATACCTTCACCAGAATCATCAGTCAACATTTTGAGGGCCAGATCTTCTTTCGCCCAGTGTCTAATAAAAAAAAATTTTGATAATCATTAGATTGAAGAGTCTGCATGTGTGCTTCTATGTAAAGTCCTGAAATTATGATCATATTAACATCAATGTATTGACTTTCAGTATATGATGGTATCATTTGTTTATATGTTTTCATAAGAAAACATTGATAAACTATTGAAATATATCAACATGTATTAATGTTTGTAGTAATAAATGATAGTTGATTAAATTAATTGGTTGACGTCACAACACCTTTAAAGTACAGAGATGCACTGCACACGAAAGAAAACCTGTGCATGTTATCGTAGTCTCCACAGTGATAGTTTTGTTAAAAATTATTGTTGTAAAAAAACCAATACAAAGACTTCGGTGGAAGAAATTATACTTTTTGAGAAACATAATTTCGTAATGATGTTTAATTTTTTTTTGCTACCATGGGTGTGAAAATGATCTGTTGACATTCGGAACACGACTGTTTTTGGCGGCAGATTTACACAATATGGGCGGTGGTAGCGCTAATCATCTGAACAAATTCACGTTTAGGTCCGTAAAAGGCTAACATCAATTTTTTCATGATGCAATAATTACTCAAAATAATTATCAAATATATGTAATCCTCAGAGCTATCATACTATTTACAGGCGGAAACCTCAAAACCTTACCCCGCCGTTGAGCAGTGATTCGGCTAACTCGCTGTCGCCGCGGGCGTCCCCAGGTAGCAGCGGGAGCAAGCGCGCCCCGGGGGGTAGCGATGATGCGCCCGCCGCCAAGAAGAAGCGGATCTCGCACTACCGTCGCCTATCGCCACCTTCTTCCGGCTACGCGACGACTTCTTCTGGCGAAAGGCACGCCTCCGATAACGAAGACGAACGGACCAATGGTACGTTATAAGCTTAAATAATTATTAAATATTACTCGTATGTGCCACATATAAATAATAAAAACTGACTGATCTTTCTTTTTTTTAAGCGACGAGACGAGCGGGACGTTCACCTGGTGGTAAGTGATTCGGTTATACATAACAATGTGGGCGCTAGTTAGATTCTTATACTCTGCAACATAAGATTTTAACTTTTAATACCCGTTGTAATTTCACTAGCGATAATGCGCTTAAAACTGGAACACGGTCAAGATTGTCTATGGAAATGTAGCGACCGTTTACAAAAGTACTGCCCTTTGTAAACGGTCTTCTACAATAGAGACCTAACCACTTGAATAAAATTAATGTTAAATAATAATAATAATAATACATTTATATATTTTTCATTGTTTTTTCTCGTAATTATAAACTTTTTCATCTAATAATCATTCAAAAAATTTCACGAAATTCAAACTTACCTTCATATTTCTTTGCTATGTATCTAAAATTTAAAATTTCTCTAGTTAATTAATGACTGTTTTTTTTTACAGTGAAAAAAGATAATGGTTACACTCTCAACTTCAATACCGTCAAGGATCTCTGTCCCAGTCCCGTAAAACCGAATGGTTTCAGAAGTAGTCCCACGGTTGAACAAACTACTATATCAGGTAATTTTTATTATTCAATAAATCTTAATCATCACATTGAATATCACTATGTATATAACATATTATTGGACATTTTTATTATATTTTAAATTATAATTAAATACATTTAATAATTTTTTTCTAGAAACGGAAATCACCCATACAGAACGATTAGAAAACACAGTTTTAACGCCGGTGACTGATGACAATATGACTGATTTGGTAGATATTGAAAGGTAAAATTATTGAAAATTATTATCGTATTTGGTGATAATGATGACAACAGTGTATTTATTTTTTTTAAATGAGTTTGTACATGCACAAGGAATGGCTTTTTTCTAAACAATGCATTAAGATACTCTTATTTTGGATTGTAGGCAGTACCCGGCGATAACGAGCTCCAGTATGCGGCGCGCTTACAAGCAGGAGTTCTCAGAGCTGTATACGGAGTATCACGCAATGTACGCGCGCGTCGCTCAAGTGGCCGCGCTGTTCACGCAGCTCGAGCAGCAGCTGCGACGCGCCAAGCCTGCATCGCCCCAGCGCCGGGTGAGTTCTTGTAATTTTCGAAGTTTCTGGAAGTTTTTGATTTACAACTTCATCAGTTTGGAGGGTTACGGATCCGGAATCTGCTAATTAAATTAAAAATACCACAACTATACCAGGGCGTGAAAGTTTCTCCGTGGTCGGCAATACTGTGATGTCTCTTATAGTACAAGCGTCTAAACGCTACGGTAATTGCTTACCATCAGGCAGACTGTAAAGCTTGTTTGGCACCCTCATGGTATAAAAAGATAAAAAAAAAGTTAAAAGAGATGATTAGGTTGGGGAGGGTGAAGAATTGAAAAGATATATACTACAAGTCGGAAAGTCAAAACCGGAAACCGCGAGCCAATTTTATATTCATTTAGCTAATGCATATAAAGAAAAGCATGATATGCGATGATTATGGAGACACTCGTCCACACTCATCAACAAAAGTTAAATGCCTCTACCCTTCTATATGAACCCCTACATACGTCAGCCGCAATGCCGACTATATTTGATCTTTGGGGGACGCCTATATCCAGCAGTGGACGTTTATCGGCTGATGATGATGAATTTATATTATATTGTTTTAACATTGTTAAAAACTACTTTCACAGACGATAGAACAGCGCATTGTTGAAGAATATCAACGCGCGCGCAACAACACCGAGTACCAGCGCGAAAGGCGGCGCGTAAACTACCTGCACCGTAAGCTGAATCACATCAAACGGATGGTTCACCAGTACGATCAGCTGGTGAGCGATACCTCTCTTCTACTAGATTAAAAATATTGATCTCATTTTTTTCTATTAAATGTCAATAAGGCCGTGGATGATGAAGCCTGTGTTCACTGTGTAAATTTACAATTTGGGAATTGTTCATAAAAACCTTGCCAACACACCGCCTGTGGGAACCAGGGACCTCCTTGTTATAAAGCAGTCACCTAGCTAGTGCACCATTGTCTTAGTAATTTTTCTATAATTTTTCTTTTACATTGTCCTGTATATTCTGCGAATGTTGTTGTTCCCAGCATAGACTGCTTGCTTTGAGTGACCTAGTTTAATGCCACGAAATACAAGTTGTGGAGTTTAAATGGAAGAAGCAATTTGCTCTAGCATTTACACTTTTAGGACATAGACAAAATTTGGACTAGTTCTTTTATTTACGTGTAATTTCATTGCTATTTCAAGTCTGTAACACATTTAAAGGAGTTGCCAGTAAGTTTATCATTGGCTTTGTTGAAGAGAGGAGAGACTAAATATTAAAGTTTCTATATTAGGAAATAGTTCATGTTATTATTTCTTATGATGATTTTTATGTATTTCTAATGCAAGGTGATTAATATGTAAATGATAAATAGTTTCTGGATATTTAAACATATAATGTTAAAAAATTACAAAAAAAACTGAATTTGTCTGAAAAAAAAAATGTAACATTGAGTTATAAATAAATTGTAAATTTAAAATTATTGGTTTGTGCTTCTGCTTCGGAACCACAGTCCTATGTATAAGTGTTTATTTTTCTAAATAAAGCCAAGTTGTTAAGCTGAGCGCCCCACTTACCATCAGGTGATTATCTTACTCGTCTCGTCAGAGTTAGAGTATCAACACTGAGATTACAATTAGATACAAAAAGATAAAATGAGTGCCGAAAGTGATCGTGTTGCTCTGTGTGTGCTTATTAAAGTAATTATGAATGTCTACAGCGTAACTTGAAGGCAGAGCGTGTACCAGCAGCGAGCACCACGCAGGCGTACTGACACTCGCGCTCGCCGCCCGCCGTCCGCTGCGTCTAGTGGCCGGCCCCGCCCATACGCGCCCGCCATCACCCGGCCGTATCCGCCAACTCGCCCCCTCAACCCCGCGCCGACCCGCATCACACCCCATGGAACGTCACGTCATCGAAACGTATTCTAAGTATCTTCTGCAGTTAAGCATTTAAAAGGGAACAACATTTGGGTTTTTATACACTTTTTTTTTTCAAATCTTCTTTAATAGACAAAAATATTAAAAAGTATATACAAAAGAGGTATACAGTAATTTGGTTTCTCATAGTCAAATGTCTTATAAAGTATCCAGCATTAGAGGTTTTAAACTTTCTACAGTTTTTCCATTAATTTTATTAATGTGTATGATGTTTTCGTTTTTAATAGGTACACTAGGCACCATATAATACAATTTAAAGATCTTAATTTGAAATAACAAAAACAAATAGTAAAAGAAATTGAATGTATGATTTTACTCTTTCAAAATCTATAATAATCATTTATCATAAACACAAGTATGATTTAATAAAATTTTTACAAAATGGCTTTTGAAAATCATTTTATAGTAGTTTTTATATACAGCGTAACACTAGAACATAAACATGAAATGTATGGAATTCTTATACAAGTTAATTCATTTGACTGATTTCGGCTTTCGACATTTTCTCTATATATATATTGATATATATATATATGAACCGTTTATATAATATATCAGCCCTGAGTCGTCCCTTTATTTTCCATCCATTTTCTTATGATTGGATGTTTAACTTTGCACTCTTGCCCAACTTGCATATGTACATAGTCTTAGTTGTAGCGTAAAGTTATTACTTCATCTTGTTAAATTTTGATTGAGGGTAGTGTAATATTTTTATAATATTAATAAAATAATTATCATTTATATATGAATTCATTCTTGGCATCTTCTTTTTTTCGTGTTACGTTAAACTTTTTAACATTTAGTGGCTTTAAAATAATATCACAAAATAGTTATTCTGACATCTCAATTTTCAATTATTTTTGTATTAAAGAAAATCTTAGAAATATTTTTATTGAATAATTTGAAACTTTTCAACTGTTTACATATTATGAAAATTCATTGGATTTATTGTTTTTTCGTTAATTTTTCTTGCAAAATAAAATGTTTTGAATAGTTAGTTACAACCCGGCCAATGAACATCCACTAGACTTAAGTAATTACTCCGGTTCTCATCGGAATGAGTCAGCCCTCCACATCACAGTTAATTATTAAAGTTGTAGTTACTTATTATTCTGCATTTGGGCTATTCATCATTAAAATATATTTCGTCCTTGAAAAATATTTACCTTATACTGTACATTTGCATGTAGGTCACTATGTTATATTATGGATTACATAGTTTCTCCACTGCACACATTATGAATTATACCATAGTGTTTTATATGGGACCCTGTGTTTTAGAACCTAATAACGCTTTGCCAATTATATAATTAACATTTCATTTAAATTATTTGTGTCCATTATTAAAAAATTAACGGAAGCCCAAATGTAAATAAAGCCGTCTTATCTATTTTGTCCTAAAACTAACGTCCATATTTTAAAAATGAGTTTAGCATTAAGTAGCTATCATTTTTCGATTTCTTGGGTAAAAGAAAAATATATGATTTGTGGTAATCCAGCTTTGCTAAACAAATTTTTTAATTTAATTCGGAAAATGCGAAAATGGCAGCTATATATTTTTTCAATATCGTTCGAGAAAATAATTTGTTGAGTTTTTTTAATTAAGTCTATTTGGTAATATTTGTCAGTAATCTTTTCCATTTGATATATGTGCCAGTTAATATATTGTGTAATTTATACATATATAAATTACTTACAAATGTATGTATAAAACATACGTGTGGTTTGTGTGTAAATTAATGGCATTATATATCTAGGTTTACGAAACCTTGTTATTGGATTGTTGTACTATTTAGTTTTTGTCAATTAATGTTTGAAACCACGATTGGTCAGTGTGGTGCATAAATGGCCTTGATCCTCTCTGTGGGAGAGGGCACTGGGTCCCAGCCGTGGGGACATCCATCGTTGTATACCAGTCAATTGCCTCGTTTAAAGGAGTGTTTGAAAGTCAGTTAAATACAGTCAATTTAGACAAGTGCCGCATTTTTGCTCGTTGCATTTTATTGTTTAACACATTACTCATGGAAATGCTCAATATAGATGTATTGGATATTAGTTGAACAAAATTTATTTTTTTACTTTTTTCTCATAAAACATCTGCTAAGCCACTTCAAACCCACGAGTACTTTATGCACTACGGTCATATTACATTTTAATTTAAAACAATCCAAATATCTGTAACCACGAAGTTTACCTTAAACCTTGGCAATAAACAAAAAAAGCACCAATAATAATATTTTTTTGTTACCAATAGTATAGGCAACTGACAATCCTTTGTGGCGTTGATTAATTATTAAATAAAAATTAACAGTTTATTGATTGGTTCTATAGAACTGTAGTTAATATCACAAATTCGTTGTCCTACGTTAAAAATTGTTGAATTTGGTAAATTATTATGTAAACATTCTGATTCTATTCATTCTTCTGGCCGATAATGATGATGATGTGTGAATATTGAACTTTTCGCTGTTGTTAATTAATACAGACATGGATGGATGGCGCTGGGGTTTTTGATTTTGACCGGAAACAGCATAATCGTTTCCAATATGGTAGTCCGTACTCATCTGACGTACGCAGTAAAGGCGTCGTTTATTATTATATATATATATCTAAATATGCCATGAGTTTTATTAATGTATATGTAATAAGGTGTAATTTAAATATCAGTTGTACTGTCAGTGACGGTATTGAATGTGGGAATGTTGCTCGATTGTTACCTATTTAAGTTGTTAGGAGATTTGGACAAGGAATATATATATTTGTATTTTGACACGTTTATACATATTGTAAAATCTCAATTAATTATTATATAGTCACATTGTACAGTTTAGGTAATATTTAGTGCTTTAGTGTTATCATCTTTGAAATATATAGCTCTATATAGATAATAAACATTTTGGATCAACTATCTACCCTAATGTTTATCGTTTGTGCGGCATGACAAATGTGTCACATTATTTGTTTTAATGATGTTTACTGCTGGCGTAACAATGAATTGGGCCTATTCTTGCATGATGTTTTTTGTTTCCTGATATCGTCGAGCGATGATTTTTAATGTGGCAATTTTGTCATGTGCAATGTTCACCGTGATAAAATTATAGCTGATATTATAGCGGGTTACGGCGGGCGACGGGTGATGAAGATTACCTTACTTAGACGTAGTCCATCGAGTTGGCGTAAACTGATCAAACGATATTGTAAATTTGCTGTACAGTTATTATATGTTGAGGAGTCGCGCCGCCCGACCGGTAGTACCGCAGAGGTTGTCCGTTTTACCGAACAATTTCAATACTATGTATTACGTCGTTGTAAATATAATACGAATTAGTAGCTTAGGCGCGTTAAGAGATGTAATCGTAGTGTTTTATTTTTTTAAAATTACTGTGAATAGTGAACTGCGGGGTGACTGGTTGGGCGCGCGGCACTGAACAGGTGGAACAATGCTGCGATAACCCTTGTGCCCCTCGAGAGTATCAGTGCATTATGTACCGAGTCGAGTATAGATGTGGGACGATGTGGTAGTGTTATTGTGTACAGAAGTGTGTTATACAAGCTCGAGTCGGGCGGCGTACGCCAACATCCGCCGACCGGTTCGGGCGAACGACGACTAGCTATGAATCCTGACATCGGCTCACGTTAATTAGCTTATATAAATAAATATTTCATGAAAATATAAAATACACAAAAAAAAAATGGATATAAATTTCTCGACCAAGCGCTGGTTGTTTTTAAATTATTAAAATGTAAAAAAAATTAGATTATATACAAAAGCATAGGTACAATTTATTAATTATACTTTTCTTTTCGGCATTTCATGTCACATTGGAAAGGACTTTGCTTACTTGCTACTCGGAAATCGTTATCTCTGCGTTGCTCAAGTTCTTGTTATCAAAAACACTTGTTAAAGCTAACTTACCATTTCTTTAGTATTTGCGATTTCTTTTTTATGCTCATGACCTTCTCCATCGCTATTTCATTACGCCATCTAATCATACGTTATTATTTAAGGCAGGGTAATGCAGAATGAGGTACTTTTTGTGTTTGAACATACATTAAGGTTCGAATGTTTGAATTAAGTTGATTTTTGTCCATTCAATGGACTTTGATTGTTATGAAGGAAATAAGAGTTTGTTGTTTTATTTTTTTAAATTTAATCCATTATGATATCATGATTACTGAGGCAGCAATAAATTATTATTTACGATCAATATGTTACCACACACAATATTCAAGAGTAAGCTCTCTTTGGCGTTGCCCACTTTTGTATTTCGATGAGGGTTGATGGAAAAAAGACGCGAGCCATATGTTGATGTGAAAGTTCGAAGAGTATTGCGTTTTGCAAATAAAATAGAGCTGAAGAGAGGTTGTGAAGAGTATCATTATAAAAGGTACCTATTCAGAAACAAGTAAACAGACTAACTTAACCTAAATATCAGACATATGTTGCTACAATGTGCATTTATACTCTTTCTTTTAATTTTGATTATTGATATCAGTGCCAAACTTTCTCTTTGTTTAGCTCAAAAAGATGCAATTGTTAGCCTGCTTGAATAAACAGCCGAGTTAATTATTTGGTTAGTCTGCCAATTGTGAATATTTTGTTTTGATAGTAATATGTAAATCTTTTATAATATATTTGTTTACATTAAATAAATGACAACATTATAAATAAATGAAATTGTATTTTCCATTTAAACTGATGAAAAAATATAAAAAGAATAATATGCAATGATACTTGCCTTTTTTTTATTTTTGTGAATTATTAATTTTTACCCTTGCTTCAAATTACTTCATACTGTTAAGGTTTTTTCTTAAACTACATATTGTTGATATGTTCACTGCTGAACAGGTACATGTTAGTCATCTAGGACGTCCTTGGGAAGAGAACGACTTGACAACATTTAAAGAGCCAACTATCATGGATAATAGTAGTAGTAATAGCACTAAATGAAAAAATTATAAACCTAAACGAGTTGGAATGTCGACATATTGTGAAAAACACATTATATTACATGAACATTTTATAACATTACTGCAAATACAAAACGTAAAATTTTTTGTATCGACAAATTCAAGGTATTTCATATAATCTAAGAATTTAACATTATCGGTGGCTTTTACATAGAGAAAAAATTCATTAACTAATTTAAATATTTAATAGTAATAAGCAACAAATACAATGTATTTTAATAGCAATGTTCATTTATTAATGCTTGAAACTACAAGATCGTAACGTCAGAAAATCTTTTAAAGATTTGTTAAAGTATACAAAAAATTGGAAAATTCAGTTACCCGTTATATTGTGTATCTTGTACGGGTATTAAAAAAGTTTTAAACTCCTAGGAACTCTTCAAAAAACTATTTAAGTTAATATCTAAAAGAGACATTACAATAAAAGATCGTCCACCGCAGAAAATAATTCACGTTAGTATGACTATATTTAGTTCTAAGCTATTCATAAAATTTCATGGATTATAACCAATGTCTATTATCAGAGATACAGACAATGTTACAATTGGAAAAACCCAGAAAAATACAGGTCACATAGTATTTGTCACTATTATTTCTAAATGGTAATCACTGTTACTACTAGTACCAGAATTAAGAATGCTAAGTATTTCCACCTCTAATGATAGTGACTTTAAAAGAATTTTTTTATTTATGAATTTATGTTCCTGTCTATGGTTGATCGCATAATTTTTAGGTGTTCTTAAAAGTCAAACCTGAAAATTATAAAGAAATTGCATTATTATAAATTCGTTGTTATCGTTTAATACAAGACAATTTCTTTTTAAAAATGTTGAATTTCAAGGAAACTAAAAACAAGTCTGCTCTAAGCACAAGATGGGCGCAAATGACGAAACAAGAACAAATTATTGAAAGAAAGAAAATGGAGATTCAAGCCAAACTCGAAGCTCAAAAGCAAGCAGCTGCACTTGCTGCGCAAGCGAAGTTATCTAAGTACATTGGTTTAAATTTTATTTCCTTTTCTTATTTAACCCAATTCTTATTTATCAAGTCTTTAAAATTTTCTCGTCTATTTTATTGTCACTAAGAAACCAAAATTTATTGTTTAAGCTTTAGTAACGATGAAAGATCTGGGAACATCTTTTCTAATGATGGATCGTTTATGACTCAATACAAAGCCTTATTAGAAAAACAAAAACAAGACAATGAAAAGAAAGAGCAAAAGGAAAAACTTGAATTGGAAACAAAATTAAAAAAAAATGAAACTATGCCAAAAACCTTTGAAGCTCTAAACAAAAGTAACAACCAAGATAGCAAGGAACAATTTTTTCAAGAATCAAAAGAAAGGTTGACAAGGTAATAAAATTTTTGTTAATTGTATACAAAGCTCCTAGAGTCATCAGTCATAATTTTTAATAATAAAAATTGTCTTGTTCAGGTTTTTGATTAGCAGCATTCAGCACAGCTATTTATTTATTATCTTTATGGGACTATGGAATATTCTGTAAATTTTTTATGTCAATATTTATTGACTCATTTGGAGTTTGTAGTAGCATGACTTAATTTTTTGTAAATCAAAGTATGTTATCTTGCTTTTACTCGAACTTACTACACATAGAAGTTCATAACAAAATATCTAGTAATACTACACAACAATACTAAGTTCCATCTAGACCACTTGGATGACTGGTGATCCTTTTTACTACCTCTACCACTTTGTGTAATCAGTTGTCGCCAGTGATGTTTCCATACCAACACAACATTGGGGCCTTCAAGAAAAGGGTGTAATATTCTCTTAAAAGTCTGCAAGACAGCTGTGACCACTCTGGTGTTGTGACAAGAGCAACAGTAATCACTTTGTATCAGGTGACCTGTTCGCTCGTTTGCCTACCATTCCTATAAAAAAAAAATCTAAATTCCTATAAAAATGTAGCATAAAACAATCAATGTGTTATTCTCGCTAATCAGTAATATTTATATTATTATAGTATTAGTAGATATCTATTGCTGCAAACTGTCTAGGTGGGTACCACCTCAGCGCCTATGTCTACCGCTAAACAGTAGTGTGTAAAGATTACTGTGTTCCGGTTTGAATGATCTGTAGCTAGTGTAATTACTGGGGTAACGAAACTCTTAATCTTATGTCTTAGGCAATGAGCTCAATGTGGTGCAATATTATGTGTATCTTGACCTGCGCATCCTAACTATTGCTATGTTGTTACGGGCAAGTGTGTCATCATCAAGTGAATGTCCAGCTCACCTAGTCATTTAATTGTAAAAAAAAATTTTTTTTTATACAATTAAATTTAACATTTGATTAATTTAATTATATTTAACATTTGATTGTTTTATTTGTATTCAGAGACCAACATAAAAAATGGAACAGTAGAGGAAGAAATGATCACCATAGCCTTACAACTTCTGTTTTTGAAGATGAAAAAAACATTTCTGAAAACTCAAATACATTTACACAGATGCCCACTATCAAAGTAGAAAATTGTCAAACCACAGGAAGTTCTAGTGGGGGATTGAATTCTGAAATTGCAATAAAATATGAAGACCAAAAGATACCACTGGATCAAAATATTGGAGCCTCTGGAAATGGAGGAATTTTGGGACAGGGAACTTCAATTTCTAATTCACTGGGGCATGGATCTATAGGGTCTGGTCTAAGTGGTCCTGGAATATTGGGTTCAACACCTATAGCACCAAAAGGCGCTAATCCAATTGATTCTAGTATGGATGCACTAACTCCTGGGCCTATTGGAACAATGAACATGGGTCCTAATTTACCATGTAGAACAAATTCTGGTCCTATACAAAATATAGGTCCTGGCCCAACGCATATTATGGGCCCAAGTGCATCAAATATGCCTCCTATTGCTCCATTTTTTGGAGGACCCCCCAATTGTCCAATGCCACCAAATTTTATGGGTCCCAATGGTCCTCAGGGTCCTTGTGGTCCTGGCCCTTTGCCACCAAATATGTGTGGTGCTAATATGCGTGGTCCGGGGCCCAATGGACCGATGCCACCATTCTTTGGTCCTCCTTTTCCTAATCCTAGAATGATGGGGCCTAATGGACCTCCAAATTCAATGATGCCATTTATGCCTTCACATCCATTTGGACCTAATGGACCAAGATTTTGTTCTAATAGACCATTTGGCCCTAATGGACCACCAAATAGACCATTTATGCCGCGAAATAATTCAATGCCAAATAATTTACTCCAAACAATTCCTGAGCCTCAGAGTTTGGAAGCAATTAGTATCCCTCCACCGGAACCCATGAAACTTCAGAATATACCCCCTCCAATGCCTTTACCTCTGAATCATATACCGAAACCAAAGGATTTGGACCCTGAAAATATACCTGCTCCGTCTAACTCAAAAGGTAATTTATGTTTTGACATCTATGTTGTTGTTTTTCTTATACTAAAGAAAATATAACTTGTTTAGTCCTGAGATGCTTGCTTGTAGTTTATTTTTTATTAATGACATTAAAATACCAGTATTGATATCAAGCATACACATAATGTAGAAACCAGTGGCACAATCTTATTATATAAAATAGGGAATATGTGTATGATTATAATAAAATATACAAAATATTTTTTTTCTTATTAGTGTGGAGATTCTTAGTATGTTTATGATGATGATATTGAGGCAATATTTATAATTAAATTTACAAATAGGTTCCAAATAAAATTTTAAATACCTTGGAATTATACCTCTTTCAATATATAGGTTCTTATTTATTGTTTATAATAGAAATTTTTATAATGTTTATAAAACCTTTTGAATTCTGTGCAAAACAGTTGTATCTATATATGATAATTTAATATTGATGTATAACTCCACGCATCTCAGTGCTAAACATGCTATTTGATTACCATGGTGAGCCATTATGAATTTTATGCAGCATGGTTTTTTATCTGCAATGGGCTTTCACTTGACCTCAATTTCAAATGATGTTAAGTGACATTGAGGCCATGGCTCTTGTATATTTAAAACTGCACAAAGTATCGCTGTAATGACGGCAGATTTAAAATACGAGGTGGGTACGATAACTTGTAAGCCCGGAATCGAATCAAGCACCTCCGTGTTAGGCAAGCGCTCAACCGTTGCGCCACGTTATAGTTGTGTTTATCCGCGTGGCCTTAAGATCCAATGCTGACTCGTGGTGTGCAGTTCTCTCTGCAGATATGATGCCGCCGCCCGTTCAGCGCGCCGCCGCCGAGGTCGCCAGCAACGGCGACCACTGGGAAAATGTCCTGAAAGCTATACATTCTCATGACCAAAATATGTGGTAATGCCACTGTAACCACTGTTATTACAAATCAGGAGGATATGTGTTGTATTAAATTTTTATATATATATTTTTTTAATCAATATTAAAGTTTGAAACAGTGTCCAGGTTTATTGTTAATCAGTTCATTTAAATATTTCGTTAAAATCTCGTGTTGTGTAAAGTTTGACAAATTTAACTTTAAACTATTAATCTCTTTGTTATACATATTTATTTAAATTATGACGGAGGAGCATTTGTTGTAAAGATCTATAAAGTATGTGCATTTATTATTAAATAATTTTACAGTTGAAGCTAGCAGTTTACAAGGCTCGTATGCGCTATACGTTCCACGGCGCGCGGCGAGAGGCGCGGGTTCCATTCTATCAAACCTGAGCTACCTGTGAAGGATAACATCGTGAGGAAACCGGCATGTTCCGAGAACATCATCCGTGAACATGAGACATAAACTAAACCGCACTTGCTTAGCGTGGTGGATAAATGGTTCTCTATCTCCTCACGAGAGAAGGCCAGAGTCCCAGTTGTGGGAACATTAAGAATGATTATTTAATTTACAGTTCACACAGAAATTTCTAAAAAACATCGGTCATAAATTTATGAAAATATAATTTAAGAAAATCCTTTATTTTTTTAAAACCTTGGCACTGTTTCACTTTGATAGGTTAAAATGCTTATTTAAGTCAACGTTTGTTCTTATTTTCTCTTTATAATATTACTAACTGTAGAAACTTTTCAGGTTTCTGCACAACACCGATTCCAACGAATATAAGGCGTTTCGTGATTTGGTGACAAAAATGCGAAACGATGCTGTTGGTGACAGCAAAACTGATGTGAAACCTGAAGACAAATACGAACCTGAATTCTGTTTGGAAGATGATGACAGTTACGATGAGAGCAGGCCCATTAAGCAGGAACCTTACGACAGGTGATTACATGAGAACATTTCACAATACAAGTAATAATTGTAAATGGGAAAACACAATGCCAACTTTTTGTATATGAATTTTATATCATTAACATATGTTTTTGTACATAGAAGTGCGAATTTGTATCAGTGTATTTAATATAATTATAAAAGTTAAATTAAAAAACATGGGCAGGGCAATGTCATGTTAATCTTTTCATAATCATTATCAGCTGTAATACTTCCGTTGATGGGCATTTAAAATTTCCATTCTTTACTATTTCAATATAAATCTCAGTTCACGATTCAACAGTGATGTGAAATACGAGGATGATGACTTGGAAAATAATAAAGACTCCAAGTTAAGAAGGGAGAGAAAGAGGAAGTCTAGATGGGGTGAAAACCCTCCAGCTGATGTCAAGCCACCTGGGATAGCAACACCGTTAGCTCCGGTTATGCCAGGTATGTATATAACATTGATTATAAATTGACTGGTGGTGGGTCTCTAGCGTCGGAGACTGCCTAGATCAGTGATTCTCGAAGTGGCCTATAGTAATACCTTGCCTTGTAGTCTTAGGCTATATCAAGAACAGAACTAAGATAAACCCCGCGACTAAAAGGGTATTCGGATTTGGCTTTGAAGGTGAGAGGGCCCTCATGGTCTACTAAGCGAGCCCAGGATGAACGATAAGAATTAAGTGGTCTAGTCCATGATGTACCAAAGTGAGGGTACTGAGGAGGGCTAGAAGAGTGAACCGTCTCTGGGACGCGCTATAGGCTTAGTTCTGGGAGGCACCAGTTCTGTATACCTGGGGTCTCCCGCAACGCACTCAGGATGACCATCGAGTTGGTTTTAGTCACAGTTAGGTTTATTACTCACTTATATAGTGAACGTCGACGTTTTTATAAATAAAAAATGTTTTATTGTATGACATGGTTTTGAGAATTCTATTTCCCATGTATGAGTTAATTTTCCATCAACAAACGCTACACATAGAGTACTGCAGTGTCTAAATCTTATTTAACAACTGTTTCAGGAACTAAATTGGCAAAGATTGACGAAGACGGTATTAAGCTGACAAATCTGAACCGTACCAACCCAGCGCTGATGCAGTATGCTATGACCAACTACGGTACAACCAACCTGAGTCTGGAAGACTGGAAAAAATGTGAAGACAACTTCAAACTCAACCTGTTGTATCAAGTATGTTATCTACAAACTTCTAATTCAACTGTGTCTGTAGCACAATAGCTAACTGCTTGATTTGTAATATAGAAATCCTTGGTTCAATTTTAGATCTTTTTCATGGAGATATGTTGGTGGTCGTTCTGAACGTATTTGGATAGCTATCACTCTCATATTGTCAATATACCACCACAACATTCAGCTACAATCAACAATCAGTATTCACGAGACAGTATATCAAAATTTCATGATGTTCAGTTTGTAAGATGGTTAGACAACTCGTAGAGGTATGGGTTCAATCCCCTCTGTCCATGAACTTTATATAATATTGTGGAACTGACATATTCCAACAAACAATACCTTTAGTGCACATATGAAATCCACCAACCAACAATTGGTTTTGTTCAGTATGGTGGATACTGGTCTCCAATACCAACAATTAAGTTAGCTTTTTATGTGTGTTTGTTATATAAACCTATGTCAACTATTTCTTAATTTTTTTGTTTTATTATGATATGGCGGTATTATTTATTTATAATAAATATTAAATATTTTTATTCTATGAATGTAAATATAAATCATATATTTGTTGTAACATTTCACACATTTTTGTGACTTTCACAGGACATGTTAAAAAAAAGACAAGAGGTGGACAGGTTGGCTGCTGTGGGAAAACATAAATATGAATATGACAGTGATGAAGATACTTCTGAGGGTACATGGGAGCACAGGTACATTTTACATTTATCATTGTATTATAATATTGATCAAGGCAATCAATAACATGGCGGGTTGCCAAGAGATTCCATTTGATAATTTAACTTAATGTATTACTTTCAAAAAGTAGTTTTTTTGTCCACAATTGGCTAACACTTGGCTATATTTCTGCATGGAGGTAGTTAGGCAGTGAATGGTGAAACTCGCTTATCCAACTTATCTTTTACCATTAGTTCTCATGTGTTGACAGCCAGAAGCAAAATCATAACAGTAGTAGACTGCATTATGAGAGTGATAGCTAGCATTTGATGAATTGCCTCCATCATCATAGAGGCAGTTGAATTTAAAATTTGTAGATAACATACTTGATACAAGTTGAGTTTAGAGTTGTCTACACATTTCTTCCAGTCCTCCACACTCAAATTTACTGTGCTATAACAGGCCAGCATATTGCATCAGAGGTGGTTTATTTCAATTTGTCAATTTAATACCATCCGCATGTATCTTTTCCAACTTTGTCCTTGCAATATTTGTTAATTATTTATAGCTTTTGTGAGAAACTTTTGTACAATAAAATTAATTATTATGCAGTAAATAAGTATATAATTTAATTTGTTACAAAAAGAGTTTGTCTTCATCACTGATTCTGACCAGGTATGATGTAAGAATTTTTAAGAAAAGAAGTCTGCTTGATCACTAAAGACTACATTCCCACTTACCGTAAGGTGGGATCGTAGTCAAGTGTGTACATAAAAAATCGTTAATTATGAATATATATACATAAATTCTTATTTTACTAGATTACGTGCGAAGGAGATGTGCGCCACGGAGAAGTGGGCGAATGAGCTGACAAAGCAGGCTGCTGGCAAACATCACATTGGAGATTTTTTGCCCCCTGAAGAACTACGGAAGTGAGTGATATATAATTTTTTTTTTTATATAATCGTTTGGGTTTTAATATTTCCAATATTGCTGCTTTATTATATTCCATCTAACCGCAATATTTATACTAGTTACAGCGTCATTTAAACAGTTACCAACTATTGTTTGATTGATACAGTCTATGGAAATAGAGAACTGTTGCACATAAACCTGATAGTAGATCTCTGATATGTTGGTCATAGATCTCGATTTCAAGAGACCGTTTAGGTACGTACCATCACAGCTACTATTCCTGCCGTCAAAGACTACTGTGCAAACATGTTTTCGGGTTGGCAGTGAAGTTACTGGAGTAACGAGACTAAACATCTTGTGTCTCAAGGCAAGGAGGACAATGTGGTGCTGTGTATTATTCTGACTAGTGCCACATTATTATGAGCAGACTTACCACTTACCATTAGGTGAATGTCTCGCTCGTCTCGTCGCTTATTAGAATTAAAAAAATACTTCTTTGCTACTATTATTTTATATCACAACACACTTATTTCAGATTTATGGAAAAATATTCCGCAATCAAGAGTGGCAAGGAACCAGACCTAAGTGACTACAAGGAGTTTAAACTGAAAGAAGATAATGTTGGTAGGTTGTCGTTTGCTGCTGTGCAAGTACTGCTTTGGCACTTTTTAGTTTCCATTATTTATATTTATTGTTGGTCAAAAGGGTTTAAGATGCTGCAGAAACTAGGCTGGAGTGAGGGTCAAGGACTTGGAGCTGAAGGATCCGGTATTGTGGAGCCAATTAATAAGTAAGTTATGTTTACTTTTTAAGTTTCACAGTAACCAAGAATTGATGAAAAATTTCTCAAATTAGTATTATCATCATTATTTTTTAATTTAATAATTATTCACATAAATTATTTATTATTAACCCTTCAATCCATTTTGATTAGGGCACACCAGCCAGTCGCAAATTTGGGTCTCGGCGCTTCCACTTCGGACGTAGTGTCATCTGAGGACGACGAGTTCGACGCGTACAGGAAACGCATGATGCTCGCCTATAGATTTAGACCTAATCCTCTCGTAAGTTTTTAATAACAAAATTTTAAGAAACTCCCCTTTTATCATTATCAGGTTCGTCCACCGCTGATCTTAAGCCACTATCACCACACTAATTTTTTTTATATTGTATAAACTAGCACTTGACTACGATCCCACTTGATGGTAAGCGGCGACCTAATATTTAGTGGTAAAGCGCACTGTTATAATTTGCTTTTATCATTATGAGGAGCCTCTTTCACACAAGCTTGGCGATCAGATTAATTAGAAAAGAGATGATTTTTTTATTACAATAAAGCGGCGATACGAGCGGAACATGGTATGGTGCTGATGGTAAGTGATGCGGCCGGTCAACATAACAACGTGGCGCTAATTAGGACGGTATATTCAGCACTACATTGCGCTCGTCGCTTTCAGATATAAGATGGTCAGTCGCGTTGCCTCAATAATTTCATTAACTTCTGCGCACTTCAAACCGGAACACATTACTGTTAGGCGGCATATTTCCCAGTTTATTAGAATATATCTTATTGCGATTCATAAATAATTTTTTTTACTCATTGATTAAATCTCTTAACTAGAGCTTTCAAGATAATTTGAGCGACATTTTTTCTTTATTTCATTTATCAAAGATTGCCGAAGATAAAGAAATATAAAAATATTAAATTAATTATAATTTGGATCGTGACTGGGGGTAGGCCTCTGTTGCTGGAGACCGTCTAGGTACATGACCGTTTTGCCATGTAGCCTCGGGCTAGTAAGAATAGGATTAAGATAAGCCCTGCCTGTAATAGAAGGCATCTAAAAGGGTTTAGGTGTTTCGCGGGACTTAAGGGTGGGGACCCTTATCGCTCAATAAGTAATGTGCGTGAGACAGCGTATGGCTCAGCGGTGGTGTCTGGTAGAGTTTGAACCTTCCTCGGAGACATGTTAACACAACGTAGAAGGGCACCCGTGCGATCTGTAAGAGATCTCGAGGCCTCTCCGAATATACTGATGCAGAGAGAGAGAGAGCACCGAGGGTTTTAGTGAATAAGAATCTGTCATAACCCTGATTTCCCCTAAGAAGTAGAGTATCTTTCGAACATTTTCCTCCCGAAATAAAAAAAAAGTACCATCACGGCAATGCCTTATCCTGCCGCTGAACAGTAGTGTGTAAATATTAGTGTTTCGGTTCGATGGTATAGCTAGTGAATTTATTGAGGTGATGAGATTCGTCGAATAAAAAAAAATGTTTATTGTAATCGTTTTCTTTTTTATTTTTTTTTTCCGGACATACAAATAAAGAATATAAATAAATATATATTATTGTATAATTGCTACGTTCATTTCTTTCGTTTGCAGAACAATCCGAGGCGACCGTACTATTGAAGTGGACGGCAGCTGGCACACAAATACAATTATAGTATAGTGTAAATTAAAACTTTATCATTTGTACATATACTTGATACGCGGTGAACAGGCCAACACCCCACTCCACACGTTCGATATAGGTTTTATAAAGTAGTTTAAGTTTACTTTTAAAAAATACATTGTGTTGAATTATATAGTGTATTTATTTTATAGTGGCAGCCAGTTGAAGGTGTCCAAAGAAAATTAATTATGTAGACAATTTTTGTTCCTTATTGCATCACAACGGTCTCGGAGTCGGTTCCGGGGACACATATCTAATTACGTTGCTGGTAGGTTTTTTCGATCGCGCCTGGCTAGCTACTGTCATTTTAAATGTTCCGTCATAACATCATTGCTGTGTTTCGTCTGTCGGCTTATGAGAACCAGAGTATTCTGGACGCGCACGGTTCACCACTACGATGATGGTTAAAAAACGGATGAGATTTTTGTATTTTTCTTGTACTAGCCAGAAGATGGCGTTGGATGTCTACTATTAATCTCCATGAAAAGTTACATTAGATATTCTTCATCAGTTTGTTGCTGACACCCGCCGCTACTGTGTAATGACTTCCATTCAACAAATTATCATTCCGATAATTTTTAAGTATTAATAATTGATTTTAATATGAAAATGTAAAATATTTATGTAAAAATTATATAATATATAGTGACACTGATTTTGTATAAAAAAAGTATGGAATGTACGTACGTAAATATTTTATTGTTAACCTACATATATATTTAATTGATGGTTCCAAATTGAGAAAGTTTCCTCATATCAGCATCATGATCAGTCGATAGACGTCCACTTTTAGACATAGGCCTCCCTCGAAATGTCTCCACAGAGTTGATTGAGGCGATTTGCGCCTTACCCCACTACGCTGACCCAGTGCGGGTTAGTGGGTTCCCTTGTATATTACAGAAGTATTCTCAAATTTCAATAAGTGAGGTTGATGAAATGAAAATGGTTCTGTACTAATTCTATTATTTGTGAAAAGTGAAGTATATAATAAATATTTTCTATTTCATTATGCTTTTTCACTATTCGTGGCCTTTTTTCTTCGTTTTAATCATTATCATTATGGCTGATCAGTCGTGCTTGTTATCGTCTATTATTAAAGAGAGCCTTGCTAATAGTCATTTTTTTTATAAAATGAAGCGACAAGGTGAGCGGTATATTCGCCTGATGGTAAATTATATGACTGCTCATAACATGATACTAGTTAGCGTGGTGTACACTGCTCCACATTGTGTTTGTTGCTTTGAGACATAAAATGTTAAGTCTTGTTACCCCAATAATTTTACTAGTTTCAACTCCATACAATCCGGAACACGGTAATGTTTACACAGTACTGTTTGGCGGCAGAAATTGACGCTGCGGTGGTACCTACCTAGGCGGCCATAGATCTGCCACCAATAAAAAACTTGTGTAAATCAACTAGTACAAAAATATAAAATAACGAGTGGATTCGAAATACATTGCTAAAAGATTTTTAATACCAACTTTGTGATGATTATAAACAGACGCAAGTAATTGACAAAATCATTATTTAAATAAGTATGTAAACATAATAATAAATAGATATATACATAAACTCTCACGAGCGGTGCGATCGCCGTCGTTGTTCGTCATAGGTACAAAGTTAATTTTAGATGCCAGTGACAAAATATCTTACACACGCGTTTTCCGTGTACTAATGATTGTTTTTTTTTTCTTGGTAACTAAAGATATCATTGATTTTAAAACAAAAAATTTTTAAACAATTTGCGATATATCAACATGAAGGACAACGTATATAAAAGTGCCGGTTTTAATCTACATCGCAGCCCGACGTCGAGTTCCAGCGAGACATCCAATTTGTCAAGTTCTGATAGCTCAGACACTCCATTAAAAAGGTACAAATATTAATATATATAAGCGTCAATTACATTTAAAATTAATAATATATCAAACGTTTTTGTTAAAATCAATTAAAATGATAAAAAAACAGTCTAGCTGACAGTTATACTGAAATGTGTTATGAGTTTAAACTATAATCATTATTACTGCAATTTCTATTATAACCAATTTGTTGCTATTGTTTAAAAAAATATTTATCGATAGTATCCTTTAAATGTATTTAAATTCATAATTTCTCTGCTTATTTATATTTTAATATTAATGTTTCTTATTTCGTTGAGTAATAAACATACTGCGAGATTATTATTACATATTTAATTTAAATTACAAATTATGAAAATATTTTTAACGAAACTTTTTTTTAACAATAATTTTCTTAGTCTACTTAATAATTTATATAATAATTAGCAGTAATGGTGTAATGGAGGCAAATTTACAATATATATACTGTAGCTAGTTAGGCGCATTCAAAAACCCTACCACCAACTATACAATAGCTTGTGCCACAAGAATCGAACCTCTGTGTTATAATGCACTTAACAACTATGCCAGAGGTAGTGAACTATAGATTAAAAAGAGGACGTTGAATAATCGTAAATGCAAGAGAAATTACATACGCCATAAATTTACTAAATCAACCATGCGAATGTAGATACTAACAAGAAGCTACATGTGAGTAGAATTAGTAAAACTTTTACAAGTACTATGTTTACTAACAATATCATTAAAATAAATTTTCAGTTTTTTTTTATTCTATATAGAAATATTCATTAACTTATTGTATATAATAATTTAAAATCAATTCGTTAAAAAAATGCTTCTGACTTGAGAGCATTGGACGAAAGAAACTAATCTATTTTTAAATATTTTTTGTAATGCCAAAAAATGTACTATTAAAATGAAAATAATACAATGTTAAAAATTTGTGTAATATGCTATACATTACTTTATTCAGATTAGAGACTCTTAAATTTTTTTAATTATTCAGATTCAACCGTTTGTTACGTACTTCAGTGGCGCGCCGCTGGGCATACTTCAGGAAGAAGCCGAGGCTATGGGTTCGCGGCCGCTCGGTATCCGATACCGGGCTATGTTCCATCCTCAACCACGGTAGGGGAAGTCAATTAAAACATGTCTTATTATATATTTCCAATGTATTCAAAACATTCCTTACGACATGATACATATATGTAAACGCGATTACGGGAAGAAAGCATAAAAGATACGTAATCTTGTCCAAAGCTGTATAAATTTCTTTAAAAAAATTTTACTATTTGTATTTAATATTAACCCAATGTATATTTTACATTCACACTAAAGTTATAACAAAATAATTAACGTTTGCTTTGTTAAGTTCTTAATTGTATCTTGCAATTCTGATATAATAAAGTTAATTCCTTTTTCTAATATCAGAGTAAAACTTCCAAAACATAATTTTCCTTTTGAGGGAAACCTGGGTTATGTTAAGATTTTTACCCATTGCGTTATGCATTGGTAATTAACTTAAACAAATATGATTATAACAGAAATTTTTATTTTATTTGATAAGAGACTGCAGTAATAAAAATTTACTGTATTGATGTAGCGAATTTTTGATGAGTAATATGTTGCATTTGAAATGCAGCTTATGAAATTAACGTTAAGTTGAGCAAGTTAACATTAGTTTTAAGTCAAGCTTCGTAAATATGTTCTTTTTAATAATTATTTAATGTTATGTTAGTTTTTAAAATGATTTATTAATTTTTATGCCATGAGAACTAATAATCGTATGTATACTTACTATTAATTGCTTTTGTCAACTCCTGCAACGGTTCTTCTTACAGAAGAGAAAACAGAATAGAAGCGTTAAATCTTTTGTTACAAAAGCAGTCGGAAATAATGTATCTTTTTATCGAGCCAATACATTGGAGCTATACTTTAGTTAAAAAAATATTATTCTTTATCAAAGCACTCTTTTAAAATACGTTATGTATGTAATAAATATGTTTTCCTTAAAATGTCTTATCAAGAAAACATTTCAGATACAAATTATTTGGAGATTGGGGCGAAACATTGCTCTCTCTTAATGCTGGATGGAACCAGTCGCTACACTGTACCTTCGTTATTTATCACGTAAGTATTTATTTCTATAATATACTTATAAAACGATTTTAAAACAGTTTTAAACATAACAAAGCGACGCTGTTTGCATGTGTTATTTATAAGTTTTTAGTTAACATACTCATGGCGAATAAAAAACAAACTACAAAATAAAGATGAAAAAGTTTAAATCACTTGCTTCTTATATTGTTAAATAAATTAAACTGAATTTTTATATTGCGGCTAGGTCAGAGAATTACATTTACATCTAATCAGTCTAAGATTTCCGCCAGAAAATAACTTAGAACTGGGACTCATGATGCAAATTAAGTTACGTATTAAATAATTAAGTTTTTACGACAACCGAATAAGACTTGTATGATCTTCGCAATTTCAATCTAAATATATATTTCTTGTGTGATTCTTACTTTGTTATATAATTGGATGTTACTGGTTTTATAAAATATATATCAGTCGTAGGTACATAACTAATGTATTTGTATTGTTTTTTAACGTGAAAATTCGCATTTCTTTATGACATCTAAATATAAGAAATAAATTGAATTGCCGCCATTTCCCACCGTACATATGATTCTGATCGATATCCTGCGTACTCATCTATTGCGCAAGTTGCTCCACGTTAAAACAAGTCCAAACAATTTTAAATGTTAAGCCCTAGACAATGAAGAACAAAGTAGTTATGACCTCGCGGTTACCCAGATGACAACTCCAAATAATGTTAGAACTAGACAGTGCGAGTCTGGAACGTTTTGTGCCTGTAAAAATTAACGTATTCGTGTTTATTTCGATATTAAATCCAGTTATTATCTATCACCTTCAAATATAGAAAACTAACGCTTGTTTCAAATGAAAGAAAATGTTGTACCGCAATATCCTGTGAAGCCAGGGTTCAGGGAAGAATCTTAAGGAATACACGTGTATAACTGATAGTTTAATTAGTAGAGATTTTTATAAAGACTCTTGTGGAAAGTTTTACAAATCAGCGCTTATTACCAATACACAGAACTATGAATGTGAACAGGTTAATTGCTAATAGATATCTTTCTACTTGTATAACTTTAAGTTATTCACATGTTTTGATATTTACGCATTTATTATTCTTGTACATAATATGTGTATTTGTAGTGTGTGAAGTTGTCGCATTAGGTGTAAGTTTGATGTAGCTGCATAATGCCTATCGTTTATAAAATTGTAACTGTATTACAATAATCCAATAAAGTTCTAGGTCGTCATATGTTGTCAGTATTAGCGTACAGCAGTCTTTTCCCTCATCTTTTGCAGAAGCATTTGGAATAAGCGTTAGATAAGACGAATATTTTTAATATATTATAGAAATGATACCAGTGTTCGTAACCATTGCTCGTATGCAGTTGGACTATCAGGAACTGTGATTTTTAGTTAAATATTGTGAGTTTAAAGTGTACATAAAATATAAAGTCATTAGTCGCTTCAAGAGAATATTTCGGTAAGTATTTAATAATTATTCACATTTCTATGGACTCTTTCCTCAGTATTGTAAATCAATATTACCTATTTTACCATCATCATTAAATGGTCAATTTTTATAGGACCAATTTAGTACAACACATTCAGAGAGAGAAACAATTTATTTGATATTTTCATCAGTATAAGTGTGGTTGTTTTAAATTAAACCATTTTTTTATTACCTTTAAAGTTTAATAATATCCATTGAATTGTCATAATAAAGTCAAAATATAACTGTAAGTACAGTACATTATTATTTATTTTATTGTAACTTTTGTTTTACACTGAAATACATGTTTTATCATCTAAATCTAATTATGTACATCGTAGGTTAAAGGTAATGCTTGATAGAAGCCTTAAAACTTATTTCTAGGTGAACGGCATGGGGTATGCCAACTACATTACACAATAGTAATCCAGAATTAGTTCCTGCTTGCAGCTTTTTGAGACATTAATATGCCAAGGTATTCATGAACTGCTTCCGCACGTCAAATTCTTGTAGTAGTCACCTTCAATACTTTTATTTACCATCGCATTTACTGTACAGCAAATTCTTTTGGATTTTACAATAGAACGGCTCGTCTGTCCTTTTATAGATGTTTTTTTTTGCCTCGCATGAGTTTAGAACTAATATGCTTTTAAAAATATATTTTTGGCCAAGATATAACTAAATAATTATGTAATAACAAAATGCAGTTGTCCGAATATCGTAATTGAAAGCAGCTTAGTTTGTACCCAAACGGAGTAACATGATCTGTTGTATACTCGCAATTCATATGTACAGTATACAATTACGTAGTAAATATCGTGCATTTAGAAAGAAATAGTCTATAAGTCTACTTTTCTTTTTTCAATTAATGGTCTAACATGGACTACTTACTTGTGGGTGTGTGTACTCACGAGACTGATTATTACTTACGTGTTCAGTTTTGAAAATAAAAAATTTAATGTTAATTCTATGTGAATATTTCAGTCATTCATACATTTCTGTCTTTTGATGTCGGCTACTTAGTATAAGCTTTTCAAAGAGGTATAAATTCCGTATTCGCCACGGAATGCAAGGTCATTATACTAGCTACGATCACATGAGAAAGTTATTGCTCCTCCCTTGAGATATACTTTACTCGTCTTTTAGGCCATGAAGGTACTTTCTACATTTTTACTACCATACATAACAACCATAAGTAAAACTTAAATAAATTAAAGTTTTAATAAACTCAAAGGGAATGTTTTTTTGACAACATTATTTGTATGATTTTTGGGGAATTTATCCACTGAAAGTAAAGAGCTTTTTCTTCTTGTAATATGTTTTATTATATACTAGTTAATTTCTGCTTTATAAAATATTTTTTATGATTTATGACAACAATAATTATTGAACAATAAACGTATTTCGTTCTGAGACAAATAGTCCAGCATGATCAATCAAATTGCAAAAATTAATTAGTAAGTCCAAGTCGACTGTGCAGCGTTCAAGAAGCTGCGCGGCTATTCCGATTCCAGCTAATGCTGTATCAAAACACAAAGATATTGCATTTGTACGTTATCAGCCATGAAGACATTTATCCAGCGCTATGAAATCAGAAATGAGGAGCTTCAGAAATGAACCAATGTAACATATCACTGACATTGAAATAGAATTACTTGTATTTAGTGGCAATGAGCTGATTACATTTGTCAATGGATTGACAGTCGTTAGGGCGGCAGGATCCTTGAGTAAGCACTGATAAAGATTTTTCTGCTCTAACTATTATTAACTTAAGTGACACGCGTAAAATGGTACATATGAATATTTTATGTGTATTAAGCACTAATTGTTATTTAGACATTACAAAGGGATACTTAAATATCTTTTTAATTGTACATTATTCCCGCTTAACATAATTCGTGAGACAAATATTTTTTTTTGTGCATTTAAGCGACAAAACGAGCGAGAAATTCACCTAGTTAGGATGTTATACACTGCACCACATTGCGCTCGTCGTCTTAGAGAATTAAGATGTCCTGTTACCAAAGTAATTTCACTAGCTACAGCACCCTTCAAACCAGAACACTGTAATGTTTGTACACTACTGTTTGGTGGGAGAAATAGGTGCTGCGGCGGTACGTACCAGACGGTATCCGGAAACAGAGACCTACCACCAGTAAATGCTGCTTTGTGTGAATGGCGGATTTTTCGGTTTATGTGGTGATACGGCCATATTGAAATAATGATCAATGTAATGTAAATTTTATTAAACATGTTTTGATGGATAAATGACTCGGTAAGTATGTATAGCATGTGGTAAAGCTGTATTTTGGTGGTGGCAGGTCAGCGGGCAGCTCGGCGAGCGCGCACGGCCCGGAGGAGGCGAGCGACAGCGACGTCGAGCGCCCGCGCACCCACCATCTCCGCGTGCCTACACCTCACTACTTAGGACAGTGAGTAATTTTTTTTATTTATTCAATTAAACATCACGAGCGAGACGTTAACCACATGGTAAGTGATACGCCTTTTCATAATAACGAGGCGCTAGTTAGGATGACACTGCACCACAATGCGTTCGTCGTCAAAGACATAAAATGTTGAAACCATTACCCCAGTAATTGCACTAGCCTCTTTTTCCCGCTTCTTTTGAAATGGTTGCCTCCTAGCAGTGACAGTTTTATCTTACTCTTTAAATAATTTTTAATATACAGGGTGAAAGGTAATAGGTGTAAAAGATCTGGAGGGGCTAAAGTATAGCTCGTATGAAATCTATCTATGTATGGAATACTCCATCCAAAAACAATGGTTCTGGAGTAATAAATTTTTTAAATATTTTTCACAAAATTCCCAATTTTCTAGAAAAAACTTCGATGATTTTATTTCTCACTTATTTTACACAAATTTTAATGTAATAATTATCGTTTAATCATTGTTTTATTAAATTAAATTAATAATCATCACTTAGAGGCTAAAACTTTTAAAAAATTAGATTCTTTGAAAGTCGTGACATTAAAAAATAAGGCGTTAAACTTACATTTTTATTTAATCTTAAAATAAAATTTTATATATAAAAAATACGTATAAAGCACCTAAATAAGTACCTGACTTCAATACCTATCCCACAAGGTGTAAGAAAGTACACAAAGTTTCTAAAATTTAGAAAAAAAAAAACACTTTTTAGGTAATGAGTCAGTACGACAGTTAAAGTTTAACTACTTTCGTGGACGGATGTACATTATAGTCGTCTTCTTAATTCTGAATAGTTTTTTTATCTGACTTAAGAAAAAGGCTTCGTGCTTGTATCAGGAACTTGAAGTCAAGTACTTATTTATGTGCTTAATACGTATTTTTTATAAATAAAGTTTTATCTTAAGATTAAATAAAAATTTAAGTATGACGCCTTATTTTTTACTGTCACGACTTTCAAAGAATCTAATTTAAGTTTTAGCCTCTAAGTGATGATTATTAATTTAAATTAATAAAACAATAATTATTAAATTAAAATCAAAATCATCGAATTAGTTTCTAGAAAATTGAGAATTTTTTGAAAAATATTTAAAAAATTAATAACTCCAGAACCATTGTTTTTGGATGGGGTATTCCATACATAGATAGATAGGATACGAGCTATACTTTAGCCCCTCCAGATCTTTTACACCTATTACTTTTCACCATGTATAAATGACAACTAATAATACTATCTAAAATTAGAAAAATGTAATTAACTAAACACCATTGTCATCTAAATTTACCAAGTCATTATCAGGTTATGGTAAATTACAAGATGAAATGTCTTTTCCAAATTTGGTTACTAGTGCATTTTGGATCAGACATGGATATAGGTGCTGCCATCGGAACTAGTATTTCTTGTCATGACAATCTCTGACAACTGCATCCTACTACTAATAAAGTAATAAATATTTCGCCATACATTAATGGGAACTTTTATTATTTATATCATTCTTAGTTATTTCTTATATTGTCAGCTCTCAACCATTGTAATATGTGTAGTTTTTTGGTAACGTGTAAACATTCATATTAATTAAATAAAAATTTATTATATAGACATTACAAATACTTGTTATTTATTTTAACAGATATATAAGAAAATATATATGCGTTTAACTGCGCAGATGAATACACTTTTTCAGTATCATTTAATGCAAACATTAAACATTGATAAGATTATAACGGAGCTTGTTAGTGTCTTGTTTTCATCTCAATGTGTTTTCACGTAGCACTGTAAGGTGACTGTTAGTCAAAAAAGTTTTTATGTTTTATGATTACTGTGCTATGAATAGAAAAAATGCAGGGACAGGCAATATAAAAGTTCGATGGTCGATAAGGCGCGACAGCTTTCCTTTAGCGAGTATTCGGCGGGCCTGGCTTAAAGGACGTCGTAGTATATCACCAGAGACCTTTCGATGGCGACGTCGGTAAGGAAGCCAGTTAGTTTTATTTAATTGGTCCTAAATTGTATAAAAAAACAACATTTAAATTAGCGATAATGAAATTTTCACCGGTGAAGTAAGGAACATAATTTTAAAATATTTTCTGTGATATTTAATGAAATTGCTAGATAACTATTGAAGTAAAAACTAAGACATTATTTCAAGACGTGAGTATATCTAAAGTTTGCATCATCGGCATAACGTTATCCCGGATCTTCGCTAGAGAAATATTTCGCATATTATGGTGTAATTCCTAGAAGAACATTATGTTTGTTTTGAATCACGGTTTTAGATGGAGTGTTATACGAAATCAGCAAATTTAACAATATAGAGTTTCGTACTGTTCATCAGATTTTTAAACTATTTCGGGACTAACAGTCAACTTTCAGAAATGAAGAGGTATAACAAGAAGTAATAAATGTATTCCTTAATGCTGCAATGTTTTTAAACCATTTCGCTAGAGAAGGCGTGGTATTTGATTCTATTAATAAACCGAATTTTAAGTTAATAAAAATATAAATAATGTTCTTAGTAATTCTACTCTTCTGTCTGGAGCTGGATAGGTAAAAATGATTTTCATGTAGTCCATCATCATCAACATCTAAGTGAAAAAATATCTGTATTTGCATTGCTACTCCTGGTTATAAATTACTGAATTCCTTGTACGGTTGTATGAATAAAAATGTTTCCCTTGTTTGGCCGATTGTAACCCTGGTGATCCCTCAGGTTACATTTTCTTTACGGCACAGTATTGATTATGAGCAGGTTTACGACGAAAAATGTAGTGTACATCATAGAATAGTTGAGTTTTTAATAAAATAATAAGAAATATAGTTATTGTACATATTTTCTTTGCTATAACGAAGTATTGCAGAGATTAATTAATCTTGATTACATACATTACAAACTTATACCAACAGAGCGTACCTTACATGTGCATTTAATGTGAACGTAACGTATGACATAATACACACTGTTACCTATTAAAAGAAGTATTGTTTTAATATACAAACTATTAAGCGAACCAATTAGTTTCAATTTACCGCGTTTATCTACCGTACATTGTAATCATGCAGGTTGGGCTTGAGTCGCACTTGCACAACTCAACGCGAAGTCCCTGATACTAGTTATTTTAAATATTAAGATTAGAATACAGGTTATGAAATACTTAAAGTATTTTCAATGTGAGTCATATAAAAGAGGAAATTAAACTTTATCTTAATATCATAAAGATCAAATTCAACCATACTAAATAAAATTTAATTGAAAAAGACTTGTTCTTTGATATCCGCGGTTTTACTACTTAAATTTAACTTAACGTACATTACGTGTTAAGTTAAATGTGTGGAGTTTACTGATGGTAGGTGTTTGTTGCCGGAGTCCGTCTGGGTAGATAACACCGCAGCGCCTATTTCTCTCGCTAAACAGTAGTGCGGACACATTACTGTGTACCAGTTTGAAGGGCACTGTAGCTAGTGAAACTACTCTGGTAACGAGACTTAACATGTTAGTATGTCTTAGTATAGGCATATTTAAAAATAAGACAACATACATAAATATTTTCAACAAACGGTCGTGCTTTGTTTGTATATTGTTTTCCACAATTGCCTGGTGAACATATATAAATAAATAAAAAAATATTTATGGACAAAAGACCTCCTTTACAGATAGGTAGGCACTCTCCGTAAACATTTGCTTGTGATAGGAGTTACCGGTATTCAAGGTTCGTGAACAAGATGTTTATCAACATTTTACTACATTTATATTACAATATTATATCAGTCGAAGAAAAATAACCACAATAATAACGCAAACTTGTTCGCTTCACGCATAAAATATCAGCTTTATTGTATTTAAAGCGGACATGAGAGGTATGTGTGTGCATGAGTTGTCTGTATGCGTAAGTTGTAATACTTGAATACAAATACCTAGTTTTAAAACCTAGTCGTGGAAATACGTCTCGTTCCGCACATCGTAGTCATACAGGTTGCAGAAGTGGAACAGTAGTCAGTCTGACGTTCGCCTTACACTGACGTAGTTTTTAAACAGTTGTCCTAAGTTGAACAAGTGGTTTCGATCAAACTTATTACCGATTCTTTATTACTGAACGCTGCTGAGGTGTCGTTTGTCAGTTATTCGTATTATTGATATTTCAATAGCTATGTCAACAAACTAATAAACTAAAACTAATCAGTGTCAAATAAGCAAAAAATTACCTTCATGATTTAACAATAGATTAATAAGCCACTATAATAAGTTATATACATAATATTAATTAAAAAATATCATAATAAACTTCCATTACTGTTATTAAAATAACAAAAAATTTCAATGGTGCTATATTAGTGTTGTGTTTGCGCGTGGCTTTATGCATCGAAAAGCGGGGATGACCTTCTAAATGAAGCAGTCATATCCAGAAGACATTATGCTATGTTTCGTTGAAGGATTTGGTAATAGCATAGAAAGAGGATATAACAAAAACCGTGAGTTAAGTGGTAGTGGTCTTTGTGAAGCTAAAATAACATCAAAATCGAAGAAGACTATCAATGAGGGTACTGTTCTGTCAGGAACTAGTGCGGAAAGCTTAAGCGAAGAAGTGGAGATAAGTAGGAGTGGTGGCAAGTCTTTGAGATTGTCATCTCGGGAAAGACTTAAAACTGTATCTGAGTTAAAAAGAAGTTTCAGTGATCGTTTCTCTATAATTAATGATGTGGGGAAGAAGAAAGCTCCTAAAGATGTATTGACCATAAAAAAAACTTGGTAAGGTTTTATTTATGTACTTACTGAATTTCTTAAATGAATACACTGCCACGAAGCAGTAGTAGCATTTGCTTCATGATTAATATAAAGACATAATTGTAAGAAAATCATGCTCTGGTGTGTAATTAGACAGATAATTTAAAGTTTTAAAATATTATAAACTTCCTTTTTGGTTAAAAAAATTTCGGTTCATGTGTTCCTAAGTTCCTGTTAGATAAAATATTATAATAGTGTTACTAAGTTTTACATAGACTTTAGGAGCCCTATAAGGTCACATACATAAAACACATTAAAGCAAGTTTTAGTTGTAGTTTGATAAAACAAACTTGGGTCTTAGTAAATGGGTGTTTATAGATTATGTACTTACATTTAACAATTTCTGATCAAATTTTTTTGCCAACAGCAGTGAAACTATAATTTATGCTATACTACCATCTATACATATTGTGTACAAAGAATATAGTGGTACTAGTTCATAAACAAAAATAAAACATATGTTCTTACTTCTCTTAACTTTTTTACATTTCCTTTTTGAATACTTTGTAATAAAAAAAACTGTTTTTACATTTGGTTCAAAAATTTTAAATTAAAAGATTATATTAATTTATGCTTTCTTATGTTGAGTGTCATAATACAAAATGTTTCTTGTATAAAATTACTATTTCAGAATCACACTGTATAATTTACAAATTTAATTTTATGAAATTGCATGTGTTATTAACATAATTTTTAATATTTTGTAATATAAAGTGATAAAGCATAATTTTATTGGTAATTATTTTCTGTAAAAAAAAATAAATTCAATCAAGTCCGAGTCAAAGATTTATTGAGTGGCAACTGAATAACATCATAATGCAAAGGTTCCTGGTTTGATTATCAATATATAAGTGGTGAAAATTAAGTAGGGGTACAGTTTTCTAAAGTCCGACTAGGGGGCTAAAATTCCTTAATTTATTTTCACTTTGTTGCCTTGACATAATTTCAGTCAATATGTTAGAGTCAAATGATATCAGGCATCTAACGCAATCCTCTAATATTTTTATTTGTGATTTTAAGAAGAAGTCACTTCAGATAAAAAAGGATAAATTTTATTATAATTGGCATTTGATTCATAATTAGGTTAATTTATATGTTCTCAGGCCTATTCCAGCAGTGTATGTCTGTTGGCTGATATTGATGATGATGATGATAATATAGTGCACTGGAGGTTTCTTATAATACAGTTAGGAAGAGAGATCAGAATTTTAATTTGTAATTATCAATACATAATAGACACTAAAGAAAGATAGATCAGCGGTGTGTGTATCTTTGATATTGTTATTTATTGGACTCAAGTTTTTAATTTAAAAACAACAATTTTGTTTTTAAATTTAAATCTAGTGCTATAAGAACAATTATAATTAATTATATACTTAAGCAGAGAAGTTAAGTGTTTAGACTTCTACCATCACTTCGGATTACATAAGTTGAGGACCTGAAGAAAGTGAATGCAGAAGGCTAAAATGTAAATGCATATTACAGACGATGTGTCAAAGTGATAAAGATCCCCAGATCAGTACTTACAGATAATAGGTATGTCTAGAGAATATATAATTTCAGGAAAACAAAGAATTAATGAACGGCTTTTTTTTTATAACAATATGTATATTGACCAGAGAAGAATAATGGTATCGAACAAAGTGGTCAGACCATTCATATTAAGTAGTAAGGAAGGGACATCGCTTTGTATTTGCGTATGGTAATGAGGTGAATGTCTGTACATTTAGGTGAGGTAGTTCTTACACCTTTCTGAGGATATATTTAATGTACACGTACGAGAATGTAAGGGATGCTATTAAGCAAGCAGTATTATGTATATAAGACGCCATTAAAAATCAAGAAAGTTAATTCTATGTTGATATTGGTATTTCAAAAAACAAACTGTGTAATTAAATTAGATTTGCAATGGTGCACCATTCGGTTTCGTATCCTCTCACGTTATTGGTCTATGATGACATCATTGACAGCTACTCATAATGACCGGATGCCCCCATTAAGTCGTAGGTGGGCGCTCTTCATCGTCCACATTGTTCCTCAATTTATACGAATCGATGTTATTTAAACATTGTGCATTGTTCTTTTAACATATATTTTTTGAAAATTTTTTAACATCAAAGGGGTAGGAGGTTCTTATGGAAGCGCTTGTAATGTCAAAAGATTAAAAAATTCAAAGATTAACAGGTCTCTTAATGATCCCACTTCTAGGACTATATCTCATCTCTCATAAGTAGAGAGAAAGCCATTACTTCACTACGTTAGTCAAGTGCCTGTTTGGATGTCATTTGACCAAAACAGCTGTTGTGCTTGAAACCTGTTGGTTTCACGAACAACAGCTGTTGTTTCTCTTCATCGAAAGCTCAAGGTCAGTAGGACTAGAACACGTGGCTGTTGGCACGGCTGTTTCTTAAACTGAACTATCACGGCTTTATATAGATTGTAGAAATATTATAAAAATGTACACTTATCTTAGTGACTACTTTAAACACGTCATAGCTGGTAAGAAATATGATGATTTTTTTTTTATTCACGTAAGCGAAGGGACGGGTGAGACGTTCATCTGAAGGTAAGTGCTACGTCTACCTATATATATACTGCACTATATTGCGTTCGTTTCCTGAGACGTAAGGTGTTGACTCTAGTTACCCCAGTAATATTATTGGCTACAGAGCCCCTCAAACCGAAACACGGTAATGTTAGCACTGTAAAGTTTGGCGGCAGGAATAGGCATCGCGGTGGTGTCTATCTAGACGGCCTACAGCAACAGAGAAGATACATTAAAAATAATACATTTTGTTAGAATGTTGTGTACTCGTTAATTCGGTCAGTTGATGTCTTAAAATTGTTCGCCGCTTTGAAATTGAACCGGGGCCTGTATGGAAGTTGGCTGCTGGCCAAGTTACAGTGTTTGTGTTGAGATATCTAAAATGGACTCTTCTTATATGTAGATAATCTTTCATTGTATATACTTTTTAAATAATCATATGAATGTGAAGATGGCTGAGAAGCATTCGACTTAATTTCATGATTACTTAAGAATGTCAAAAGTTCAACTAGGTCTACTAGGTGGTGGGTCTTTGTTGCCAGAGACCTTCTAGGTAGGTACCAACGCAGCGCCTGTTTTTGCCGCCAAACGGTACTGTGCAAACATTACTTTGTTCCGAGTTAAAGGGCGCTGTAGCTAGTGTAATTACGAGGGTAACGCACTGAACATCTTATGACTCATGCGACAAGCATAATGTGGTGTAGTGTATATCGTCCAAACTAACGCCATATTGTTATAGGCAGGCGTACCACTTACCATCAAATGAATGTCTTTCTAGTCTCGTCGCTTAATTGAATAAAAAAAATCGCCTAAATTATTGGACCCAATTTATTAGCATATTTTTTAAGAAGGAGATGTTTCAATATTAGGTCGTTACATATGAAATTAGCGTTTTGTCGTACTGACCACTTTAATCTGAAATATCTCCTCTTTGGTTAAGAATTCCAAATTCAAATTTATAAATTCATTTAGCCGGTACATTTGAGTTTTGAAAACAGTCATTCATATGTTTTTTCCTCATTATTTTTTTCTTTGTCGTCGCTTATTACCGCACAATGGAAAACATAAAATATCGGTAAAGTGGATACTGTACGATAATCAGAAGCGCTCGTCGCAATGCCTAAACCCTGGGGAACTAGCCAAATCCTGCCCTAAACGAAAATTGACTCAGAAAAAGTTGCTTGTGAGTGTTTGGTGGACTGGCGCCGGTTTCGTTCACTACAGCTTTATAAAATCTGGCCAAACGAATACGGCAGATATCTATTGTCAACAACTGCAAACCATGAAGGAAGAACTAGCTGCTAAACAACCGAGATTGATCAATCGCACTAGGCCACTGCTACTTCACGACAACACAAGACCACACACAACACAATGCACAACAAACAATCACTAAGTTAGATGAGCTACAATTAGAATGTCTGCGACATCCACCGTACTCCCCGGACGTTGCTCCAACAGATTACCATTTTTTTACGGAATATGGACAACTTCTTACAAGGAAAAAAATTCTACTCCGATGCGGCAGTCCAAACCGCCTTCAGAGTTTATTGATTCTCGCCCCCCTATGGTTTTTTTAATAAAGAGATCAATGAAATACCTATGAGATGGCAAAAGTGCATAGGGAACAACGGTGCATACTTTGATTAATTAAATATATTTTACAAAAAAAAAAAATACTTTATATTCGTCCCGCACAAAACGCCAATTTCATATGTAAGGACTTAATAATTGCGAAACTCGACGTTTTAAGCAGGACTGTCGCCTGATGGTGATTTGATTGTTCATAACAATATGACGCTGGTACATTTGAAGACTTAAAATTTTTATTACACTAGTAATTTTACCAACTACAACGCCCTTCAAACTGGACCACAGTAATGTTTGCGTACTACTGTTTGGCGGCAGTAATTGGCGCTGCGGTGGTCTTCGGCAAGAGAGACCAACCAGCAATAGCTTTGAAAGGAAGTATGACCGTTTCATAATAAATATGAAATTTAGATCTTTAGAATGTTTCATCATCAGCCGATAGACGTCCACTGCTGGACATAGGACTCCCGCAAAGATCCCCACATCGATCGATCATGCGCTACTCGCATCGCCGGGCACCAGTGGCCGTCGTTTTTAGGGTTTCACGTCGGGGACTTGGGCCATTTCTCATCACGCTGGGCTAATGCGGGTTGCTGGGATCCAGTGCCTCGTTCGTTGATTAGCAGGGTGCATTACGAGCATATGAGGTTGGCTTTGGTCCCGTGAGTTGTGCGAGATCCGTTAAACCACTTTATCTCAGAATTCATATAATTAGAATGTACCGTAAGTAACAATCATCAGATCCATGTAATAATTAAATGAAAACAAATACTTCTGCCAGCCAAACGTATAATTAACATAAATAATCCTTGTATAATATTTGATTAACTTCAAGTTGAAATTAGTAATGTTTAAAATATAAGTTGTATAAATGTTACATGCTTTTAAACATATTTGAACAATTGGTTACGTAGAAGATATTATCAGAATTTACCATTCACCAAGCTTGAGGTATTGGCGGCACCTCTTTATAGTACCTGATAGGAAAGAAACTACGGGTTTATAATTTGTACAGTATACTAGTTATATTTGTCTACTAATTGAATTCCTACTTTTAGCCTTAATTTAATTCAAGTATTTTTTTTTATATTTGGGAAATGTCTTGGAACAGTTTTTTAGAGAAACTGATAATCTAGCTTTCTCCCATCGGTCTGGTAAGTCGCATGAACATTTAGTACGTTTTCTAACTGGCCTCTCTGGTCCTTACTTGGAAGAACTGCCAACACTGAGTTTATTATCCAAGGGTACTGAAGACCATAAGCTCTCACTGGAACTCGTTACCTTCCGAAATTTTATATTTGCAAAGAGCCAGGCCAGAGATCAACTTAGTATAGGGCTTATACAACTTGATCAGATAGTAGTATGCACAAGAAATTCTTGTTTAATAATTTTAATGAAATAGTTATCTACTTTTATTATTCACTAGTGTATATAGTGTATATTAATTTGTATATTCATTAGATAACTTTAAAACTTACGTCACGAATCCTCCCAATGGTGAAAAGGCTCTATCGTGGAGTGGTACCAGCACAGTAGACGACGGTACGCTGTTCGGAAGTTTCACAAAATATTTCACACTGCTCGGAATTAGGGCACCTAAATTTAAACACTTTAATTAGAAAAGAATAATTAAAAAAAAAACAAACTAAAAATTATACTAATACGATATTACCGTTTGAGTCGTATCGATATTTTCGCAGTAACGAATGCATGTTTGCATTTTGTACGTTAGAGAGCACCACAATAGCACACGGCTGTAAAATAACAAAAAAAAAATAGGTTCAGTAGTCGATGGAGTTTTAAGAAAAATTATTAGCATATATATTATTAGCAGGTACCTTTTTGATTTTATCAACGATTGTCTTCTGTAACGTGTACGAGTTATCTATAGTTTTTTTAAAACCGTTATGAAAGGGTAGACGATAAGGTTTCGCTTCCAACATGGTCTCCGTATCGTCGAACGATGAACCTGGCAAAAAGTCCATGGGCACGACTTTCTGAAAAATATCCCAATTTTAACAAAACATTAAACAGTGTAAATTTTATGTATTCTGTAGTGAAACTTACGGCTTTGGTTATCTGGTTTAGAGAAGCACATAAAATCACCCCGCAGAGTAATTCCCACATGGTGTTTAAGCGCGATTACATTAATAACTAAAATCGGAACGAATCGGTGGATAAGTAAGTGGTGGTTGTTATTTTATAAACATTACTCGCGTTACTTTAAATGGGGGGGGTCAGGTGAATGTTTTGAAACAATTACACTATCGTATTTTCAGCCTGTGAAAATGCTTAACACAACGCAACGAAAATTTAGGATAAGTAGATTGCTGAAAAGATGATTTTTAATGGTGGTAGTTCTCTCTTGTTGGAGACTGTCTTCATACTACTACAGCCTACTCCGTAGTCTCGAGCTAGTAAGAATACGAGTAAGGTAAGCCGTCCCTATCGCGGACGGCTACTGATAGGGTTTCCAGTCTTTGAGGGTGAAGGCCTTCATTGTTAAGCGAGACTAGGGTAGAAAAGACCACAAAGACTAGGGTGTGATGTATTTGTCGTAGCAGAGCAAGGGTGTGGAAGAGAGTTATTGCCCTCCCTAGGAAATTCTTAAGTGTAGTGCAGAGAGGCAACGGTGAGTACTTGCTCTTCAAACTGAGGGGGTTTAGTGGGTACAAATCTTACATAACCTTGTGTTCCCCCAGAACTAAGGTACTTTTAGAATATTCTACCCCTGTTAAAAAAAAATCACTGCAGCACCTATTTCTACCGTCAAACAGCAGTGTTCAAACAAAACTTTAGTTAAATTACCACCGTAACGAGAAATAACATCTTATATCTCAAACCGATGGGCACAATATGGTGTAGTGTATATAATCTTAATTAACATCACATTTATATTGTCTTGCGTATCACTTATCATCAGGTGAACATCTCGTTTATTCCTTGGCTGCTTGGTGTTAAAAATCATGTCTTAAATTATATTTAAATGAGGTTTATATTTTTAACTTATATTGTTTCGATAGTTAAATATAGTAAATAATTAATATACGGTCAAAATATATGTACACAGATAAAATGTAAAGTTAGATAAATGTTATGTTACGTTTTTTTTCTTTTAACAAAAAAAAAAATGGGAATACCGAATACATGAATAAGAAGATATACCATTAGCGAAATAATTTGATAGTAAACAATGTTCAGAAAAAATTATTGTATTAGAATCTAGTACCAATTATTTTATTATCAAGAACAAGTTCTCATTATATTCAATGACGTTATTTCCTTATTTTTGTGTAAATCTTTATTAAATGTTCCTTTAGTTATTAAAATGATATGGAATTTTAATAATACTTCATCGCAAAAAACCGTTCATACGACGGATAAGTTAAATCATCAAAATGTCTGTTTCAAAAGAGCGTAGAATTCGGTCACTGCGGAGCTTGGTCGTCCATACTGATCAGTTCAGCGCTGTACTCCATCGGCTCTACATTTCTCGCGATCGCTACTGAGTAACTCTCCGCCGCTCCAGAATTGTACTTGATTGCACTTGTGTTGCCTGCGATCGGCTCTGCATTAACCCCGATTGGTCCTGAATTCAGGTCTGGAATCGGAGTGCAAGGGATCCCGCACAACAACTCACGGGGCTCAAACCAATCCCAGTCCGGCTCTTTGAGGGAGGCCAAAGTCTAGCAGTGGACGTCTATCGGCTGACAATGATGGTCCTGAATTACCCCTAATCGGTTGTAATTTGGCACAGATCGTTCGTGTATTGCCTCGACCAGTCCTGAATTGCTCCCGATCGGTCCTGCATTACCCCAATCAGTCTTGCTTTTTAACCATTGGTCTTCCATTATCCCGATCGGTTCTATATTGCCCCGAATCGGACTTGGGTTGCCAATTTCATTTCTTAATACTCATCTATTCTGCGCGTGGAAAGAGTTGCGGCTTATTAATTCTTCTTTACTGAAACTTCATGTAATCTGATGAATTTTTTTTTTGATATTACTTATGTATTTGGTTTGGTTCCAGGTCAACTGGCAACTTCGCGGCGAGCGCTGGCGGTGCGACGGGGGGCGGGTGCGGGGCTCCGCGCTCCGCCCCCGCCACGCCGCTGCAACTGGAGCCACACACGCGAGCCCCCAAGCACGACAAGTAAGATCCACATTGACAAATATTCATTTATTCAACTAAACAAGAAGCAAGCAGGACATGCGAGTTAATACTGCACCATATTATACTCGTCACGTAAAATATGAAGTTACGTGACCGCAGTTTACTAGCTACAACGCCCTTCAAACCATTAGGAACACAGTAATGTATACACACTACTGTTTGGCGGCAGAAACAGGCGCTGAGGTGGTACCTATCTAGACGGTCTCCGGTGACAGAGACTTTTTTTAGGAGAGAAATTATTCAAAAGATGCTGTTTTCTAGAGGGAATTCAGAGTAATGTGGAGATTTTTACCCACTAAAACCCCCTTCGATGGTCACCTTCGGCATTTGGAGAGGTCATGAGATCTCTCTTCGGAACAGTGCTATTGTCTGCGGCTTTTAACACTATGCTAGGATAGCCCTTCTGGACCGGCAACAGAGACCTACCATCAGTATCCCATTCCATTGTATCCTAAAAAAAATCCTTATTAACAATGTTATAGTAATAAGGATAATAATTAAAGACGATGTCCATTTGTAAAATTCAATTATTATTTATTTAGATTTTTAGGTTATATATATTGTTGACTTGTGTATTTTCATGTTTGTATATATCATATTTTGCTGCATATATTATATGCAAAATATATACAAATATATATATTATTGAAGAAATAAACTAATTTTAATGTACGTAACTTTTTTGTAAAATAGGCTAACACTCGACCTCAATTTTACATGAAGTGACAATGAGGTCACATGGGTGAAACGTTTCCGCCGAGAACACTTCCCTTCTCATATCTTGACATATAGTACCCAGCTGTGATGTAATGGCGGCAGATTTACATAAGTTTGGTACCTAACTTGACGGGGTTCGAAAACTCCTAACACTATGTAAGCTTCAACGCATAGCCCCGGAATCGAATAAGCGACCTTCTATGTACCAAAATGTTTATCTTCTAAATCGATTAGGAGTACGGAAGTTCAAAACTACACTCGCGTGCAACTGAATCGACTCAAGCCGTATATTGGTATAAAAGATTGATTTTTGAGAAAATGGCTTATCCGATTTTCATGTTTTGTTTTTTGTTTTTTAAAGAGACTAATCTTTTCTCTAAAAAATGCTATTCTGAAGAGAAAAATCGGTTGAGTATTTATTGACGAAATTTATTTTGAACGGAAATACATAAAAAATGAAGAAAAATTAAAACGACAAAATAATGAATAAAAAATTTATTTTTCATAAAAGTAAAGCAAGTTAAAATTATCAAAATGTTGTATTGCCTCCCCTTGCTTTTATAACGGCTTTCCTCTAGCGCAGTTTTAAGCTCGACGATGCTTGATGGAGTTGTATCTCTAGTTCGAACCCTCCGTTTGACATCGTCTCATAAATGCTCAATGGGGTTTACGTCAGGACCGAGGGCTGGCCATATCATCGTCTCAATTTGCACCTCGTCAAGAAACTGACAAGTAACACTTGCTGTATGGCACCGAGCATTATAATGCATCAATATCACAATCTTCTATGCACCCTGCATAAGGTACGACTTAATCGAGGAGAATGACTTCCACGTACTTTTGAGTTGTCAGACCCTCTCTCCGACTCTGACCAGGCACGAAAACAAGCTCGGTCTTCCCTTCATATGATATTCCAGCCCACATGATGACTGAACCACCGCCATATGATACTGTTTCAGCGAAACAGCATTGTGAGAACCGTTCCCCTGGACGCCGGTATACTCGGCGTCTTCTGTCGTTACCATGGACACATTCTGCTCTCGTCAGTGAACAGTATGGAGCTCCATTGCTCAATAGTTCAATTGAGGTGTTCACGAGCAAATTGAAGTCGGGCTTAACGATGAGCTGCGGTCAGTTTCGGGCCTCTGGCTGGCCGCTTTGGAGTTAAATTGGCTTTCTTCAGGCGTCTTCTAATTGTCCACTGACTTGCAGCCACTCCTCGAAACCTTCTGAGCTTCCGTTGCATATCAACACCCGTGAGATGACAATTTCTTAACGAGTTAAGACAATGAAGAGGTCGTCTGTCGCAGATATACTTCTGTGTCTGTTTGTTTGTGGTCTCCAAATGAAGCTACTAGTCTCTTGAAACCTTCTGTATACTTGTGAAAGATGATTGGCTCATATTAAGTTCATGAGCGACTTGCCGTTAATTACGGCCCGCTTGCAACAAAGCTACAACTTGGGCCGCTGCTTCTAAGGTAGTGTCCATTGGATAGCGATTCAAATACTGGGAGCTTAAGCAGATGTGTACCTGTCAACGTCTGTCGAGTAACTGATAAGAAATATGGGTCACGTGAGCCTTTATACGTGATTTATTCCCGCAACGAGCAATTTTTGTAACGCTTATGTTTGACTGTATTTATTTAAAAAGATTTGTCATTGTTTATTTGAAAATTGCTGTATTATGAAAAAAATTACCAGTGTTTAGGTTAAAAAAACTTTTACAAAAATCGGAAAAGCCGTTTTCCGAAAAATTAAACTTTCATACCAATATACGGCCTGAGTCTATTCAGTTGCACGCGAGTGTATATCAATATATATAATGAAAATGGGTTTTCTTAGTACGTCAATCACGTGAATACTAGTGAACGTATAGACACGGGTACACGAGCATTCGACGCGGAAAGATTTGAAGATGGTTATATAGGCTATTGTCATAGATCCTTCATGGTTTTTTTTTCTAATTCATTTTTATCAATATATTAATATCATATTATTTATGCGGTTGCTATAGTAACGGTTGCTAAAGAAAATAATTTTATATTACGGTCAGCAAAGCGGGCGGGGAACAGCTAGTATATATATAGGACATATCTTGAGATTCCAGAGGCCTATGTCCGGCAGTAGACGTCTATCGGATGATGCTGATCCAGACTCATCACGATATATCCGAACCTATCAGACGTATACACTCAAAATTTTGTAGAGAATGCTTCTGCCATTCTTTTCTGCTAAGAATGGATTTTACAAATTTTTTTCCCAAAAAATGTTGCGGGGGTGTTATGGCGAGTACCGAGGGCGTGGAATATCCAGTATGTATATAACTTGTCCGATAGGAATTGAAATCAGGTACTTATTTATGTGCTTTATACGTATTTTTTATAAATAAAATATGATTTTAAGATTAAATAAAAATGTAAGCATGGCGCCTTATCTTTTACTATCACGACTTTCAAAGAACCTAATTTAAAAGTTTTAGCCTCTAAGTAATGATTATTAATTTAATTTAATAAAACAATGATTAAAGAATAATTATTACATTAAAATTTGTGCAGAAATAAGTAAGAAATAAAATCATCGAATTTTTTCCTAGAAAATCGGGAAACTTTTTGAAAAATATTTAAAAAATGAATAACTCCAGAAGGGTATTCCATATATAGATATATAGGGTACGAGCTATACTTTAGCCCCTCCAGATCTTTTACACCTATTACCTTTCATTTCATATTTTATATATGCAAAAAATAAATAACTATATCCAATCATTTTTGACCTTTTCTTATAGAGAATAAGTTATACAGAAATACTGTTTAATATTGAAATATTATTAAAATTAAAAATTGCTTAGTTTCAGTTAAACCTTTTACCTCTGTGTTATATCTTCAGGTAACATTCGAAAACTTTACAGTTTACAGAAGATAAACTGTATAATATTATCTTACAACCAAATTTAAGTATTTGTTCGTGTGTCTGTGTAAATTATGATAATCAGTAAACTGTCCACTCTTATTGATTTTAGGTTTAGACGTTTTAAAATTAAATATAACTATTACTTGAGTTTTACGAGTTAGATAAAAGGTTTAACGTATCCAAACATAACTCGTATACATAACCAAAAAAGGAAAATCTAATATATTAACATACCCATATACATATTTGTACGTGTGCGCGCGTGCGTGTGTGTGTGTGTGATACAATGGTACAAAAGGCCATAGCATAGTAAATTAATCAGCAAGTGGAGGTGAAACACTGACTTTCAGCTACCAACCGCCCAAGGTACAGTCGAGATTAAGTGGTGTACTTTTTTATTGAAGGTCACATTGAAATAGTTACATATATATGTACATAAGTATATAAAGTTATGTATGTTTGCTTACATATGTATAGTGTAATATATACTGTTTTTAGTACTCAAAAACTTTATTAAAATTAATTTTTTGCCTAACATAAACTACTTTTTTTTAGAAAAACTGCATTAAAAATACTTAAATGTGGGTTAGTATATATATACATACATACCAGCTAATCCGCACCCGCTTTGCTGGCTGTAACACCCTCGCAACCCTCTTCGGGGAAGGAATTTTGTAAAATCCGTTCTTACCTAATCTGTAAATGACAGAAGCAATATCACTACCAAATTTTGAATATTTACATCTAACAGTTTCGGATATCTCGTGATGGGTCAATGAATCTCTGGATATCTGATAAATGTAGAAGATAAAGAACACGTATTTTTAATGTACAGTATTTCCAGCAAAAAAATCCTTTTAATAATGTGTATTGGCAGCTAAAAATAGTATAGATATATAATCGTATATCATTGCAAAACTTGGTGACCCTGAAACTGCCCAGTGAAAGATACATTATTATGCTTATAATATGATAGCTATAATTATTATCTTTTGACCTCTTCCCGACAATATGTTATTGTGCAGTATACATAGTTCTTTTATATGTTAGAAAGTCGGAAATATAAAAGAAACAAAGATATACTTATTATATCGGTATCTACAATATTTGCGAGTAAAGCTTTTGTTTGGTAATTAGTGTCTAAAGCCAATTCCTAACACTAACGAATCAAGATCTAAAATCAGTGGAATATGAAGAAAGAAAATCATAGTTAATGCAGCTACGACTTAAGTAATAGATTTTAACTTTTAATCACCAATTTTTGTTAACAATATATTTATATGATAACTAGCGGAAGTACCGAAGTTACATAAAATATCTAAACTATTGTTATAGAACTTCTTTTTGTTTGACATTAAAGGAAAACGGTTTTGTTCATTTATAAGTGGAAGGTCTTCGTTTTTTTTTATTATTATTATTTTGTATTCTCTCCTACGTGTTCTAAGTCAAGGCCTTTTTATTTGTAATCATTTACCATTTTTATATTTATGTAATTTTTTTTTATTTTTCTCATTCTCATCTCTCTTATCTTTCATCTCTGCTCTTCGTACACACTCTTTCCTTCTTTCATGCTACATCCCAATTTCGTCTTTCATACCCCTCGCAAGTGAACACTGCCGCTTTATACTTATATTTATCTGAAAAACACCTGAAAATCATGAAGGTATTTTTGTTGTTAAATTTTTACATATTCTTGTATTTACTTCTTATGCTGTCTATATATCTATTTTATTGTCTATTTCCTAATTATTTACAATTTTGATTGTGTTAGTACTAGCTTATTCTAGTATCACAGTCTCATTATCAGCCTTGCAGAATTCCAAAAACGTTTTGCGATATTCGTCTTCACTCATTAGAGAGGTAATAACTTCTTCATTAAGCTGTCTTCTGAGCTCCATCTCACTGCCCAACCTTTGCCTTCCATATAGGGAACAGGAGGGGACTATATGCACCACGGTCTGATCTACTGCGAGGTCATAAAGGCACAAGATACTCTCCTTGAGTTTGAATCTATGCAGGTATTCGGAGAATCTTCTATGCCCTGGCAACATTTGGTCCAGAACCGTGTCTAGTTCTAGCCGGCGTGGCGTCCGATAAGCCGATACCACATTCGGGAAAAAGATCCTCGTTGCCTAAGCCGTAGATGGTCTCTCTTGCCGGAGGCTGATTAGGTAGGTAGGTACTACCGCAGCGCCTATTTCTGTTGCCAAACAGTACTGTACAAACATTACTATGTTCCGGTTTGAAGGGCGCTGTAGCCAGTGAAATAACTGGGATAATGAGATTCAACATCTTACGTCTCAGGCGACGAGCGCATAAGGTTGTTAACTCTATAAGAAAGAATTAAAAATGAAATATTAACCATTACTTAATTTTTATTTTTAAATTTACATTTATTTTGATATCAAGCAGAATCTAGGTGTTATGTCATGTTACCTAGAGCTATATTGTTATGGGCAAGCCTTCAGGTGAATGTCTTAGTCGTCTTGTAGTTTTGTCGAAATGAAATAATATTTGTACTAGTATCTCGGTGTTTAACATGAGTTTGAACTGTTGAGGAATTGTTGGTACTTAACATTTTCTTACTCCTTACTGCTTACTTTTGGGAAGTAAGATGGAACGGAACTTGCTAACCTATTCGTAATATTTTCTATGGAACCGTGTGACTAAGACACAAATTCACAAATATTTCCCACCACTCAATAAGGCGAATACTTCACTTTCTTCTTATATAGAGGTTAATGTGAGTGCTTGGGTTTGTCTTTTAATATGTGTATTGTTAAGAATTTTTATTCGTTATTGTTGTGCTAGAAAGTTCAGAAAACGTATTTCCTCTTCCTATTCACGAACGTCTCGTATGCTTGAAATGTTATCTATATAAATAACTAGCTGTTCCCCGTCCGCTTTGCTGACCCTAATATAGAACTAGACTTGGCATTTGTGACAGATATTCCCACCCGGGAAGCCTTCGGGCCACATCGCATTATTAACACCCCCGCAATAATTTCTGGGAGTAATATATCCTAAAATCCTTTTTTAGCTGACCTATGCTCC